>CM070777.1:0-600000 GCA_036346955.1 Dipus sagitta | reverse complement strand
GCCCTCTTAGGACTCCTCTGCCCTCACCAAGGTAAGGAAGGGCCCACTCTGGACAGAAGGGCTTGCTGGGAAGGGTTGGGGACTGGTCCCTGCCACCTTGGCTTATTCACAGGACAATTAGGGATAAAAATACACAGTGGAGGTAGGAGTTAGGGTGGAGCAGAGGGGAACAAAGAAACCATGCTGAAAACCTCTGGTCCCCAGGCCCAATGGGTGGCTTCTCCCTAGCTCCCTGGGCCTACCCTGAGCTCAGGCTGACATCCTAGAGGGTGGGGGAATGGGAAGAACAGGACAATTAAATAAGATACCATTTATTTAAAAAAAATTAAAAAATAATGCCAACATTATTCCGTCCATCCCTCGGCCTGCCCCACCTCCCCAGGGCTGGGCTCCCCTCCTTCCCTGGCTGTCTGGATGATGGTGGGAAACAATGAACTGGCTTAGTCAGGCGCAGGGGTGGGGAATGCAGACCTGGGGAGAGACAGGGAGACGCCACAGCAACTTCGCCCTGCATCACAGCAGACCTGACCCAGCACATACGTATAAAAACATTCATATAAAAAGGGGGATCCAGAGGGCAACATGCTTTCTGGTGCCCAGAGACCTAGTTCCCCAAAGAGAAAGCCTGATACAAAATGAAGAAGCAGAAAGGGAGATGTTCAGTCTCTGGAGGGCTGAGACGGCATGGGCAGCACCCCCTGCTGCTTTCAAGTGTGATCACCTCCATTCCTGCCCTGGCCATCTTTCCTCAGCCCATGTGGGCCTGGACCATGGGCATTTAATGACAGCAACTTTCAGGAGCTCTGCCCAGTGTCCCATTGGCCTGAGGTGGTCCAGAAGCCTTGGCAGGCTACAGCTGAGAAGGAAGGCTCATCCTCATCCTCACGGCTCTGAGGAAGGAGGGAGAGAGACAGAGAAGAGAGAGTCCGAGAAACACAGAGGGAGAAAGACAGACGTAGCAGGAGGCGGGACGAGCCTGGTGTTCAGGAAGCAGCGATGGCAGTTCCTCCACCCAGCTTGACAATCATCTGCTGGCAGTCGTTGCAGGACCGTCGGTCACCCGCCTTCTCCAGGGTGCGGGCGGCCTCGGCCAGGAGCACGGCCCGCTGGCCCGGGGAGGACAGGAAAGAGAGGGGGAGGTGGCGGCAGGCCAGCAGGATGGCGGTGGCCCGCTCTCGCTGGCCAGGCCAGGCGTCCACCTCTCCTGTGGGGATGATAGGATTCATGTAGGCTTTACATTTGTTTAGCTTGCACACTCATCCTGGGAGCAAGAGACCCCAGCTGCCTTCCTCACAGCTAGCACGTGGTAAGGCTGACACTTGAACCCACGTGGTCTTCCACCCTTGCTTGCTCTGGCATTGGCTGATGCCATGCTAAGCCGCACTCCTGCTCAAAGCTGGGCCCACGACTACTCTCTGACAGCCACTCCTGTAGCCCACTGAATGGCTCCTTTCATTCCCACTCGAAAACAGAGGCTGAGAGGAAAGACTGTGTAGGAGCGCACTCTGCCAGGTGACCGGGCACCCTCTGGCCTCCGCTCCCCTTGCAGGGTAGGGCAGGGTAGGGCAGGGAGGGCACTAGGGAAGCTGCCACGCTCACCGTGCTTGGCGTTTTGTGTCGTGCGCCGCCGCAGGCTATGTTCCAGCAGCTGGTGTGTGCGGGTGGGGCTGGCTCCTGCCATCAAGCGCACAGTGGCTTCATGTAGGAACACCTAAGCGGCACAGGGGACAGTCAGGAGACAGTCAAGTCCTGGGTCCTCGCCATCTCTGCCACCCTGTTTTTCCCACCCCTGGAAAGCGACCAGTTTCCTCAAGCCAAGCCAAAAACCTGGATGAACAGGCCAGCTGCGGAGGGCAGGAGCAACAGGAGGAGATGAGCGAGAGACAAAGGACAGCGTCTCCAGTTTGGTGACAAAGAGCCTTGATGCCCCCTCTAGGGATGGAAGACAAGTAAATGGTCTGTGTGAAGCCTCAGTCCTTGGAGGTTTCCAGCTGGACAAAAGGATGGGGATGGGGGTGGGGGGTGGGTCCTGGGCTGGGGAGATAGCTCAGCAGCTCCAAGCGCTGGCTGCGAGCACAGGGGCCTGGGGCGGCCCAGTTTGATCCCCAGCTCCCAGAAATGGAGCTGGCAGTAATCCCCTCTTACGGAGTGGGGAGCAGAGACTGGAGCATCACTGGGGATTGCAAAAACTGCAGCTCCAAGTTTACAGTGAGACTTTCTCAAAGAAATTTAGGGATAGAGGAGGACACCCAACATTAACCTTTGGCCTCTGTGGGCAAATGTATGTGCAAGCATCTCATATAACACACACTGCCAAACATAGTACGAAGGAAGAAAGGGAGAGAGGGAGGAAGAAAGGAAGAAAGAAGAGCCTTTGGGGCTGGAGAGATGGCCTCATGGTTAAGACATTTGTCTGCAAAGCCAAAGGATCCGGTGTGATTCTCCAGGATCCACATAAGCCAGGTGCACAAGGGGGTGCACGCATCTGGAGTTCATTTGCAGTGGCTGAAGGCCCTGGTGCGCCCATTCTTTCTCTCCTTCTTTCTGCCTCTTTCTCTCTCAAACAAATAAATATATATTTAAAAATTAAAAAAATATATTTAAAAAGAAAAGCCTTTGACGTTAACTAGGCTGTGAGCTGAGTGGCTGTGGCACATAACCTCAGGGCTGGCTGCATTTCTCTTTCCCTCCCTCCCCCTTTTCTCTTTTTCTTCCTTTCCTTTCTCTTCACCTTTATTTTTAAAATATATTTTATTTATTTATTTGAGACAGAGAAAGACAAGAGAGAGAGAGAGAGAAAATGGGCACACCAGGGCCTCTAGCCACTACAAACAAACTCCAGACACGTGCGCCCCCTTGTGCAACTGGCTTACATGGGTCCTGGAGAATTGAACTGGGATCCTTTGGCTTTGCAGGCAAACATCTTAACCGCTAAGCCATCTCTCCAGCCCACCTTTATTTTTTGAGGAGAGTCTTTTGTAACCCAGGCTGGCCTTAAACTCATTACGTAGCTGAGGATGCCTTGGAACTTCTGATCTCCTTGTCTCCACCTGCAGATGGGATCACAAGCACATGCCACCATGCCTGGTTTTGTGCAGTGACCGGGATCAAGCCCAGGGTTAGGCAGGTACTAAGCTACATCCCCTGGAACACACTCTGCATCTTAGGCTGGCCTCAAACTCATGGTAATCCTCCTACCTCAGCTTCCTGGGTGTTAGGATTAAAGGTATGTACAAACATGCCTGGCCACTTTCTCAGTTAGGGCTGGCTCTCTGATAGCTATCTTTCAGCTGTGTCAGTCCAGGTTTGCTGCACAGTGGCCAGTGTGACTGTGAAGTTATCCCTGGCCTTTAAGGTGAGGAGAATGTCTCTCCAGCAGCTGCCTCACCCAGAGAACTTCTCTTTGTGCTCTACAACACGGCTAATTCCCTCCCCGGCTCTTATACTCTGCTCACTTAGCTTTAGAAGATAATTCAGGAGGCTGGGGAAATCGCTCAGTGGTTAAAAGCATTTGCTTGCACACCCTTGAGCTCGCTGACCCAAGTTCAATTCCTCAGCACCCACAAAGCTGGAGGAGAAGTGGCACACGTCTGTGATGCTAACGCGCCTATGCTGACGGGAGGCGGAGCCGGGAGATGGGTGTTCATTTGTAGTGACCAAAGATCCCTTCTCAAAGAGAAGGTAGGGGCTGAGTGTGGTGACACACGCCTTTAATCCCAGCACTTGGGAGGTAGAGGTAGGTGGATCAGCGTGAGTTCAAGGCCACCCTGAGCTACAGCAAGACCCTTCCTTGAAAAACTGAAAAACAAAAAAGGGCAGGTGGAAGAACACAGACAGACACACCTCAAGGTTGTCCTCTGACCTCCACATACACGCTGTTGCACACATGTGTGCATACACAGACACACACAAATGAATAAGAGAATAATGCATGTGGCAATATGTTGATCACATCACAAATGATAAAGGTTTCAGGCGAAGGACGTACTTATCATAAATCATTACACATCACATAAAAATGTGGTAAACGTAAACATGTACAATTACTACTTGTTAAATAAAATCCAAGCTAGCACACCTTTAGTCCCAGCACTCGGGAGGCAGAGGTAGTAGGATCACTGTGAGTTTGAGGCCACCCTGAGACTACATAGTGAATTTCTGGGCTAGAGCTAGACTCTTCCTTGAAAAACCAAAACAAATCAAAATTAAAAAAAAAAAAAAAAAAAGTTCAGATAGGGGCTGGGGAGGTTGCTTAGTGGTTAAAGTGCTTGCTTGCAAAGCATGCTAGCCCAGACTCAATTCCCTAGCCGTCTACGTAAAGTCAGATGCAATGAGTGGCGCAAGCCAGGCGTGGTCGTGCACACCTTTAATCCCAGCACTCGGGGGGCAGAGGCAGGTTTGCTGTGAGTCTGAGGCCAGCCTGGGACTACATAGTGTATTCCAGGTCAGCCTGGGCTAGAGTGAGACCCTATCTGGAAAAAACAGAAAACGAACAACAAAAAATACAATCCAAGTGTGGTGGTGTGTCTACAGTTTCATATATGCAGGAGGTTGAGGCAGGAGGATCATTTGAGACTAGGAGTTTGAGGCCAACCTAGGTAACCTTGAGACCCCACTCAAATAACTTTAATTAGCAATGAAAATAACAAAGGGAATGGCTTGAGTCCAGCAATCCCAGTTACACAATGGTCCTCAGAGACTAATCTCAGGTCCTGTAGCCAGTGCCAAGGGGATATCATATAGAGAAAATCAGGCAGCAGAACCGAAGTCCCAAATGACTGAAAAAAACAATTTAAGGTGAATTTCCCTTCAGTGTGGTTCTAGGGTGACACTGGCATCTATAGTTATGAGAGTCAGAAGAGCTCCCTTGTGGCCAGGGCCAGGGCGTTCCCTCCAACCCCCACTCCCCTGCCCTCTGAGATCTGCCGCTCAGTGTCTGAATGGTGACGTATGTGCTGGGCTGGCTCTTGTCCAGGGCAGAGTGTGGCTCTACACCAGGGCCTGGAACACAGCAGGTACCAGCAATGTACACTAAGCAAACAGACACATGGCACTCGGCCTAGTGTTGGTCCTGAGAGGCTGGCCTCAGAGGACCAACTCCACAACCACATGTGCCTGTGGCTGGGACCAGGGCTCAGGTCCTGCTGACCCTACCCTGCACACCCCACCGCCCTGCTAGTCCTTACCTTGCGGTATGCTGGCCGGAAGCTATGTGCCAGTCTGCGCAGGCTGCCTAGGTCTCGCTGGAAGCCAGCCAGCTCAGTGCCTGACGCATGGTAGGTCTCACCCAGGACCTGGCTGGCACCTGCCTGCTTTTGCCAGAGTGCTGTCCGCAGTGACAGGAGCAGGTCACAGGTGAGCAGCTGGATTACCTGTGGGGTGAACCAGGAGAGGACAGACAGGTGACTGGCTGAAGGCAGGTGTCTCAGCCCCTATCAAGGCCTCTCTCAGTCCAATATTCAGTAGCTCCAGGGGCAGGTGCAGAGTCCAGGGCCCAGGATTTAGGGAACAGCTAAGGAGAGAGAGCACTGATCCTTGCCATAGCCCCTGGAGGTGGGACATCTCTTTTCCCCATTCTGCAGGGAAGAAAGCTATGGCTGTCAAAGGGACAGCAGCCTGCATATGGGACAAAGCATGGGCAGGGAAAGGGAGAAGAGAAATTTTCTACCTCATGAGAAGTCACCCATGACTGGAGGCTGAATCCCCTTACAAAGGAACCAAAGTGGCTGAAGTGGCAGCCGAGCCCAGAGAGACGTGGGAGGGAGTAAGGGGAGGAGGAGCCCAGTGGGCAAGAAGGCAGAACTACATGGCTGCTTAATGCTCATGTGTTTGAGTCACCAGGATTCTGGCTTTCATATTTATTAGCTATATTTCCCTGGCACCATGCCTCAGTTTCCTTATCCATAAAACGGGAACAGCAACACAGGGCTACTGTAAGGGTTATATGAGACTGCATTGTGTGTGGACACAGCATGCACTCTGCAGACAGACCACTGACAAGGCGGGGTCATCTACCTGGCTCCAACAGCCATGAACACCATGTGCAACAGCGAGCAGACAGCCGCTCTGCTCTGAGATGGGCACACAGGCTTCCCCCTGGGTTATTCCTCATCTTTCTGCTTTACCCCCATGCTGGACCTGCTCTCTTCATATGCCTAGCACAAGTCCCTGACCTTGGCCATACTATCTCCTGACTGCTGACAGCTTCAAGGAGACAGGGATGACAATCCTCCGGCTCAAAGAAAAGCTGCTACTTTTCTTCTAAGGTGCAGGTGCCAGAGGAGCACCTCTGGGCGTGGGAGCAGCAGGCAGGGCTGGCTGCTTCTCTGACCACCAAGGTCTTTCTAGGTCTACTCTCTTACCTCAGAACTGCTACTGAGGAACCCCAGCTGCGATGGTGGCCCTAACCACTTTTCCTCAAGGTGTCCCACAATGGTTTCTCAGGAAGACATCCCAGAGGAGACCAACAGTGGCTTCCCACTCTGCTTTGAGCTCAGGCACTTTCTATACCTGCCATGCTGGCTGCAGCCACAGTGGCCAGGCTCTCTAACAATCTCTACCACGCACCAGATAGCAGCTCAGAGTCTGACCTTCCAGAATGTTCCCTGTCCTTTCTTCTTTACAGTCATACCACATGTCTCCCAGGGGACCAGTTGATGTTTCACTGCCAGCTGCTGCATTCTAACCTCCGCTTCCTCCCTCTAATAAGAGTCCCCTTTCTCGAGTGCTGGGACCTTTGGTCGGGGTATGACGGGGGTCTGTGGCGGGCTGGGCAGGCCTCTGGGATGCACTGCGGGAACATTGCACGGTACCGCCAGAACGTGCAATGCAACTACAATGCACCGCAGCGGCCCGCGGGAGGCGCCGGCTCAGGCCGGGAAGGAGGGAGAGGCTGCGGAGCCTCGAACTTGAGCATTCTGCAAGGCCCTGGCCAGACCCCTTGGGGCTCAAGGGAAGCTGTTGGCTAGCAGGATCTGGGAGCCTAGGAGGGGCATGGGCACAAGCATATTTACCTCAGGCACCAAAAAAAGGTCAATAGGCTTCATTTTGGGAAAGGGGGCTGCTACTCTGGTTTCTTTCTTTTTTTAAGGTAGGGTCTCACTCTACCTCAGGCTGACCTGAGGCTGATTCATTCTGTAGTCTCAGGGTGGCCTCGAACTCACAGCAATCCTCCTACCTCTGCCTCCCAATGCTGGGATCAAAGGCGTGCGCCACCACGCCCGGCTTGACTCTTGTTTCTGACATTTGGATTGCCCCACAGATCAGAACTGAGTACCTCCTGGAGGGCCCAGCGAAGCCCCCACTCACGTGGTCGAGGGCAGGGTCTGAGGTGGTCCCGCTGACATTGAGGCTGCTCCACAGGTGAGCGCTGGCTCGCTCACAGTGACAGGCGGCGCTCTGTTGCCCATCGGCTTTCCCCGAGAGCGAGGCGTGCATGGCTCTGCATGCGTAGAAGACGGCCTTCACCAAGGGGCTCCTGCAAAGGAGTGGGGGCAAGAAGAGGGTGCGGTCTGGGTAATAGGCCAAAGTGCCTAGGATGGCGACCCCTCACACCCATCATCGTGACACATGCTTGTCACTGCAATGCTGCCATAGTGGTCCCCAGCAGCCAGTTCCAAATCTGAAAACCTGGCTCTGAGCTAAGTGAGCCTGTCTGCATTCAGTATGTCCTTTATCTGGTGCAGGAGATGACCAGAGACGCAGGCTTAACCACCAGACCTGCTGCCAAGAAGCCATTACATACGGGAATTCAAGTCATCCACCTCACCCCCCCCCCGCCCCAATTTCTCTTCCACAGTCATTATGCTGTTTACCACTACCGATGGCAACATGAGGTCTCTGTTGTGGCTTAAATAGGAGAGATACCTAGAAGGGTCATGTGTTGAAGGGCTGGTCCCTACGGCAAAGTTCAGACGTGGGGCTTCTGGGAAGGGATGGAAATTAGAAGGCAGGCCTGGTTGGAGGAAACAAGTCCTGGCAGCATGCCTTTGAAGGGTGTATATCCCAGACCCTTTTTCTTTTTGTTGTCTCAAGGTAGGGTCTCACTCTAGCTCAGACCTGGAATTCACTATGTAGTCTCAGGGTGGCCTCGAACTGAACAATCCTCCCGCCTCCTGAGTGCTGGGATTAAAGGCGTGCACCACCACGCCCGGCATGCTGGACCCTTTCTGTCTGTCGCCCTGCTTCCAGTTCCTCACCATGATGCCCTGCTCCACCATGCGCACATACAGAGGGGCCAAGTCCCCATGGATTGACCTATGAAACTGAGCCCAAACAAATCTTCCCTCCTTTTACTGAACAGTCTGCTATGGTTCTGCAGCTTAGGAACGACTTTAGGGGCTGGTGAGATGGCTTAGCAGTTAAGGAGCTTGCCTGCAAAGCCTAAGGACCCAGGTAAGCCTGATGCTCAATGTGGTGCATGTACCTGGAATTTGTTTGCCATGGCTAGAGGCCCTGGCGTGTCCATTCTCTCTATCTCAAAGAAAAAAAAAAGTGACTTTAGATAGTGCGCTGGTTTGATTCAGGTGTCCCCCATAAACTCAGGTGTTCTGAATGCTAGGTTCCCAGCTGATGGAGATTTGGGAATTAACACATCCTGGAGGCAGTGTATTGTTGGGGCCGGGCTTATGGGTGTTATGTTATAGCCAGTTTCCCCATGCCAGTGTTTGGCACACTCTGTTGCTATGGTCCACCTTATGTTGGCCAGGGGGAGATGTCCACCCTCTGCTCATGTCATTTTCCCTGCTCTCGTGGAGGCCCTCCTCCTGAGGCTGTAAGCCAAAAGAAACCTTTTTTCCCCACAAGCTGCTCTTGGTTGGGTGATTTCTACCAACAATGCGAACCTGACTGCAACAGTAAAGTGGTACCGAGGAGTGGGATTGCTGCTAGACACCTGACTGTGTGGCTTTGACCTTTTGGAGCTGATTTTCAAGAGGAATGTGGAAGGAGTTGAAACCTTGGATTAAGAGACGCCTTGCAGTGCTGTAAGTACAGTTTGATGGACTATTCTGGTCAGAGTTGAAAGACCTGAATGCAGTAAGAACTATGGGCTGTGAGCTTTGGCTTATGAGGGTGAGAAAGAGCTTTGCCTGGACAGGGCCAGCAGTTTGTGTGGAAAGCTTGCTGCTATGCCTGGGTCCTGAGAAGTTGTGCAGGTTTGCTTTGCATAGAAATGAACTGGTATGAGCAGAGGGATATGGCACAGAAAAAATGAAATCTTTGGGCCTAAATTTCTGCCCATTTACCTGCAAATTGTTTGAGAGATTACAACAGATCAGGCTAGCTGACCTGCACTGGGACAACAGTAAGAATGTAGACTCTTTTGGAGGGGCATGAATGATCAAGTGTCCTATTCAGAGTCTGCTTTATCCCCCCTGGATTAACAAATTGGCACCCTACTTGGTATTGTGGAATATAAGAAATGTAGGAAAGAGAGGGTCATTGAGTTTGCAACATGGTCTTGTGTTTTGGAAATGGCCATGGGCAGTGTGCAGCAGGTTTGCTGGATGCCTGCATGGAGACCCAATGGGGCCGTGAAGATGAACCGTGGATTGTAGTGGAGAACCAGTGGAGATGCTGGGACCACGAGATGGCTGCTAAGGGAAGCTGCCGGCCCTGATGAAGTTTTCCAGGACAGTGAGCAGCCTAGCTGGAGAAGTGGAATTGGAATGCCAGAGACTTGTTGCTGGTTAGAATTATCGGACTTGGTAAACGACCTAATGCTTCACCTTAAAGCCTTGGAAAAAGAAGAACAAGGCAAACCAAAAATCAGTAGATGGGAAGAAATAACAAAGATTAGGGCAGAAATTAATGATATAGAAACCAAAAATAAAATAAAAAAATCCAAAGAATCAATGAAACAAGAGTTGGTTCTTTGAAAGGATAAGCAAGATTGATACACCCTTAGCAAATCTGACCAAAACAAAGAGAGAAGAGACACAAATTAATAAAATTACAGATGAAAAAGGTAACATCACAACAGATACCAGAGAAATTCAAAAAATCATAGGGTCATACTATAAAAGCATATACTCCACTAAGAATGAAAATCTGAAAGAAATGGATGATTTCCTTGATTTATATGACCTACCTAAATTAAATCAAGATGAGATTAATTACTTAAATAGACCTATAACAAGCATGGAGATCCAAGCAGTTATCAAAAATCTCCCAACTAAAAAAGTCCAGGCCCAGATGGATTGATTGGTGAATTTTACCAGACCTTCAGGGAAGAACTAACACCACTGCTTCTTAAGCTTTTCCATAAAATAGAAAAAGAAGGAATCCTACCAAATTCCTTCTATGAAGCCAGCATCACCCTGATACCAAAACCAGGCAAAGATAGAACAAAAAAAGAAAATTACAGATCAATCTCCCTCATGAACATAGATGCAAAAATCCTCAACAAAATATTGGCAAACAGAATACAAGAATATATCAGAAAGATCATTCACCCTGACCAAGCAGGCTTTATCCCACAGATGCAGGGATGGTTCAACATATGCAAATCGATAAATGTAGTGCATTATATAAATGGACTGAAGGACAAAAACCACATGATCATCTCATTAGACGCAGAAAAAGCATTTGACAAAATCCAACATCCCTTCATGATAAAAGTCCTACAGAGACTGGGAATAGAAGGAACATATCTCAATATAATAAAGGCTATTTATGACAAGCCTACAGCCAACATATTACTAAATGGGGAAAAACTGGAAGCTTTTCCACTAAAATCAGGAACAAGACAAGGGTGTCCACTGTCCCCACTTTTATTTACTATAGTACTGGAAGTCTTAGCCATAGCAATAAGGCAAGAGATGCACATAAAAGGGATACAAATTGGAAAGGAAGAAATCAAGTTATCATTATTTGCAGATGACATGATTCTATATATAAAAGACCCTAAACACTCTACCAGCAAACTGTTAGAGCTGATAAACACCTGTAGCCAAATAGCAGGATACAAAATAACTACACAGAAATCAGTAGCATTCCTATATGCTAACAACAAACACACAGAGGATGAAATCAGAGAATCACTCCCATCCACAACTGCATCAAAGAAAATAAAGCATCTTGGAATAAACCTAACCAAGGAAGTAAAGAATCTCTACAATGACAACTATAAAACACTCAAGCGAGAAATTGCAGAAGACACTAGGAAATGGAAAAACATCCCTTCTTCCTGGATTGGAAGAATCAATATTGTGAAAATGGCAATCTTACCAAAAGTAATCTACACATTTAATGCAATCCCCATCAAAATTCCAAGAGCATTCTTCACGGAAATAGAAAAAACAATCCAAAACTTCATTTGTAATCACAAAACCCTCGAATATCTAAAATAATAGAGCAACAAAAATAAGGCAGGTCGTATCACCTGCCTTTATTTATTAAAAAAATAAATATTTATTTATTTGAGAGTGACAGAGAGAGAGAGAAAGAGGTAGAGAGAGAGAGGAGCGTGGGCGCGCCAGGGCCTCCAGCCACTGCAAACGAACTCCAGACGCGTGCGCCCCCTTGTGCATCTGGCTAACGTGGGTCCTGGGGAATCGAGCCTCGTACCGGGGTCCTTAGGCTTCACAGGCAAGCGCTTAACCGCTAAGGCATCTCTCCAGCCCACCATACCTGATTTTAACCTATACTACAGAGCCATAGTAACAAAAACAGCATGGTACTGGCACAAAAGCAGATATGTAGATCAATGGAACAGAATAGAGGACCCAGATGTAAGTCCAGGTAGCTATAGCCACCTGATATTCGATAAAGATGCCAAAAATACTCATTGGAGAAAAGACAGCCTCTTCAGCAAATGGTGCTGGGAAAACTGGATATGTATCTGTAGAAGGATGCAAATAGATTCTTCTCTCTCTCCATGCACAAGAATTTAGTCCAAATGGACTAAAGACCTTAACATCAGACCTGAAACTCTGAAACTGCTAGAGGAAAAAGTAGGGGAAACCCTTCAACATATTGGTCTTGGCAAAGGCTTTCTGAATATAACCCCAATTGCTCAGGCAATAAAACCACAGATTAACCACTGGGACCTCATGAAATTACAAAAATTTTGTACTGCAAAGGACACTGTGAATAAAGCAAAGAGGCAACTCACAGAATGGGAAAAAATCTTCCCCAGCTATATATCTGATAGAGGATTAATATCTAGGATATACATAGAACTCAAAAAGTTAAATAATAAATCAAACAATCCAATTAAAAAATGGGCTATGGAGCTAAATAGAGAGTTCTCAAAAGAAGAAATATGGATGGCATATAAGCATCTAAAAAAATGTTCTAGGTCACTAGTCATCAGGGAAATGCAGATTAAAACTACATTGAGATTCCATCTCACTCCTGTCAGATTGGCTACCATCATGAAAACAAATGATCATAAATGCTGGCGAGGATGTGGAAAAAGAGGAACCCTTCTACACTGTTGGTGGGAATGCAATCTGGTCCAGCCATTGTGGAAATCAGTGTGGAGGTTCCTAAGACAGCTAAAAATTGATCTACCATATGACCCAGCTATAGCATTCCTAGGCATATATCCTAAGGACTCATCCCATTTCCTTAGAAGTACATGCTCAACCATGTTTATTGCTGCTCAATTCATAATAGCTGGGAAATGGAACCAGCCTAGATGTCCCTCGAGTGGGTAATGAAGATGTGGCACATTTGTACAATGGAGTTCTACTCAGCGGTAAAGAAAAATGAAGTTATGAAATTTACAGGAAAATGGATGGATCTGGAAAGGATTATACTAAGTGAGGTAACCCAAGCCCAGAAAGCCAAGCGCAACATGTTTTCCCTCATATGTGGATCCTAGCTACAGATGATTGGACTTCTGTGTGAGAAGGAAAAAACTCAGTAGCAGAGACCAGTAAGTTAAAAAGGAGATATAAAAGGAAGAGAAAGGAAGGGAGGAGGGTACTTAATAGGTTGATATTGTATATATGTAAGTAGAAGAATAGATTAACAGGAGTGAAAAGGCCCAAAATGAGGTCAGGGGAAGAGATTAAGTAAAGGAAAGGTGGAGGGAGGGCTAATCAAAATCTAAGAGGATGCAAATAAATCGTATGGAATCCTCTGGTTTTGGACAATGGAACACTCAGGAGCCATAGATTGTTGTTAGAAAATTTTCAGTGCCAGGGATGGGATACCTCCAGTGAGCTGTTGGCCAGGGAGGTTCCTGATGCCCCCAAAATATTATAGGCCATTGCTGAGGCCCTTGGTTTCCCACCAGGAATAGATGGTAAGACCCTGTTGCTGAAGACTCCACATACTTGGGTGGCAAGGCCACTGAGAAATTCTGCTGGGACTGAGCTGATAACCACCTCCATGTAGACCAGCTGAGAGAAAGCTGGAAGAATCCATTCTACATTTAGTTCAATGGGAGAGAGATATCACCAGTGAAGATACTCAACAGTGGACACCGCAAGCCTTATAATTGGCCAGCCAGGCCAAATGAGCCAACAGGTGCAATAATGGCACGTCTGTCATGGTGGAAACCAACTGCCCTCCAATTGGACTGGAGGCCCACTCCATGGGAGGGAATACATCCCTGATACTGAAAACTTAAAACAGGGGTAGTCATGAGCCCTAGGGGTGTAACATCTGCTGATGTCTGGAAAAATGTATATACTATGCTTATCAAACTGCCCAGTAAGCACTTCACTTAATATTTATACCCTTATATTAATGCTACTCTCACTTTGGGTAGAGAATCTTCTCTTTTCAGATGTCAGTGACCTTGGGATGACTCAGAAGGTATCATAGTGCTGGAAAGAAGAGACTGGAGTACTGAGTAACATCTTGATCACACCTCCCAAGGCTCAGGGTCTAATGCGAAGACGTGGCGGAAAGAATGTAAGAGCCAAAGGAAGGGTAGCACTCCTTACAATGTGCTCCTCCAGACACAAAATGGCCTGGATATCCATGACCTCACAGTGCCTGACACTACCTACACAAGACCATCATAAGAGATCATGACATCAAAATGAAAGACTGATTGAGATGGGGAGGGGATATGATGGAGAATGGAATTTCAAAGGGGAAAGTGGGGGGAGGGAGGGTAGCACCATGGGATATTTTTTATAATCATGGAAAATGTTAATAAAAATTAAGAAAAAAAAAAAAAAGAATTATCGGACTTGGAGATTTGTCATTGGCTACAGTTGTTGAACTTGAAGTTACAGAGTTTGATGTTTGCCCTGGTTGTTTTAAATCTTGTATTGGTTGAATGTTTCTTTGCTATGCCCAATGCCATCTTTTGCAGTGTATTTATTCTGTGTCATTATGGGATTTTTGGTATTATGGCTCAGTTAAAAGATCTTGGACTATGGGGATTTTTTGAACATCACTGGGATTTATAAAAACTGTGGGGACTTTTAAAGTTGGACTGAATGCATTGCATTTTACATCATGTACAGGATATCAGATTATGGAGGCCAGGGGCAGAATGTGGTGGTTTGATTCAGGTGTCCCCCATAAACTCAGGTTTCTGAATGCTAGGTTCCCAGCTGATGGAGATTTGGGAAATAAAGCTTCCTGGAGGCAGTGTATTGTTGGAGGCGGGCTTCCGGGTATCACAGCCAGTTTTTCCATGCCATTGTTTGGCACACTCTCCTGTTGCTATGGTTCACCTTATGTTGGCCAGGGGGTGAGGTCCACCCTGTACTCATGTCGTCGTTTTCCCTGCCATTGTGGAGCTTTCTCCTCGAACCTATAAGCGAAAATAAACCTTTTTTTTTTTTTCCCCCCACAAGCTGCTCTTGGTTGGGTGATTTCTACCAGCAATGCAAACCAGACTGCAACAGATAGCCTACCTGCTGAGCCTCAGTGTCTTCAGGTGAGTCTGAAGTAGACACATGTAGCTAAGAGTACTAACTGCAGGGCTACATAGGATTGGGTACCTATTGCCAGGGGCTACTTAAATGAAACTGGGTCAGTAGACTCATTTTTACAGAACACAGGGCTCAAACTGCTCACCTCCACTTCTTTCAGTGCCCCACTGTGTTCCGGATAGTCTATTTGGCAGAAAATGTGCCTTGGCTCTCAGAACAGGACCCAGTGGTGTCTTTACGCTGGGTAGCGTTTGATAATTTCTCTCGGGAGCACCCGGATCTCATCAGGGAAGCTGGTGTATCAGCAGACAGATAGGGACAGGCAGCCTAAGGGTCAGGCGTCCCAAGGAGCAGACACCAGTGTCCAAATAAAACTGGCTGTGCCTCACAGGACTGACTGGCACTTCAGTGGACCATCTAAGGAGGCCAACAGGGATGGAGGGTGGCAGAAAGGAACCTGAAAGTGTAGGACCTATAGAAGCTGCAGGGCTTCCCAGCAATGGCCGCAACTACAGCACGTGGCTGCTTCTGCCATGAAGCTTCTGAGTTTCCCAGGAGTCAATTGCTCTCATGTCCCACGCAGCCCACGGCAGCATAGATGATGCAAGCAAGGGGGCCCCAGAGGCAGAGTGACAGCTGCTGGGATGACTGAAGAGCGGTACAGAGCAACCACACAGGCCTGTGCCAACCCAGCCCGCTTTCCCACAGTGCCCTCTGCCCCTCCTCTAGCTCTGTCATACAGCGCAGAGCCCAGCCAAGAGGGGCCGCCAGACTCGGGCCCTTCCTTGCGCTAACAGACAGAAGTGGACTAGCGACCAAGGAGCTCACGCACTCAGCCACTTCCAGGGCCCGGGGGACCCGCTCTGCTTCAGGAAAATGGGCGCGCACAGCCGCATCATCTCCTTGGAGCCAGCCGATGGCCATGGTGATTGCAGATGTCCACCACCGACAGATGACATCTGGACCTAGAGGGAACAGCAGCAGTGAAGTACGTTAGCGCCTGCAGGAACCAGCTCTGGCAGAATGTATCAAGAGCCTTCAAATATCCACTTAAAAAAATTTATTTGAGCCGGGCGTGGTGGCGCACGCCTTTAATCCCAGCACTCGGGAGGCAGAGGTAGGAGGATCACCATGAGTTCGAGGCCACCCTGAGATTCCATAGTGAATTCCAGGTCAGCCTAGGCTACAGTGAGACCCTACCTCGAAAAACCAAAAAATTAAAATTAAAAAAAAAAAATTATTTGGAAGAGAGGCAGATAGAAAGAGAATGGGCATGCCAGGGCCACTAGCCACTGCAAATGAACTCGTCACATGTGCCACCTTGTACATCCGGTTTTGTGGGTCCTGGGATATTGAACCTGGGTCCTTTGGCTTTGCAGGCACACGCTTTAACTGCTAAGCCATCTCTCCAGCCTATGTTCACTCTTTTTTTATTCCTCGAGGCAGGGTCTCACTCTAGCCCTGGCTGACCTGGAATTCACTATGTAGTCTCAGGGTGATCCTCCTACCTCTGCCTTCCGAGTGGTGGAATTAAAGGTGTGTGCCACCACACCCGGCTAGCCATGTTCACACTTTTAAAAAAAATGTGTGTGTGTGTAATTTATTTGAAAGCAGAAAGACACAGAAAGAGGAAAGACAGAATGGGTGTGGCAGGGCCTCCAGCTGCTGCAAAAGAACTCCAGATACACGCGCCTCTTTGTGCATCTGGCTTTACCTGGGACTGGGGACTCTAACCTGGGTTGTTAGGCCTTGCAGCCCCCCCAGATGTTCCCTCTTATTACTATCATATAATCCTACTTCTGGTACTCATAATGAACTTGATTTAAATAAAAATTTAATAAGAGCCAGATGCGGTGGTTCATGCCTATAACCCCACTGGGAAGGTTAAGGTGGGCAGATTACTGTTTGTTCAAGGCCAGCCTGGGTTACAGAGTGAGTGCCCTGGCAGCCTGGGCTAGAGTGACAACCTGCCTCAAAAAAACAAAACAGGGCTGGAGAGATGGCTTAGCAACTAAAGCACTTGCCTAAGGGCCCAGGTTTGATTCCACAATACTCACATAAGCCAGATGCACAAGGTGGCACATCTGTCTAGAGTTCATTTGCAGTGGCTGGAGGCCCTGGAGTGCCCATTCTCTCCCTCTTTATCTCTCTCTCAAATAAATAAACTAAAAAAACAAAACAGCTGGGTGTGGTGGTACATACCTTTAGTCCCAGCACTGCTAGGGTGAGGTAGAATGACCTCCTTGAGTTTAAGGCTCTAGTCTGGGCTAGAGTGAGACCTTGCTTTGGGGGAGAAAAAAAAAATCAAGACCAAAACTAAAAAAATTTGGAGAGAGAGTAAGAGGGAGGAAAAATAAAAAAAATAGGGCTGGGAAGATGGCTCAGCATTTAAAGGTACTTACTTGCAAAGCCTATTGACCCAAAGTTCAATTCCCAAGCCATGCATGTAAACCAGATGTAAAAAGTGGTACAAATGCCTGGTGTTCTTCATAGAGGCCCAGAGGAGTACATGTGCGAGTGCAAGCACACACACGCACGTACCCACACAAATAAAAAAAGTTTAACAAAAATGTCCACTGCAGGGTATGTTTAGTGTGTGTGTGCGTGCGTGTGTGGCTTGGCCAGAGTGGAATGCCCAGTGTCCTGCTATGTCCGTCCTTCTGCCCAGTCTTGTTTTGAGCTGGAGTCTGTCTACTGATTCCTAGAGCTTACAGGGACCCTCAACTCTCAGACCTCTGCCCCCTTGTGGGACTGGGTTACAGGAGGGTGTGGACACACCTAGCTTTTACATGGGATCTGGAGATTCAAACTCCGGCAGTCTCAGCAACCACCACCTCCCAGGCCTTCACGCTTGGGCAGGAAGCACACTTAACATGTTAAGCCATCTCTCCAGTCCTGCAATGTTAACTTTGACATTTTCATGTTTTTTAAGTAAGAGGTAGGCTCTCACTCTAGCCCAGGCTGACCTGGAATTAACTATGTAGTCTCAGGGTGGCCTTGAACTCACTGTGATCCTCCTACCTCTGCCTCCCAAGTGCTGGGATTAAAAGTGGGTGCCATCACACCTGACTTTTTAATTTTAATTTTTTTTGAGGTAGTGTTTTTTCACGTTAGCCCAGGCTGACCTGGAATAGCCTCCCAAGTGTTGATTAAAAGTGTGTGCTGCCATGCCAACCCTCCTTTTTTTTTGTTTTTGGTTTTTCGAGGTAGCGTCTCACTGTAGCCCAGGCTGACCTGGAATTCACTCTGTAGTCTCAGGGTGGCCTTGAACTCACAGCAATCCTCCTACCTCTGCCTCCTGAGTGCTGGGATTAAAGGCGTGCACCACCACGCCCAGGCCCCCTCTTTTTTTGAGACAGGGCCTCATTATAGCCCAGGTGCTAGGATTATAGGTATGAATTACCAAACCACCATGTCACCTTATTTTCCCTTTCCTTTCTAATGAGGTAGGGTCTCACTTTAGCCCAGGGTGGCCTTGAACTCACAGTGATCCTCCTGTCTTTGCTCTCCCACCAGTGCTGGGATTAAAAGGCATGCACTACACCACACCGGGCATGTCATCTTGTTATCTTTATGTTTATTTTTTGTTGGTATGTATTTATTGATTGTTTGAGAGAAAGTGGGGGGGGGGAGAGAATGGGTGTGCCAGGGCCTCCAGCCACTGCAAATGAACTCCAGATGCATGTACCACCTTGTGCATCTGACTTATTTGGGTTCTGGGGACTCAAACCTGGGTCCTTTGGCTTTGCAGGCAAGTATCTTAACCACTAAGCCATCTCTCCAGCCCCTCCCCCACTTTTTTTTTGGGGGGGGGAGGGGGTTCCAGGTAGGGTCTCACTCTAGCTCAGGCTGACCTGGAATTCACTATGTAGTCTCAGGGTGGCCTTGAATTCACAGCGATCCTCCTACCTCTGCCCCCCCGAGTGCTGCGATTAAAGATGTGCACCACCACCCCTGGCTTTCCCCACTTTTTTTTTGAGGCAGGGTCTCACTCTAGCCCAGTATGACCTGGAATGCATTCTACAGTCCCAGGTTGGCTTTGAACTCACAGTGATTCTATTGTCCCTCCTCCTGAGTGCTGGGATTAAGGGTGTGCAGTACCATCCCTTGCATGCCAGCTTTTATTTTTATTTATTTGGGGGAGAGATAGAAGGGAGCAAGGGGGGTGGGGGCAGATAGAGAAGGGACGTGCCAGAGCCTTCTGCCACTGCAAACAAACTCCAGATGCATGCACTATACCTTGTGCATCTGGCTTATGTGGGTCTTGGGGAATTGAACCCAAGTCCTTTGGCTTTGTAGGCAAGTACTAAGCCGTCTCTTCAGTCTTTAGCTTGTTATTTTTAAGGCCTGGATGCACCCTAAACTTCCAAAAGCCAGGGAGACTGGTATCTTTAAAGATTTGTAGTAACAGGCTCATTTCAGAATGTTTTTTTCCCCTTCTCTGAGACTCAGGTTTCTCGCTGTAAAACTATGATTCCAGGGATGTCACAAAACCAGTGGGGGGCTGGCCCCGCAAGGGTAGTGGTGTGAGGACTGCACTCTTCTAAGCTCTGAAGTAGAGGCCTTGAGTCTGTGGTCACACCAGAGTGGCTGCTGTTCTGGGATCCGTGCCCCTCCCTAGGGAGGGCAGGCACAGGGAGGCTAGGTACGCCCATGTCTCCAGGGGCCTCCAAAGCTGAGAGCGGCAGCTGATGTGCTGTCACTCTGACAGCAGTGTAGGGAGAGAAGCAAAGAAGTGAGATGTTTAGTCAGCAGGTTGCACCATGACACCTGGGGCAGTGGGGAGCTGGTGTGACCCAGAAGCCCCATGAAGTCGTCTCAGCAGGGAGTTTAAGGGGTCCACTCTGTATGTGAAAGGTAGAAACCAGCCTCAGGGTTCTGACCTGGCATACCCAGCCAAAGCCTGGGGGAGCATTTACTCATTCATTATCTTTTTTTTTTAAAAAAATATTTATGAGAGAGAGACACACCTCCAGTCACTGTAATCGAACTCCAGACATGTGCACCACCTTGTGCACCTGGCTTAAGTGGGTTCTGGGAGTTGAATCTGGGTCCTTAGGCTTCACAGGCAAGTGCCTTAACCACTAAGCCATCTCTGCAGCCCCTTCTTCTTCTTTTTTTATTTTTTTAAATTTGTTTCTTCACTTTTTGTTTTTGTTTTTCAAGGTATGGCTTCACTCTAGTCCAGGCTGACCTAGAATTCACTGTTTAGTTTCAGGGTGGCCTCAAACTCAGTGATCCTTCTACCTCTGCCTCCCGAGTGTTGGGATCAAAGATCACCATGCCTGGCTATTTACTTTTTTTTTTTTTTTTGAGACAGAGAAAGAGAGAATATGCACCAGGGCTTCCAGCCACTTTGTGGGTGCTGGGGAATCAAACATGGGTTAGGCTTCGAAGGCAAATACCTTAACTGCTGAGCCATCTCTCCACTCCCTCACTAATTATCTTTTACCCAAAGAATGTTGCTCATGAGTGACAGCTGTGAGTTGGGGCTACCTGGAGGCCAGAGATACACACCTAGGGCTAGGGAAGACGACTTAGTGTACACTCGTAACTAATTGTGGATGCAGACAGGAGGGCTGAACAGAAGGAACTGCGCATCCTCTAGAGCATGGGCCACCTGCAGGTACTCACCAAGGGCTGACTTAAGCACAGAACTGCTGGAGAATGGTGGGGTTACGAATCCCACAGAGTCCACAAATGAATGAAGTAATTTCAGGTATTCTAGAGCACTGGAAAATTCACTAGAAAAAAAGAAGGGTCATGTTACATGAGAATATTCAGGAAGACCACACTTTTGGCTGGGCTGTTTGGCAATGCAGGGCTAGCTAAGACCTCACGGCCCCTGCTGGCTCCGTTATCCCACACGGATCAAGCTCTTCCCATGCACTCCGCACACGTGTCACAGACCAGCCTTCAGCAGGTCTCTGGTCATCAGTGACATTCGTCCTTCTACCCTCTACCAGGAGGGCCACTTCGTCTTTCTTCCCTCATTGCTACCTTAACTTCTCCTCTCCAGGCCCATTACCAGTGTCATCTTCTTCCAGAAGTTTCCTACTATCTACTCAGAACTGCCTGCTCCTCCACCCCTTAGGTGCACTACAGTCTGGATCTGAACCTTATGCGAGTGACTGTAGCACCCCCCCCCCCAATGGCTCGGGTCTCACTCTGTGAAATAAAAATGTCACGCTTATTTCAGGGATCCATATTCTGTTGAACTCTCCACCCAAAAAACCAAAGCAAATGCATCAAATTCCTGACTTGCTCCAACAATGGCTCCACTTGGTGAGGAGATATAAAAGGGGGAAAAAGGACCCAACTGCGGTCTCAGAGCTCCATTTTTGAGAAATAAGAGAAAAGAATCATCCATTTGCTGGGTGGACCAGCCCCAAGACGGTGGGGAGGCCTGGAGACTTTACCAGCTCTCTTCCTCCTGGTCTCCTGCCTTCCTGGCCTGCGGCTTCACCAAGGATTCCACTGCTCGCTCCAGCAGGTTCTTGCAGAAGGCCTGGTGGACCTGGGCAATGGGATCAGCTGAAGAGAAAGGCAAGGAAAAGAGTTAAATGGGTCTTTTTTAATGAGCCCTTTGGAGCCGACGGTGTAGCTCATTAGCAGAATGCAAGCTTAGCACGTGTGAGGCCTTGGCTTTGATTCTAGTATTTTTTTTTTTAAAGTAGGAGGGGGAGGGGTGGGAAATATGGCTCAGCAGTTAAAGGTGCTTGTTGGCAAGACCCAGCTGGCAAATGGCCCAGGTTAGATTCTCCAGTACCTACATAAAGCCAGATGCACAAAGTGGCACATATGCCTGGAGTTTGTCTATAGTGGCAAGGGGCCCTGGGACACCCATTTCCTCAACTCACTCACTTACTCTCTCCTTACTGATATAATTTTTTTTTTTTTTTTTTTTTTTACCACTGGCTGAGTAGATCTCTATCACACCTTCCAAGGCTCAGGGTCCACTGCGGAAGAGGTGGCGGAAAGAATGGAAGAGCTAAAGGAAGGGCAGGACTCCTTACAATGTGCTCTTCCAGACACAAAATAGCCTGGATATCCATGACCTCACAGTGCCTGACACTACCTGCACAAGACCATCATAATAGGAGAAAAAGATGATGACATCAAAATAAAAGATTGATTGAGAGGGGGAGGGGATATGAAGGAGAGTAGAGTTTCAAAGGGGAAAGTGGGAGGAGGGAGGGAATTACCATGGGAAATGGTTTATAATCATGGAAGCTGTCAATAATAAATAATTAAAAAATATATTTTTTTTATTAAGTGGGGCCTTTTTGACTTTATGGTGAAAAAAGACAGACAAGTATCCAAGAAATAGCTGTGTCTTGCAGAAGTGATTAAGTCCTCCTCCTTAACCAAATTCCAGAATTACACTGGGAACCAACTCCAAAGTATGGAGGGTGGCAACCTTCAGTCTGGAGAGGCCAAGATCGCGTAGTTCTGAATTAGCCTGATTAGGGTGTGTGTTTGTAAACTGGCATCTCTTGGCACAATGCTCAATTTCAAGGTTGGAGCTGGGAGGTAATGGCCAAAAGCCTTGTTTAGAAGCAAGAAAATGGAAAGGTGGACACTACCCCAAGTTTCGGGGGCTGTCTTCTCTCTGTGACAACTGCCAGCCAAGGAGAAAAGGGCAGCAGTGGTGGCTGGCAGTGGTCCTGACAATAAAGAACCCAGTCCTCTGATTTCGTCAAGCAACCTGTGGTCATCAATGGTCTGGCTGGGCTGACTGGACAAGAGGCTCTGCAAAGCTTGAGACGGAGGACTGTCACTGAGGAGTCCCTTTACTAGGCCCGGATCGTCATGTCACCAGCTCTTTCCCTCAGTATCTGGCAGACATGTGGATCTAGGTATGACCAGGAGAAGGAAGGATGCTTATGAGCACTTAACTATGTGACAAAGTTTAATGGAAGTGAAGAGGTGTTGCTGTTCTGTGGGAAATCTCCTGCAGACAGTTGTCAGTGAGAAAGGGGTTAAAGGCTAGGGATTACTTTTGCCTTCATACCTCCCTTTTTTATTTTATTTTTATTTTTTGGTTTTTGAGGTAGGGTCTCACTCTAGTCCAGGCTGACCTGGAATTTACTATGGAGTCTCAGGCTGGTCTCGAACTCACGGTGATCCTCCTACCTCTGCCTCCCCAGTGCTGGGATTAAAGGTGTGCGCCACCACACCCGGCTCATCCCTCACTTTTTTAGTGTCAAACACTTTTCCTTTCCTTCTTTCTTTCTTTTTTTTCTCTTTTTTGGTTATTTTTCAAGGTAGGGTCTCGTGCTGGCCCAGGCTGGCCTGGAAATCACAATGAAGTCTCAGGATGGCTTCAAACTCTTGGCAATCCTCCTACCTCTGCCTCCCAAGTACTAGGATTAAAGGCACGTGCCACCATGCCCAGCTTTCAAACATCATTGTTATACTGAACAACAGTCTTATATGTACATATAAAACACACACACTCAGAGCACGCCCCTCCAAACAACTGACATCTACCCTGCACTTGCAAAGCAAGACCCCCTCTCCACAGACCCCCAGTGAGCAGGGAAAGCACAGCAGACAGCAGAAAGGCACCCAGCGTCGCCCTCGCAGTCTACTCCACCAGCCTCGCTGCTCCAAGGCCAGACAAGTCAACTCCAATCACTATCAAGTGTCAGGGACAGAAAGCCTGCATCTCTCCTCCCGGTGCCTGGAGCTCTGTCCTTGTCACACTCTGAGCACTGATGACTGCCTGCCATCTATTGTTCCCTAGCTGCTCCATATATGTCCCTCTGCTTTCCCAATGGGATCAGAAAGCCCAGAGGCCAGGAAACATCAAGCCACCCTCCCCCCCCCCACACACACAGTGTTTTGTCTCTCCAAGGCACTTGGGTCTGAGAGTACAGTTGGTACTCGATCCTAACTTACCACACGGGGCACTGATGGGAGGCTCTGACTGCCCGAGAGAGCAGAGCTGTAAACGGAGCTGAGCCAGACAGGCTCAGAGCAGGCTTGAGACCTGAGGCGAGTTACTTAACCTTCCTGAGCCTCTCTGCTGCTACCACCTGCGTCTACGTGGGGTGGAGGTGCTCTCACCTGGGTTCCTCTGGGCGCAGTACAGACTGTCCTTAGTCGTCGATTTCACTGACCAGCTTCGCTCCATAAAAAACTTCTGGCCGAGGGGATGGCAGAGCCAGCGCAGCGAGTCGGGGACAGTGCTGTGCTCAGGGCCACACAGGCTCTGGGCGCGACTGAGGAAGTAGCTCTGTGAAGACAGGACCAGAAGTGACATCAAGATAGCAGAATGTGGCTGCAGCTACTGTAGGGCAGAGGCTGGTTTGGAAAAGCATGAAGAAAGGGGATCCATGCACTACTCAAATCCCTAGAAGGAAATCCCACCATGGGAGCTAGGGAAACCTGCCAGGCCTGGCGGCTTAGATCCACACCCCAGCAGGGAGAGGCCCAAGGTACATGTAAGGCTTGCTACATCCTGCATCCTGTCCTACTGGGGCTGCCTAATCCTTCTAGAGCTACCTCTCTCTCACCTGCTGTGTCCACTGGCAGGGAGCCCTGAAAGGGTATCAGAGGTTCCTAGGCTAACTTCACCCTTGATACTGTGAGCACTTAACACTCAGGTGTCCCCCTTGATCCTGGGACTTCTCAGGTCATTTTCTTTTTAATGAGAAAGAGAGGGAATGGGGGAGAGGGGGGAGAGAATTGGCGTGCCAGGGCCTCCAGCCCCTGCAATCAAACTCGAGAGATGTGCACCATCTTGTGTGCATGTGTGACCTTGTGTGTCTGGCTTATGTGGGATCTGGAGAGTTGCACAT
Organism: Dipus sagitta; assembly: GCA_036346955.1. NCBI lineage: Eukaryota > Metazoa > Chordata > Mammalia > Rodentia > Dipodidae > Dipus > Dipus sagitta. The sequence goes on along the minus strand of CM070777.1, from coordinate 575,348 downwards.
GGGTCCTTAGGCTTTGCAGGCAAGCAGCCTAACTGCCAAGCCATCTCTCCAGCCCTTAATTATATTACCTTAAATTTTTTTTTTATTAATTTATGTGCAGAGAGGAGGAAGGGAGGGAGACAGAATATGAATATGGGTGTGCACAGGGCCTCCAGCTGCTGCAGATTAACTCCAGATGCACTCGTGCATCTGGCTTTATGTGGGTACTGGCAAGTTGAACCCAGATCATTAGGCTTTGCAGGCAAGTGCCTTTAACCACTGAGCCAGCCCTAAATTATGTACCTTTTGAAGCATTTTCAAGGTAGATTTGTATTCTGCTTTGACTAAGTATTTTCAGGTCTTCACCTCTGAGTATAAGGAGTTTAAAAGAGTACCCAACACAGAGCCAGTGTTCAGCAGGAAGCACTGGGATGGCTGGGTTTGCCTAGGACCTTGGGCAGGTTTAGGCATGTCTGTGTGACCTGGCAAAGTCAGCCCTTACAGAAACCTGCTTGTCTTCCTTACATGAGCTCCAATGTGTGAGAAAAAGACCAGAAGAGGACTTGAAATCCCCTTGGCTTAGAAAGCAAAATGTCAAAGCTGGGCGTGGTGGCACACGCCTTTAATCCCAGCACTTGGGAGGCAGAGGTAGGAGGATCACCATGAGTTCGAGGCCACCCTGAGACTCCATAGTAAATTCCAGGTCTGCCTGGGCCAGAGTGAGACCCTACCTCGAAAAAGCAAAAAAAAAAAAAAACCAAACAAACAAAAAAGCAGCAGCTCACAATCGGGCCAGGTGTGGCCTTGAATCCCAGAGGCAGAAGTAGGAGGATCTTGGTGAGTTCAAGGCCACCCTGAGAATACATAGTGAATTCCAGGTCAGCCTGAGCTAGAGTGAGACCCTGCCTCAAACCAAAAGAAAAAAAGTTTTCTGGGGCTGGAAAGATGGCTTACCAGTTAAGGTGCTTGCCTGCAAAGCCTAAAGACCCCGTATGGTACATGGTGGCGCATGAGTCTTGAGTTTGTTTGCAGTAGCTGGAGACCCTGGTGGGCCCATTCTCCTTCCCCATAAATAAATAAATGAATAAAGTTTTTAAGTTTTTGATTAATAGCTTTACTCTAAAATCCATGATTTCTGACCCAAAACACTTCTCAGGGAGTTGAGCAGCGGTTTGCTAGCTTGGGCACTTCCTGTTTCCAGTCCAGCCACTGCCTGCACAATGAGGGCATTTGCCTCATGGTCTAGTAGTCTGACGGTTCTGACCTTTACTGGGCTGGCTTTAAGCAACTAGCAGCTAAGGTAACAGCTTCCGAAGACTCGAATGCCAGGGTCAGAAACAGCACAGGCACAGCGCAGTAGAGGCTGCGGCTGAGGACTGCACAGGAGCATGGGGACAACTGCCTGAAGCGGAGCGACAGCGGCCTGGCTCATCAGCCTACAGGCGCAAGCCTGCGACCTGCTCACAGCATCAGACACAGAGGACACTTCACCTACACCTGGATTTCCAGTCCCAGGGCCAGGGCACTTTTAGCCTGTCCTCCCCTTGGCTGACCAGCTTTGAGGACATGGTATTTTGAGAGCACAGGTAGCAGAACCCCAGGAACTTGTACGACACTCCAAGTGCTCACAGGAGCTAAGTTGGGAGCAACTATGGGAGAAAACGCTGGTACAGAGGTGCAGGTCTTAGGGCCTTGGAGTCCCAGAACCTTCTGAAGTTGTAGCCAACTACAGCCTACTCCCAGGCCTGATCAGCAAAGAAATGTGGTGGCTTGTCCGAGGGAAACTGAGGACCACTAGGCTCTCCGAGGGCCCACATGTCACATACAGAAGCAAAAACAAACACTGGCCAGGCCATATGGCAAGAGAAACCTACATACTGTCAGGTTAAAATCCTTTATTGTCATCATCATCATTACTATTATTGCTTTTTTCTGGGGGGGTGGTGGTCAAAGGAGGGTCTTGTTCTAGCCCAGGATGACCTGGAATTCACTATGTAGTCTCAGGCTGGCCTGGAACTCACAGTGATCCCCTTATCTTAGTCTATAGGGTGCTACAACTAAAGGTGTGAGGCACCATGCCTAGCTAGGTTAAATTACATTAAGTTGAATTCTCGTGTGTTTATGTGCACATGTGTGCTATGCTATGTGTGTGGAGATCAGCGGACAACTTCTGGGAGTCAGTCCTTGCCTTCCATCTCCTGTGAGGTCTCTCTCTCAAGTTGGTTCCTTCCTTCCTTCCCCCCCTCCCAGCCTCCCTCCCTTTCTTTCTTTCTTTTTTTTCCAAGGTAGGGTCTCACTCTAGCTCAGGCTGACCTGGAATTCACTATGTAGTCTCAGGGTGGCCTCAAACTCATGGCGATCCTCCTACCTCTGCCTCCCGAGTGCTGGGATTAAAGGCGTGCGCCACCACGCCTGGTAACTCCCTCTCTTTCTTTATGTGCTCCCCCCCCCCCCCGGGAGACAGACAGACAGAGAATGGGCGGGCCAGGACCTCCAGCAAATGAACTCCACACACACGTGCCACTTTGTGCATCTGATGTTACGTGGGTACTGGGGAATTGAACCCAGGTTGTTGGGCTTTGCAGGCAAGTGCCTTACACTGCTGAGCCATCTTTCCAGGCCTCAGGTTCTTTGTATTGTACTCTGCTGCACTTGCCACAAGTTTCCAAGCTTTTGGGAAATTCTGCCTCCACCTCCCACTGCTGTGAGCAGTTGGCATTCCAGAAGCCTACCATGGCTACTGGCTTTTTATGTGGGGTCTAGGTGCTCAGGCTTGCACGTCAAGCTCTTTATCAACACAGCCTCTTCCCTAGTCCCTTCACCTTTTTTTTTTTTTTTTTTTAAAGTTGAGGCCTGCCTCTCCCCCCCCCCTCTCTCACACACACATAAACAAACAGAAACTAAAATAAAAATATGTCAGTCAGGCTTGGTAGCACACACCTTTAATCTTAGTACTGGAGCGGCAGAGGTAGGAGGATCACCATGAGTTCAAGGCCAGCTTAGGGTACAAAGTGAGTTCTAGGTCAGCCTAGGCTAGAGTGAGAAGCTGCCTCAATAAACAAAAAACAGTAACAACCACCAAAAAAAAAAAAAAAAAAGAAAAGAAAAGAAAAGAAAGAAAAGAAATACTTTTGCTAATAACAATCTCAGTGGGGGGGGGGCTGAGTTTAGCGTTTTGAACTAATAAGAAATATAAATCTGTGATAAACAGCCACAGTCTTGCTTCTGTAAGGAAATTGTGAACATAAGTTTTGTTCTGCTTTTAGTTTTCTTGGCATTATAGCCCTATAATAATGTCTGTAATTTAATAAAATGTTTTCCCCTAAATTTTATAGACACCAGATCTTTTCCTAAGTTGGGGCACAGGAAACCCTCCACATACTTCATGTGCCTGATGTACGAGGCTATGCAGGGACCCCAGAACTGTTAAGCCACCAGCGCTCTCAGGCCAGTTCCACCCCAGTGTGCCTTCATTACAGTCCTTAAATTGTGTGCCAAGGCACCCCGAAGTGCCACAGTGAATGCTCAGGAGAGCCAAGTAGCAGCTGAAGTTTGAGGAAAATCTGAATGTTCGGCATTAGCTGGGCACTGGGTAAACGACTAACTCAAGGTGGTTCACAGTACCAAAGTGAGGACATGCCATCTTCCTTCAAATGACTATTTTTTTGGGGTAGGGTCTCACTCTAGCCCAGGCTGACCAGGAATTCACTATGTAGTCTCAAGGTAGCCTTGAATTCATCGTGATCCTACCTCTGCCTCCTGAATGCTGGGTTTAAAGGCGTGAGCCACCAGGTCTGAAGATATATTTTTTTGTGCGTGTGTGAAATTGATATTTTGGAATATTTTGAAAAAAAAAAAGGAAGTATTGTGTGAAAATCAGTGTGGGAATAGGAAATTGGAGTGTTTGTACCCAATTTGATTGGTGCATACCTGTAATCCTAACACTCAAGAAGCCAAGGGAGGAAGACTGAGTTCATGACCAGCTTGGGCTACTCAGCAAGTCCCAAACCAGCATGGGCTTCACGGTAAGACCTTGTCTCAAAAAGCCAAAAAGTAAAGCATCGGAAATATATCTTCGTAGGGCTGGAGAGATGGTTTAGCAGTTAAGGCACTTGTCAGCAAAGCCAAAGGACCCAGGTTCAATTTCCCAGGACCCATGTAAAGCCTGATGCACAAGGTGGTGCATGTGTCTGGAGTTCGTTTGCAGTGGCTAGAGGCCCTGACATGCCCTTTATCTCTCTTTCCCCTTCTCTATCTCTGCCTCTCTCTCTAATGAACAAATAAAATATTTAGAAAATATTTATCTTCTTAGCAGGCATGGTGTTGCATGCCTTTAATCCCAGCACTTGGGAAACTAAGGTAGGAGTTCAAAGCCTACATTGTGAATTCCAGGTCAGCCTGGGCTAGAGCGAAACCCAACCTTAAAAAAAAAAAAAAAAAAAAAAAAAAAGGCTTGAGAGACGGCTTAGTGGTTAAGGCGCTTGCTTGTGAAGGCGAAGGACCCAGGTTCAATTCTCCTGATCCCACATAAGCCAGCTGCACAAAGTGGCACATGTGTCTGGAGTTTGTTTACAGTGGCTAGAGGCCCTGACATACCCATTGTCTCTCTCACTCTCAAATAAAAAGTGGAAAAAAAAAAAAAAAGAAGAAGTGTGTCTGTTCTTTTACATTCTTTGGGCCAGAGAGATGGCTCAGTAATTAAATGTACTTGCTTACAAAACCTGACTGCCTGAGTTCAATTTCTCAGTACTTACACATAAAGTCAGATATATAACGTGGTACAAGTGCCTGGATGGAGTTCATTTGCAGGAGCAGGAAGCCCTGGTGGGCCCATACTCTCTTTTTAAAAACAAAAAAAATTTTTTAAATATAAGTCTTATTTCAATTTCATATATGATTTTTTCAAATGGCTAAGCTGTTAAGACATCAGTACTTCTGTTTTAAGGTGTGCACACTACATGTTGTGTGTGCTGTGGTGCCTGCAGGCTCACCTGAGGCAGACAGCCGGAGGACACGAGGCGTCCACCTCGGTTACTAACCTGTCCTCCCTTGTGCTCGAGTCTATTACTCATTCTGGACATTGCTGTCTGAGAGCCCCAGCAATCCTCTGGTCTCCTCTCCCCACAGGGCTGGGGTTACAGGTGTGTGTGGCCACACCTAGCTGTTTACGTGGCTCTCGTGCTTGCCCAGGAAGCCCACTTAACCATGCAGCCATCTCTCCAACCCAACACCAATGCTTTTAGGATATCCAAACTACTAACAACTGAACATAACGACAAAAAAACCTACTACTGCACTGACTGACACAACTGTAAGGTTTTCTTCTGGCCTAGGAGCGCCAGAGAAACCTGAGACACAGCGCCATGAGCCTCGAAAGTCTGGGAGCCTCTGGTCTGATTTTCTAAGGCAGACCTCCGCTTGCTCCTCCCACCCAGCTCACTTGTTAACTACATAAGCTCACCCAAATCAAAGTTTCTTCCTTTTTAAGGAGGCACTATGGGGTCTCTTAATCCAGCTGCTCCAAAAGGAAGTGAACAAAAGGCGCACAGTCCTCCTCCTTCCCCACCTTGCTGACGATTCAGATCAGACACTACTATTAAAGGTTCCTGTAGCTACAGCCTTTGACCCAGCAGCACCGTTTCTGAGGTCTGGTATGGGGAAGTTCTCATAGAGGCGGGTGAGGACAAGTACAAAAATGCTCCTTCCTGTAGCACAGTCTGTAATAGCAAACACAGGAAATGACCAAAATGACCCAAATGTCTCTCAGCAGCACCAACTACTTCTGCAGAATAAGACTACAAAGCAAGCTAGGTGTGGTAGTGCACGCCTTTGATCCCAGCGCTCGGGAGGCTGAGGTAGGGGCCTGCCAGCCTGGGTCTACAGAATGAGCTCCAGTCCAACCGGGGCTAAAGTGAGACCCTACCTGGGAGGGGGGGGGGTAACCAAACCAAACACACACACACCACAAGGAAAGATGCCCAAGAACTATCCTTAGGTTTAAAAGGTCCAAGAGGTGAGTGAGGGTTTATGGCAGCCCCAACCCCACATATTATAATGTTAGTATGTGCAGGAAAAAAGTTCTGAGGAAACACAGTGTTTACTGATTGTTAGGCATACAAAATATTTTCTAGGGGTTCACAGGCAGGGACAATTTCCTCCCCCAAAAGCCTCCCCATGGGTCTTGCATACCCACCAAACACAGACACCAAGTTTATGAAAAAGGTCCCATGCAGTGCAATGAAGGACAGTGTTTTGTGTAACAGGCATCAGTCAGGTAGGTAAGATGAATCTTGTGCAACAAAAGTCAGTTCCAGGCTGGAGAGATGGCTTAGTGGTTAACTTGCCTGCAAAGCCTAAGGACCCTGGTTCCATCCTCCAGGACCCACATAAGCCAGATGCACAAGGTGGCATATATGTCCGGAGCTAGTTTGCAGTAGCTAGAGGCCTTGGCATGCCTGTTCTCTCTCTCTTAACTAAATAAATAAATAAATAAATAAGATGTCCAGCTTCTAGTAGAGACATGGAAAGCATGTTCACAATTCTGCCATAGGGCAGAGATTTGCTGAACAGGACACAATGTTTAACTGCAAAGGAAAACACCAATAACCTGGATTTCATTAAAATTAGTAACGACTTCATCGGGCATGGTAGCACATGCCTTTAATCCCAGCGCTCAGGAGGCTGACATAGGATTGCCATGAATTCCAGGTCAGCCTGGGCTACAGCAAGACCTTACCTTCAAGGAAAAAGAGAGAGAGAGAGAGAGTATGTGTGTAATATCCCAAATAAAAATAAACTATTGTGAATAAACCTACGAAATCTTGTTCAATATTATTAATTACTTGAGAAATGCCAATAACAACAACAGCCAGGTGAGGTGACTCACACCTGAAGTCTAGCATTTGGGGAAGCTAAGGCAGGCAGACTGCCACAAGCTCAGGGTCAGCCTGGGCTGCAGTGAGTCCCAGACCAGCGTGGCTGTAGAGTGACACCTTGTCTCAGAAACAAAACAGTACATTGTAAAGAACATATGTTAATGAGAATGTGCCCTGGCAACTGTTGTACACCGCCCACAGAGTGAAACTCAGCACCACTTGAAATGCATGCACCCTCCGACCCAGCGCATATCCACTGAGGGATATTACAGGATGTGCTAAGCGGTCCTCCTTTGAAAACTCCAAAGTCCATAAACACTGAAATACCATAAAAGCAGTAAGAATGGCATCTATAACTACCCCCATGTAACGACATCAATGATTCCTGCACGTGACGTTGAGCAGAAGCCAGACACAAAACAACACATACGCACAACTCAACCTAACGTTTAAGTAGGTCACAGAGCTCAGCACTCGGGGTGATGGTTACCCTCGGCTGGAAGACTTAGGGAAGGGGTAGGTTAGTTTAATGGTAACAAGGAGGCTTCTGAGGTATTTTGTTTCTTTTCTTTTTAAAAATTTATTTGAGCCAGGTGTGGTGGCGCACGCCTTTAATCCCAGCACTTGGGAGACAGAGGTAGTAGGACTGCTGTAAGTTTGAGGCCACCCTGAGAATAACAGGAATTCTAGGTCAGCCTGATCTAGAGTAAAACACTACCTTGAAAACCAACCAACCAACCAACCAACCAAACAAACAATAAATAAATAAAGTATATATATATGTGTGTGTGTGTGTGTGTGCATGCCCATGTCTCCTAATGGCCATCCAGTCTTATGTGAGTGGCTAGGGAACTGACCTCAAGTTGGCAGGCTTTGCAAGCAAGCACCGTTAACCACTGAGCCTTGCCAATGCTTCCTGCTCATAGCTTGACTTTTCTGTTCTGTGAGGCCTGGTAAGGAGCCAGAGGCTCTACCAGCAGCAGGTCAGCCTGTCCTGGCAACAATCCCGGCACTCTCCCGGTGGCCCGGCCCTTGTGGACTCCCTGCCAGGGTTGTGCTTCTACACACCACTTACTCTGAAAGTACCTGGCCCAGGTGCTGAACCCATGGATCAAGGGATGGATGTCTTATTCGTGGTCACAGAAACTGCGTGGAGACAGAATGGACACTGCCATTCCTTGAGTCCTTTGTCACAGACTACAATGATGCACTTGAGGACATACATCAGTGCAAGCGCACAGTGTGTTCCCGTACATTCTCAGCCTGTCACCTCCATTATGAGATAATGGAAACAGGCCCGAGGTGTGGTGATTCTGTTTTCAATGTACCTGATATGTTCAGCACTCTATGCAAAGCGGGGCACTGAGTAAAATGTGCCTGTCTCTGCTAGAGTAAGAGAAAGCCTGACTCAGCAGATGCCGTGAACTAGCTTGTAACAAGGACTGGGAATTAGCCATGAGCACCCAAGACTGGCACCTTGCCAGGCACGTAGGAGGCACTTTGTAACTTCAGTTCCTGCCCTATGTCTGGCCAGAGCTCTTTGTGGATGGGCCCTGGTTGTCATCACTGAATCCACAATGCTGAGATGACAAGAAGAGTAGGTGATGAAGTAACTAAGAGGTACTCACGGCCAGGAAGCCCAGCTTGCCCCCACAGCGCGTCTTGAGCCCCATGGCAGCTGTCAGATGGATCTCAATCAGTGTGCTTGGTGGGATTTTCTCCTCAGCACACTCAGCCAAGTTCACAGCACACAAAGCCATGTTCACATCTGAGCAGGCAGATCCCGCAGGAAGCTTTCCTAGGGCAGGCAGAGGAAGACACTAATGTTGACAGACAAACCAAACATCTCCTGGCTTTCCCTAGCACATCACTAGCAGTGTTCTGGTGTGACTGCGCAATCCCCCTCCCCCCAGATTCATGTATTTGAACATCTGGCTCTCTGGTTAGTGGCACTGTTTTGGAGGCTGCGGAACCTTTAGAGGCAGAGCCTAGCTGGAAGACTGAAGCTATTAGAGGTGAGGTTTGGAGAGCTATAGCCCTCCTCTTGTTCCACTCTCTCTGTGCTTCCTATCTGGGACCAAAGGCTCTCACTGGACTAGGTCCCCGAAACCATGAGCCAAAATTAACCCTGTCCTCTCAAGCTATCTCTGCCAGGTACTTTGTCAAAGTGACTAACAGGTAGTGACACCAGGAGAGAAAGGAGGTGACCCTGTGTGAGCTGGGTCTAGGTAGGGTGCAGGCTCAGTGGCTTACCAACTATGTGCTGGTCTACCTCATAAGGTCTTGGCTGTGTAATGGGCACTTCGAGGCTTGGGGCTCACTGTACAGGACTCAGAAGCATTGCGTAATCGTTTTCCAAAACAGTGTCAATAACATGGCCATGTTCTGTTGATAACTTCTGAGTTACCAAACATTTGAATGGAGATAATGAAAACAACACACAAAACCAAACCAACAAAAAACTCCAACTGATTTATTTTGATAACCTTCCCTCCATAATATATAAACACACATCACATTGAAGGGAAAATGACATAAAACTGAGCAATTCCAGCTAGACATCGTTGGGTTAGGAGGTAAAAGGCCAGGAAGGCTTACACTTATCTGCCCCCACCACCACAGAAGCTGCATAGTAGTGCATCTGGATGCACCCTGAGGTCAGGAGATGAGTGCTAGTGGAAGGCCCAAGGACCCACCACGGCCACTCGAGGCTTTCAGACTGCCATTTGTTGTTTCTTACTGGAAGGTGGCAAGGGCAGCACCTCAGGGGTGGCCACAGAAGTGCCTATGTCACATCCTAGATGGTAGCAAAGAAATGCCTCCATTCTCATTAGCTAAGGATTCCTTCTATTTAGCTAGCTTAAATTTTTTTTTTAAATTTTTATTTATATATTTGAGAGAGAGAGAGAGAGAGAGAGGGAAAGAGGCAAGTAGAGAGAGAAGAGAGAGAATGGGCACATCAGGGCACCCAGCCACTGCAAACAAACTCCAGATGCATGCACTACCTTGTGTACCTGGCTTATGTGGGTCCTGGAGATTCGAACCTAGGTCCTTTAGCTTTGTAGGCAAGTGCCTTAACTGCTAAGCCATCTCTCCAGTCCTCGTTTGCTTTATTGATTGATTGATTGATTGATTGAGGTAAGGTCTCACTCTAGCTCAAATTGACTTGGAACTCAGTGATTCTACCTCAGCGGCTGGGATTTAAGGCATGTGCCACCACACCCAGTTTCAACTATGCTTTATTCTCTGTATGGGAGCTCTCAACCCCTGTAATTCATTCTGCACCAGCCTGCACATCTGTTCTCCCTGTAAATTCCATGCTTGCTCCTCAGGGAGGGACGGAGAGAGGGCAGTGTGGAAGCCATGCTGTCATTGCTTCTGTCCCTTCAGGGCCTCCCCCAGGTCTGGACTAGAGGAAGCTCAGGGATATGGAGGGATGAGTGATGTGAAGCCGCTCAGCTAGACTATTCTAGACTTGACAGCTAGGGGCATGTGGTCTCTTGATCAGAAACCTGGATGTGGGGCTCATCTGGGCACAGAATTTAAAAAGTGGAGGAAGCCGGGCGTGGTGGCGCACGCCTTTAATCCCAGCACTCGGGAGGCAGAGGTAGGAGGATCGCCGTGAGTTCGAGGCCACTCTGAGACTCCATAGTGAATTCCAGGTCAGCCTGGGCTAGAGTGAGACCCTACCTCGAAAAACCAAAAAATAAAAAAATAAAAAAATAAATAAATAAAATAAAAAGTGTAGGAGCCGGGTGTGGTGGCGCACGCCTTTAATCCCAGTAGTGAGGAGGCAGAGGTAGGAGGATTGCCATGAGTTCGAAGCCACCCTGAGACTCCATAGTCTAGCTTGGGTCAGCCTGGGCTACAGTGAAACCCTACCTCCAAAAAACTAAAAACAACAACAAAAAGAAAGCGGAGGAGATTTGTAAACAGGGATCTTCTGCTAGAACTCTCCTGTTACAGCTACACAACTAGCCCATGGCCTTATCTCTTGGTTACTTCTCCATCTTTGGTGACTGGCTGTGCTCCCCTTCTCACAAAAGCCCTTCAAAGCCACCAGGAATGACATCCAACTCCTTTCTGGGACCATTCCCTACAGTTTCCCTTCTGGCTTTCATGCTACTGCTGGCAAATATCCTAGCAACAAGCTCCCTTTCTCAACTATCTTGGCCCCTCATGTGCCAAACTTCTCTCTTCTCCTCTGACTGTCCTCAGGCAGTGTCTTCCTGGGCTCCCGGGCTCTGCCCGTCTGTTCCGGGTGTCCTTCCTCATCAGGCCACGTGGGTCTCACTGTTCCGATAGGCCAGGTCTAGTCCCTCAGGCCTACACAGTGCTTCCCCTCCATGCCGCACAGGCAACTGTCCAGCAGCTCACCTCCTCACCTCTCATATCCAGCAAACCCCCAAATCCGGTCAATTCTACCTGCTCATTTTCAACCAACTCTCCTTTACTTACCTCTCACCTTTCAGCTCTATCAACTCTTATTTGGTCTCTAACTCTGTCCTTAATTCTTTCCTACACAATCTCTATCTGCCAGCAGTGAACACTCTCAATTTTACAAGTATCAATCTGATCAGGTAATTAATTATTCTCCACATACCCTTCACTGTCAGGAAAATCTAAGCCAGGCGTGGTGGTGCACGCCTTTAATCCCAGCACTGGGAGGCAGAGGTAGGAGGATTGTTGTGAGTTCAAGGCCACCCTGAGACTCCATAGTGAATTCCAGGTCAGCCTGGGCTACAGCGTGACCCCACCTCAAAAAATAAATAAAAAAAAAACAAAAACAAAACAAAACAAAACAAAACAACAACAACAACAAAAACACTGTTAGGAAAGTCGGTATACCGAAGGGTGGACTACAACACCCCCAGTCTGGCACTCAAATCCTTCACTGCCGAGACCTGGCTTTATCCCTGTACTCTGGCTCTATTATCATCTCCTTGCAAGGCTCACTCTACAACTACTCCCATTCTGTTCACAAAGTGTCTGAGGGAGGCCCTACTCCTGAACATCTTTTTTTTTGAGGTAGGGTCTCATTCTAGCCCAGGCCGAGCTGGGATTCACTACGTAATCTCAAACTCACAGCAATCCTCCTACCTCTGCCTCCCAAGTGCTGGGATTAAAGGTGTGCATCACCACACCTAGCTCTGAGCATCCTTTTGTCTAGAACACACATCTCCTACATAGCTGCGCACCTCTTTGCAAGAAGCTAAGACTTTATTCCCTAGAATACCTTTCTTAAGGGAACTAGGAAGATGGCTCAGCGGTAAAAAGTGCTTGCTTGCAAAACCTGACAGCCCAGGTTCAATTCCCCAGTACCCACATAAAGACAGATGCACCAAGTGGCACATGTGTCTGGAGTTTGTTTGCAGTGCCAGGAAGCTGTGGCATGCCACACTCAGTCTGTTTGTCTCTCCTAAATAAATGAAATACAATATATTTTTTTAAAGGACTGTATTTCACCCTATTTAAGATGTCATCAATTTTTTTTTTTTTTGGACATAAGGTCTCACCCCAGCTCAGACTGACCTGGAACTCACTCTGTAGTCCCAGGCTGGTCTTGAACTCATGGTGATCTACCTCTGCCTCTTGAGTGCTGGGTTAAAGGGTTAAAGATGATGCAAATGCCAGGTTAGTTTAAAAGTTTCTTCAATCAGGGAGGAGATGGCATGGGGCAACTTGTAGCGAACCAGGCAGTAGAAGTTGTCCCTCACCTGTGATGTGCAGTTGGTGCAGCCTGTGATAGGCCAGGGCCGCATCCCTAGCACTGCTCTTGGCCTCATCCTCAAAGCCGGCCGCAGTGGCGGGGGTGGCCCTCCAGCGTTGGAGGACCTTCTTGAGCAACCAACGTACCAGGCGCAGCTTCTGCAGGCTGTAGCGGATCACATTCCAGGAGAGGCTACAGGCCAAATCCAAGCGGGAGGTGGGCAGTGCCCGGCCCAAAACCGATAGGCAGGTTTGCAGGTTGGCAGCAGCAGCTGCAAAATCCCCCTACACAGCAGTGAGGGTAATAATGGTCGTTAGCCTTGCTGTGGCCTTTTTGTTTTAATAGACTTACTACTTTTCCACCTCGTTATCAGAATAATTACATGCTCAGTAAGGAAAACACAAGAAACTTTGGAAAGCTACAAAAACCATAAGAAGAAGCCCCGTTTCCTCATTCCTTAGAAAGAAGTCCCGCTGACTTCTGAGGGGTCCCCAGTCCTTTTCCTGCAGTGAACTGTGCTGTGACCCCACAGAACGTGAACAAGCAGATACTAACTAGGATTAGGTAAACTGCACACTCATGTGGGTTTTAAGGTTCTCCAAGTCTGGTCCCCAGAGGCCAGCAGCTTCAGGTCCCTCATGAGATGCAAATACTTGGGCCTACCTCAGACTTTCTGATTCATACCCCCCAGCCTTATGGCCTCCAGGTGATTCAGATGGGCTTTAAGGCAAATTTGCATCGAAATTGTGCTAATTTAGGATCCTTATGAAGTTCTCCTTGCCAACCAGAGAGGGTCTACTGGAGAGTCTATGCACTGTGTTGGTGGTGCTAACCTCGCTGAGTGCCACGGAAGCACCAGATCCCCAGAATTATACTCTGATATGGAGGCTCTTCCCTGACCTTCTTGGAAGGTTGGCTGTTTCCCAGGCTGCACTGGCTTTTTACTTCTTTGCCTCCTCATTCCAATCTCCCCGAAGACCCTCTCCTAGCAAGAATGCAGCTTTACAAATGTTCAGGTCTTCTGACCCATCAAGCCTCCATGTCCTGCCCTTTGGCCACTGCCACTTGATGAAGGCATTTCAGTTTCCAGGCAACACAGCCTAGAAAAAGCCCACGATGCCGTCCGCCTCTTCCAGCTTGGAACCAGCACCACTGTTACTTCCTCAGCAGTTTACTTTTTTTCGTTTTTGGTGTTTTGAGGTAGTGTCTTGATACTAGCTCAGGCTGACCTAGAATTCATTATGTAGTCTCAGGGTGGCCTCGAACTCATGGTGATCTTCTTACCTCTGCCTCCCGAGTGCTGGGATTAAAGGCGTGCGCCACCACGCCTGCAACATTTTACATTTTGTTTTGTTTTGTTTTTGTTTTTTTGAGGTAGGGTCTCACTCTAGGCCAGGCTGACCTGGAATTCACTCTGTATTTTCAGGGTGGCCTCGAACTCACGGTGATCCTCCTACCTCTGCCTCCCAAGTGCTGGGATGAAAGGCCTGTGCCACCACGCCCGGCTACATTTTGAAATGCTTTTTCCTCTCTTTTCTTTCAACCTGGGGTCTTTGCCTTTCTCTTACCTGGATAGTGAAGACCTCCTAAGCAATCATGTTTCCCTCCTGCAACCTATCATCACACAGCACCAGAAGACATCTACCTAACACCTGGAAACAGGCCCCCAAATCCCATCTGTATTCTAGGACCCACAGCCCTACCATGAATGACCAGGGGGGTTTGCGGGGGCGGGGTGCTAATCACACTCAGGGGCTATATAGCTTGCAAAGGGCAGAGTAAGGTCAGGTTACTGTTGCAAACAGGTCGCACTACAAGCACTTGCCCCCACAGCCATGCTTTCTCTGCCAGGGCAGACTGAAGCTATGAGCCAAAATAACCTTTCCACAAAGCCAGAGGCGGCAGCTCACGCCCTCCATCTTGGCACTCTGGAAGCTGAGGTAGGAGGATCACCAAGAGTTCAAGGTTAGCCTGAGGCAGAAGAGTGAATTTCAGAGGTCAGCCTGGGCTAGAGCGAGACCCTGACTCAAAATCCAACAAACCAAACACACAGTCAACCCCTCTTCAACCCGCTCCCCAAGAAAAACAACATCAAAATAACCTTTTCCTCCCATAAGCTGCTTCTGCTAGTATTTGAGTGAGGAGAAATGTTGTAGCTAGCACACTACTTACCACGTGGCCAGACTCCTGAGTCCCTCTTCCAAGCCTGCCTGTCTTTCTTGATCTAGACAGCCCCACTCATGACCCATATCTAGTCACAATTCATCTTTTCTGCCCAAGCCTCCAAGTACTGTGTGTTATTACCCAGACACACGCCATGATCTACGTGCACTCTCTCTGCTGCCCTATGGCACTACAGGCATAGGGTCCCTTTCTCTTCTTAGTGACCACAGCATCTGTCACAGGACACCATCCATACTGAGCCTAGAGTAAGATGAGGAATGGTGGTGGACGACAGAACTCACTCTGGCAAGGTCCAGGTCCGCCTGCTTCCGGTGCCTCCAGAAGGTGACTGAGGAGCGGGAGTGTGGCCGGATCACCGGCTCCCCATGGACCAACAGCTTCACAAAGACACTCAAGACGATAACTCCGTTCACCAGCCAGAGGAGGAGAGTTGGCATCATCCAGTCAAACCAGCCTCCAGAACCTAAAGAGGAGCACTTCAGCTAAAACTGCCGGGAAGGGCCTTGTGGAGCAGCCAGGCACCTGACAGACCCTAGGAATGCAACGTCCAAGAGCCTCGTTTCCAGAAGAAATGGTCGGTGAATCTACAGCCTAAGCAGGAATCCCACAGTCCTTGGCTCCGTGGAGCTGGGTGCCGCAGAAGCCTTGGTCAGCCAGAGAAAGCGAGGACATCAGTCTCACAACTCACTCTAGCCCAAGCTGACCTGGAACTCACTTTGTAGCCCAGGCTGGCCTCAAACTCACAGTGATCCTCCCCTAACTCAACCTCCCAAGTTCTCGCATCAATGCATATGCCACCACACCTTATTATATACAACTTAGGTCAGCCCCATCAGAAGCAAGCAGGTGGGAGGCCCACTCTTCCTTGGAAACTAGATAAGCTATGCAGTTGGTACATGGTCTCCTGCCACAGCAGTCCACCTACCTGACTCAAATGAAAGTACGCTGCGTCTGGAACTGGAGTACGGGTGCTGGTCAGCATTGTGAGCCCCTCCCCATTGCAACAGGGAGGTCAGGGGGTTGAAGGAGAGGCCCAAGAAGGTGAGGACACACAGCAGAATTCGAGAGCGGTCCACCATGCCCAGTGCTACTGGAGGGGAGTCTGGCTCATCTTTGACCTTCAAAACAGAGGCTATAATAAATACAGTGTGGGTTTTTACAGAATTTGACTTTTATATTACTTTATGAAAATAGACTGTGAGGTTTGGATTTAAGAACATAAAGTCTGACAGGAATAAAGCCAGGAAGGATGTAAGAAGTCAAGTCACACCTGTTGTGCACTGGAGCATTCTCTACATTGCCAAGCAGGAAAACACTTATGTTCTAAAGAACAAAAGCAGGAGCACTGTCTTTTAAAATGGATTTCTACAACAAAAGGAAACACACTGGGGTGGGTTGTGTGGCTCAGCAATGAACTGGCCCTAGATTTGATCCCCATAACTAAAAGGAAATAAATAACACAATACACTGCGTGATTCTGTTTATATATAATTCTAGAGATTGGAGAGGGATGTGTGAATGATTTGCAATCGAGTTTTTGGGGGTGATGAAAATATCCAGAACTTGATTACAATGAAAATTATGTAGCTATATACATCAAAATCCATGGCACTGGGTTGGACAGATGGCTTAGCAGTTAAGGTGCTTGCCTGCAAAGCCTAAGGACCCATGTTCTACTCTCTAGATGCCACATTAGCCAGAGGCACAAAGGTGAAGCAAGTGCAAGGTTGCACATGCCCACTAGGTGGTGCAAGTGTCTGGAATTCAACTGCAGCGACTGAGGCCCTGGCATGCCAATGCTCTGTCTCTCTAAAAAAATAAATAAATAAATAAATAAATAAAAATCCTGGCACTATACATTTAAATAGACATATCTCACTACACTTAACTCATATCTCAATAAAGATTATTAAAGGCTGTGTTACAGTCTCTCTCAAGGAGTGTGACTGTAGTTTTAAAGCTCCTGTGGGTATGTATCTGTGTACATACATGCCAGGGCACATGTGTGGAAGTCAGAGAACAACTTGAAGATATATCAGTGTTCTAAGACAGGGTCTGCAGTTGCTGCAAATGACCATCAGGCTAGCTAGCCCTTACGTATGGAATTCTCCTGGCTCTACCTGCTATGGTGATAGATGTGCTGGGGTCACAGATGGATACACTACGTTGATCTGACTTTATGTAGGTGCTGGGGCATTACTGAACCTGGACCAGCAAGCTTTGCAAGCAAGGTCTTTAACCACTGAATCATCTCCTCAGCCCCTCTACAACTTTGTGAAAATTTTAATTTATTTTATTTATGACAGAGAGAGACAGAGAGAGAGAGAGAGAGAGAGAGAGAGAGAGAATGTGCATACCAGGGCCTCTAGCTACTGCAAATGAACTCCAGACACATGTGCCACTTTGCGCATCTGGCTTTAGGTGGGTACTAGGGAATTGAACCTGGGTCCTAGGCTCTGCAGGCAAGCAACTTAACTGTTAAGCCATCTCTTCAGTCCTCTTACAGCTTTTTGAAAATGTCTTTTGATGACTCAGAAGCCTAATTCAAAATGTATGTCATACAGACTCTTGTTACCAACCAGAATCACATTTTTAAAAACATTTCTGGGACTTGCCTGCAAAGCCAAAGGACCTCACTTTGATTCCCCAGGACCCATGTAAGCCAGATGCACAAAGTGGCGCATGCAGTGTTCACTTGCGGTGGCTGGAAGCCCTGGCGCGCCATTCTCTGTCTCTCTCTCACACTCTGACTCTTTCCCTCTCCCAAATAAATAAATAAATAAGAACGCAAAAGCACTATGCTTTCTTAAAAAAAAAAAAAAAAAGCTTCAAAGAACACTTCAGAAGAAGGGGTAGAAAGAGGCTACGAGCCTCAGGGTGGGTAGGGTCAGCCTGAGGCACTGGCGCCCCGCCCCCCAGACTGAGGCCTTCAGGACTCAATGAATACCAATAACCCCACCAAAGAGGACTCTCAGTACAGTGGATGCAGGGGAGAGAGTACAACTTTTTTATGAAAAATAAAAAAAGAATAGTTTCTTGGGCTGGGATGTAGCTCACAATGAGTACCTAGCAGGTATGAAACCCTGGATTCAATTCCCTAGCACCACATATAATCAGACATGGGGCTGGAGAGATGGCTTAGCAGTTAAGGTGTTTGCCTGTGAAGGCTATGGATCTAGGTTCAATCCCCCAGGACCCACATAAGCCAGATACACAAGGTGGAGTGTGCATCTGGAGTTCATTTGCAGAGGCTGGAGGCCCTAGCACACCCATTCTCTTGCTCTCAAGCAAATACATAAAAATTTTAAATTAGCTGGGAGTGGTGGCTCATGCCTTTAATCCCAGCATTCAGGAGGCAGAGGTTGGAGGATCACTGTGAGTTCGAGGCCACCCTGAGACGACATAGTGAATTCCAGGTCAGCCTGACTAGAGTGATACCCTACCTCAAAAACCAAAAAAAAAAAAAAAAAAAAAAAAAAAAAAGCTATTATTATTATTAAATTTATTTTATTTACTTGAGAGAGAGACAGAGAGAGAGAGAGAGAGAGAGAGAGAGAGAGCGAGAGAGAATGGGTGCGCCAGGGCTTTCAGCTACTGCAAACGAACCCCAGACGCATGTACCACCTTGTACATCTGGCTTATGTGGGACCTGGGGAATCGAACCTGGGTGCTTTGGCTTTGTAGGCAAGTGCTTTAACCACTAAGCCATCCCTCCAGCCAGAATCGCATGCTTTTAATCACAGCACTTGGAAGATAGAGGTAGGAAGATGAGGAGTTCAGGGTCACCCTTGGATACATATCCTGTCTCAAACAAACAAGCAAAACCATATAAAAGAACAAAATTTATGCATTTGGAATCAGAAACACAATATAGAATCCAGTGGTCTCCAAAGTGCCCAGGAAAATCATTAGGTTTAGAAACTCTTTTAACTAATTTATTAAACTTGTGTGTGTTTTTTTTTAAAGACAATTAAGAGCCCTTAGTTAGAATGTTATGTTAAATTGCAAATTGTAGTTATTTCTGGGAGAGCACCCACCAGAGGCAGCCTTGTCCTAAACTAACTGAATATCCTCAGAAAGTGGTCTTGCCAGGCCCATTACAGGCAGAAGAAGTAATGGGGCATACCCAGCAGCTCCCAGAGCCCACCCGCCTGACAGCTGCTCTGTCTGTGTCCCCATTCTAGACCTGGCACTCATTCCTCTCTGATGAGGCCTTCCAGAAAAACCAGCTAAACCTCAGTGACTGTCTTCACAGAGGGTTTTTTGTTTTTTTTTTTTTCCTTTCTTGTGTTTATTTCTTTGTGACAGGGCCTTTCCACACTTGATCTTAGCCAAAAGGCCGAGAAGCAATGACAGGGCCTTTCCATGTAGCTCAGGCTGGCCTGGAACTTGGGATCCTCTTGCCTCAGCCTCCCTTGTGCTAGGATTACAGGCATGTGTCACCATACCCAGCCAATTTTTTCCCTCATTCTCCAGATACAGCCAGTGTCACCAAGTTCCCTTTCCTCTCTATCCCACCTGTCTTAACAACAGGTCTGTTCACTTCTCTATGACCACTGTTTCCTTTGGGAAGATGGAAAAGGTTCCAAGGACCACAGAAGTTTTTGTTGTTGTTGTTGTTGTTTTTCGAGGTAGGGTCTCACTCTAGCTCAGGCTGACCTAGAATTCACTATGTAGTCTCAGGGTGGGCTTGAACTCATTGTGATCCTCCTACCTCTGTCTCCCAAGTGCTGGGATTAAAGGCGTGCGCCACCACGCCTGGCACTAGACCAGAGAATTTTCAAATGCTCATACCTTTGCATCATCCAACAGAGGACTTCCTGGCTCTGAATCAATGGAGTAGGGGGAGAAGCCAGCCTGGGACCCTGAGTCAGAGGCCGGGGGAGACATGAGGAGGACATTCTGGTTAAAGTCATCAATCTTCAGGTCCACGTCATTGTCCACCAGACTTCCTAGGTCAATGCCCTTCAGGAGTTCTGCAAAGAAAACCCACTCTGGAAAATCAATCCACTTTTGCAAACAGAAGCCTGCTGGAGCTGAGCGTCACACATATGGGGGCTTCCCTAGTGCCCATCCCAGGACTTCCTACGCCACGGAGAGACCAGACAGCCCTTTCCAACAAGCACACTTACTGTTTTTCTGATTTGCTAGCTTCAGCACCATGTTCTCCTGGCGCAGCTTGTGATTGACCTGCTGCAAGTATTTAATGTAATCGATGGCCTTCCTTAGAACACCAGACTTGTGCATCTGGGGAGGAAGATGAATGAATCATAGTGAAGGCAGAGCATGCTGCAGTCGAGCCACAGAGCTTGTGGGAAGGGAGCACAGCTGTGGGTGAAATGCTAGTCCGAGTACTGGCTCCCTAGGACAAAATACTGTCAATGGATCTTCCTTCCTCGCTCTTCCTCTTGGTACTAGGGACTGAACCCAGGGCCATATACATGCTAGGGAAGAGCTCTATCACTGAGCTAAAATCTCAGCACTCCCTCCTCCTTAACAGGGCAACAGTGACAGCATGTGAATCACAGGTTGGCAACGAGGCCTAAATGAGGTAATACATGTAAAGTGTTTCACCTGGGCCGGGCTGGTGGCACATGCCTCTAGTCCCAGCACTCGAGAGGCAGAGGTAGGAGGATTGCTGTGAGTTCGAGGCTACCCTGAAACGACATAGTAAATTCCAGGTTAGGCTGGGCTAGAGTGAAACCCTACTTCCAAAAAGCAAAAGACTTTAACCTTGAGCCTGGCACATAACCAACACACTATAAATACTACTTCTCCTACTTCTCATAACAATCACAGCACACAAACAAGCAGCAACAAATGGAGCTCAGTGGTAAAGGACCTGCCTAACATGTGTGAGACCGTGGTTCATTCTCTAGCATTACAAATCAAACAAAAAGCCCAGAACATTAGTGGACAGTTATTTTAAGTAACAACACACATCTTTACTCAAGATACATGTTTACAGATTTGTAAGCTATACAGAAACTCCTTTTAAAATAGAGGTGCAGATAAATATTTATTACTTGGGAAAAAAAGAACCCATCACCAGTTGCCAGGAGAGGCATTCATTGAAAATACCAGATATAGAAGAAAAATCAATTTCCTGTTTTGCTCTTGGTCAAAGACCCAACCTCCTTCACTTCTTCCCTAAAAGGTAAAAACATTGCTAGACACTCAGAACACTGCTAAAAATATGCCAGAAATATGCTCAACTGCTCTGAGGCACACAGTCCTATACCTGGCCGCTGAGTGAGAGGCTGGTGACTCTGGCGCAGGGTCCGCAGTCACAGCGGAGCACCGCTGAAGGAGCCAAAGATTCCAGGAGGTCAATGCCTCACCAACTCTCAATAGTCTCCTTTTGTTAAGTAAGTTTACGAACTCACAATGTAAGCCCAGGCTAGCCCAGAACTCCTAATCCTCCTGCCTTGGCCTCCCAAGTGCTGGGATTACAGGCATGTGCTACCATGTCTGACCAATATCTTATAATCTTGACAAATACCAAGATACTTTTTTTAAAAAGCTCATTGGCCAGGCATGGTGGTGCATGCCTTTAATCCCAGCACTTGGGAGGCAGAGGAAGGAGGACTGCCATGAGTTCGAGGCCACCCTGAGACTACAGAGTGAACTCCAGGTCAGCCTGAGCTAGAGTGAAACCCTATCTCGAAAACCAAAAACCAAAACCAAAACCCAAAACCAAAAACAAAAAAAGCTCATTGTCAAGTTCACTCAGCTTAATCCTGGGCCTTTCCCATGACTAAGACAAATAGGAGGGAGATGGTGGGGAATGAAATACCATGTGCTTGGCACCCACCTTGGCATCTGTTCCCATGACCAGGTCCTTCAACTCAATGATTTTGTCATTGATGGAGGAGCGATATCGCTTCTCAATGATATTGTGCGTTGTCCGCCTCTCTCCTTCTTTGGGAGGCTCAAGCTGCTTGACTCCGCCCGGCACCTGCTTAATGGGCACTTTCTCTTGTCCCATCATTACAGGCATTGTGGTCAGAATGGTCCCATTGCTGCCCACCAGGGTCTAGAACAAGAACAGAATTGTCCCTTTGTCAGTGTAAATAAAACAACCTCACAACACAGTGGCTTGCTCCTGGCCATGTGGGGTCACCTTCATAAGGTCTGAGATGCTTCCCGGGCCAAGGAAAGCAGGTGGCCCAGCCCACAGGAGCCATGGTACCCCAGTTACTACCTTCCTTTCACAATCACTGCTGATAAATTATACCGTCAGATTAGTTTGACTAAATACACCTTAACTTTTGAGCTGTGGGGCGCCAAAAGCCGGTTATATGATTTTGCTCTCAAACTATTAGTCACCTCTGAGCACAGACAGGTATCTTGACATGTTTTTCCTTCTCTCAAATGACAATTAAGTCAATTACTACATTTCTTCCTACAGTTTGGTCATTAAGAACTCAAAGGCAAAACTAGGATTGTCAGTTTGGAGTGGTGACGTCTATTTTTAGTCCCTAGCACTTGGGAGGCAGAGGTAGGAGGATCACTGTGAGTTCAAGGCCAGCCTGGAACTACAGAGTGAGTTCCAGGTCAGCCTGGCCTAGAGTTGAGAACCTACCTTGAAAAAAAAAAATTAAAATAAGCTAGTATTTTCAGTCAGAGGCATTTTATTAAATAAATGGGTTAACAACAAGCTTCTTCCCTTCGATTCTTCATCTCCGCTTTCCATTGTTTACTAATTTTAGGTTTTCATTGGCCAATAAACAAACAAGAAGCTGCTCAGCCTCATCAGTTATCAATAAATAATTCACAGATAGACGTGGTGACACACGTGTTATCATAGCACTCAGACTAAGGCAGGAGGATTTTCAGGTTTGAGGCCAGCCTGGGCTAAATAGTACGAGACTTTATTTCAAAACCCAAACAAAGATATAATTCACACCAGTCATACTGATATATGCTTGTAATCCTAGTACCAAGGAGGCTGATGCAGGAAGATTTGAGTTTGAGGCCACCCTGGGCTACATTGTGAGAAAGAATTAATATATAATAAAAAGTACAACATGCAGAAGCAGCAAGAAGACGAAGGCCCCCTCTTAGAACATTCCCTCTATCCCTCCCCCATGACCACTGCTGTCACCATAGCCAGGCATAGCCAGGCCCCCTCTTAGAACGTTCCCTCTATCCCTCCCCCATGACCGCTGCTGTCACCATAGCCAGACCCCTCTTAGAAAGTCACTTCAGCCAAATTTTGTCTCTTCTCAAACCTCCCCTTAATAAGCCTAACACTGTGGATTCTTCAGTGTCAGGCTGCTTTTGCTACACAACATTTCTGAGGCTTACCAAACTATATTATGCACAATAGTTTTTTTTTTCCTTATAGTTGGGCAACCTTGCATTTTATGAATACATCATAAATTGTTTATTCTCCTTGGGTTGTTTCCAGTCCTTGGCCATTTTGTGATTTTTAAAAAAATTTTTAGGTAGGGTCTCTCTCTAGCCCAGGCTGTCCTTGAACTCACAGCAATCCTCCTACCTCTGCGAGTGCTGGGATTAAAGGCGTGCGCCACCACGCCCGGCTGAGAACAAACTAACTATGTAGCCAAGGGTGACCTTGAACTCGAACTTTAGCCTGTGCTGCTTAACTATGTGTTACTGGGCCCTCATGCAGGCTAGCAAAGCATTCTATCGAATGAACTACTTCCTCAGTCTAATTCCTGACTTTTATGAATGAAGTAGTGCTTCCAATTTTTTTTCCCCTCTGAGGCAGGGTCTCACTCTAGTCTAGGCTGACCTGGAACTACTCTTTATCCCAGGGCTGGTCTTGAAATCCTGGTGATCCTCCCACCTCAGCCTCCTGAGTGTTGGAACTTTTTAAAAGCATGTGCCACCACAGTCAGCTAATGCTTCCAAATTTTAGTCACTGTTTAACCTGTCAGAGTCTTGTCACAGGATGCTCAAAGTGGCTGAGATCCCTCAACTGAAGGATGGGCTCAGTCCACATCCTTCATCTTGGTACCCCTTCCTGTCTGGTGACCCTAAAATCCCTCAGAAGCCAAACCTCTATCAGCAATAGAACCAAAGAGAGGAAGGCTCCGTGTGGAGCTGGTGCCCAGGAGTGGGGCTCCTCCAGTGTTTTCTCCCCTCCATTGGCAGATCCCAGGGCTTCCTATAACATACACTGGCAGTATTTGTTCAAAGAAAAAAGGAAAAACAAAGCTAAAAGTGAGGTGATATCAATAATTTGACTAACAAATCCTACAGAGCTTCCAACATGTACTCAGCAGGTAGACTTGGGGGTAAAGGGCAGGGGAGGTGGCAACTCTTACTGGAACTTGAAGGGCGGTTGTCTGGATGGGGGTGGTGAGAGCCGTGAGAGCTGGGTTCTGGACCGCAGCCATGACAGGGCTGCCATCTGTTTTCAGTGTGGTCAGAACAAGGGAATCTGTCTTGATGATCTGAGGTTGGACCAGGACCTAGATAGAGAAGGAAGAAAAAAACTAGCATTATTTTTCTTTACATTTGTTTTTTTTATTGCATAGACTCTCAAAAGAGTAAGAAAATGTTTTCATGAAACTGAGAACCAAGAGATCTCACGGAAGCCATTTCAAAATGTGTCCGTTTCCCATCCCCTGAATACCAGCTTGAGAGGGAGATAGGAGACAACGAAACAAGGTCCTAGGTCTAGAGACTGCACGGCTCTGAACAGGGCAGTACCCACGTAATGCCAGATACACAAGGTGGCACATGCATTTGGAGTTTGTTTATACTGGCTAGAGGATCTTGCCCTCTGCTAAATAAATAAAG
The DNA here is from genome assembly GCA_036346955.1 of Dipus sagitta. NCBI lineage: Eukaryota > Metazoa > Chordata > Mammalia > Rodentia > Dipodidae > Dipus > Dipus sagitta. Next base: position 550,826 of record CM070777.1, on the reverse strand, counting down.
TTTAAAAAACAAAACAAAACAAAACAAACAAACAAACAAACAAACAAAAAAGCTGGGCGTGGTGGCACAAGTAGGAGGATCCCCATGAGTTCAAGGGCACCCTGAGACTACGTAGTGAATTCCAGCTCAGCCTGGGCTAGAGAGAGACCCTACCTTGAAAAGCCAAAAATAAACAAACAAACATGTACTTGTAAAGCTTGCTGGCCTGGGTCCAATTCCCCAGCACCCACAGTAAGCTGGATGCAAAAAAGTACACATGCACCTGGTGTTTGTTTGCAGCAGCAGGAGATCCTGGTGTACCCAAACACACACACACACACACACACATACACACACGTAAATAATTAAGAAAAAGAGCTAAGACAACAATTTGGGATGTTTCCAGTGTTATGCTCATATACGTGTCCATGGTCACTATAGCAGCCTATCCCAAGGATGCCAGTGTGGATGTACAGAAGCTCAGCCATTTCTGTACACTGGTCACAGGTGCCTCCCAGGTGCTCTGTGTACACGTTGGCTGGCCCTGCTTAGCCTGAAGACAGTTTCTACTAAGGAACAAACTGGGTGTGGAGGCGCTCACCTTTAATCCCAGCACTTGGGAGGCAGAGGTAGAAGGATTGCCATGAATTCAGCCTGAGTTAGAACAAAACCCTACATTGAGAAACCTCTCTCTCTCTCTCTCTCTCTCTCTCTCTCCTAAGGAACAGCTGAGATTCTCCACCGTAGCACCAGGATTACTTCCCAGCCACCTACCGGGACCTGCTGCACCTGGGGTGCAGCAACTGTCTGCACTGTGGCTGGGGCCAGTGTCTGCAGCGTGCCATTGGCTGTTTGGGTCAACACCCGCTGGGCCTGTACCGTCTGCACCTGCTGCTGGATGGTGACTGGCTGGACTTGCGAGGATGTCACGAGGCTTTGGACTTGAGGCTGAAGGACTTAGGGAAAGAGGGGGGACAAAGTTACATGGGTAAGGAACGACACTGTCACTGTACTGCAGCAGTCGCCGAGGACGGAGCGCCTCATAACGACTCCAATTCCCCACCTGCCACTGCTGAAGATGTGCACAGCCATTTGCAAGCTGGTTCAGAGAATAGGAACATCCCACAGGGCTGCATGAGTTCTGACAGAATGAGCACAAGTTGTTTTATTGCTCTGGGTGCCGAAGGGAAGGGACGCTCCCCAGCACATGACTGCCCCCAGCAATGGAGCTAAGAGATGTGGCAAACCAACCGCTCCTCGGGGCTTCATTTCCTCCCTTCCTTCCTGGATGGAAAATGGGCTTTGGGATTACGGTTTCACCTCCCCCAAATTCTCAAAACCCACTGAAAACCTAGCAGAGTCTTTAAACCGAGAGCAATACTCATCCTACCCAGGGCTCCCCAGTCGCTGGCTGCAGCACATCACAGAAAGAAAGAGGATTCGTTCACTCAACATGTACTGAGCACCCACCGTGAGGTCTGCTACTCAGAGATGGAACACCTATGTTATCTATTTATTTTTTGAGGTTGGGTCTCGCTCTAGCCCAGGCTAACCTGGAATTCACTATGTAGTCTCAGGGTGGCCTCGAAATTATGGCAATCTGATCCCCCTTCCTCTGCCTCCCGAGTACTGGGACTAGAGGTGTGCGTCACCACGCCCGGCTCCGGAGCGCCTATTTTAAAAATTGCCTTTATTCCACATTTTACGCGCAAGAGCTGTCTGCTGAAATGACTCTCATATGGGTGCTAACAAGGCAAATTTCAGACTAATTTTATTCAAGACTCCACCTCTGGCTACCACAATAGCCCTTTGCTTGCTGGACTCTGAAACCACTGAAATAGGCGTAACAATTATTAAGACCTTGGAGAAAGCAGAAACACTCCTGCTCCAGTCCATACTTCTAGTGAGCAGAAATTCGCCCAGAAAGGACCACACTGAGCTAGGCTATCCTCCTAAGAGAGGACAGACCTGCAGCTTCTGCACACTGGCACATAAACTCTGGAACCAAGCAACTGCTCTAGGTCTGACTTCCGAGTCACCTTGAAAGCTGGTGGCTGCATTCTGGTATATCAAAGGCTGCTGGATGATCCTCGTCTGTGGAGCAGTGGTGAATGTTGGGGTGATCATTACTGTCTGCTGCTGCAGCTGAGCTGGAGGTTGAGGCTGGGGTTGGGGCCGAGGCTGGAGGACAGGAGTTGCTCTTGGTGGGGTGGGAACTGCAGAAGGAGAGACCTTGACCTGCAGGGCTGGAGCCTGAGAGGCAGCTGAGGGAGAGAAGGAAGGTAGTGGGACCTGGCTGAGTGACCGTTGGATTGAGGGGTCCACGGCTCCACCACTGTTGCTCCGGCCACTGCCGCCGCCACCACCGCCACTGCTGCCACCACCTCCAGGGAAGGAGCCACACAGCTGCTCCGAAAACAAATCCGGGAACTCTCCCACCTGATTGCTGACAAACTGCAGCATCTCTGTGAACACAAGAAAAGGAGTAATTTTATTGCTATCTGAAATACTGTTTTCTTTAGTCTTTTGAGGACAGGGTCTTGCTATGTAGCCCTAGCTGGCCGATCCTCCTGCCGCAGTCTCCAGAGCTGGGATTACAGGCATGCGCCACTACACCCAGGCGATGAAACAGAGGCACCTTTATCTTTACTTTTCCCCCAAATGGCTCCTATACATCTGTACGTGATTTCTGGACACAGAAGTAATCCAGCTGCTGCCTAGAGTCCAGGATTCTTAGCTGCCCGACAGCTAACTGAGGGCCAGCTTCTCCTTAACTTGACTTAGGTCGCCAATCCTTATTTGGTGATTATTTTTGAGGTACTGAGGATCGAATCCAAGGCCTGGTGCATGACAGGCAAGCATTCTGCCACTGAGTTCCATCCCCAGCTCTCAAAATACTAACTTTCTTTTTTTTTTTTTCCCCGAGGTAGGGTCTCGCTCTAGCCCAGGCTGACCTGGAATTCATTATGTAGTCTCAGGCTGGCCTTAAGCTCCCAGTGATCCTCCTACCTCTGCCTCCCAAGTGCTGGGATTAAAGGTGTGTGCCACCATGCCTGGCTCAAAATATTATCTTTTTTTTTCAATATTAACTTTCAAACTCAATGAAGAAACGATGCAGAAGAGCGGGGAGGGGCATGCAGCGAGTGGCCAAGCACTAGCTTAACGGGCCCTGTGTTCCATTTGTGGCACTACAAACAAAACAAGACAAGACAAGAAAAACTGGAACATGAAAATCCAATGCCCCTTTCCTCTTTTGAGACAAGCTTTGCTATACAGCCCTGGCTGGCTTCAAACCTGCATTGATACTTCTGACTCCCGAGTGCTGAGATTAGAAGCATGTGCTACCACACTTGGCTCTCCTTTTTTATTTTATTTATTTATTTATATAGTTTTTCAAGGTAGGGTCTCACTCTAGCTCAGGCTGACCTGGAATTCACTATGTCATCTCAGGGTGGCCTTGAACTCTCGGCGATCTTCCTACCTCTGCCTCCCGAGTGCTGGGATTAATTTTTATGTACTTATTTGAGAGAGACAATGAGGTAGACAGACACAGAGTGAACATGAGCACGCCAGGGCTTCTTGCCACTGCAAACAAACTCCAGATGCACACGCTACTTTGTGCATCTGGCTTTACACAGGCACTGGGAAACCAAACTCAGGCCATCAGGCTTTGCAAATAAGTGCCTTTAATCACTAAGCCATCTTTTCAGCCCACTTTTCCTTTCTTAAATATTTGTATTTATTTATGAGGAGAGAGAGGAGAGGGAAAGAACAGTGTGAGAGAGTGCATCCACGCCAGGGCCTCTTACCACTACAAACAAACATCAGATGTATATTTTACTTTGTGCATCTAGTTTTATGTGGGTACTTGGAAACTGAACTTGGACGGGCAGGCTTTGTAAGTAAGGGCCTTTAACTGCTGAGCCATCTCACTAGTACCCAAGGACTTTTCTAAGACTACAGCAGAAATGGGTCAGGAGACCTGAGAGTACAGCAGCCTTGGCCTGTGAGGCCATGTCCAGTCTCAGCACTGCTAAGGCAGTTCACTAGCCCCGAGTGTTTTCTGCACTGTTATCAGCACCTTACCTCTCCACAGCCCCTCTCCTTCCTCACAGGCACACTCCTCTGGCCCTCCCCTCCAACCAGGGCACAGCCCTAGGTACCACTGGTCCCCTCAGAAGCACCAGGCCCATGATTCCAACACTTAAGGAGGCAGAGGCAGGAAGATTATGAATTTGAGGCCAGCTTAGGCTATAATCAGGGACAGTAAAGTTGATACCCCCAAGTCAAGGGTCTTAAAGGGAAGAAAGGACAGGCTATATAAGAAGCCCAAAGCAAGGAAATAACTTGCACACACAAATGTCTTGTCAGCACAGAGCCAAGAGGAGATCCAGCTCAGTGCTGCCTCTCTGCGATGTGGCGTTCACGCTTTACAGGGCCCTTTGCGTCCTTCTCTGGGGAAGATGTCTGTGGGGCCAAAATGTGTCTATCCTGGAAGCCAGGTTATCCTTTCTAGACCATAGTCCAGGTGCCTGTAACCCCTGAATCCCTCACCCAAAAGTCTTCAAAGTCTGTAAAGGCTTACCCAAACACAACTTGTTCCACGACTGCCTCATTTTTCATGTCTCCTTCCTTTCCTTAGGGTTACTCTCCACTAGAATCCTCTGTCTTGTCCTATTTATTTTCAGATCTATAATTCTCTACACTGTCCACTTCCTTCCTCCCCCCTGCCCTCCCCGCCGAGGTAGGGTCTCACTCTAGCCCAGGCTAACCTGGAATTCACTCTATATTCTCAGAGTAGCCTCAACTCATGGCGATCCTCCCCTACCTCCGAGTGCTGGCCACCATGCCCGGCCCCTTCCTCTTCTTTATCATCTTAATACAAAAACCCAAGAAGCTAATGCTTGTCTTTCAGTGTGTGCAGAGTCAGAGGACAACCTCAGGATCACTTATATACCTTTTTATTTTTTGGTCTTGATTTTTTGAGGTAGGGTTTCACTCTAGTCCAGGCTGACCAGGAATTCACTATGTAGTCTCAGGGTGGCCTTGAACTCACGGTGATCCTCCTACCTCTGCCTCCCGAGTGCTGGGATTGAAGGTGTGCGCCACCACGCTGGGCTATTTATACACCTTTTTATGAGACAGGCTCTCTCACTGGCCTGGCACTCACATGCAGGCTAAACTAGCTAACTAGTAAACCCTAGGGATTGGCCCATCTACACCTCCTTAGCGACAAGATTACAATGCCAGCCCCGTTTTTTTCTTTTGTTTGTTTATTTATTTTTGAGAGAGAAAATTGGTACAACAGGGCCTCCAGCCACTGCAATCAAACTCCAGGCATGTTACCTTGCGTCCATCACCTTGTACATCTGTGTTATGCGGGATTTGGAGAGTTGAACATGGGTCCTTAGGTTTTGCAGGCAAGCACCTTAACTGCTAAGCCATCCCTCCAGCCTGCAATGCCTGGCTTTTTAAAACATGGATTATTTGGGAACTGAACTCAGGCCCTCATGCTTGCATGGGCAGCACATTACCACATGAATAATCTCCCTGGTCCTAGCTTGTTCTAGAAACATGATCAAGAACTGTCCTCTCAGCCAGGCGTGGTGGCACACGCCTTTAATCCCAGCACTTGGGAGGCAGAGGTAGGAGGATCGTCGTGAGTTCGAGGCCACCCTGAGACTACATAATGAATTCCAGGTCAGCCTGGGCTAGAGTGAAACCCTACCTCGAAAAACCAAAAACTCTCTTCTCCAAACTCTAAAGGCCAGCTATCACAGCAAAACCAAAGCAAGGAAGTACCGTCTCCAGTTATTCAACCAAACCCTTGCCAACAAATCCTTTCCACATCTAATGAAGAAGGGAGCTAGGGGGATTCTGGGGTGTGAAGAGTTGTACATGTGGCAGGCAGAATGCTGCTGGACATTTCTAGTGTGGGGTCCCTATGGGATAAAGTGCCGCTAAGCATTTCAATTGTGGCACTGTAAGCATTCAGTCAGTTCAACCCGCTGGGCAAAGCTAGATTCCAACAGAATAGACTACTTACAAACACTTCAACACTCTGCTATCCTCATTCAACTTGCTGTGTGTGGAGAAATGGGCCAATCACCAAAGATACTGCAACTCGTATCAACTAAGTCTAGTTCCTTGTGCATGAATTAAGCAATGTCCGTAACTCAGAACAAATTCAAACAAAACACAAACCTAGTGTTCACTTATCCCAAACATAATGTGATTATAGAAAATGGTTAAGAGAAACCTAACCATTTGTTGAGCCTTCCAGAATGTCATGAAATCAACACAGAAGCCTGTTTTCAGAGGCCCTCACTGGCTTTCTGTATTCCTCCATGAAAAGCTGAGGAGGGCAGAAGGCCAGGGTGATTTGGTGGATGGGCACAGACTTTGGGGATAGGTAGGCCTGGGTCTTAAAAGGCTAGCTAGCCAGCTGTGTGAACAGACACTCCGTTTCTGCATAGAAACAGGCTGCCTGGAGAATACATGCTCAGCCCCTTTGCTCTTAGGAGGGAGGAGTAAGATAATTTATGCAAAGTGCTTGGTGAGGGGCAGGCCTTATGAGGCTCCTTATTAGTGGTACCTCTAGAGCAGCCACTAAGAGGCACTTGGGCCCACTTATTTCATCTTGTCAAGTGTTCTCAAACTCTTTTGTGAGGGGAAAAGAGACTGGTGTGCAAAGGTCAAAAGGTTTAGTTCAATGAGTAGGTTAAGGGCTGGAGAGATGGCTTAGCAGTTAAAGCGCTTGCCAGCAAAGCCAAGTAACCCAGGTTCAATTCCCCAGGACCCAGGTTAGCCAGATGCACAAGGGGGCACACAGATCTAGAGTTCGTTTGCAGTGGCTGGAGGCCCTGGCACACCTATTCTCTCTCTCTTCCTCTTTCTCTGTCAAATAAATAAATAAATAAAAATTAAATATTTTTAAAAAAGCCAGATCCACAAGGTGGCACATGTATCTGGAGTTCATTTGCAATGGCAGGAAGCCCTGACAAACCCATTTTCTCTCTCTGCTTGCAAATAAATAAATATTTGCTGGGCATGGTGATAATTTCTTTTTTTTAAAAAAAAAAAAGAAAAAAAGCAGGCTAAGAGTATGTAGGCCAGCCAGGTGTGGTGGCGCATGCCTGTAATCCCAGCACTTGGGAGGCAGAGGTAGGAGGATCGCCGTGAGTTCGAGGCCAGCCTGAGACTACACAGTGAATTCCAGGTCAGCCTGGGCTAGAGCGAGACCCTGCCTTGAAAAACGAAGAGTATGTAGGCAGATGGAATGCAACTACTTAAATCTGAAAAAATAAAATAGCCGGATATGGTGGTGCACGCCTTTAATTCCAGCACTAAGGAGGCTGAGGTAGGAGGATTGCCGTGAGTTCAAGGCCAGCCCAAGACTACATAGTGAATTCCAAATCAGCCTGGGCTAGAGTGAGACCCCACCTTGAAAAACCAAAACTAAAATAATTTTTAAAAAATCCTTTAAAATATTTATTTGCAAGGAGTGAGAATGGGTGTGTCAGGGCCTCTAGCCACTGCAAACAAACTCCAGATACATGTGCCACTTTGTACATCTGGCTTTATGTGGGTCCTGGGGAATCGAACCCGGGTCATTAGGCGTGCAGGCAAATGCCTTAACCACTAAGCCACCTCTCTCCAGCCCAAATAAAACCCCTTTCAACTCTCACAAAGAGAGCTGCAGTGGGCAGAAGGCCCTGGCTGAGTAGTGAGGAAGGGCCCCAAGCTGGTTGGCAGTGCCAAAGAAGGGGCGGCCCAGACAGCCAATGTGCGTAGCCCAGGAACAGTCATGCTCTCTAACTCTGAGCTCACCTTGTGGGAGCATCTTAATGTCTCCTTACTGCTCTGCTCATTTGTGTTCTGCAATTACACAGGCCCTCATTTCCAGAGAGCGCCGTGGAACTCAGGAAAAGGCGGCTTGGGAGAAGGTTTTATGGAGCTTTGAAAATGGAGCTCATGTTCCTTCTGCAGCTCAGCAAGCACAGGGCTCCAGGCAGGCTTCCTGGAGCGGCACCCGAGGCCACCTCATTTACTTCCAAACCACCCCTGTCTAGAGCTCCCTCTTAATAGAGTATATGGGCCCCCAAAACTATATTTGGGTTCTGATCTCTTTAAAAGCAAGAAACCCAAACTAGAGGCACTTCTTGTCACCCACACATTGCATCAGCATCCCTATGCCTCATTCAAAGAGATCCCAAGTTCATACATGTACTCTACGGTGCCAGTGCCAAGGAGCTAACATTATCTTGTCCAGCTTAGCCATGCAGTATTTACTCATGTACATGAATGCAAAGCTACCAGACAGGGTAACAATTTCTCCAAAGGGCATTGTCATTCAACAGTTCTTCAGTAGGTGCTGGTTATTTAGCCCTATTAGTTGAGGGAGAACTAGTTTACACAGGTCATTATTCTGTTTTTCTTGGGGTGAGGGGAGTCTTACTATATAATCTGGAACTTACCATATTGCTAAGGCTGGTCTCAAACTTCTATCTCAACCTCCTGAGTTAGGATTACAGGGCTGAGCCACTAAACATGAAAACACTGCTTATTCTTCTATTTAATATTTATTATGAACCTTGTAGACAATTTTTGAAATCATGAAAACAATGTACTCATCACAGACAAATTTAGAAAACAGGTAGGGCCGCACTCAACATGCTAAATGGAACTGCCTGCTGCTTGGTTAATAAAACATGAAGATCGCCCAGTGTCAAGCATTATGGATTGATCATACAGCATCTTTTTAAGAGCTCTACCACACTGGTGCACTCACTGCTTAGTGCTAAGAGAGACTTGTTTTCAGTTTCTCAGCATTATTAACTCTTTAAAAATCTTGGACAAGATCATTTCCTACTTCTCTTTATTTACTTGGATAAATCTCTAGAAGTGAGATTGTTGGGTTCAAGGAAAGGGACACCTGTTTGGGGAAGTATTTAATAGCCCGTGCTCCTGCCAGATGTGGTGGCACATGCCTGTGATCCCATGGTTTGAGAGTCTGAGGCAGAAGGACCAGGAGTCTGAAACCAGTCTGGGCTACAGAGGGACTCTTGTCACGTTCCACATTACTCTTTGAGCCAGGGTCTCTTGCTAGACCTTACTGACATGGCTATAAATGCTAGCTAGTGGGCCTCAGGAATTCCATCTCTGTTTCCCCAGCACTGGGATGATACTGGGATTACAAGTGTGCTATCACCATGCATGGCATTTTTAAAAATTTATTTTATTTTATCTATTTGGTAGAGAGAAAGAAAGAGGCAGACAGAAAGACAGAGACAGAGAGAATGGGCACGCCAGGGCCTTCAGCTACTGCAAATGAACTCGACGCGTGCTACCTTGTGCATCTGGCTTATGTGGGTCCTGAGGAATTGAACCTGGGTCCTTCGACTTCACAGGCAAGTGCCTTAACCACCAAGGCATCTCTCCAGCCCGCCATGCATGGCATTTTCACATGGGTACTGGAGATCTAAACTCAGGTCCTCATGCTTGATTGGCAAGCACTTTACCCACTGAGCCATCTCCAAGCCTTGAATTTTTTTTTTTTTTTTTTTTGAGGTAGGGTCTCACTTAAGCCCAGGCTGACCTGGAACTCACTCTGTAGTTCCAGACTGGCCTTGAACACACAGTGATGCTCCTACCTCTGCCTCCCAAATGCTATACCTCTCAGTCATCCCCTGCAAAAAAAATTGAAATTTAAAAATTTTAAAAATAAAAAAGAGCAAGAAATACTAAAAATGTAGAAAACCATCCTGAGATGAAATGAATGATAGGAGTTGCTGTGGTGCACCGCACATGCGCACACTCTCTTTCAAATAAATAAAAAATATTTTTTAAATGGACACGTAATAAACTTCCTAAACATCTATCAGCTTCATTAGATCATTGCCTATAATATGAATCATGTCCACTCACCATGCTGTCAAACTTTCCATTCGACTTCACTTCCCCAGTTCCCATGTAAAGCCATGCAGGCAAAAGGCATGCTTTCTCCGCCCCCCATAAATAAACAAATAAGAATATTCAGAACATTCCTTTTGCTGTTCTTGAGGCAGGGTCTCACCCTAGCTCAGGCTGACCTGGAACTCACCCTGTAGCTCCAGGCTGGCCGCAGTCACAGTGATCCTCCTCCTCTCCATCAGACTCAGAGAGCCCTCCTCCCACGACTTCATGACAACTCACAGCTATAGTCAAATGACACCTACACCACATGAAAACCTTGGGGTCTTTTTAAAGGTAAAAGTGCTTTATTTTCTGTGGTAATCTAATCTGTAAACTATGACATTACTGCCCTATGGATTTTTAACATAGGGCTCCTTTATTATCTCGATTTATGATATATATATCCTATATATATATACTTTTTTTTTTCAAGGTAGGGTCTCACTCTAGCTCAAGCTGACCTGAAATATGTATGTAGTCTCAGGGTGGCCTCGAACTCATGGCGATCCTCCTACTTCTTGCCTCCTGAGTGCTGGGATTAAAGGCGTGCGCCACCAAGCCCACCTTCATATATACCTTTATAAGCACAATCTATATTCCTTTCCCTTCCCCATCAAACTAACAATAGAAGATATACACACTTTGTGGTGGTTTGATTCAGGAGTCCCCCATAAAATTAGGTGTTCTGAATGCTAGGTTCCCAGCTGATGGAAATTTGGAAATAACACCTCCTGGAGGCAGTGTATTGTTGGGGGTGGGCTTATGGGTGTTATAGCCAGTTTCCCCAAGACAGTGTTTGGCACACTCTCCTGTTGCTATTGTCCACCTGTTGGCCAAGGGGTGATGTCCACCCTCTGCTCATGGCATCGTTTTCCCTGCCATCGTGGAGCTTCCCCCTCGAGCCTGTAAGCTGAACTAACTGCTCTTGGTTGGGTGATTTCTACTAGCAATGCGAACCTGACTGCAACACCCTTTCAGGATTGCCAATGGACTTCCCAATATGGTTGGAGACATGACAGAACCATTTCTTAAGAAACAGCTGGTCTTAGGCTCTACAGTCACTGAGACAGCAGCACTCATGAGAGGAGAAGAGAAAACAAGTGTAGTGTGATGGGACTCTAGGATGAAGGGGAGGAGGAATTGGGGATCAGGCATGCAGGGGCAGGGTGGTGGTGAAGGGGTCCCTGGGAGTTGTGCTGCAGACACAGCACCCTCCACCAGAACTTCCCACCTGTTCAGTGACTGAAGAATGGGGGGGGGGGGACGACGACACACAACTGAACACTTAGGAAAGCCACATAAAACTGAAAGTACCAGCCGGGCGTGGTGGCACACGTCTTTAATCCCAGCACTCTGGAGGCAGAGCTAGGAGGATCACCATGAGTTCAAGGCCACCCTGAGCTAGAGAGACCCTACCTCAAAAAAACAAAAAAAAAAAAACCTAAAAGTACCAACAAAACATGACAGGAACTGGCCTCCTTCTTACAGAAGGTGTGATCTATGCTTGGGGGTGGAGGAGGTAAAAGGTCACGAGCTAGGATTATCAGATGGCTGGGGCCCCACACCCCCAGTTTGATTTGGACCAAATCTTGGCACTCCTCCGGAGCCCCTTGCCCATTGAAGCTTTCTTGCTGGGCTGGCGCTGGTTGGTGTCAGAAGCTGTTTCTCTCAGCTCAGTCAGGTGTTGCTCAGGGGCCTGAGAACAGGCTGCTGCCAAAGTAACTAATGGTTTTCTTAAGGTGGGCAACCTTGCTCTCGATCTGCTGTTTCAGGCCCTTGGGCTGGCTGGCAGGGCTCACATGCTCTCCAGTACCGACAACACCGCCCCACAGCCCACACAGCACTCCTGCAGGGCTTGGGCAATGGCACTGAGATAGATCTTGGCACTTGATGTCCCTCCCAACGCTGGCGTCAGCCTCCAGCCGCTGATCACGCTGGTCCAGGGAGCCTCGATGCACATCTGCAAGTACAGCCTCATGACGAGGCCTCCCAGCTGCAGCACCTTGTGCAGGGCCAGGGCCTCCAGCAATGCTGCATTCAGACTGCGCTTCACTTTGGCAGCCAGGGTGACAACTGGGAGGTGTCAAAGCTTATTCTTGAGCCTCAGTGAATGGGGGAAGATTCCCGGCTTCGGCCAAGCAGTCCGCTTAGGACCCATAAGCCCAAACTGAGCAGGCGGAACGTGGAAGTGCAGCCGCTCTCCAGCGGGGGCATATCCAGCAGTTCCCCACAACATGCAGACACACCAGGAGCCCCCAGCGCCGCCCCGACTCTGCCTTGTCACCTTCACCCGTGCACTTCAGCTGCACTAAGCTGAAGGAGGTGGTCTGAGGCTGTACAGAGCTTCCATTTTCCAGCACACGGGCAGGGCCGCCACTCCGTCATGAACCAGGTCTTTCCTGCCACCCTTTTTCAATTTTTTTTTTTTTTGAGACAAGGTCTCATGTGCCACAGGTTAGCCTAGATTGTTTTTGACATTTCTGAATACTGTGATCCTAATTCCTTTTTTCCATAAATCCTGCTTTATGGTTTGTTTGTTTTTTCCAGGTAGTGTCTCCCTCTAGCCCAGGCTGACCTTAAACTCACAGTGATCTTCCTACCTCTGCCTCCCAAGAGCTGGGATTAAAGGTGTGTGCCATCATGCCCGGCATCCTTGTGTTTTCCATTACACAATTTTGCCTGGCAGAGAGATTTTTAGATATGTGTGTGTTGTGTTATAGCAATACATATAAATCTGCACATAAAACTGACTATATATCAATGTTTAAACAGCAGAGTAAACTTACACGATCTCTGTGTTATACTTTAAAAACCCATCACCCCGCCCCAAACCAGGCATGGCGGAGCACAAAGCTGACTTTTTATTTTATCTCTGAGATTAGAGGTGCCCAACAACTACAAGAACATAAAATTAAAGAAGAACTCTGCATGGTATGTATAGGCTCTAGTTCCTAACAAGTCTCCTCCTGGCAATTTCTCTTTCTTCTTAGTATGTAGACCAGGCTAACCTCAAACTTGTAGCAGTTTTGCCTCTGCCTCCCAAGTGCTGAGTTTTGCCTGCAAAGCCTAAGGACCCATGTTCAACTCTCCATATCCTCTGTAAGCCAGACAGGGCACAAGGTGACGCGTCTGGAGTTCAATTGCAGTGGCTCAAGGCCATGGTGTGCCAATTCACTCCTCTCTCTCATAAAAAAAAGATCAAATATAGACTAGTATCAAACTCAAGGCCACCTGTGAGCTGGCATTTCACTTCACCATCTGCACCTTGTAGTGACCACTGCTTTCTCCAGGATCACTCAAGTCACCAGAGGAGCAGCTAAGGAGTTGAGCTCAGTAACTACATGCTTCCACACAGAAGCCCAGAAATGTAAGCTGTAATACAGGGAGCATGGTGGGGACAGCCGGAACAGACAAGCCACCGGCTCAAGTTGCTCCAAACCCCAGAGTCCATATCCATTTGGTAAGAAGCTCAGAGACAAGGGACATCATCGTGTACTAAATGGGGCCTGTGGGTCACCTTCCTGGAAAAAAGGGAATCTGGAGGAGGTGCAGAATGACACAGGATGAGCCACGAGTGACTCAGCCATCCTGTAGTTTACGTGATAGGCAAGTGAATTCTTGCTACTGGCAAAGAAACCACAGAGGAAAACTGGGGGAGGCAGAGGTTCTAAAGTGTGTGTTTCATAATATGCACAAGTGCATCATATTCCAAGTATTACCTAAAAGTTAAAAATCAGAAGAAACAAAATCCAAAGCAACTGCCAACACAGTCTTCCAGTCTGTGTCGCCCTCTCCCTCCTCCCTCCCAGGCACCCAGAAGGGATCGCTGCGGCTCTGCAGGAAGAGAAGGCAGAAGTCCAGGCTTCTCTGGTCCACCGCAGCCCGGCACCGAGGGCCACCATCAGCACCGCTTCCAAATGTCCCTCCTCCTGAGACTGTTAGTTAGGACTTGTTCCTTCAACAACCAGTCCTCTAGTTCTCCCCTACCCAGCAATTATCAGCTTCTCAAGGCATCTTATTGACATAACTATCTCTCAAATCAAATTAAATCCAATGTCTTAAATAAGCTTCAGGGCTCCTCTCCAACTGCAGAGTTCACTTCCCACTCACTGAGTTCTTCATCTACCTTGAAAGATACCTTTCTCCTTATTTTTATTTTTCGAGGTAGGGTCTCACTCTAGGCCAGGGTGACCTGGAATTCACTATGTAGTCTCAGGGTGGCCTTGAACTCATGGTGATCCTCCTACCTCAGCCTCCCAAAAGTGCTGGGATTAACGGCATGCACCACGCCCCTGCCACCTTCCTCCTTTTCTGCATGTGAACTCTGTGTGGAAGGACACCATTCTAGAACAGTTGCTGGGCCTTGCACTTTCTGCTTGAGACTGCCTTCTTCCTTTCCCTAAGCTATGAATTTCACCATTCCATTTCAAAACTACTTAATTACTTTTATCAAGGGCTCTTTTCACCTCATATCCATTCAGCTGTTATCTCTTAAACACAAAAGCAGTTTCTTTCAGGAAAAACACCACCTAGGCTGGGGATGCAGCTTAGTGGTGGAGTGCTGCCTAGCACAAGTTCCATCTCTAGCACTGGAAATAAACAAACAAACAAACCCAAGAGCCAGAGGTGGTGATGCATGCTTGGAATTCCAACATGCAGGAAGCTGAGGCAGGAGGACCACAAGTTCCAAGCCAGTCTGAGATATACAGCAAGACCTTATACCAAAAATAAAATAACGCATAGGTCCTAGAGGGAAAACTACTAGCGTTTGTCTGGTTAAGTGGATATATTATTCCCACCAAAATGTCCCTCTAAAGACCTATGCTTATGACCGTATATTGATATTACCCTCACTTTTCATTAAAGAAGCTTCTCTTTTCAGATGGCATGGACTACTGGGATGACTCAGAAGTCATCAAAAAAAAAAAAAAGTCATCAAAGTGCTGAGAGAAGAAGTGTCAGTGGACTGTTCAGTATTAAAGGTGACATCTTTATCACACCCTCCAAGGCTCAGGGACTATTGCAAAAGAGGTGGCAGAAAGAATGTAAGAGCCAAAGGAAGGGGAGGAGTATTTTGCAACACGGTCTTCCAGACACCAAGTGGCCATGGTATTTATAACCTCACAGTGGCTGACACTACCTATAAAAGACCTGAACAACAGGAGGGGAAAAATGATGACATCAAACAGAACCGGGACTAGATGGAAAGAAGGGGGGAAGGTGAAGGGGTAATGAGAACTGGGGACAAAGGAGGGTAAGAGGAGACAATGATCATGGTATATCTTGGCAGATCCCAAGAGTGGCTGGGCTTACTAATGGACAGCAGCTCAAAGACACTGATGAGCAGCACGAGAAGGACACTCAATACTGTTGTCTGGCTTTGCATGCATCTACACACACACACACACGTGTATACAGTAAACATCACACACTGCATGCAAAAAAAACAACAACGCATGTAATGTTTGTCTTATGTTGCACATTACATTCAGCAAGTTAGCTCCGCATGCCTTTCTTATTCTTGTGCTCCACGTGTGCACAGACAGAACCTCCACTTCTCTGCACCTCTAAATACCAAGTGCTCTGGTGGTATAAGCAAATCAGACACTGATTTACTGAAAAGATCTCTAAAGGAACATGCATGCAGCCTGTAAAAACCCTGACCATGAGCAGGGCATGGAGGTGCACACCTTCAGTCCCAGCACTCTGGAAGACAACATGGGCTACAGAGTGAGTTCCAGGTGAGACTGGGCTAGAGAGCCCTTGCCTCAAAAAAATAACAAAGGGCTGGAGAGATGGCTTAGTGGTTAAGCACTTGCCTGTGAAGCCTAAGGACCCCGGTTCGAGGCTCGATTCCCCAGAACCCATGTTAGCCAGATGCACAAGGGGGCGCAAGTGTCTGGAGTTCGTTTGCAGTGGCTGGAGGGCCCATTCTCTCTCTCTCTCCCTCTCTCTCCTCCTCCTCTCTGTCACTCTCAAATAAATAAAAATAAACAAAAATATTTTTTAAAAAAGAAAAAAAATAACAAAGAAGTTGATCATGGCTGGGGATGTAGCTCAGTGGCAAAGCACTTCCCTAGCATGTGCAAGATCCTGGGTTCACTTCTAAGAGCTGAATTAAAAAGAAAAGGAAGGGCTGGAGAAATGGCTTAGGGTTTAAGGTGCTTGCCAGCAGCAAAGCCAAAGGACCCAGGTTTGATTCCCCAGGACCCATGTAGGCCAGATGCACAAGGGGGCACACACATCTGGAGTTTGTTTGCAGCAGCTGGAGGCCCTGGTACACCCATTATCTCTCTCTCTCTCTTCCCCTATTTCTCTCTCTCTCAAATAAATAAAATATTTTAAAAAAAGGATCATGCCTTCTGAGCCAGCAGCTGGAACACAGCACTTCATACTGGGATGAGTCCTCCTCCCTGCCCCCTCTGAGGTAGGGTCTTGCTCTAGCCCGGGCTCACCTGGAGCTCAGTACATAGTACCAGGCTGGCCTCAAACTCACAGTGATCCTCCTACCTCTGCCTTCTGAATGCTGGGATTAAAGGTGTGCACACCACCACACCTGGCAGAATGAGATATTTTAAATTGTTTATTTGGATTATCCTTGATAGTACAGACAGATAGAGACATGCAATCTCTATAAAGCATCCACCTGTGAGGAAGCAGGTATGTAAGTACAAATGAATTATCATGTGTTAAGCACTCTCTGCTAACCAACCTAGAGATGATAAATCAGTCCTGGACCTGAAGGGACTGACTGGTGAGAGTGTCATAATACAGGCTATGGAGACTGTCACAGCCAAGCATAGGACATTCTCTCTCTTAAAGTGAAAGGGACCTTACAGCAGGTTGTCTCATAATGCTCTGGGAAGGATGGCCCTCTGGTATGGAAGGTGGACACGGGTGGAGGAGGCTGCGCCCAAGGCCCCACGAACGACATCAGGAACTAGGCAAGAATCATTCTCACAGGCCTGGCATGGTGGCTCTCGCCTTTAATCCCAGCACTCAGGAGGCCCAGGAAGGATGACTGCTGAGTTCAAGGACAGCCTAGGCTACAAAATAAGTGAAATCTTGCCGGGCGTGGTGGCACACGCCTTTAATCCCAGCACTCAGGAGGCAAAGGTAGGAGGATTGCCTTGAGTTCTAGGCCACGCTGAGACTATACAGAATGAGTAAGATCTTGTCTTTAATGAAAACCAAAACAAGGTCAAACCACGGGCTATTTGGCAAGGACAAATTCAATGGAAATTTCATATTTAAGTTTAAAGTGATCTGTTGGTGAACCAAGAAATGTAATCATCTAAAATTTAGACCTGAGTTTCCTTACTTGTAGATATGGGACTAATCCAACCTCTGATGGATATGCAGTGTAACATACCAAGTGTTAATATACCAAATGTGTAAGCTCTTTCCTCCTCCCTGTATATAAGTTATTTAGTTTCAGAAATAAGATCTGACACCACATGGGCAAGGCTGGTCTAAAACTCATGATCTTCCTTCCTCAGCCTCATAAATGCTGGGATTATAGGCATGTGCCATTATTTTTTTTTCCAGTATTTATTTATTTATTTAACAGAGAAAGAGGGGGAGAGAGAGAGAAGAATGGGCCCTTGTGCATCTGGCTAACATGGGTTCTGGGGAATTGAACCTGGGTCCTTTTGGCTTTGTAGGCAAACGCCTTAACCACTAAACCATTGCTCCAGCCCTTTTTCCAGTTTTTAAAAAACATAATCTGAGCCGGGCATGGTGGCACACGCCTTTAATGCCAGCACTCAGGAGGCAGAGGTAGGAGGATTGCCAAGAGTTCGAGGCCACCCTGAGACTATATAGTGAATTCCAGGTCAGCCTGGGCTAGAGCAAGACCCTACCTTGAAAAACCAAAAATAAAATAAAATAATCTGAAGAGAAAATTTCCAGGTTATATTCTAATTTAGCTTTTGAATAAAATGTCAGTAGTTATACTATTCATGCTTAAAAGCAAAAGCAGGACTGGGGAGATGGCTCAGCAGTTAAAGGTGCTTGCTTGCAAAACTTGATGACCTGGGTTCTACGCCCCAGTACCTACATAAAGCCAAATGCACAAAGTGGTACAAACACCTGGAGTTCCATTTACAGTGACAAGAGGCCATGGTGTACCTATTCTTTCTCTTCCTCCACCCCTGCTTACAATTAAATAATAAATAATTATAAAAAATAAAAGATAAAAACAAAACCAACTCAGTGACAAAGTTAATAAATTTATTTTCTGATTAGAAATCTTATTTAATTTAAATGTATAGGTGACAACTGAAATAAAATTCATTTATATTGATTCTATGTGGATACTATAAGTCACCACTGATAACTATAGTTCTATTCTATTTTGTAAGTAATGAGCCTAACGTTCAAAGGAGCCAGACAGCCTACCCAAATCCCACTACAGGCTACATGGGGCCCTAGCTGAGATCGGAATTTGGATCTGATCTGATTTAGGCTGGTCCATCTTCCCTTCACCCCTGCAAAACAAATGCACAGCCATTCTCAATCTCTTTGTCCTTCTCCCCCACACTCCTCTTTTCTTTCTTTCTTTGCTGTTTTTGTGACAGAATCTCAGGTAGCCCAGGCTTGCCTTGAACTCCTGATCTCTCTGCCTCCACCTCTGAAGTGCTAGGATTAGCTACAGGAGCACGCCACCACACCTGGCTTCCAAAAATGTTCTTTTCTACATTTTTATTTATTTATTTATTTATTTATTTATTTATCTTGTTTTATTCACTATAGAGTCTCAGGGTGGCCTCGAACTCATGGCGATCCTCCTACTTCTGCCTCCCCAGTGCTGGGATTAAAGGCGTGCGCCACCACGCCCGGCCTTTTCTACATTTTTACTCATCACAATGTGGCAGAAAGATTCAAGAGAGACCTGAAGTGACTATAAAGGGGAGTTCAAGATGTGTGTGTGTGTGGAGGGGCACTTATATAATAATCCATCTTACCGATCTCAATATTAATTTCCATGCTTACAGGAGGGTCTTGGGGTGTAGCCCAGTGACAGGGCATTTTGTAATATTACAAGGCCCTGGGTTAGACCTTTAGCACCATTAAAACAAAACATGTGAATGGAAGAACACCAATCCCAAGCTAAGTATACAACTAACTCATCAAAGGAAATAAGGAAGATATATATATATATATCATACACACACACAGAGAGACACATACAAACTTTTTTTTTTTGGTTTTTCGAGGTAGGGTCTCACTCTAGCCCAGGCTGACCTGGAATTCACTATGTAGTCTCAGGCTGGCGTTGAACTCACAAGTATCCTCCTACCTCTGCCTCCTGAGTGCTGGGATTAAAGGTGTGCACCACCACACCCAGCTCTCTCTCTCTGTGTATATATTTAGTTGTTGTTTTTGGCTTTTTTGAGGTAGGGTTTTACTCTCATCTAGGTGGACCTGGAATTCACTGTGTAGTCTCAGGGCGACATTAAAGACGTGTGTCCCCACGCCCAGCTCTGCCTGTATTTTTAAGTGTACTTTCCTGCCTTAATTATTATTCTCTAATACAGATTTTCTGCTTTGACAGTCTCCCTCTCTTACCCTGTTTTAATAATAAACAAACAGGATGGGTGGGGAGAAGGCTCAGTGAGGTTAAAGGAGCTTTCTTGCAAGCCTGATGGCCTGGGTTGAATTCCCAGTACCCACATAAAGCCAGATGCACAAAGTAGCACCTGTGCATTTATTGACAAAGAATAAATTGTGTGACTTTTTAATTGTAAAACCATGTCATGAGCAGTATGTTGCTTTGTTTTCAATACCTTGGTAGACACTTCCACAGACTGTGTTATACAATCTTCAAAATCACTTCAAGCACTTATGTGTAGATGGTTGCACCGGAGAAAACCAGTCCAGATCAAAGAGGAGACATGCACGTGGTCTCAGGCATATGGTGAGAAGAGGCAGGCAGGGACAGGAGCCTTTCTCCCAAGTCCTGTGCTGTTTCCCAAGTACCTGCTGCAGAAGTGCTGCTGCTTCTTTTTTTAATTAATTAACATTCATTTAAGAGTGACAGAGAGAGAAAGAGGCAGATAGAGAGAGAATGGGCACGCCAGGGCCTCCAGGCACTGCAAACGAATTCCAGATGCATGCGCCCCCTTGTGCATCTGGCTTACATGGGTCCTGGGGAATCAAGCCTTGAACCGAGGTCCTTAGGCTTCATAGGCAAGCGCTTAACAGCTAAGCCATCTCTCCAGCCCCCCCAGAAGTGCTTCTATGTAGCTGCCCACCTCATGGTGACTAGATTCTAGAATGCTGTACACCCCAGGTAAGAGCCCAGCCCAGGAACTTCAGTCCTTATCTAAGGCTGTTAAGAGGTATCAGATTCTGCCAGGCATGGTGGGGCACACCTTTAATCCTAGCAGAGGTAGGAGAATCACAATGCTTTCAAGGCCAGCCTGAGACTTCACAGTGAATTCTAGGTCAGCCTGGGCTAGAAAGAGAGCCTACCTGGAAGAAACAAAGGAGGCAACAGATTCTTGGCACCCTGTGTTTAAAAGGCTATCCCCATCATGTTCCAGTTATTACTTTTGTGCCTGTACTTTAAGTATGATTAAGTGGAAGATGAGTCCATTAGTAATAGTAGTAATAAGAATAGTAATTTTTTTGCGGGGAGGGGGGTTTGCCGAGGTAGGGTCTCACTCTAGCCTAGGCTGACCTGGAATTCACTATGTAGTATCAGGATGGCCTTGAACTCAAAGTGGTTGACCTGCCTCTGCCTCCCAAGTGCTGGGATTCGCCTGGCCCAAGAACAGTAATTCTTTATTATTGTTATTATTGTTTATTTTTATTTATTTATTTGAGAGTGACAGACTGACAGAGACAGAAAGAGGCAGATAGAGAGAGGCAATGGGTGCACCAAGGCCTCCAGCCACTGTAAACAAACTCCACATGCATGTGTCCCCTTGTGCATCTGGCTTACGTGGGTCCTGGGGAATCAAGCCTCAAACAGAGGTCCTTAGGCTTCACAGGCAAGTGCACCACTAAGCCACCTCTCCAGCCCCGAGAACAGTAATTTTTAACTAAGGTCTTATTACAAGCCAGCATTACAGTAAACGCTTTATATATAGATTTTCTTACTTAACCTCAACAAACTCTTCAAAGTAGGTGCTATTGTCATCCACTTTACAGATAAAGAAAAATGAGGCCCAAAGGTTAGTGACTTGTCTACTATCACACACCACCAAGCCTGGCCACCTCACGAAGTGGATGCATTGGTTTGCTACTATGTGGAAATCACCACACAGAGCCTGGCACCAGGCAGACAGATACTCAGTGAGAACTGTCAAGAGGAGTGTGAACACACCAGGCTCAGGAAGGAAAGGATGTGTCATCCCAGGTCTCTGCTCGTCATCTTCCCCACCCTGACATCACGTGGCTCTCTCTTTCACTCTCTTGAAAGAGTAGACTGGCTGAAAGTTGAGCAAGATGCAAAGTAGACTCCAAGGAAATGATCCTGTTCTGCGAAGAAGGCCTCGTGTTTCACCATGACAGCTGACCCGCTGTCAACCAAGTCAGGTATCAGACACTTCACAGCACTATCCTCTTGGGAGGAATCTACTCCTTAAGCCATTAGATGAAAATGAAGGACCCAAGAGCATATGCTCCCACCCATCCACTCATCACCACACCCTGAGTCTTCCTAAAACTAAGGTGAAAAATAATAATTATGAAGCAGGTTCTTATATTCTATACAAACACCCGCTCAGTTAAAAAGAAAAAAAAACACCCACTCAGTACTTGCCCATGATGTTTACGATGCGAGGCATCCTAAGTGCCTGCGTGGGATCCAGTAGGAGCATGACTCTACCTTCCACAGGCTGAGGCAGGAGGGCCTCAAGTTCAAAGGCCGTATAGTGAGACTTTGCGAGTACCTCAGAAAACATAAAAACAAAACAGAAAAGCATTGCTTTTCTTTCTACCTCTCAACCTCACAGCAAAGTTCTAGGGGCCTAGCTGGATGACAAGAGTACGTGGCTAGCACGTGTGAGGCCCTGAATTTAATCCCCAGCACTTGCGAGACTGAAATAAGGAGACTGTGAATGAGGCCAGCCTGGGCTGCTTCTTGAGACATTGTCTCCTAAATATATAAATAAATAAATAAGGGCTGGGGTACAGCTTAATGGTTTAATGCTTAGCTAGCATATGTAAAGCCCTGGGTTTGATTCTCAGCAATGAATTAGTAATAATGCAAAATAAATATGAAAACCTTACAGAAGTCAGAACTCCAACCAGCTTCCACAACCCTTTGCCAGGGTGAGGCCTGACAAGCGCCTCACAAAGCAAGGGCCGACCAAGGAGAAAACTGCTCCATCTTAGAGAGAGTGAAAGTTGAGCCTGGAGGATGAAAGGGTTTATGAGTTCGAGGGAAGCGTGTCTACTACAAAGGGAGCAGTGAGCCAAACCACACTACCAGGAAGTGTCCTGCAAGTTGCTGGTGCAGAGAACATGGAGCAGAGGAGATGGAGTTGCCCATAGTTAGAATGTGGAAGTCTTCAGAGGAGAGGCAGAATGCGCATTTGGCTCTTATCATCAGGCGAGACCTTCCCATGAGCACCCGGATCCTCTGGAGAGTGGGATCAGCGGCGATAAGGCTCCCAACTAGGCAGCTCTGAGAATTGCCTGCTCAGCCACTCTTGAGAGAACACCCCAGAAACAAGGACAACAGATTATCAAGATGGTGGGGTCCACCCGGCATGGTGGCACACGCCCTTAATCCCAGCACTTGGGAGGCAAAGGTAGGAGGATCGCCGTGAGTTCGAGGCAAGCCTGAGACTACATAGTGAATTCCAGGCCAGCCTGGACTAAAGTGAGACCCTACCTTGAAAAGCCAAAAAACAAAAAAGATGGTGGGGTCCTAACCAGGTTGTTGCCTAGTCTGACTTCTCAGCTTGTCTGTGCTCCTGTGGAGCCTCCCTGGGTTCTATTCTAGCCCTTTTCCTTACAAGCCTAGTTTTCCAGCTTCTCTGGTCAACCTATCACCCTCCCCCTGAAAACGTTCAGTACAACCGAGCAGGAAGCAGGTTCTGTGCCTTAGCTGTGGGTTTGGAGCCAGCCTGGAGCTGCACAGTACATTCAGGTCAGCCTGGGCTAAAGACCCTGCCTTGGAAAACCAAAGACAAACAACGACCCCCCCCAAAAAAAATCCTGACTGATAAAGAATCTACTGAAGCTAGAAGCATCTGATGAAAACTGTCTGAGGGCCGGAGAGATGGCTCAGTGGTTAAGGCACTTGCCTGCAAAGCCTTAGGATCCATGTTCCACTCTCTAGATCCCAAGTAAGACAGACACACAAGGTGATGCAAGTGTGCAAGGTTGCACATGTGTGGTACACATATCTGGAGTTCGAATACAGTGGCTAGAGGACCTGGCGTGCCAATTCTCATTCATTCATTTTTTTTTTCTCTCTCTCTCTCTCTCTCTCTCATAAAAATGGCCAGTCTGTTGGGCTTGCCTCAAAAGACTGAGAAGAGTCATCAAGAAGCATGTGCCCGCAAGGCCACCAGCATGTGACTGTCCTTCAAGGCAGCTATTCAGCAGGCCTGGACGCAGCATCTCTCTCCTTCTATCCCTTTATTCCAAAACCTCAGCTAACAAGGAAACTCCACTCCCAAGCTCTCTGATGTTGTCTCCTCCTCTAGTTAGGTCCCTATCAGTCAGTATTCCAGATCTTCTCAGTACAGGTCTTTGGGGGCATACCCTAGAGGTTCAAAATCATACTCAAGTTTACAAACCTCTGTACTATAGGACTGACTACATAATCCTAAAACATGTCAAGTTCTTTCTTTTCCCTCCTCCCCCTCCGAGGTAGGGTCTCACTCTAGCCCAGGCTAACCTGGAATTCACTGTGTAGTCTCAGGCTGGCCTTGAACTCATGGTGATCCTCCTACCTCTGTCTCCCAAGTGCTGAGATTAAAGGTATGTACCACCATGCCTGGCTCATGTCAAGTTATTTAATCTAACTTTGGTCCAATTAAGCCCTTTCTTTTACCTTTCAAAATTTCATTCACTTACCTTTGACAACTAAGCCCAACTGCCAAAGATGTGGCGAAGACTCCTAATTCCTTTCTTTAGTGCCTCAAACACAGAATCTGTTCCTGTTATAGCCCCTATTCCATCCCCCCGCCCCTTTTTAATTTTTAAAAAATATTTTATTGAGAGAGAGAGAGAGAGGCAAATAGAATGGGTGTACCAGGGCCTCTAACCACTGCAAGCAAACTCCAGATGTATGCACTACCTTGTACATCTGGTTTATGTGGGTACTGGGAAATCGAACCTGGGTCCTTTGACTTTGCTGCTGGAGAGCTGGCTCATGGGTTAAGGTTTCTTCCTGCACCAGTGTGAGGGCCTGAGACAGCCTAAATTCAAGCCTCCAGAACCCCATCAAACAGCTGGGTGTGGCCACAGTCTGGAACTCCAGTTCTTGGGGAGGGAAGATCTGAGAATCTCTGGGGCTCCATCACAAAGACAAACAGGAGGGTGAGTGATGGAGGAACCATAGACAAGCGCATGGGTGCCACATCAGCATATATATATATGTGCATGTATACCACACACACCATATACACACGCTACACTCACATACAAAGAGAGTGACCTCTTAGGGCTGGGGAGATGGCTGGCTTAGCATTTAAAAGCACTTGACACTTAAGGGGGGGGGGACTAGGCATGCCTGAACTGCCAAAGTTTGACTCCCCAGAATCCACATAGAAAGCTGAATGTGGCCATGTCTTTAATTTCTATCCATGGGGGGGGGGGGGTGAAGACCAGAGAGAATCATTGGGCCTTGCTAAGCAACCACAGCTCAGCTCTGTGTTGAGAGAGACCCTGTTCAAGGAAGTCCACAGTTGACCAAGAGAGAAAGAAAGGGCACCTGAAGTTCTCCCTGTGCATGGCACACGCCCACCTGCACACACACATGCATACACCACACATACAGGACATATATGGAAAAAAAATGCCGGGCATGGTGGTACACACCTTTAATCCCAGCAGAGGCAGGAAGATCGCGTGAGTTTGAGGCCACTCTGAGACTACATAGTGAATTCCAGGTCAGCCTGAGCTGGGCTGGGCTAGGGCTGGAGCAGGGAGACCCTGCCTCAAGAAAAAAAAAAAAAAAAAAGAAAGAAAGAAAGAAAGAAAGAAACACCTAGATGTAAGCATGCTGAAAATGGACTATTTTGACCTCTAGTACCCAATGCATCTAGCACTATGTTGTGAACATGTGGATTCTCATTCATTATGAAATGGATTAAAACAATGATTTTTTTTTTTTTTGAGACAGAATCTTACTATATAGCTCAGGCTGTCCTCAAAATTGTAATCCTTCTGTCTCTACCTCCCTAAGGCTGAAGCAATAACTTAAAAAGCAACTGAAAAATAACTTCTGACAGGAGAAGGGGCTCCCAGACAACCAGGCTTCCTAGACCAGGGCATCTCCTTCTCTCATTCCCACAGGGTTAGGAAGAGGAGGTTATCCAGGTCAGAAGAGAATCTCACCACTACTCTATCACGTGGGAAATCTAGGACACATCCTTTTCCTTCTCGCTTTCAACACCTTTACATAGGCCCATGGAAAATGGCATAAAAACCAAGCATCAAGCTCACAGCACTGTTAGGAAGACGTATGTTTCCATGAGGACTTCCGTGAAGTGTAAATGTTAGCATTTAGGAAATAGTATTTCAATATATCTGTGGATGGCAGCGTCAAAGCTAGGCAGGGCTGGGTGTGGTGGCACACGCCTTTAATCCCAGCCCTTGGGAGGCAGAGGTAGGAGAATCACCGTGAGTTCGAGGCCAGCCTGAGACTACATAGTGAATTCTAGGTCAGCGTGGTCTAGAGTGAGACCCTACCTCGAAAACAAAAAAGAAAAAAAAAAAAGCTAGGCAGGAAACAGATCAACAAGCACCACATCTGGTTTGGCAGCTGTTTCATCACTTCCAAACTTGATCCTGAACCTAACAGACCTGTCCCTAGACCAGATAAAGGAGCAAGATTAAGAGGAACATTAGCAATTCCCAAGGTCTGCCAGATGCAAAAAGAACCCAGCCATTCTAAACAGATTAACTGAGATCAGCTTCTAAACACAAGCTCTCCAGGGAGCCTTACCTGGAGGCCACAGCGTCCCTTCTGCTACTCTTTAAAAACTTCCATCATGCCTAATGCTCCAAAAATGGAACATTTCACAGTGCACCCTGTGACTGCTCCTGTGTCCCACCCACTGTACCTACACAAGCCCTTTCAAAAGGGGAAAAAATAAACCTTCTAAAACTGTTCTAAAAGAGGCCCCTCGGTGCTAGAGTCAACTTGCAGACTTAGATTCATGCAGATTCCCGCCCTTCAAGAACGTGCTTTAGGTCACTTAATTCTGGAGGCACCTATGACATAGATGTCCCCCAATCCCTACTTTACAAATGAAACTAATGCTAACACAAAAACATGCCACCGGACCCAGGGGAGTCACTTTGGTGCCAGGACCAGGTCTGTGCTCAGTTGATGGAGCGCCTATAGCACAAGCAGGAAGTGAAGACTCTGAGGACCTAAGTGAAGACACCCCATGCCGACATAGACATGCCGTCGGACCCTGGAGTTTGCTAGCTACTGTAGGTGAATTGGGTGGACTCCAGAATTAGTAAGAGACCCTGTCTCAAAAAGGTGAAGGGTCTGAGGACATGGCTCAGTGGTTAAAGGCTCTTGCTTATAAAGCCTGACAGTCCAAGTTCGATTCCCCAGTACCATCATAAAGCCAGATATACAGAGTAGCACATGCATCTGAAGTTTGTTTGCAGTGGTAGGAAGCCCTGGCATATCCAGATCCACTCTCTCTCTCTCAAATAAATAAATATGTGCTATTTTTTTTAAAGTAAGGTGGTGCAGGGCATGGTGGCACACACTTTTAATCCCAGCACTCAGGAGGCTGAGGTATGATCACTGTGCGTTCAAGGCCAGCCTGAGACTAATTTAAGGTCAGCCTTGACTAGAGCAAGATCCTACCTTGAAAAAACAAAAGCAAACAAACAAACCAAAAAAAAAAGTAAGGTGGAAGTGACAAAGGAAGACACCCAGAGGTTGACCTCTGGCCTCTATATACATGCATTCTCTCTCCCTTTCTCCTTCTCTCTCTGCCCAAGGTAAACACATTCCTACAAGAGGATCAAGCATCTAGTTTCAAATTCCCTCACAGTATCTTGCATTTGCCTCTCAGAAGCCTGTTAATAAGGGGAGGGATGTAGCACCCTACCACGGTGACATGGGCCTCAGTTTCTAAGTCTGTAGCATACTGTGGAACGGGAGAAAAGATTAAAAACAAAATATACTAGGAGATGTTATAGGTCAAGGGCACGGACAATGCCTGGTGCCTAGGACCATCAGACCATCACGTTAACTCCCATAAGCTGAGGTTCAAGCCTGCCCAGGAAATAATCAGAAAGCCTGCCCAACAAGCTCAGAAAACCTGTTTAGACTCATTTCTAAAAGTTCAAAGTATAGCCGGGCATGGTGGTGCTCGCTTTCAATCCCAGCACTCAGGAGGCAGAGGTAGAAGGATCACCTTGAGTTCAAGGCCACCCTGAGACTACATAGTGAATTCCAGGTCAGCCTGAGCTAAAATGAAACCCTACCTGAAAAAAAATAAAATAAAAGTATTATGAGAAAAGAGTCTACTCACAAAAAGGCATTTCCTAAATTTATTGCTGATTTTAGTGAAATGTGGTCTTAGGCAAATTACAGTGGAAAGGAAACAACTTCTCAACGCCATTTACAGTGGTAGGAAGTGCCAAAACATTTAAAAAATACTTTTACTGGGCTAGAGAGATGGCTTAGCAGTTAAGGCACTTGCCTGCAGGGCCAAAGGACCTTGGTTCCATTCCCCAGGACCCACGTTAAGTTAGATGCACAAGGTGGCGCACGCATCCGCATGTTCATTTGCAGTGGCTGGAGGCCGTGGCACACCCATTCTCTCTCTCTCTCTCCAATAAATATTTGCAGAGAGAGAGACAGACAAAGAGACAGAAAGACAGAGAGGAAGAGAATAGATGCACCAAGGCCTCTAGCTGCTGCAAACTCCACACATGGGCCACCTTATGCATCTGGCTTAAGGGGGTCCTGGGAAATCAAACCGAGGTCCTTCGGCTTTGCAGGCAAGCGTCTTACCCACTAAGCCATCTTTCCAGCCCAAGAATTTGATTCTTTTGAGGAGGTACAGTTTAGTTTAGGGAGACTAATGAGACAGGGTTGGGAACAAGACTTTTCATAGTCCTCATTTATATATTTTTAATTCTGAATCATATATGCAGTATTTTCAGCCACCATAGTAGTTTGCAGACTGGAAAAGACCTGAAAATGCAAGGGCTACAGTGGGTGATGTGGATTCCAGCTCCTGACCTGAAGATTCCTCTGGCAAGCATACCCATAAACTGCACTACAGGTAATGAAAATGTTAAGTGGGACAAGGATATGCAAACACTCATCTATTCAGTCAGATTACATCAGGGGACATACCTGTTACACCTCAATCGTTTCAACATATAGCAATCTGCATGTGAAAATATGACAATACGAACACATTTTTAAAGGTTCAGACAAATAATTTGATATTCAGAAAGTTGCAGTTGAATAAAGTTGTCTAAGAATTTCCGTTTTAGTTACAGATCTACTTGAGATAGAAGCAGAAGGCCACTTTCTGAAAATGGCAAGATCCTGATCTGAGCTGCATTCAGAACTACAAAGAGTGACTGCTGCGGAGTCAGCGGTGCCGAGGCCAGGCGCCCAGGCTGGGTGTGAACGTGGAGAACGTTTGTCAAGGGCGAGGCCAAACACAGGGGAAGGAGAAACCCCAGAGAAGCCGCCCAGGACGATGGGACCAGAAGCTAAAAGCAGGTGGGAAGTAAGCAAGGTGTGGACAACAGCAGCTCGTTCAGGCCAAACATCAAAGAAACTGACAGGTATTTGAGTATTAGAGCAAAGCCTTTTTTTCTGTAAAGAGGAACACAGCCTCATGTGGTGGCGCATGTCTTCAATTCCAGCAACAGGGTGGGGGCCAGAGGTAGGAGGATCTCTGTAAAGTTTGAGGCTACAGACTGAGTTCCAAATCAGCCTGGGCTAGAGTGAGACCTAGCCTCAAAAAAATGAGTGGGATGCAGACATGGCTTAGTGGTTAAACGCTTGCCTGCGAAACCTTAGGACCCCGGTTCAAGGCTTGATTCCCCAGGACCCATGTAAGCCAGATGCACAAGGTGGTGCATACAGTGGCTGGAGGCCCTGATGTGTCCATTCTCTCCCTCTCTCTCTCTCTGCCTCTTTCTCTCTCTGTCTGTCGCTCTTAAACAAAAACTGAGCGGTGGCACACGCCTTTAATCCTGGCAGAGGTAGGAGGATCACTGTGAGTTTGAGGCCACCCTGAGACTACATAGTAAGTTCCAGGCAACCTGAGCTAGACTAAAACCCTACTTTGGGAGAGAAAAAAAAAAGAATGGGAAGGAAAGGGAAAGGGGCTACTGGACGGTGTGCCCCACAAAAACAAGACAGTGAAAAATAAGGTTAGCCAGTAAGTGTAACGCTAAGGAAAAACAAGCAACATGTAGATGGAAGAGCTGGGGAGATAGCTAGGTTGGTGGACTAGACAGAAACCTTACCTTAGAAAAAAACAAACAAACGAAAAAGATAAAAAAGAAAAGTAGGAAAGGGGCTGGGGATATAGCTCAGTGGTAGACTGCAGAGTGCAGATCAGTTAAAAATCAAAAATCAGATAAAAATCTGTGCTTGCCCCTCACCTGCTCACCTCTGACTCTTCTGGGTTTGTGTAGCTTCAGGTCCCCTCCTCATCTGCCTGCTCCATCAAAGTTTGTTCTCCTAACTTTGCAAGATCCTGTTATGGCCTTGCTGCCTCCTGAAGACCATCTCATCACCCATGGACCGCCCTCAGAAAGCCCCTAGGGTCCTGGAATCGCATCGCTGTCCCCAAGGAATACACCTCCATCTCCACTGCCAGTTCTAACCCTTTCCTGAGCATCTATCTACCTGCATCCCATTTCCTCCTGGGTAACAACCCTCTCCTCAGTCTACTTAAGACAAAACTTTAGCATTTCCCCAAACCAGCACTTTAACCACCTACTGAAGTTGCTCGAAGCCTTAATGGAATTCTAGAATTCCACCAACACTCTATCCTCAGAGCCAACTACTCATGTAGACCTCACCTCACACCTTCAAGTTTCCTCCCAATTGGGTTTCTCAACTATCTGCCGAGTAGAATCTTCTTCAAACCCATGATTAATGGGTAATCTCTACTTGAAATGTTCAACAGTTCCCTTCCTACAGTTCCACAAAATATGTCTAGAGCACAATTTGATTCTGTATCACTTCTCAGATCTCATCTATTATTTCCACACACATATACCATAAAACAAACAAACAAACAAAAACCCAAACCACGCTAGCATGCTAGCAACTCTTTCCTTTCGGAGGCAGCTTGGAGCTGCTCCTCTAATGCTGGTCCTGCTGTTCTGGACACCTACTGAACCCAGCAAAGAGGTCATCTCCTTGACGGGGCCTTTCATGATCTCAGGGGAAGAGGACTCATCTTTCTGCCCTTCCAGAAGACCTGGCCTATAAAAATGCTCAAGGCTCTTCCTCGAAATACAGATAAATAAAAATATTTGTTTGTGTAAAGTATTTTTATTTACTTGAGAGAGTGTGTATGGGCGCACCAGGGCCTTTTGCCGCTGCAAATGAACTCTGAACACATGTGCAGCTTTGTGCATTTGGCTTTACATGGGTACTGGGGAATGAAGCACTAGCCAGCAGGCTTTGCAAGCAAGCACCTTTAACTACTGAGCCATATCTCCAGCTATAATAAAATATTTAAAGGGGAAAAAAAACCCTGGAAATCAATCAATGCACATGATTTGTTAGATGCCTAAAGTATCTATTTAAAAAAAGGGGGGGCTAGAGAGATGGCTTAGTGGTTAAACGCTTGCCTGTGAAGCCTAAGGACCCAGGCTTAGGCTCGATTCCCCAGGACCCACATTAGCCAGATGCACAAGGGGGTGCATGCCTCTGGAGTTCGTTTGCAGTGGCTGGAGGGCCTGGCACGCCATTCTCTCTCTCTCTCTCTCTCTATCCCCCTCTTTCTCTGCCTGTCACTTTCAAATAAATAAATAAAAACAGTGGTGTGGTGGTGCACACCTTTAACTCTAGCCCACAGGTAGAAGGATGGATATGAGTTGAGGCCAGCCTAAGACTACAGAATGAGCTACAGTGAGCCCGGTCATGAAAGAACAAAAAAAAACAAAACATTGAGCCAACATTTAAAAATCCAGATATAGACATTTCTTTTCACTCTGTGAACCTTTCTTGAAAAAGACTGATACCTTTCTTTTAAGAGGCCTCCCTAGACAACCTCATCTAAACTAGGTTAACCCAGTCACTCTGTAATATGGCCCATTTTATTTTCATAGTACCCTACTAAAATTGTTCACTTATTCCATTACTACTATTAGGCAGTATTGAGGACTGAACATTAGGGTTTTATGCATGCTAGACAAATGCTATACCTCTCAACTAGATTCTCATTCTTCTTTTTACTTTCTTAAATACTTTATCTTTTTTTTTTTGGTTTTTCAAGGTAGGGTCTCACTCTAGCCCAGGCTGACCTGGAATTCACTATGGAATCTCAGGGTGGCCTCGAACTCATGGCGATCCTCCTACCTCTGCCTCCCGAGTGCTGGGATTAAAGGCGTGCGCCACCACGCCCGGCTCTGAAATACTTTATCTTAATTAATTACTTTATTAGAGAGAAAGAGTGGGCACACCAGGGCCTCTAGCCAGATTGCATATGCCACCATGTGCATCTGGTTTATGTGAGTTCTGGGAATCGAACCTGGGTCCTTCACAGTCAAGTGTTTTAACCACTATGGCATCTCTCTAGCCCCTCTATTTACTTTTTATTTTGAGGTGATGGTCTAAGTTGCTCAGGCTGGCTTTGAACTCACTTTATAACCTAGGCAGGCCTCAAACTATGGGCAAGTCTCCTGCCTAAACCTCTGGTGTAGCTGGGATTGCAAGTGTGTACCATCACATCCAGCCTGTTCATTTATTTTATGGTTTTCTGGCTTTTTTGTTGTTGTTTGTTTGTTTTAGTTTTGTTTTTGGGGGTGCAGGGTATTGAACCCAGGACTTTATACATGCTAGGCAAGCTACCTACCACAGAGCCCAGTTCACTTAAACTGCGTCTCAAGGGAAGAAACCCCATCAGTGTTGCCAGAAGATAACCTCAGTTCTGTTCCATCATGGAGGTACTGAGAAGGCACTCAAGTACTCAAGAAGCAAGCCCAGTGAGTGAATGGACACTGTACCTCGGGCCCCCAGCTCCAAAGGGCTCTTTCTCAGGCCCCCTGGAAACAGGCAGGAAAACTTCAGGTTGTAAGCTCCCTTTATCCCCATGCTCATAATCTCTCTCCTTCCTCACCTGACTGGCTTGTGGAAGCATGTGGGCTGGCCACCCCAATCTAGTCCAATCCTGAAAACTGTAATACAATGCTGTGTCCTGCCCCAGGTGACCTGTGTTCATTCAAGCATTCCACAGGTATCTAGTACGCACTGGCATGATGCCAGGCGCTGTTCTAGGTACAAAGAATGGCGTGAACGAAAGGAAAAGCCCTGCACTGATGTTGGAGGGCACAGACAGGTATCGAGGGGTACTTCTGTCTATAGACCACTGGCCACAGGTCTGCCCATCTTCCCTACACCTGAGACACCAAAGCCAGCACTTGAAGTCTTGTTAACCAACTGAAGCAAGGAAACTACATTTCCCCAAAATGGGAACCTATGAAGCCATGGAACCACTGCTGTAGTTCCGAGGGTGTAAGTTTTATTTAGCAATCTACGGGGATATAAAGTTAATATTAACCACTACATCATTTAGCACATTGCAAACAAAGACAACTAAGGATCAATTATGGAATGGAAGTACAAAATAAACACAAATTTGTTTTTTTGGGCTCCTGCTGGTAGGAAGGTACTTCTTACTGACTGTGGAACCTTGGCTAAGTTAATGAACAGCCCTAGGCTTCCGTTGCAGGATCTGTGAAGGGGAGATGACTAGTTTAACAGTCACCTTCACCTGATGGAGCTGTTAGGAGGACTGACAATGTATAAAGAGAGTGCTTAACACAATGTCTGACACATGAGTTCTCAAAACATGCTGCCTACACTTTTCCTGTTCCCAGAACTAACCCCCTCCCACCTGGTTCTAAGTAGCACCACTTGTGAAGACTCCGTGGTTAAGGGTCTTGACACACTGTCGGATGACCAAGATGGAAAAGAAGGGCAAACAACGGGGAAAATGCTACAAAGCAGGACAGGAAAATGGCAGAAATCTTTTACAAATAGCTGCTGCCACTTCTCCCTTCCTCCTCCTCCGGAAGTGAATCTTCTACTACCTGTGTCTTCATCTGCAAAATGGGGATGCAGCCATCGATTCTGCCTGCAAGGCTGTAGTAGGATTGTAGGTGTCAAAGCACTTTGTAAACAGAAAGGCACAATGCTCCTGAGTCACTACTTAAGACCATGGGTTCTGTACCAGGTAAGTGACCTAGGCAACACCTCCTGCAAGACGAGGGAAATAACCTACCTCACAGGAGTGCTGTGCGGGAGACGTGAAGTAACACAAAGTACTTGTGGCTTGGCACAGCGGAACCGCCCAGCTACTGAGACTCACTATCATCGGTAGCCTACTCATCGGACTCTACATTCCCAAAGGTGGAGTGGATTCTACAACCGGCATGACGACCTTGGACAAGTCTGGGGCTCTCTCTAAACCTTGCTCCTCGTGGTCAAAAAAAAAAAAAAAAAAAAAAAAAAAAAAAAAAGAACGAATTGCGATAGGATTTCCCTGAGATCCAACCAGTTGTCCCACTCCGCTGTGAAACTGCCCTAAACAAAGGCCACCCGCAATTCCCATCCATAACCTAAAGGGCCACGACTCAAAATTCCTGCCGTTCCACTCCGCTTGCAGTGCGATAGCCGGAGCGCCCCGGTCTCCATCCCGTGAGAGATGCCCGCACGCTCCGCCGCCCCTGCCCGCTGCATCTCAACGCGCTGGTACAGCTGCTGCCCAAAGTTTGCCAGAGAGCGCCGGGCCACCCGGCTGCCGATCACTCCCCGGGGAGACCAGGGATGGGGGCGCCGAGCCTAGGGGGTCCGGGTGGGAAAAGATCCCGAAGCCGCTCCAGGCCAGGGAGTGAGTGACAGGTGCCCGACCGGCCGCGAGAGCCGGGACCGCGGGGCAGCCCACAGCGCGCGTGGGCGCAAGCGGGCGGCGACCGCCCCTCCCTGGGCGCCCGGGATCCCACAGCCTCCGCCCCGGCCCCGGGGGGCTCACCCTCCGCCAACCGGAAGGCTTGTGGGGGGAGCGCCGGGGAAAGACCACCCGGCCCCCCACACCCACCCCGGCTTCTTCCCGCGCAAGCCGGGCTGGGGGGGGGGTGGGCGCAGGCGCACCCGCGAGCGCGGCCGTAACCCCTTCCTGCCCGCGCCTCCGCCCAAGCGCCGCTCACCGTCGATGTCCCCCAGGGTCAGCTCGTCGCCCAGCTCCGTGAGGGTCTCCATGGTCTCCAGAGCGCCCAGCTCGCCGCTCTCGTCCATCGCCCGGCTCGGCGCTGAGGGCCCCCCCAGGTGAGGTCCTCCCGCTCAGGGAGACGCGGGGGCGGTGCCGCCGCCACCGCCCATGACACCCGACAGCCCCCGCCTGGTACCGCCTCACCGGCCCGTGCCAGCCGCCGCCATGTTTTTCTTTGCGCTGCGCTGCGCTGCGCGCGGCCCGGCTCGGCTCGGCTGGGCTGGGGTTCCGCGCGGCGCGGAAGGGGCGGTGCCGGGATTCCCCCGCCCCGTCCGCGCCGCCGCGGCCCCTCCCCTTCCCCCCCGCGGGGAGCGCGCCCTCTTGTTTGTTGTCAATGGGACCAGGCTCGGCTCAGCCAATCGGCGCGCGGAGCGGCGCGTGGGGTGATGGCGCGTCATCGATCAGCAGCTCAGATTTGCATAGCGAGGCCACGCCCCTCTCAGCCTGGGAGCTTCTGCGGAGAGCAGCCGCGGAGTCCTCGGCCCAACCTCCTAGCTCTCAGTTAAAGGAGCCGCGCTCCCCTTTCCGTTGGATCGGCTCCAGGAGCAACTAAGTCAGCTGTCCTGGGATTGAAGGGTTAAATGCGCTGCCCGCCCGACGCCCACCCCAGCGCAGGCTAGTGAGCACATTACATCATCTTCCCAGCAGCCTCGCCCTGGAGAGAATGAAAAGTTAGTACCCCCAACACTCGGGGAAGTCGAGAGCAGTTAAGGCACGTTCTCCCAACACTCTTGAAAAGGCCGAAACCGGCACTTGACCAGACCAAGCCCGGTATTGCCCAAGTGCTGTCAACATTTTACAACCTCTGCACCTTTCATCGACGGCGCCGCGCGGTTAAGCCACTGGTCCTCAAACCTGGGCAACTCGAAACCTGCCAAAACTTCGGTCTCCCGAGGTGGGGCCGGGGCAGGTTTTGGAAAAGTTCCGCGGGAATTTTGATGAGCATCCCAACCACCGATTCCCACTCCGTCAAGCACCTCAATGCTCCCATCTTGCAGTTGATCACGTTAAAGGTGCAAACTCCTAGCAATTTATCCTGAGGGATTAAAGAATTTGTGTTCAAAGAATATTGAGATATATATATTCGAAGACATTCACCACGAGGTTCTCTGGGAAAACAGAAGTCCAGTAATTTATTACATTTCACAGGGTGAAATCTCATGACATAATTAAAAATTACAGACATAAGTGTGTTTATTGACAAGAAAGGCTTTCATAATATAGTTACAACAGGGAAAAAGCAAGCTCGCTGCAAGTCTGAGGAAGCTGTTGCTTAGGGTCAGAGCTTAAAAGCATGAACCATATGGAGAAAAACTTATGGATTCATTAATTTACTCTATGACCTTGGGCTACTTAAGTAGACTGTTTGAAACCTCAGGGTTGGTTTATTTGAAGCAGGGCCTCACCGTAGCCCAGATTGACCTACAACTCACTCCGTAGCCCAGGCTGGCCCAAAACTAAAGGCAATGTGTCCACTGTAACCTCCCAAGTGCTAGGATTAAAGGTATGTACAACACCATGCCCGGCCTCAGTCGTCTTTAATCCTTCTCAGTTCATTTGATGTATGTGGCAAGCAAATTGTTCCTATACTTGAAGACCTTCAGTTTAGTATGTGTATGGAGGTGGGGGTGGGGTTAAAAACACTAAACATGCAGGGTGTGATGGCCCACGCCGCCGTTAATCCCAGCACTCCGGAGGCAGAGGTAGGTAGGAGGATCGCCGTGAGTTCGAGGCCACCCTGAGACTACATAGTTAATTCCAGGTCAGCCTGAGCTAGAAAGAAAAAAGAAAAACCAAAAACAAACAAAAAACACTAAGCATAACAAATAACAGATGGTATAGGTGACCAATGAAGAAAAGTGGTTGGTGCAGACTGGGGAGTGGATAAAGCCCAAGCTGAGTATCATGGAGTTGACATCCCCAGGCCCCCCAAGGTCACGCATGCGCACAAGGTAGCCTACGCATATGGAGTTCCATTGCAGTGGCTAACATCCCGATGCACCAACTCTTTCTCATGCTCTTTCAAAAAATAAAATAACGACAATAGCAAACCTAAACCCACTGTCTTGCTCTGGACCTAACACTGAGTCAGTGCCAGTCAACTATGGTTTAGTGGCTCTGCCAGGATTCCTTGTGCTGTCGCTAATCTGCCAGGTTGCAGCAACCACGTCGGGTCGCACATACTTGAACACCTCTTCCAGCCTGACACCTGGCTCTGGCTGGGAAGGGAACAACCTTTGACAGGCTGCTCCTTGGGACCTGGCTTGTTCATCAAAAGGAGAAACTGGACTAGGACCAGAACGTCAATCAAGGGATCTACCATGGACTGGGCAGCTGCTGCACGTCTGCTCTCCTTTCAAGGGAGAGCTCTTGCTCTGGCACCTGTCTCCTCCCTCAGCATGCAGGATTCAGTTCAAGTACCACTTCCTCCAGGAACTTTCTGGCCATATTAACCAAGAGACAGATTAACAGGGGGTGACATTAAGTTTGGTTTGGGATGAACTGAAGTATAAACACGAGGGTGTCAGATAGTGGCAGGGTAGAGGCCAACTGTGAAGTCCTAGAGGGTGTGTCTTCCCAGGAAGAAATGAGTAGAGGGGAGGCCAGGCCAAAACCCTCTGTATTTAAAGAAGCAGGTGAGGAAAGGGTCCAGAAAGGACAGAGCCCAGTTGAGAAGCTCCCAACAAACCAGAAGGATCACCCCAAGAAGACAGGAGCAGCTCTCTGGGAAGAACAGAAAAATGGGGACTCGGAGCAGGAAGGAGAAGGCTGTCAAGTATGAAGAGACATCGGGCAATGGCTGGAGACATGCATCTTCGGTAGTCATGTCTGAGTACTGCTACCTGCAGTATTGCTAAACAGCATGCATCACTCAGGACAAACATCTCACGTGACAGTGACTTCATCTATGCCACTGTTGAAAGGAGCTACCAGATTCTGGATGAGTGCCAACGGCTGGACCTGGAAGCTCAGTGGGCTGAAGCAATGTCCACTGACCACATTATCAATGTACGGCCACCACGAGGACCCCTGGCAACAGTCACTGAGCTGGACACTAGAAAACCACCCAACACGGTCTCTGAAACCTAGGTCACTGCCACCAGTAAGCAGCATGACTTCCAGGCTGGCTGGGTGCATACAGTTGGTCAAGCTACAGTCACATAAGTGAATCCCAGCAGCGAGGTGGGAGGCTGGACAAACAAATGTCCTCCCTCGTGCCTTTACACCTCGGGGTGGCGGTCTCTTTTCTGCACAAGACTCATAAGGTGGGGTTCCCAGAATAAGTGACCACAAGTTACAGTAAATAATAGAGAAGGAGCCAGCCGTCAGGTTATGTCTACTTCCTTGAAGGTGGCAGATAGAAAATCGTGGGTCCTTTTGAGATGGAGAGAACAGACTCTACCAAGATGGAGAGAATGAGGGTGTAGGAAGAACTCAGGAGGAAGGTGCCAGATAAGCCAAATGTAAAGAAAGATAAATGTGGACCCTTCTCTTAGGCCCTGTCTGTATACAGTGCGTGCAAATCTGGGCATAAACAAAGACCCATTAGAGAAGGGTACCTATTAGAGAGGTCACCAAATTCCAGGCACCTTCTGTCTACAGGGCCCTGTATTTTTTTTTTTTTTCTTTTTTGCAAGGAGAGAGGGAGAGAGAGGGAGAGAGGAAGGGAGGGAGGGAGGAGAGAGACAGAAACAGAGGGGAGAAGAAAGAAAGGATATGGGTGTGTCGGGGCCTTTAGCCACTACAAACTCCAGGGCTAGAGAGATGGCTTAGCGACTAAGGCGCTTGCCTGCAAAACCTAGGGACCCAGGTTCGACTCCCAAGACCTGCTGCATCTGCTGTTTGCTTGCAGTGGCTAAAGGCCATTCGCTATCTGCTTCTCTGTCAAATAAATATATAAAAATATTAAAAAAAAAAGAAAAACCAAACTCCAAATGTATGTGCCACCTTGTGCATGTGGCTTATGTGGGTATCAAACCTGGGTCCTTAGGCTTTGCAGGCAAGCGTCATAACCGCTGACCTATCTCTCCAGCCCAGGGCCTTTCTTTTTTACAGGCATTTATTCTCCTGAACACGTGAGCATTGAGATGGAGGACCCAAGGATCTGGGAGAGCAGGGTCTGGTTCTGATGGGTCAGGCCCAATCTTCCCATCACACTGAGCTGCCTCCCTGCCACTTTGCAGTCTGCTAGCTCTGCCTCACAATATCCTGCTAATGGTCTGCGTAGTGGCGCACACTTACAATCCCAGCATGGGTAGAAGGAACAAAATGCAAGGCCATCCTGAGCTCCAGGAGACTCTGTCTCAAAACCCTCCATTGTCATAAGGCAATTCTTTAACCTCCCCACCACCTCTAAGAGCACTAGGTCCAGTCATGCAGGCGTGGTTCTTCAGCTGAGGGAGGGAGCACTTTTCCCAAAGCCAGCAACCACAACTGCTCTCAGGCATGAAGGAAGGGCACAGGGAAGAGCCTGGCACTGGCTCTGGCCCGTTGCCCCACCTGTGGGCATCAGGACAGGTTCAACCGTTGGATAGATCCCACCCCTTTTGTAGTCTGTTAGGTCACAAACTCTACTGTTGTCACATCATATAATCCTCACAGGAACTGGCCAGGACCACACAGCTGGAGAGGGGCAGGGCTGGGTATGGAGCTCAGGTCTTTGGGGTCAGCTGACCCTAAATTCCTGCCCAGCAATGGAGACTAGGAAGCTTCTCCAGCCTTCCTCTCAACTGCTTCATCCATTTTTCTGATCAACTGACATGATACAGGATGTTCTGGGGAGTTCCATGAAGCTTCCCTAAGGCCTGGCTTCCCTTGCTCAGGTCAGGAGGAAAACAAGAACGAGCCTAAAGGAAGTAGGCTAGTTTGACAGGACTCAAACATGTTATTCATTTTGCCAATGAAAACACAGTACAGGGAAGGAAGAGTGGCCAGAGTCAGTCAGCAAGGCTGATGGGCTAGCACCCAGGTATTGCTTGGGAATGGTCAGTAATAGGTGGGGGGTATGTGTGTAAGTGATTGGGGGTTTGTGTGGAGACCTTGGCTTGGCAAGGTCAAAGGCACAGCTAGAATTCTGCACAGCCTCTCCCTCCTTTGCTTGGGACCGAAAGGCAGCTGCGCCTGTTGGTTTCCACAGAAACGAGGCCGCCCACTTAGGGACTGACTCTCCGTGTGGCTCCCGGCCCTGTGGCCCAGAGCTGGCTTGAGTCCTGTGATCAGGAACTCAC
This sequence comes from Dipus sagitta, assembly GCA_036346955.1. NCBI lineage: Eukaryota > Metazoa > Chordata > Mammalia > Rodentia > Dipodidae > Dipus > Dipus sagitta. The sequence continues at coordinate 511,024 of CM070777.1, read as the reverse complement.
TGTCTGAGAGTCCCATTACAAAGCACAGCTTCCTGCAACCTGTCCCTACAATCCCTATCCACGGGTGGAAAGGCTTCTAGCAGTTGCTAGAGCACAAGTGGATTGTTCTGTGCAGACACTCAATGACTGTCCCCAAGTATCTGAGGACAGAAATCATGTTACTTTAAGGACTTCTTGAAATGAGCCCCCTCCCAGGACACCTCTGCATTCCTTCTCCACGCTGAACCCTTGTTGAGGGCAGTGCTGCAGGGAACGGGAGGCTCCTAATGACATAGAAACAACCTCCAAGCTGGTCCTGACATCTCTAAGGGTCCCTGGTCCCCTCTGCAGCCTCAGTGAAGCCCATGGGCTTGGTGGCTTTTATTGGTGCTCTACAGAGAGGGTGGGACCTATGATGAGGAACACAGTGGGACCAGCTGCAAGCATGGCACCTTCACCTGTCTCTGCTGCTTCCCCACAAAGGGCAGCAACCTACTGACCATTAGCCCTTACCCTCCAGGAAGGCCCCAGCCAGGAGCCACCACACCTCCACAGGATCCTGTCCACAGCAGTGTCCTCTCAAGACCCCACTGGTGTGCCCTAAAGCCCCTAAGGCTCAGTCTCTCTGGCCAGGCTCAGATCCAGCTCCTGAGGACCTGGTACACACAAGCCCCGTCTAGAAGTGTTCTGGAAGTGCCATGGCGGCTGCCGCTACACAGTAGCCATGGGCACCCTCCTCCTCCTGACTGGCTTCCTGCTGGTCCCTGAAGCTCTGAGCTGCTCCGGGGTTATAATTCAGACCGGGATCTAGAGATTCTTGGGCCTTTTCGGATCTCTTTCCGCTTCTCCTCTTTCTTCCGACGTTTTTCTTCTTCCCTCAAGGCCTTCAGGAAAGGGTCGGTGCTAGGAATGAACTGAGATGAGAAGAGTGGCTTGGTTTAGTCTGGGGCTGCAAAGAATTTCATCTGAGCTAAGCCCAAGGGTATGGGGACAGGAAGGTCACCTGGACACAGCACTGTCCTCAGTGAGCCCCAAAGAAGTAGATGGGCTCAGGAAAGTTGCTGACTGGATCTCGAGAAAGAAGGTGGTCACCAAGCAAACACGGAGATGGGTGTTCCAGGCAGGGGGCAGATGCCAAGGTGTAAAATGAGAAAGTTTCTTCCATGGAGAGGGAACAGAATGGCTCTGGGAGTACCTGCCTGCCACGCCCTTACCTCCCAAGAGGAGGTAAGCCAACCAGATGATAGGTGCCATGGCAGGGGAGGGGGCACAGAGCAGAGCTGGGCAGAGGACAAGGACTTTGATTGGGGCACCTTCAACGTCAATCCTAGGCCCTTGGCTCTTCTCCATCTATTCTCTCCAGAAATCTTCACCAAAGCTGTTTCCCTCTATGGCCAATTAACCTTAAACCCACCTTCCTGTGTCTACATGACGGGCACGCCCACTACAGTACAGGAGGGTTCCATTATGCCCAAGGCCTCGTCTTCCAGTTCTTACATTTCCCAGGCCTACTCTCTTCTAGGTCTTTGAGTGTGTTATGACCAAAATGCTCTTTCCAGCCCCACCCCCGCCTATCTGCTTTGCCATGTTAGCGCCAGCTCTACTGCCAGTGCCCTGGGCCCTCCTCCAGGGCTGCCTCCTCAGTAGCACGTCTCTTCAACTCTGTGCTGATCTCTTAGCACTTCTCCCTTGTGATTACCCACTCTGTGCCCACTACCCCACCAGACAGCATGTCCCCCGAGGACGAAGGATGGTGCTGAAGGTTGCTTACCACCGTGCCCTGAACACGGCTTCTACCAGATTCTCTACAGCATGACTAAGTGAGATTGTTAATATAAAATGCAAATGTCTCCAAAACTCAAGCTGTGAAATATGTCCCTTTTATGTTCTTAGGACAAAATTGACAAGTATGGACTGGCGATACGGTTTAGCAGTTAAGGCGCTTGCTTGCAAAGCCTAAGGTCCCAGGTTTGACTCCTCAGAACCCACGTAAGCCAGATGCACAAGGTGGCGCATGCATCTGGAGTTTGCTTGCAGTAGCTAAGGCCCTGGCATGCCAATATTCTCTCCCTGCCCTCCCTCTCCTAAATAAATTTTTTTTTTAAATGACAAATGTATGATCAAGGTAGCAATTAAAAAAGAAACTAAGAGCTCCACCTTGTGGCATGATCTGCCCACCAGGTAGGTCACCCATGTCTCTGGAAGATGGGGCAGATTTTAAAAAGTGGCCCTGAGACCAAAGATGTTCACAAGATGGCTTAGTGGGTTAAGGCGCTTACCTGTGAAGCCTAAGATTCCTCAAGTCCTAATGCAATGGGAGGACCAACCAGTGCTAATGCGATAGAGGTCTCCACCTCCCCTCCCAGTCACCTACCACACTCTGCTATTCTTCCTGATCTGATCTGGTTAAGGAGGGGATCCCAAAGTCTCTGACCGGCTAAGGAAGGGCAGGTGAAGTGCTCCCAGATCCAGATGGCTGAGCTCAACATGCCTGTCCCTTTCCGCACTCCCTTCCCTGCCTAGCTGGGCAATGCCTACTTATGCTTCAAGTCTAGCTTAGATGCCTCCTCCAGGAAGTCAGTCCTGGCCACCCCATTGGTGCCAGCTCTCATCATAGCTCCTCCAGTGAGGCTGCAGCAACTTAGCTTGCCCCACAGTGCATCCCTTGTTGTCGGGACGGTCCCATCAACATGCAAACACACGTCCGCGCTCCGCTTTGCCTAAAATTTAGACCCTCAGCCTGCCCTAGCTGATCAGTCTACTCCCTCTGAAAGCAAAGCTCAGAGAATTGCCGCATCAATTTACATGCCTCTCATTCTCTCAAAACCCAATCTTTTGCCCCACCATTCCACCAAAACAGTTTCTATCAAGACTATCCATGGCCTCTCAACAGTGGGTCATAAATCAAGCAATTGATTCCGTGTCACTCTCTTTGAACTCCCAGGGTGTCTGACAAGCCAATCACTCTCTCCTTCCTATGCTTTCTCAAGTGCTTCTGGGAAACCACTCTTCACACTGACTGCTCCTTCTGAAAGTTTCCTGCCAGTTCCTCCTCCTAACTGTCCCAGCTCCTCATGGCAGCCACATCCCAGACCCCCATCACCCTGGCCCTGTATCCCATCCATGGCTTTTCAGTGTCTTGCCCACAGGCACGACGCTCATGTTTGAAGCTCCGGCTCCTACCTCCTTCCTGAAGCCAAAGTCACACACCCAGCCACCTCCTCGACGTCTTCATTCAGTTGCTCACCAGCTACAGAAACAAACTCTAACTGTCCCTCCTACCACCGGACAAAATGTAGCTCCATTTTGCTATTGATCAGCAAAAATCTTCCTTCATCCTTAATGCTTTTCCTTCTCTCTCTCTCTCTCTCTCTCTCTCTCTCACCACATCAATTTCTTCAACAAATCAGCAAGATCATGTCTCAAAATAAAATGCAAATAAATTTTTATTTTAAATATTTTATTTATTTACAAGCAGAGGGAGAGAGAGAGAGAGAGCAAAGAGAAACAGAATAGGCACACCTGGACCTCTAGCCACTGCAAATGAGCTCTAGACACATGCACCACCTTGTTCATCTGGCTTTATGTGGGTACTGGGGAATCGAACTTGGGTCACAGGCAAGGCCTTAACCGCTGAGCCATCTCTCCAGCTCACAAATATATATACTTTTGAATTTATTTATTAGAGCCAGAGAGAGAGGGAGAGAGAATGAGAATGGGTGCACCAGGGCTTCCAGCCACTGCAAATGAACTCCAGGACACATGCATCCCCTTACGCATCTGGCTAACGTGGGTCCTAGGGAATTGAATCTGGGTCCTTTGGCTTTGTAGGCAAACACCTTAACCACTAAGCCATTCCTCCAGCCCACAAATAAATTTTTAAAAAATATTATACCACTACTGCACATGTGTCACCATAGTTGGCATGGCATTACACCATCACACCACTACCACAGACAGGCACAAAGCAGAAGGCTCTATTTCTGGTTTAAGTATGTGAGTCTCCGGTTGGAATGGATCATTCTGATTATGACCATTTAGCTGAGCATATTCCTTGCCAGGTCTCCTTCCAGTAGTCAACATGGTCAGAGATGGGAAATATAATGTGCCCCAGTCTCATTATATTGCCAAGGTTAGTCTCAAACTCCAGGGCTCGGATGATCTGCATCAGCCTTCCAAGTAGCTGGGATTACTAAGCACATAACCACACTGGCTAACACCCTCCATAAACTTGCAGACCCCCTTGTCCCATTCACACATGGCTCTCCCGGAAGGTCTAAGTGAAGAAGGGGGCATCTGACAAAAAGTGAAATTACAGAGCCGGGCGTGGTGGCGCACGCCTTTAATCCCAGCACTCAGGAGGCAGAGGTAGGAGGACCACTGTGAGTTCAAGGCCATCCTGAGACTACATAGTGAATTCCAGGTCAGCCTGAACTACAGTGAGACCCTACCTTGAAAAAAACAAAACAAACAAACAAACAAAGTGGGAAATTACAAGTGCCAGGTTAGGGCCCTTGGATAATGCAGCAACACTCCCAGTGCCTGGGAGGGATGCCCTTAGATGCTGAAAGGTGCAGGGAACAATTAGCTGTGCTCTCTTCATCCTTTACTTCCCGCACTACCACCAGGTAAAACAATCCTGGGTCTGCTTGATGTGAGTGGCAGATGCGGCCAGCATCTGACCATCTACTGCGTATGTCACTCCCATCCATGTAACAGGAGAACTCACAAAGACACAGTCAACAGTGAACTACTCTGCTGTACCTCACAGCATCAAAGACAGCTTCTGAGCCTGGCATGGTGGTGCACACCTTTAATCCCAGCACTCAGGAGGTAGGAGGATCGCTGTGAGTTCAAGGCCACCCTGAGATTACATAGTGAATTCCAGGTCAGCCTGGGCTAGAGTGAGACCCTACCTCAAAAAATGGGGGGGGGGGGACTGGGAGATGGCTTAGCAGTTAGGGCGCTTGCCTACAAAGCCAAAGACGTAGGTTCCATTCCCCAGACCCGTGTAAGCCAGATGCACAAGGTGCCACATGCATGTAGAATTCGTTTGCAGTGGCTGGAGGCCCTAGCACACCCATCCTCTCTATCTCTCTGCTTCTCTCTCTCCTCACTCTCCCAAATAAATACAAATATTTTTTTTTTAAAGATAGCTTCTGAAAAGAACCCTGTGCACACACACAGGCAGGCACAACCTTGTTTCAATCTGACAGATACAAACTTCTGTTTTTTCCTGATGCCTGCACAGAGCAGCCAGCTGTGTTTTATATCACCCAGGACAACTGAGGCTAAACTTGGCCGACTGAACAGTGTATTTTTGTGAAAGTCTGAGTTAAACTGAGACATGTAGGCCTTGGGCAGACTAAATTCACCATGCCCCTGAGTGTCCCTTTATTTTACTTTATTTTTTTATTTTAATTTTTATTTATTATTATTATTATTATTATTATTTTTTTTTTTTTTTTGGTTTTTTGAGGTAGGGTCTCACTCTAGCCCAGGCTGACCTGGAATTCACTATGGAGTCTCAGGGTGGCCTCGACCTCATGGTTATCCTCCTACCTCTGCTTCCCAAGTGCTGGGATTAAAGGCACGTGACACCATGCCCGGCTATTTTTTAAATTATATCTCTGTGTGTGTGTGTGTGTGTGTGTGTGTGTGTGTGTACAAAGATTTCTTGCTACTGCAAACACCCAGAGGCATGCATCTCTTTTTGGTCTGGCTTTATGTAGGCACTGGAGAAGTGCTCCTAGGCCAACAGGATCTGCAAGCAAGCACTTTTTAACCACTGAGCCATCTCCCCAGCCCCAGTCCCTGTATGTTCTTGCTGGATACACCAAGAATACAATCCCTGGCTACTTTTTAAAGTTTTATTTATTTATTTGGTTTTTCGAGGTAGGGTTTCACTCTAGTCCAGGCTGACCTGGAATTCACTATGTAGCCTCAGGGTGGCCTTGAACTCATGGCAATCCTCCTACCTCTGCCTCCTGAGTGCTGGGATTAAAGGCATGTGCCACCATGACCGGCTTAAAGTTTTATTGATCTCTTTTTGTTTTTTGAGGCTGTTGTAGCCTAGGCTGGCTCAATCTCACTATGTAGATAAGGGTGGCTCTAAATAACCCTCTTGCCACACCTCCGGAGAGCTTGGATTACAGGAAGCACACCACCCCTATCTTCTGGCTACTCTTTACCTGGGCCATTTTTCAGGATTGTCTTTACAGACAGTAATCACAAATGATGACGACACACTCTCCCCACAAAGCATAGATTGGCTTCATTCAATCTAAAAATGGAAAATTCCTCAAGCTCAATGGTCTGCAGGTATAACGCAAGCCCTCTGCAAGTCAACAGCCACTTGGCTGTTCCACAACAGACTTGAAGTAGAAGAGGAATCAAGATGACAAGGCTACCACTTTTGCTATAATGAAGAACGACACCTATGACCTGACAGAATCTACGACACAGTAACAAACTACTTGGCGAGCTGTAAGACTGGTAAAAACCCTAGCCGCACCCCTCCACACACACATCTGGACTGCGCACTCCCCTCACTAGGGACCAGCCTGTGACTGGAAGGTCCAGTCACTTCCATAGCCCTTCCTTCCTGCAATCTCTCATCCTTTCTTCCCTCTATGACAAGTGCCCTGCCTTGAAAACTGCAGCTTCCAGCCCTCGGAGCCCAATTTAGAACTCTAGAACACAAGTGAGTGCAGGCCAGGTGTGGTGGCGCATGCCTTTAATCACAGCACTCAGGAGGCAGAGGTAGGAGGATCGCCATGAGTTCGAGGCCATCCTGAGACTACAGACTACATGCACCACATAGGAGTGCAAGATGTAGCGCTGCCAGGTACTCAGAGGTTCGAGGCAGGAAGAGAATGCCCTGACCTCATCTGGCTGACCTGACATTCATAACATGGGGTGAGTATTATGCAAAAGAGGGATATGTTCACAGCTTTGGGACTCCCTCGCTCATAGCACAAGCAATGGCCCACAGGCTGTGAACTGGGAGCCTTACGCTAACAGAGTAGTAATGTGCGCGAAGCCTCCAGTGAGTGTGGGTTTCTGGACACAGACCAAGTGAAATGTCTGGATCTAAGTCCCAAGTCTTCCCCTCCTACCCAGGCCCTGTGGACCTAGCCTCCCATACCCGTCACAGACAAAGCAGACACAGTCACTGGCCCCAAGCAGCTCACCTTGGCTGGGTCTATTTTAAATGGGTTCTGGAAGTCAGAGTCTTTCTTGCTGATCGCCAGCTCCTGGGCCATCTGCACATGAGGAAAAGCTAGTGACCCTCTGCTTTCCGCCTTCTGCTTACCATGGAGCCACTCCCATGCCAGGACTCGGGCCCCAGATCCTGGGCAGATGTGGGTCAGGTGACAACCCCTAGCAACCCCCCAGGTCAGCACAGAATTCCTTAAAATGAGGCCTCCATGGCCCAGGTTGTCCTGGGACTCACTACAGAACACAGCCAAGCACTGACGATCAGGCCCAACTTCAGGCCGATGCAGGGCTCCCGACCCACAGGTGGACGGAGGGCTGCCACATCCTCCTCATCCCTGCTTACCAGTTTGAGGATGGGCGAGTGAGGCCCCTGGTCAAAGACGCCTGTCTGGTTGCAGAAGCTGATGCCCCAGCGGATGAGGAGGTTCCAGTTGGAATTATGGTCAAAGTAGTAGTGCACAATCTTTGGGAAACGCAGCACCACATCGCCGAAGAAGGCTGTGTTCTCCACCACATGGGAAAAAGCTGGCAAGGGGATCTCAGTGAGTAGTCACAGCAAGCTGTTCTTACCTTACCAAAGAGTGGAGGCAGCACCACGCCTACCAGTCACAGCGTATGCAGCGCATCCATTAGGCCTATGTCCTCCAGTCAACTGACTCCTTATAACTGCCTTTACAGGGAGATGTAGCTGCTGTTCCCATTTTACAGATGGAAAAAGAAGCTAATGAGTATCAAGTCTGGGCTGCAAAAGCAGATTTGTGCATGTATCCAAAGACAAGTCTGTGTGTCCAAAGGCTGGTCTGAGCGTGTCCAAGGCAGATTTGTGCGTGTGTCCAAAGACAGGTCTGTGTGTGTGTCCAAAGGCAGATCTATGCATGTGTCCAAAGACAGGTCTGTGTGTGTATCTAAAGGCAGATTTATGCATGTGTCCAAAGGCAGATCTATGCATGGCTTCAAAGGCAGGTCTGTGTGTGTGTCCAAAGGCAGATCTATGCATGTGTCCAAAGACAGGTCTGTGTGTGTATCTAAAGGCAGATCTATGCGTGTGTCCAAAGGCAGATCTATGCATGTGTCCAAAGACAGGTCTGTGTATGTATCTAAAGGCAGATCTATGCATGTGTCCAAAGGCAGATCTATGCATGTGTCCAAAGACAGGTCTGTGTGTGTCCAAAGGCAGATCTATGCATGTGTCCAAAGACAGGTGTGTGTGTGTATCTAAAGGCAGATCTATGCATGTGTCCAAAGACAGGTCTGTGTGTCCAAAGGCAGATCTATGCATGTGTCCAAAGACAGGTGTGTGTGTGTATCTAAAGGCAGATCTATGCATGTGTCCAAAGACAGGTGTGTGTGTCCAAAGGCAGATCTATGCATGTGTCCAAAGACAGGTGTGTGTGTGTATCTAAAGGCAGATCTATGCATGTGTCCAAAGACAGGTCTGTGTGTCCAAAGGCAGATCTATGCATGTGTCCAAAGACAGGTGTGTGTGTATATCTAAAGGCAGATCTATGCATGTGTCCAAAGACAGGTCTGTGTGTCCAAAGGCAGATCTATGCATGTGTCCAAAGACAGGTGTGTGTGTATATCTAAAGGCAGATCTATGCATGTGTCCAAAGACAGGTCTGTGTGTCCAAAGGCAGATCTATGCATGTGTCCAAAGACAGGTGTGTGTGTGTATCTAAAGGCAGATCTATGCATGGGTCCAAAGGCATACAGTGCTGTTCAGACTGCTAAGCCAGGCAAGGAGATGTAAGCCTGCAATCCCAGCACTTGGAAGAAGGAGGTGGGAGATGACGAGTTCAAGATCATTCTTAGGTACTTAGTGAGGAGGCTAGCCTGGGATACATAAGATCCTCTTTCAAAAAAAGAAAAGAAACGGGCCGGGCATGGTGGCGCCTGCCTTTAATCATAGCACTTGGGAGGCAGAGGTAGGTGGATCACTGTGAGATCATGAGGCCACCCTGAGATTACATAGTGAATTCTAGGTCAGCCTGGGTTAGAGTGAGACACTACCTCGAAAAACCAAAAAAAGAAAGAAAGAAAAGAAAAGGGACTGGAGGAATGGCTTAGCAGTTAAAGGCATTTGCCTGCAAAGTCAAAGGACCCAGGTTCGATTCCCCAGGACCCACGTAAACCAGTTGTACATGGTAGTGCATGCCATCTGTAGTTCATTGGCAGTGGCTAGAGGCCCTAGTGTGCCCTCATTCTTTCTTTCTCTCCCCCTTTCTCTGTCAAATAAATAAAATATATTTTTAAGAAAAGAAAATAGAGCTGGGCATGGTGGCACATGCCTTTAATCCCAGCACTCAGGAGGTAGAGGTGGGAGGATCGCTGGGGGTTCAAGGCCACCCTGAGACTACAGAGTGAGTTCCAGGTCAGCCTGGGCTAGAGTGAGACCCTACCTCAAAACATAAAATAAAATAAAATAAAATGATTTTAAAATAAATTAAATTGATTTTTAAAAATTAAATTAAAAATAAAATAAATGAAATGGGGTATGGTGGCTCATGTCTTTAATCCCAGCACTCAGGAGGAGGTTCAGAGGTAGGAGGATCACTGTGAGATCAAGGCCACCCTAAGACTACATAGTGAATTCCAAGTTATTCTAGGCTAGAGTGAGATCCCACTTCAACATAACAAAATAAAGGGCTGGAGAGATGGCTTAGTGGTTAAACACTTGCCTGTGAAGCCTAAGGACCCTGGTTCGAGGCTCGATTCCCCAGGACCCACGTTAGTCAGATGCACAAGGGGGCACACGCGTCTGGAGATCATTTGCAGTGGCTGGAGGCCCTGGTGCGCCCATTCTCTCCCCCCCCCCACACGCCTCTTTCTCTGCCTGTCACTTTCAAATAAATAAAGTTAAATAAATAAGTAAACAAAAAGAGAAAAAAAGAAAGAAACTTATTATTTGTAAAAGGGGCAGGGAGGAAGGGAGAGAATTGATGCACCAGGGCTACTTGCCACTATAAGTTTACTCCAGTTGCATGCAACCCTTTGTGCATGGGTACTAGGTCATTGAACCTAGGCAATCAGACTTTGCAAGCAGTGACTTCAACCGCTGAGCCAGCTCTCCAGCCCCTAATTTTCTTTCTTTCCTTTTTTTTTTTTTCTTAAAGTAGTATCTAGTTTCACTCTAGCCCCAGGTTGACCTGGAATTTACTATGTAGTCTCAGGCTGGCCTTGAACTCATGGCAATCCTCCTACTTCAGCATCCTGAGTGCTGGAATTAAAGATGTGCACCACCCTATTTTTTTTAAGTGCTTAAGTTTCTGCTTCTCCCTCTCCCCTCCCATTTTTTTCTTTTATTTTTTACCAATAGGGTCTCTGTTTAGCTAAAGACTGACCTGGAACTTACTATATAGCCCAGATAGGCTTGGAATTCATGATCCTCCTACCTCAGCATCCCAAGTGCTGGTATTATAAGGTGTGGGTCACCACTCCTGGCTCTTAAGTTCTTATTCTGACATTGTTCTAGACTTATATATATAATACAACAAAAAATTCTTTCACCTGCTCCCTATCTGATGTCATAATCTCATGTAACCATTGCACAACTATCTAAACTAGAAAATAACAGCAATACGTTCACTAACTTGCAGACCTTATTGAAATTTTGCCAGTTTTCCTATTAATGCCCTTCCTCTGATCAACAGGTCAATTTAGACTGGGGTTGGTTAGTGCAGTCACCACAGTGGCACATGCTCCAGACCAAGGTGAGCCTGAAGAGTAACTGCATCCCCAGCCCTGAAGCAGAGAGGGTCCAGGCAGCCTGTCCAGCATGGCTGGTCATTACAGGTGGGGGAAGCAGAAACCAAGTTGGCATGTAGGCCAGAGAACCCTGGACTTCGAAATAATCTTAATGCTCAGACTCAGCTTGGGTCAGAGGGATGGGCCAGGACAAATCATCTCTTCCAAGTAGAAAATGGAGGAAACTCTGAGGACAGCAGAACTAGTTCTGTAAAATGCCCATCACTCCACGTGTGAGAGCTGCTCCTACCCCCTCCGGGGATCTGAGAGGCCTTGTTGTTAAAATGTGACCAGTTAATTGGCAGAGTCAGAGTGGATTAGCACCGCGGAAGAGAAATTCTTGGAAGAGGGGTTGGAAGGACATGAAACATTTTCCTCTTGTATGGTTCACTCACCTTGTCTGAAGAAAAGTTCATGGGGGTTGGTTGGGGCTTTCAGGACAGTAGGCAAGAGGGCTGGTAATTACACCCTGGCCCAGTGGCTCTGCAGGGCTCTCTCCTTTATTTATTTATTTTATTGGTTTTTCGAGGTAGGGTCTCACTGTGGTCCAGGCTGACCTGGAATTCACTCTGTAGTCTCAGGGTGGCCTTGAACTCACAGCAATCTTCCTATTTCTGACTCCTGAGTGCTGGGATTAAAGGCGTGTGCCACCATGCCCGGCGACTCCTTTATTATTTTTTTTTAAAGATTATTTATTTTAATTTTATTTGCAAGGAGAGAGAAAATGGGCACACCAGGGCCTCCATCCCTACTGCAAACAAACTCCAGATGCATGTGCCACTTAGTGCATCTGGCTTTACATGGGTACTGGGGAACTGAACCTGGGTCCTTTGGCTTTGCAGGCAAGAGCGTTAACTGCTGAGGGCTCTCTCCTTTCAGGAACAGCACCTCTGGCAGACTCACCCTGTCCTGACCTCTGGAGTGGTGGTGGGCAGAGGCTCCTCCCTTGGCTCACCTGTCCCAAGCATAGGACAGCATAAAGGAATATGTGGCAGGACACAGAAACTGAATCCCAGAAATGTGTAGAGAACTACAGACTAAGGCCTTGCCCACCCCCAGGGACTATTCAGAGAGTACTCCCAGGAGAAAAAAGCAACAAGAACAGGAGGAAGGAGCAGCTGGAAAGTACCAGGAGGGTGGGAAGTGGAGGGGAGACCATACCCTCCTTCAGCTTCTCGTCCTGGGGGAAGGGGCCATCTGGGAGCACGTTGGCAGCAATGAGCACTGTCCGGGAGTCCTCCAGCACCTGAGGGAACCCCTCCTGGGTTGAGTGGCTTGTGGAGGGCTTCACAACCTGGACCCAGCCCCATTTACCCGAACCCTGTGCAGAGGCAGCTCACTCACTGAACACTCTCCTGTTAGGGAACTTCTACTCATGCAGCAGTGCCCGGGTCAAAAAGACCCGGCCCGCTGTGCACTGGCGCCTGCCCCCAACTCACCTTAAAGAGTCCTTTGAGCATGATGTCAAGGATCCTGTACTGCTGGTGGACATCGTTCAGCTGAGCCAGGTTCTTCAGTGCTGACAGCTGCTCCCGCCTCTTCACCTCAAACATCTTCTTGTCTGAACAGCTTAAGTTAAAGGACTGGCAACGATATTCCTAATGGACAACTGAGTGATTCTGCAAGACCCAGCTCAGAACCCATAGGACCGCGTTTCTCAAACCCCACTTGTATCTATCAGAGCGCTGGTCACAGAGTACAAGGACCATTTGCTTGGAAGCTTTCTCCCCCTAGACGTGTGGATGCATAAAAACCAAAGACTGGTCCTGGTTCATCTTTGTGCTCCCAAGGCCTGGCCCAGAGGACATGGCCAAGTATACCAAGTCATGATAAGCTAGTAACCCGAAGTTCCTGCATTTCTGCCCGAGGTCCTGTCAATAAGGTGTCCCTTGAGCAAGAGTCCCCTGCATGACACCAAGAATCTTTTTTAAAAATTTATTTATTTATCCACTTTGAGAGAGAGAAGGGCAAGTAGAGAGAGAATGGGTGCACCAAGGCATCCAGCCACTGCAAACCAACTCCAGACACATGTACCCCCTTGCACACCTGACTTAAGTGGGCAATGGGGAACCGAACCTGGGTCCTTTGGCTTTGCAAGCAAATGCCTTAACCAGTAAGCCATCCCTCCAGCCCAACACCAAAAACTTTGTACTGCTGATGGACATTGTTTGCCTGTGCCAACACAAGTGCAGTCCTTACTAAGCCTGTGCAGACCTGAGAGATGTGCCTTCATTTCACACACAGGGAAGCAGGCTCAGAAATGAATTGCCTTGTTCAAGGTCTAGCCAGAGCGCCTTACCTTTTCTTCCCTGTTCCCACCAGCTAGGCCTACTCATCCCTGGAACATCCCAAGGAGTGGTAGGTATAGAGACACCTCATTTACTGGCTCCTCAAAGACAGTTCATTAATCCCACCTCAAGCCCCAAAAGATACAAATCTCGGGCTGCAGAGATGGCTTGGTGGTTAAGGCGCTTGCGTACAAAGCCAAAGGACCCAGGTTTGATTCCCTAGTGCCCACGCCAGATGCACAAGGTGCTGCAAGTGTGTAGAGTTCATCTGTAGTGGCTAGAGGCCCTGGCACGCCCATTCTCTCTCTCCCTCCCAAATAAATAAATTAATTAAATATTTTTTAAAGGATGCAAATCTTGAGGCTTGGATCCAGGGATGTCCTTAGGGTGTCTGTGACCTCTGTTCCGGACAGTAACAGGACAAAGGAGGAGGCCAGGAACTGGAGGAAGTCCATATCTGAGACCCTAGAAGCTAGGGGAGCAACCCAGAGAAAGGAAGTGAGACTCAGGTTGTCACTGCATGAACAGACTGCAGGGAACAGCAATTCCCCTGGCTGGCACAACCCCCAAACACCAAGAACGCAGCTTTGGAAGACCCTGAAGATACAGCCAGGGCCTGTGGCAAGCAAGAACACACTGAAGATCAGAGGACGGTAGGAGAAAGTGCCTATAGCACTGGGGTGGGGATGCAGGTCTAGAACACTAGGTTGGAGGCCTTCCTGTATCTGCCTGTGTTACTAGCACATTACTCAACCTGTCTGAGGCTCAGCTTTCCTTACCTGTAAAACGGGGCTTTGCAAGTCACCTTCCCTGCTGTGTCTGGAGAAGGGGCTGTACAACAGCATTCCCTTTCAGTCCCCTATCCTAGTCTTTCAGGAAGGTATCAGGTTCAGGAGGCCTTGGCAGTGAGAAGGCATATAGAAGTTGTGGGGATCCCTCCTTCTGGGACTTCTCTCATCAGGAAGAAGGGACACCAGGTGGAGAAGGAGGCTCAATAGATTGCTAGTCGTTCACTTGGGAACATGGGCGCCAATGTAACACCTGTTCTTACACAGGCAACACCCCACTATCACTGACTGAGCACATACTACATTCCAGGCAGTTCTAGAGTGGGGAATACAATACACAGGGTAAACAAAAATCCCCAAGCTTGTAGTACTCACATCCCCAGCGGAGATAAGACAACCAACAAGTGTACAAGCACAAAAGGATGGAAAAAACTAACCAGGTGCGACCTTAAATAAGTGGGCCAGGTGTGGTCTGTAATCCATCCAGTCAGGAGGCCAAGGCAGGAGGACTGCTTCAAGTTTGAGGCCAACCTGGGATACACAAGTGAGATCCTGTCTCAAAAAAACCAGATAGTAGTGGCTCACACCTATAATCCTAGCACTCAGGAGGCTGAAGTAAGAGGAATCACTGTGAGTTCAAGGCCAACCTGGGCTATAGAGTGATTTCCAGGTCAGCCTGGGCTAGAGTGAGACCCTGTACCCTATCCTAGTCTTCTCCAATACACGTGTGTATACACACACAGAGACACATAGAGAGAGAGAGAACGCAAGTAGGGGAGGCCTCATACTCAAATGATAGCTACCCAACTTTACCATTGTGAATACTAAGGCACAAAAAAGTTTGGTGACTGTCCAAAGTCACACATATTCCTTGGCTAATTACAAGTCTCTCAAAAAGATTCTCAGTCCAATGCTGACTTTTGCCTTCTTTCTTTCTAAACAAGCACAGGCGACCTCAGATCAGTTGGCTACTGGTGCGCTCGGACTCCCACCCCAGGAGAGAGATGCCCCAGAAGTTGTCAGAACCGCGGCCTCCGAGCTGCTGGCACAACTGAAGCCTAGAGAAGGAAGGACTCCAAGTTCAACACCCAGGACCTCCACCTTCCACCGTCACGTTTCGGACCTAAGGGTACAAAACCAGGCTACAGCAGAACTTGGGGGAGGAGGAGGGGAACACGGAGGGTCTCCGACAGCCCACGACCGTTGAAGTAGGGCCAAAGTGGGGAAGAAAAGTCAAAAACAGTGAACCGTATCCTCCGGGCGGGTGGGCGGCTCGCACCCATCCCGCAGGGGCAGTGTGGCCGCGGGTCCTCCGCCGTCGGGCTCGGTGGCCGTCCCCACAGCCGGCGGGCGCCCGAGGAGGGAGCGAGTCCCTACCGGGGAGAAGCGGCGTACCGATCCCGAAACCCCCTCCGCAACTCTCGGTCCCCGCGCTCCCCTCCCGAGGAGCTAAACGACCGGCGGTGCCGCCACCACTTACCGGAGCTGGCGGCGCCGGAGGGTGTGTGTGAGGACAGCCCCCCGGCGCGTCCACTCCGCTCCAGCCAAGGTGCGGGACTCCGGAGCAACTGCCAGCCGCGCGTGCAATCCGCGGGGCGGCGTCCCGCCCACCGAGGCACTCCCGGCCAATGAGAGCGGGCCGCGACCGCCGCGCTCCGTGACCTCACTTCCTGCCCCGCCCCCGCCGCTCGGTCCTGCTTGGCCGAACTGCGGCACTGCTCCGCCCGGTAGCTGTCAGCCCGAACCTGGTCCCGCTCCAGCCACCTCCAAGCGGGCGCCCCGGGGCGGGGCTGTGCTTGAAGGCTGCGTTGGAGGAAGTGAAACTGTGGGTGCAGAGACACCCTGCCTAACTTCAGCAAACCCGGCCCTGACACTTGTCTGCTGGGCAGCCTGCCACGTGTGCTCCCCGAAAGGTTTCAGCTGTGAACGTCTATTTTTTTTTCCCCCCTTTCTTAAAGGGGGCTTAAAAGATAGCTCAGCGGTTAAGGCGCTTGCCTGCATAAGCCAAAGGACCCAGGTTCGACTCCCCAGGGCCCACTTAAACCAGATGCACAAGGTGACACATGCATCTGAAGTTCGTTTGCAGTGGTCAAAGGACCTGGCGTGCCCATTCCTGCTCTCAAATAAATAAGTAAAAAAACTTAAAAAGTAAAGTAAAGGGGATATTATTGAGAAAACAAAGGAAGTCCAGAGGATTTCAGCCGGTATCCCAAGAACAGATAGCAAGGGTAGAAAGATTATGCTTTTTTGGTTTTACTTTTAGTTTTTCGAGGTAGGGTCTCACTTTAGCCCAGGGTGACCTGGAATTCACTATGTAGTCTCAGGATGGCCTTGAACTCACAGCAGTCCTGCTACCTCAGCCTCCCCAGTGCTGGGATTAAAGGCATGCACCACCACGCTTGGCTTTTCAATTTCTTTTTTGAGATTATACTATTAAAATTTTTTAAATATTTATTTGATAGAGAGAGAAAGAAGAGGAAGAGACAGATAGAGAATGGGCACATGTGCATCTGACTTATGTGGGTACTGGAGAATCAAACCTGGGTACTTAGGCTTTGAAGACAATAATCGCTAAGTCATCTCTCCAGCCTGATATTATGCTTTTGTTTGTTTGTTTGTTTGTTTGTTTGTTTGAGGTAGGGTCTCGCTGTAGCCCAGGCTGACCTAGAATTCACAATGTAGTCTCAAACTGGCCTTGAACTCATGGTGATCCTCCTACCTCTGCCTTCCGAGTGCTGGGATTAAAGCTGTGCGCCTCCACCCCTAGCTCCAAGATTATGTTTTTTGAGTTTGAAGAGCTGCATGCAGCTACCCATGACCATGTATTTTAAGCTGCAGTTGGCAAGATCAGTTTAGTGAGTCTAACTAGAACTTTCTTATTTGTATTAAGGAACTAGCAGAACCTGTAGTTCTGAGTGCAGCATTCCCTGCTAACTCCTCTGGTCCACCAACTTCTAAATCAGAACTCACCACCTGTTAATTCATCTCATTTTGCTCATGGTCAGGACAGCTAGATCAGTGGAAGACAGATGACTTGGCCAGTTACAAGTCCAGGGAGGAGACAGAGACCCAGGCTGGGCTGAGACATGAACAGGTGTGGGCACAACTGTAGAACACAGACGACATACCAGTCGTAAGTACAGGCATATAGTAAATAACTTGCTCATGTAGTATAGAGAAACAAGCTCAGAGGTAGGAGGATTGCTGTGAGTTTGAGGCCAGCCTGGAACTACAGAGTGAATTCCAGGTCAGCCTGGGCTAGAATGAGACTCAACCTTGAAAAAACAAAACAAAACATACAAAAAAAGCCAGGCGTGGTAGCTCACACCTTTAATCCCAGCACTCAGGAGGCAGAAGTAGGAGGGTTGCTGTGAGTTCAAGGCCAGCCTGAAACTACAGAGTGAATTCCAGGTCAGCTTGGGCTAGAGGGAGACCCTACCTAAAAAAAAAAAAAAAAAAAAAAAAAAAGCTGTGGGCTAGAGATGGCTTAGCAGTTGAGGCACACTTGCCTGCAAAGCCTAAAGATGTAGGTTCAATTCCCCAGAACCCACGTAAGCCAAGTGCACATGGTAGCACATGCATCTGGAGTTTGTTTGCAGTGGCTGGAAGCCCTGGCATGCCCATTCCCTCTCTCTCTTTCTCTAATAAATAAATAAAAATTTTAAAAAAAGCTGTGAGGGAAGCTGAGGCAGGTTTGTACAGTGTAGCAGTTACCTTCTTGTTACTGAGACAACCACCTGACCAGAAGCAGTCTGCAGTTTTGAGGGGAACCTTCATCGTGGGGAGAAAGCCTGTAAGATCAAGCAGCTGAGTGTCCTCTCCACACAGCAGCATGGAGGAAGAAGAGAGTAGACTCGTCGTGGGAGAGGGGCCAGCTGAGCTGGACTAATAAACCTCAAGGCCCACCTCCAGTGACACACCTTCTGAAAGGCTCTACCAGCTGGGGATTAAGCATGAGGCTTACTCACAAACACGTGAGGTTATGGGGACATTTTACACTCAAACCACCACACTCAGCTAGGAAGGCTGAGGAGGAGTTGACCTTTCTTGCCTAGGAATCCTAGCTCTCCCCGTCTGCCTTTGAGGTGAAGCACCTTCAAAGCACTTGGAGCACCAGACAGGCTGACCTTTCTCTGCTCTCCCATCCCAGAGGCCTGACTCACATGTGTTCTCTGGGTATAATGGAGGGACCCAGAAAATGCTCTTAAGTGCCTTCCTGTCTGCCCTCTCTCCCTGAAACCATTTACCATATTGCTGGAACAAGCCACTATTCAACTGGCTGGGAGATTGACCTCCAGAGAGACAACACGAGTCCAGAGTGAAAGCCCACACAGGTATATGAATGTATTATTTTATTTCCTAACTCCACTTCCTTGGTGGAGTAAATGTCTCCAGATGAGTGAGTGAGATTGGCATCCATCTCCCCAACACTTATGTGCGGAGTTTGTCTACAAGTCTCATAAGTCCCGAGATTCAGTTTCTGATGTGGGACAGGGACACAGACACACCTCCCAGGCAGCTGAGATGAAACATGAGAGGAGAACAGAAGAAAAGTGGGCCCAGGGAGTGGCAGCCGGGGATATATCACACTTCTAGGACCTCCCATGGGAATACTGGTCAAACAGGAGCTTCTAAAAATAGTGGCTTGGATTCCAAACTTGGGACCTGAACAGTTGGGCTAGGCAGCTGCTATACAAGGAGAGCTGCTCCTTGCAAGGGGAAAGCAAAGCCAGGGAGCCGGCCAGTGGAGTGGGAAGTCCCCCTCCTGCACAGACGCCGAGTGCCTCCAGAGAGCATCACAAGCCCTTGGCAGAAAGGGACTCCCAGCCACTGCTACAGCCCAAGTGCCTGCCTGACCCTTTCACCCAATCTTTTTTTCCAGGGTATGTTCTCACTTCTCACTACTCTAGCCCAGGCTGACCTGGAACCCACTCTGTAATCCCAGGCTGGCTTTGAACTCACAGCAATCCTCCTACCTCTGCCTCCTGAGTGCTGTTCACTCAGGGATTAAAAGCGTATGCTACCATGCCTGGCACACTCTACCTCTTTGAGACAGGTATTGCTATGTAGTCCAGGGTGGCTTGAAAACTCAAATCCTCTTGCCTCAGCCTCTTGAGTGCTGGGATTACAGGCATGAACCACCTTAGCCTCTAAGGGACTTGTCTGTCAGCAGCCCTCCCCATTTGAGGGAAGTGTGATGCAACAGCTGTCTTGGTCCTGACCAAGCCAAAACCTCCAGATGTGCTGGGCGTGGTGGCACACACCTTCAATCTCATCACTCGGGAGGCAGAGGTAGGAGGATCGCTCTGAGTTCGAGGCTACCCTGAGATTACATAGTGAACTGCAGGTCAGCCTGAGCTGGAGTGAGGCCCTACCTCAAAAAAAAAAAAAAAAAAAAAAAAAAAAAGAGAGAGAGAGAGAGAGAAGGGGCTGGAAAGATGGCTTAGCAGTTAAGGCACTTGCCTGCAAAGCCAAAGGACCTTGATTCTATTCCCCAGGACCCATGTAAGCCAGATGCACAAGGGGGCAGATGTATCTGGAGTTCGTTTGCAGTGGTTGAAGGCCTGGCATGCCCATCTTCTCTCTCTGTCTGCCTCTTTCTCTCTCACTGTCTCAAATAAATAAATAAATAAATAAATAATTTTTTGTTAAAAAAAAAAAAGAGGGGCTGAAGAGATGGCTTAGTGGTTAAGGCATTTGCCTGCAAGGATCCTGGTTCAACTCTCCAGGACCCATATAACCCAGATGCACAAGGTGACATATGCATCTGGAGTTCATTTGCTGTGGCTGGAGGCCCTGGTGTACCCATTCTCTCCCTCCCCCTATCTCTCTCTCTCTCTCTCCCTCTTTCTCTTTCTCAGATAAATAAATAAATAATAAAAGAACTGTGAATAAAAGAGAAAAAAAAAAACCCTCCAGATGTAAGAAAGGATACATCATGTCTTGAAGACATGGCTGACTGGAGAAGGTGCTGGGGCAGAGGTCCTCCAAGGAGGCCTGCAGGGTCTGTGCTGTGCTGTGGTCAGCCAGAAGTCCCATGTTCTGAACCTGCAGGAGAAGAGGTAGGGAAGGCAGGCGTTCTCTAAATGCACCACACCTCCTATAATCCCGATTTGCCAACGGTTTCTGTGGCCGGAGCTCCCACCCTCCACAGAGAAGATAAGTCTTGAGGGTCTAGCCTCCGAGGGCTACCTGGCATCCTTTCCACCCACCTGCAGGAAGAAGCCATACAGAGCCCTCAATGTAGCGTTCGAGAGGGTAGACAGGTCAGTCAAAGCTGCGCCTTGCAGAACAAGACCCACCTCTTCACGAGAGAGGACACTGCTGCTGCGGTACTGCACAAACTGGCCCAGGAAGAAAATCCCAGACACAGTAATTGGAAAAGGTGCCATTTCCTGTGCTCTGCTGTGCTCAGCACTGCACTGGGAACACTCTGAAGCCCACAGGGCCTTGTCTTGGTAAGCACAAGGTAAGTGGGGCAGACTGGGGTCTCCAGAGAGCAGGCTCTACTGATCCCTTTAGCCATGACTCCCTCCCCAAACCTTATACAGTGCACACTCATGGCCAATACGAACTGTGTGGTTCCTGTAACCTACCCAACATGCTCTTGTACCTACTGCTGTCTCTTTACTACATAGAATACCTTCCTCCACTTTAATCCTTCAAGTCTCAGCTAAAACGTCCCCTCACTGCACAGAAGCAATTACACGTCTCTGTTCTCACACCAACCATGGATTTGTTTGTAAACCCACTCCACTGTCACCCATAGGCTCGCTAGTTTGTTCCTTATTTCTGTAACAGCCAAGCACACTACCACTTGAAATACCACTTTTCACCATCCAGTTACTTGTCTAACTCCCTCTCTAGACCAAGGCTTCTTTTTTATCTTTTTATTTATTTTGCTTCTGTTTTTTGAGTAGGGTTTCGCTTTAGTCTAGGCTGATCTGGAATTTCACTAGGTAGTCTCAGGGTGGCCTTAAACTCAGGGCAATCCTCCTCCCTCTGCCTCCTGAGTGCTGGGATTAAAGGCATGCGCCACCATGCCCGGTTTAGACTGGCTTCTTAAAGGCTGAGCATTTGGCTGCTCGACATCCTCAGTAGTGGCAGATCTGGCATGCAGCAGCAGGCCCTGGTCAACATTTCACGAGGGAAGTAAGAAAAGGATTTCGTGGGATGAGATGTCAGTCATGGGAATTCTCTGAGCAGTTCTGTTGTAGGGTAAAAGGCCACTGAGCCCTTCTAGCTAGCTTCTTGGGGATTAGGTCACCTAAGCTACAGTGTCATGGACCTCTTATGCACCTACTACTCTGCCGAAGATGCTGGTCGGACTGTAGGACTGACTCTCCTTTCTGTACTCACCAGGGCCATAAGTCTTAGTATCTCAGGTCTCAGGAAGGAATTCTCTTCAGCATCCAAGAGAGTGAACAGCAAAAACCGATTCCAAGGCTGGGAGGCCACATGGAGTGCTGTGGGAAACACCAGTCCTCAGGGTTAGTGCTGCTCTGCCAGAGGCCTGGGGAAATGGCCCAAGAAGAGCTTCTCCAGTTGGCTCAAAAAAGGGGTGCTCTGTGGCTACAGGAAATTGGACAGACTGACTCCAGCAGATGCCTCTCTTTCCTGGCCTCCCAATCACCTACGCAGACTGGCTCAGTGAAGCAATATCTCCCATAACGTTGAAGTGGGTAACAGGAAGGGATCTGCCACTTAAGAACGTTGTGACCGTGGTTAGGTTGATCACTTGATCTCTCTGAACCTGGCAGTGCCATCATCTGTATAATGAGTGTGACAGTGTACTTGCAGTGTAAAGTACTAGGACAGTAAAATGACAGGGGCTCACTCCCTCCAGTCTCTCTAATGGAAACATCAGAGAACAGAGAAGATTTCTACCAATGTCTGGGCTCCTGGAATGCAGGTAGTCAAGCAAGGCCTCCAGGCAGCCAACACAGGCTTGGGACAATAAAGGGTCCTTCTGCAAACACAGAAAAAAAAAATTAGGGTCATGTTTTTCAGGGGATTATTGTTACATTGAAGGTTGGCCTTAAACTCCAGGGTCAGGTTTTATGCTAATAGGTTTTGGTGTTAATCAAGAAAAAACATTTTTTCCAGTTATTTAGATTTTAGATATGAAATACAGCCCTAAAGATAATCTTTAAAATGTGTGTTAGGTTAATCTCTCACACACATACAGGGCACAATGCTTACACTGAGTAACTTTCCTTTTTTATTCTTTTTTTAAAAAATGTTTAAATTTTATTTATTTATTTGAGAGAGAGAACGAGACAAAAGAAGAGAGAGCGAATGGGCACACCAGGGCCTCCAGCCACTGCAAACGAACTCCAGACACGTGCACCCCCTTGTGCATCTGGCTAACGTGGGTCCTGGGGAATCGAGCCTCGAACCGGGGCCCTTAGGCTTCACAGGCAAGCGTTTAACCACTAAGCCATCTCTCCAGCCCTCCTTTTTTATTCTTGAGAGAAGGTCACACTATGTAGGCGTGGCTGACCTGGAACTCACTGTGTAGACCAAGGTGGGCTCAAACTTGTGGCTATCCTCCTGTTTCTGTCTCCACAGTGCTAGAATTGTAGGTGTGTAACATGGAACCCAGTTGTAACATATCTTATTTACTTGAGAGTGATAATGAAAAAGAGAAAGAGAGAGGGAATGAGCATACCAGGGCTTCCTGCCACTCCAGACACATGCGCCACTTTGTGCATTTGTTTTTATGTGGGTACTGGAGAATTGAACCTGGCCTGGCAGGCTTTGCAAGCAAGCACCTTTAACATCTGAACCACTTCCCAGCCTAGAACTTATCTTTTTTGAAGAGTGTTTTGGAGAGCTAGGGAAATGTTTCAGCGGTTAAAGGCATTTGCTTGCAAAGCCTGACAGCCTGGGTTAAACTCTCCAGCTACTCGTGTAAAGCTAGATGGGCATTCACTTGCAGTGGTAAAACATACACATACACACACACACACACACACACAATTTTTTTAAAAGAAAGAGTACTTTATTTATTTATTTATTTGTTTATTTGAGAATGACAGACAGAGAGAGAAAGAGGCCGATAGATAGATAGAGAATGGGCACGCCAGGGCCTCTAGCCACTGCAAAGGACCTCCAGACGCGTGTGCCCCTTGTGCATCTGGCTAACGTGGGTCCTGGGGATTCGAGCCTCAAACCAGGGTCCTTAGGCTTGACAGGCAAATGCTTAACCACTAAGCCATCTCTCCAGCCCAAGAAAGAGTATTTTAAGCAATAACTAAGAAACAACAATACCAAGAAATAATAATAAAAAAAGAAAGAAAGAGTATTTTGTTTTCAAGAAGGAAATGGGCCCTGGGGCCCATTAAGAAGTTCATAAAGCCAAGTGGCGTACACCTTTAATCACAACACTTGGGAAGCAGAGGTAGGAGGATCATTGTGAGTTCAAGGTCAGCCTGGGATACAGAGTGAATTCCAGGTCAGCCTGGACTAGAGTGAGACCCTGCCCCCCCCCCAAAAAAAAACCAAAAGTTCATAGACTACAGACACTGGAAGACTTCATAGTTTAAACCAGAAGGTTGCAGCCACTTTTTTTTTTTTCTTTTTCGAGGTCGGGTCTTGCTCTAGCACAAGTTGACCTGGAATTCACTATGTAGTCTCAGGGTGGCCTCAAATTCATGGCAATCCCCCTACCTCTCTGCTTCTTGAGTGCTGGGATTAAAGGTGTATGCCACCATGCCTGGCTCAGCCACTTTTTTTTTTCTTTTTTGTTTGGTACTTTTGAGAAGAGATAGGGAAACCCCATCCCCAAAGAAAAGCTTTCCCACTTACCCCTACCCTACAACAAGAGCAATACATTGTAATGACCAGTGCTTTAAGTACTTACGACCTTAAAAAATATCATTCTGAGCTGTCTGTGGTAGATGGTGGCTGAGAAGAGTAAAAGAGCCAGGAATAGACAACTTCAAACCCTGACTTAAACTGACCCTGGCCATCACCCCACTCTCTTCTCTGTGTGGCCAGTGGCAAGGGTCTGGCTGACAGTCTTGTTCTACAACAAAACAGATGCACAATTTCTGAGTTGCAGCAAAGTGCACAGCCACCCTCCCCTGCTCTATCCACGGGCTCTGGACTTCCCCGGGAACAGGCTTGTCAAGAACAGTGTTGGCAAGTGAAGTTACACACACAATCAAGTTCCCAATACCTTGTTGGGAAAGTAGTTACAAGGTAGTCTACTTCAGAGGATCCATACTACCTCACTGCCTACATGTCCCTATTATGTAGCCTCTCATTTACTATGTAATTCATTAAGTCAGCCACCAACTTGCTAAAAAGTCCTGATACTCTAATTCTGGGCAAAAGAGTAAGCAATCAGTTTAGGGACATTAATGCCCAGTTTTCTGGGCTGAAGAGATGGCTTAGCACTTAAGGCTAAGCCTAAAGACTCATGTTCGACTCTCTAGGTCCCATGTAAACCATATACAGTGACACAAACACACAAGATCAAACATATGCACAAGGGCTGGTCTCTCTCTCTCTCTCTCTCTCTCTCTCTCTGTCACTCTCAAATAAATCAGAAATGAACAAAAAAAGTTAAAAAAAAAAAAAAGGCCAGTCTGTTGGGCTTGATTAAAGGCACACTCCAACAGGAGGACATTACAATCCTGAACATATATGTACCTAACATGGGAGGTCCCACCTTCATCAAACAAACACTATTAGAACTAAGGTCACAGATAACACCAAACACAGTGTTAGTGGGAGACTTCCAACACCCCACTCTCATCAATTGACAGGTCATCCCGGCAAAAAAGTAAACAGAGAGGCATCTGCTCTAAATGAGGTCATAGAAGATATGGACCTAACAGATATATAAATGACATTTCATCCAAATGCTGCAGAATATACATTCTTTTCAGTAGCACATGGAACATTCTCTAAAATAGACCATACATTAGGACACAAAGCAAATCTTAACAAATACAGTAACATTTAAATAATTCCTTGCATTCCAGCTGACCACAATGGAATCAAACTACAAATCAATAGCAAGAAAAGCTATAGAGCAAACACAAAATCATGGAAACTAAACAATACACTACTAAATGATGAATGGATCCATGAAGAAATCAAGAAAGAAATAAAAAATTCATAGAGTCAAGTGATAATGAGAACACAACATACCAAAACCTTTGGGACACAATGAAGGCAGTCCTAAGAGGTAAATTTATAGCTTTAAGTGCCTATATTAAGAAATTAGAAAGGGCCGGGCGTGGTGGCGCACGCCTTTAATCCCAGCACTCGGGAGGCAGAGGTAGGAGGATCACCATGAGTTCGAGGCCACCCTGAGACTCCATAGTGAATTCCAGGTCAGCCTGGGCTAGAGTAAGACCCTACCTCGAAAAACCAAAAAAAAAAAAAAAAAAAAAAAAAAAAAAAAAAAAAAAAAAGAAATTAGAAAGGTCTCAAGTAAAAGGCCTAATGCTTCACCTTAAATCCTTGGAAAAAAAGGAACAAGGCAAACTGAAAATCAGTAGATGGGAAGAAATAATAAAGATTAGGGCAGAAATCAATGAAATAGAAACCAAAAAAAAAAAAAAAAAAAACAATCCAAAGAATCAATCAAACAAAAACTTGGTTCTTTGAAAGGATAAACAAGGTTGATAAACCCTTAGCAAATCTGGCCAAAAGAAAGAGAGAAGAAACACAAATTAATAAAATAAGAGATGAAAAAGGCAACATCACAACAGATACCAGAGAAATTCAAAAAAATCATAGGGACATACTATAAAAACATATACTCCACTAAGTATAAAAATCTGAAAGAAATGGATGACTTCCTTGATTTATATGACCTACCTAAATTAAATCAAGGTGAGATTAATCACTTGAATAGACCTATAACAATTATGGAGATCCAAGCAGTTAACAAAAATCTCCCAACTAAAAAAAGTCCAGCCCCAGATGGATTCATTGGTGAATTTTACCAGACCTTCAGGGAAGAACTAACACCATTGCTTCTTAAGTTTTTCCATAAAATAGAAAAAGAAGGAATCCTATCAAACTCCTTCTATGAAGCCAGCATCACCCTGATATCAAAACCAGGAAAAGATAGAACAAAAAAAAGAAAATTACAGGCCCATCTCCCTCATGAACATAGATGAAAAAATTCTCAACAAAATATTGGCAAACAGAATACAAGAATATATTAGAAAGATCATTCACCCTGACCAAGTAGGCTTTATCCCAGAGATGCGGGGATGGTTCAACATACACAAATTGATAAATGTAATACATTATATAAATGGACTGAAGGACAAAAATCATATGATCATCTCATTAGATACAGAAAAAGCATTTGACAAAATCCAACATCCCTTCATGATAAAAGTCCTACAGAGACTGGGAATAGAAGGAACATATCTCAATATAATAAAGGCTATTTATGACAAGCCTACAGCCAACATATTACTAAATGGGGAAAAACTGGAAGCTTTTCCACTAAAATCAGGAATAAGACAAGGGTGTCCACTGTCCCCACTTTTATTTACTATAGTACTGGAAGTCTTGGCCATAGCAATAAGGCAAGAGATGCACATAAAAGGGATACAAATTGGAAAGGAAGAGATCAAGTTATCATTATTTGCAGATGACATGATTCTATACATAAAGGACCCTAAAGACTGTACCAGCAAATTGTTAGAGCTGATAAACACCTACAGCCATGTAGCAGGATACAAAATAACTACACAGAAATCAGTAGCATTCCTATATGCTAACAACAAACACACAGAGGATGAAATCAGAGAATCACTCCCATTCACAATTGCATCAAAGAAAATAAAGTACCTTGGAATAAACCTAACCAAGGAAGCAAAGGATCTCTACAATGAAAACTTTAAAACACTCAAGCAAGAAATTGCAGAAAACACTAGGAAATGGAAAGACATCCCTTGTTCCTGGATTGGAAGAATTGATATTGTGAAAATGGCAATCTTACCAAAAGCAATCTACACATTTAATGCAATCCCTATCAAAATTCCAGTAGCATTCTTCACAGAAATAGAAAAACCAATCCAAAAATTCATTTGGAATCACACACACACAAAAAAAAACTCAAATATCTAAAACAATACTGAGCAACAAAAATAAGGCTGGTGGTATCACCATTCCTGATTTTAACCTATACTACAAAGCCATACTAACAAAAACAGCATGGTACTGGCACAAAAGCAGACATGTAGATCAGTGTAACAGAACAGAGGACCCAGATATAAGTCCAAGTAGCTATAGCCACCTGATATTTGATAAAAATGCCAAAAATACTCATTGGAGAAAAGACAGCCTCTTCAGCAAATGGTGCTGGGAAAACTGGATATGTATCTGTAGAAGGATGAAAATAGATTCTTCTCTCTCTCCATGTGCAAGAATTAAGTCCAAATGGATTAAAAACCTTAACATCAGACCTGAAACTCTGAAACTGCTAGAGAAAAAGTAGGGGAAACCCTTCAACATATTGGTCTTGGCAAAGACTTTCTGAATATAACCCTAATTTCTCAGGCAATAAAACCACAGATTAACCACTGGGACCTCATGAAATTACAAAAATTTTGTACTGCAAAGGACACTGTGAATAAAGCAAAGAGGCAACCTACAGAAAGGGGAAAAAAATCTTTGCCAGCTATATATCTGATAGAGGATTAATATCTAGGATATACAAAGAACTCAAAAAATTAAATAATCAGAAATCAAACAAGCCAATTAAAAAATGGGCTATGGAACTAAATAGAGAGTTCTCAAAAGAAGAAGTATGGATGGCACATAAGCATCTGAAAAAATGTTCTAGATCCCTAGTCATCAGGGAAATGCAGATTAAAACTACGTTGAGATTCCATCTCACTCCTGTCAGAATGGCTACCATCATGAAAACAAATGACCATAAATGCTGGCAAGGATGTGGAAAAAGAGGAACCCTTCTACACTGTTGGTGGGAATGCAATCTGGTCCATCCACTGTGGAAATCAGTGTGGAGGTTCCTAAGACAGCTAAAAATAGATCTATCATATGACCCAGCTATAGCGCTCCTAGGCACCTAGGGACTCACCTCATTACCTTAGAGATACTTGTTCAACCATGTTTATTGCCGCTCAATTCACAATAGCTGGGAAATGGAAGCAGCCTAGATGTCCCTCAACTGATGAGTGGATAAGGAAGATATAGCACATTTATACAATGGAGTTCTACTCAGCGGTAAAGAAAAATGAAGTTATGAAATATGCAGGAAAATGGATGATCTGGAAAGGATTATACTAAGTGAGGTAACCCAGGCCCAGAAAACCAAGCGTCACATGTTCTCTCTCAGAAGTGGATGCTAGCTACAGATGATTGGACTTCTGTGTGAGTAGGAGGAAAACTCAGTAGCAAAGGCCAGTAAACTAGAGAAGAAATATAAAGGGAACAGAAAGGAAGGGAGGGGGTACATTATAGGATGGTATTATATATATGTATGTAGAAGAATAGATTAACGGGGGTCAAAAGACCCAAAGTGAGGTCAGGGGAAGAGATTGAGTAAAGGAAAGGTGGAGGGAGGGCTAATCAAAATCTAAGAGGATATAAATAACTCATATGGAAACCTACATTTTTTTGGACAGTGGAACACTCAGGACCATAGATTGTTGCTAGAAAATTTTCAGTGCCAGGGATGGGGTACCTTCCAGTGAGTTGTTGGCCAGGGAGGTTCCTGATGCCCCCAAAACATTATAGGTCATTTCCAAGGCCCTTGGTTTCCCACCAGGAATAGACGGTAAGATCCTATTGCTGAAGACTCCATATACTTGGGCTGGACGGCCACTGAGCAATCCTGCAGGAACTGAGCTGATAACCTCCTCCATGTAGACCAGCTGACAGAAAGCTGGAAGAAGCAATTCTGCATGCAGTTCAATGGGAGAGAGAGAAATCACCAGTAAAGATACTCAACAGTGGACACTACAAGTCTTATATTGGGCCACCCAGGCCAAATGAGCCAACAGGTGCAAGAGTGGCACGTCTGTCATGGTGGAAACCAACTGCCCTCTAATTGGACTGGAGGCCAGCTCCATGGGAGGGAATACATCCCTGATACTGAAAACTTAAAACAGGGATAGTCATGAGCCCTAGGGGTGTAACGTCTGCTGTTTTCTGGCTAAATGTATATACTATGCTTATCATTATTATTTATTTATTTGTTTTTGTTTTTTTGAGGTAGGGTTTTACCCTAGCCCAGGCTGACCTGGAATTCACTATGTAGTCTCAGGGTGGCCTCGAAATCATGACGATCCTCCTACCTCTGCCTCCCAAGTGCCAGGATTAAAGGCATGTGCTACCACGCCTGGCTCCTCAACCACTTTTTGTTTTAAGATTTATTTTTATTTATTAGAGACAAAGAAAGGGAGAGGGAGAGAGAATGGGCGCACCAGGGTCTCTAGCCACTGCAAATGAACTCCAGATGTGTGTGCCACCATGTTCATCTGGCTTACGTGGGACCTGGAGAATGGAACCTGGGTCCTTAGGTGTCACAGGCATATGCCTTAACTGCTAAGCTATCTCTCCAGCCCCTGCTCAACCACTTTTTAAAACATCATCATCAGGGCTGGCTCACTGGTTAAAGGCACTTGCTTACAAAGCCTGGCATCCTGGGTTCAATTCCTTACCTGAGTGCTAGGACTAAAGGTGTGCATCATCATGCCCAGCTTGAGTAAAATATTTTTTTAGAAAAGCATCAAGCCAGGCATGGTGGCACATGCCTTTATTCCTGGCACTTGGGGGGCAGAGGTAGGAGGATTGCTGTGAGTTTGAGGCCACCCTGAGACTACATAGTGAATTCCAGGTCAACCTGGGCAAGAGCAAGACTCCATCTCAAAAAGCAAAAAACAGTAACAATAACAACAAAAGCCATCATCATCACTGGGTCAGATGCACAAGCTGGCACATGCATCTGGAGTTCGTTTGCAGCAGCTAGAGGCCCTGGCATGCCCATTCATATTCTGTCTCTCTCTCTTTGCTTGCAAATAATTGTTCTAAAACCATCTTCAGATAACCACTACACATAAATATACCTAATCACCAGACCTAAAATTTAAAAAATTGATAGTGTCATGTTTTGGTGAGGTTATGGAGAATCTAGAGTGTTCATATATTGCTAGTGGAAAGGTAAAATTATTGCCACTTTGGGAAGTAATTTGATGGTCTCTTATAAAGTGAAACCTACACTTACTGTATGTGGCAAGCAGAATTTTCAGATGGCTCTTAGAAGCAGTTTTCTTAAGTGATAACAGAAGAATCAAAGGGATCTGAGGTATTAGGAAGACACTGTGCCATTGTGGGTTTGAAGATAGAAGGCTCATGTGAGAAAGAACTTAAGACAACCTTTAAGAGCTGAAAAGGGCCACTGGGGAAGAGTTCATTTCCCCAGATAAGCACCCAACCTGGCTAACACTTTGATTTCACCCATGTGGAACCCTAAATGGAAAACCTGTCAGTTACAGAGTGCCTGCTGAGCATGTAAGAGGCCCTGCTTTGTTCCCCAACACTGCAGCAAACAAAGATATTACCAACTCAAGTGGAAAACCTGATTGAGCCCACCCAAACCCAGGACCTAGAGAATTGTGGAGTGACAAATCATTTAGGTCACTAACTTTGTGGTAACATTTTTTTAAAAAACATATTTCTAAAATTTTATTTTATTTACTTATTTATTTGAGAAAGAGAGGCAGATAGAGAGAGAGAGAATGGGTACACAGGGCCTCTAGCCATTGCGAATGAACTCCAGATACATATACCATCTTGTGTATGTGGCTTATGTGGGTGCTGGGGAATTGAACCTGGGTCCTTAGGTTCACAGGCAAGCACCTTATCTGCTAAGCCATCTCTCCAGCCCCCCCCCCCCCCGTGGTAACTTTTTACATAGAAATAGAACTCTAATATATCATTTGACCAAGCAATCCTGCTCCTAGGTATTTACCCAAAACAAATGGATCTTTATATAGCCACATAAAGATTTATACTCAGTATTAAGACAAACTTTATTCAGAAATGAGAACAGTAATACAAGCCTGTAATCCTAGCACTTGGGAGGTAGAGGCAGGAGCATCAGAAGTTCAAGGCCAGCCTTAATACATAGTAAGTTCAAGGCTAGTCTGGGCTATATAAGACTGTGTCTCACTGGACATGGTGGCTTATGCCTTTAATCCCAGCATTTGGGAGGCCGAGGCAGGAGGATCACCATAAATTTGAGGTCACCCTGAGACCAAATAATGAATTCCAGGTCAGCCTGGGCTAGATTAAGACCCTACCTTGAAAAAAAAAAAAAAGGACTGTGTCTCAAAAATTCTTTAAAAATTAAAAGAACAACTTCAGGACTGGAGAGATGGCTCAGTGATTAATGTGCTTGCCTACAATATTTAACAACCTGAGTTTGCTTCCCCAGTACCTACATAGAGCCAGATGCACAGAGTAGCACATGCATCTGGAGTTCATTTGCATTCTTTCTCTTTTTTTCTGTTTCTCTCTGCTTACAAATAATTTTTTTTTTTAAAGAGCAACTTAGCCTGGCGTGGTGGTGCACACCTTTAATCCCAGCATTCGGGAGGCAGAGGTAGGAGGATTGTTGTGAGTTCGAGGCCACCCTGAATTCATAGTGAATATAATATAATATAATATAATATAATATAATATAATTCACATAGAGAATTCCAGGTCAGCCTGAGCTAGAGTGAAACCCTACCTTGAAAAAACAAAAAACACAAGACCAAAAAAAAAAAAAAAAAAAAGAAAGAAAGAAAGAAAAGAAAAGAAAGGAGAAAAGAGCAACTTTATTCACAATATCCAAAAGTCTGGAAATCCAAAATGTCTATCAATAGGTGAATGAATAAACAAATTGTAGTATAGCTACATAAAGCAGTAAATACCATTCCACAGTAAACATAAATGAATTTCTGACACATAACAATGTGAATGGATCTCAAAAGAATTAAGCTAAATGAAAGAAACCAGACACAAAAGTCTACATATTGTTGGACTTAATTTATATGAAATTCTAGAAAATAAACCGGGCGTGGTGGTGCATGCCTTTAATCCCAGCACTTGGGAGGCAGAGGTAGGAGGATCACCATGAGTTCGAGGCCACCCTGAGACTACCGAGTGAATTCCAGGTTAGCCTGGATTAGAGTGAGATCCTACCTCAAAAAAAAAAAAAAAAAAAAAAAAAAAAAAATCTGGAGAATATAACACAGTAACAGAAAGCAGGTCAATGTTGGTGAAGAGTCAGTGAGAACAATAGACTTAGCAGTAAAGGAGAATGAGAGGATGTTCTGGAGTGATAGAAATGCTCTACATCATGAGTGTGATATGGTTTACAAAACTGTATTTATCAAAACTCATCCAGTTGTATAGCTAAAATCGGTAAATTTAGTCATATTTTACTTATAGCTCAATAAAGCTGTTTTTTTGTTACAGAGAGAGAGAAAAAGAAAGAAAGAAAGAAAGAAAGAAAGAAAGAAAGAAAGAAAGAAAGAGCGAGCCGAACATGGTGGTGCACACCTTTAATCCCAGTACTTGGGAGGCAGAGGTAGGAGGATCGCCATGAGTTCAATGCCACCCTGGGACTACATAATGAATTCCAGGTCAGCCTGGACTAGAGTGAAACCCTACCTCAAAAAAAAAAAAAAAAAAAAAAAAAAGAGCGAGAGCAAGAGAGAGAGAGAGAAAAGAAAAGAAGCAGATAGATGAATAGAGAATGGGCATGCCAGGGCCTCTAGCCACTGCAAACAAACTCTAGACGTATGCACTACTTTGTGCACTTGGCTTTACGTGGGTACTGGAGAATCAAACCCAGGTCCTTAGACTTTGCAGGTAAGCACCTTAACTGCTGAGCCATCTCTTCCACCCCCAGTTGATATTTTTTAGTTCTTCTTTTCTTTCTTTATCTTTTGTTGCTGTTGTTGTTTTTGAGGCAGGGTCTCACTTAGCCCAGGCTGACCTGGCAGTCACTCTGTAGTCCTAGGCTGGCCTTAAACTCACAGCAATCTTCCTACCTCTGCCTCCCAAGTGCTGGGATTAAAGGTGTTTGCCACCATGCCCTGCTCAGCTGATTTTTTTAAAAGGTAAAAGCAAGCTAACAAAAAGCCTGTGCTGAGGCTGGAGAAATGGATCAGTGGTTAATGGTGCTTGCTTGCAAAGCCTGACAGTCTGGATTCAATTCCCCATTACCTACGTAAAGCCAGATATACATGGTGAAACATGTGTCTGGAGTTCATTTACAGTGTCAGAAGCTCCTGACACACCTATTCTCTCTCTCTCTCTGAAATACATCATTTTTTTGAAATAAATAATTAAAACTTTTTTTTTTTCCAGGTAGTGTCTCACTCTAGCCCAGGCTGACCTGGAATTCACTATGTAGTCTCAGGGTGGCCTCAAACAGCAATCCTCCTACCTCTACCTCCTGA
Source organism: Dipus sagitta (assembly GCA_036346955.1). Lineage (NCBI taxonomy): Eukaryota > Metazoa > Chordata > Mammalia > Rodentia > Dipodidae > Dipus > Dipus sagitta. The sequence continues at coordinate 477,544 of CM070777.1, read as the reverse complement.
GTGCTGGGATTAAAGGTTGCACCTCCAGGCCCCGCTGAAAAAAAAATTTAAAAAAATAGTATCTTCATGAAATTCATAAAGGAAGAGCACTTTTCCCTCTTTAAGCATCTCTCAATACTTTCACAGAATTCCAAAGGCTTCCAAGACCCATGGTAAGCTAACTCAACCACCTCATTTCACAACCAGGTAAACAAGTCCTGGGGAGAAAATACTTGATCCGAGGGCACCTGGGTGGCAAGTGTGGAGCCAAAACAAAGGTCTCCTGATTTCTTCTCTAAAATGAGCACTTTTTCTTTTCTTTCTTTCTTTCTTTTTTTTGTTTTGTTCTGTTTTGGTTTTTCTTTTTTTTTTTTTTTTTTTTGGTATTTCGAGGTAGGGTCTCACTCTACCCTAGGCTGACCTGGAATTCACTATGGAGTCTCAGGGTGGCCTTGAACTCACGGCAATCCTCCTACCTCTGCCTCCCGAGTGCTGGGATTAAAGGCGTGCGCCACCACGCCCGGCTTGTTTTGGTTTTTCAAGGCAGTGTTTCACCCTAGCCCAGGCTGACCTGGAATTCACTATATAGTCTTAGGGTAGCCTCAAACTCACAGCAATCCACCTACCTCTGCCTCCTAGGTGCTGGGATTAAAGGCTTATATCACCATGTCCGGCTTTTTTTTTTTTTTTTTTAGGTTTTCGAGGTAGGGTCTCACTCTAGCCCAGGCTGACCTGGAATCACTATGTAGTCTCAGGGTGGCCTCAAACTCATGTCTATCCTCCTATCTCTGCCTCCCAAGTGCTGAGATTAAAAGCGTGCACCACCATGCCAGGCTTAAAATGAACTCTTAACCAGTGGGCACTTCCAGCAGCTTCCCAGGTACCCAAGACTGCATAGACGTCAGCCAGTATCCACAGCTATCCCACCTGGGGAGGTTGTGGTCCTACCGCCACTCTTTCACCCATGTATACACAATCAGCAAGGGCCACCTGTTAGTGGGAGAGGAGCCAGGGCACTGAGAAATGGGACTATCACTCAGGTAACAATGGCTTTTGTTCACAAGATGTACTCTTGGGACACAGCAATAGTGTAAGTTTTGTAGTCACAAAGTCTTGTACTTGAATCCTGACCTAAAGGTATATAATGATAAGTGTATTACTTAACATCGTTAGGACTTTTTTTTTTTTTTTTTTTGGTCTTTAACACAGTTTCTTAAACTGTGGGTTATGACTCTGTATGGGGTTGCATAACTAAATTATAGGGGTTGTAAAAAACTTTGGTAACAGTCAATGGTTTCTGAGTGCACTGCAATCAAATTTAATTCAAAATCAAATGCATAGTGAACCTGAGGTGCTTTTGCATCACTTGGCTATGTTGCCATCACAAGACTTCACTATAGCCTTGGCTCTGAACACACACCCTCACACCATCACACCACACAGTGCCAACAAACGCTGCTTCAAACACCTTAGCTCACAACCAAGATTATTATATGTTATGAATTGCAGTGTTTTTATAGACTATACAAGGGTTTCTGCTCTTATAGAACCATAATAGTTAACAGAAAACAAAGACTTTTAGTTTTCTTTCTTTCTTTTTTTTTTTTTTTATGGAGGAAGGGATATTTATTGAAGCTTACAGATCCAAGGGAAGTTCATAATGGCAGAAGAAGCTGACCTGCTTTCTTCACAGGACCAAGCACAGAGAGAGAGAAGCACAAGCCTAAAGCCACACAGCACAGCACACTTCAGGAACTCCAGCTAGGCACACTACATATCTTTAGATTGAAATCTGAAACCCACCACACCTAAGATCTGCCCAGTGACACTGTCTCCAGCCATGTGGCTGCAGATGCAAACTACAAAGTAATCAAACACTGAATATATTGGGGGCCATCTATTCAAACCACCACATTCCGCCCCTGGCCCCCAATAGATTTATAACCATCACACATTGTAAATTTTACTCAGTTCAATTTCAAAGGTCCCCACAGTCTTGACCAATTTAAGATACTAAGACCTGTAAAATCAAACAAGTTAAACACTTCTAACATATAAAGGCACAGAGTAAACATTTTCAACTGGTATAATGCATAGCAAGGAGAGACTAAAACAATGCAAACTCAACCACCATCAAACAAACATCAAACTTCTGCAGTTTAAGTTCAATATAACCAGAGGCTGACAGTCTCCAAATTTTTCCAATTTGCCCCAATAGCTGGGCAGAGTAGCCAGGGAACACTTCCATCCTAGGCCAACAGTGCCCTCCATGGTAGCCCTTGCATAGTGCTGATATATCCAAAATGTTTTCAGGTCTCCATGAAAACCATGGTCCATCTTCCAAAGGCTCTTTCAGCCTATCAGGGCATCAGGCCCTGCCTCATGCCACATCTCAGCAGCAGCTCCTGGAACCGTGTGCAATTCATGACCACTCCTCACATCTTTCATGCTTCTGAAACCAACACAAGTTGTACAGGACACAGCCATATTCTTAATTCAGGGATGAAACAAACCATAGCCTTGAAAAGCAGGTTCCTTCTTCTCCAGTCAACTCTTTCCAAGACTTTGCATTTCAATGACAGTCTTTCCTCAGGCATTCTTTCCATTGTTTTAATGTAAAGCAACTGAACCATCTTCCTTACAATTGCTAATGTGTTGACAATAGCAGCTTTAGTAACCTAAAACCAGTATCTGTGCCAGTAAATTTTAACTTGCTTAAAGTTTTCCAGCTAAAAATTCTTTTTTTTTTTTATTTTTATTTTTTTGGTTTTTCAAGGTAGGGTCTCACTCTAGCTCAGGCTGACCTGGAACTCACTATGTAGTCTCAGGGTGGCTTCGAACTCATGGTGATCCTCCTACCTTTGCCTCCCAAGTGCTGGGATTAAAGGCGTGCGCCACCACGCCCGGTTTCCAGCTAAAAATTCTTAAATCTCTCAGTCCAATATCTCTAGCCAAGCACATCAGTCCATAACAAATGTAACCTTGATCAAACTCTCTGGGCCTCAGCAGCAGAACACAGCCAGCCCTTATGCCAGTAGCCCAGTTCCAACAAAATACTCTGCAGTCTTTCCTTCCCCTTAGATAGCTCAAGACTGTCTGCACTTAGCATTTTCAAACTCTCATCAGAATAGTCCATAAAACATGGCTTACCACTCCAGAAGACATCTTCAGTTGCAAGCACCAAGTCCATGCCTATTCCTCCAAAACAAAGGTTCCAAAAGATCAACATCCACATGGTCAGGTTCACCTCAGCTCACTTCTTGGCACCAAGTTCTGTATCAGACAGCTTCAGGTTGAAAGATTACCAATAAATACAACTAACCTGCTTCTTTGGCTTCTGTACAATTGCTTGCTTTACCTAGACATAAGGACAACCATTTTATGAAGGAAAAGCATGTTGTACGTGACTTTCTGCAGTACGTGACTTTCTGCAGTACGTGACTTTCTGCAGTACGTGACTTTCTGCAACTAGCCGCCTGGGCCCAGATAAGGAACTAGTTAACTGAAATGCTGACCTTTGCCCTAGAAATCTGGGCCCTAGCTCCCTGCCTGAGGTCACGATCCCTGAGCCGAGGCGACACCCTGACGACATCTGAAGAATCCCTGAGCTGTAACATGTTTGAGATATATCCGCATGTTTTATGATTTTTTTTCCTTTAAAACCCCTACCTCCCGGCTGCTCGAGGCTCTTCACCCCTCCTGCGTGAGGACTTCGTGTCGAGCCCCGGTGCACCGGCTTCAATAAACCTCTTGCGTCTTGCATTGAGAGCCCTCCGTGTGAGTGTCTTCGGGTCTGGTAGACAATCCCGCTTGGGGACCCTCCGGGGGCTCCCCACATTTTGGAGGTCCCACCGAGATTTTCGGGGATCTCTACAAGACCCCAGACCTCATTCCGGATCCCTCAGAGGTAAGAGGCGCCTCCTGTTACGTCTGTCTGTCTGTCTGTATGTTCATTGTGTTTTTTGTTTTTTGTGTCTGTCTAACCTCGTCTGGTCTTGAGAATTCTCCATCTGGGTACCTTGCTCTGGGGTGTGGCAGGTCGGGGCTGACGGGCCTGAGGACCACCACCCAAGCAATCTGGAGGACGCTCTTGATTGCCCGGAGGAGACAGACCTGTTTTCTGTCTCCTATCTGAAGAACTCTGACCGAGTTCTTTTCTGTCGCAAGGTACCATCCGGGCCTAGCCCCCCGCCCTCTGAATCGCTTTCGTTTTTGTTCAGGCGGCGGGCAGGCCAACTCAGTCTTTTTGTTTTCTGTGTTTTTCTGTTCATTTTGTTCTACTTTTCCTATCCTCCTCCCAATATGGGACAGACTGTTTCTACCCCTCTGGACTTGACTCTAACACATTGGACTGACGTTAAGACGAGAGCTCATAACTTATCAGTAGAAGTTAAGAAGGGAAAATGGCAAACTTTATGCCAAGGAGAATGGAATTTGCTGAATGTGGGATGGCCTCAGGAGGGAACTTTTGACCTAGAGGTTATCCAAGCTGTCAAGAAAGTTATTCTACAGGAGCCCGGAGGCCACCCTGACCAGCTACCCTACATTTTTACCTGGCAGGATTTAGTGCAGGACCCTCCCTCTTGGCTAAAACCCTGGATTTCCCCCAAATCTGCTAACAAGGACTCCTTGCAGTCCGCCACAGTTCTTGTTGCAGGTTCAGGACAAAGGAAGAAGATCTATCCGGACACACAGACAGACTTACTCCTGTTAGACACCCCACCGCCATACCCGCCATCTCATGCTCCCACTGCTCCGCCTAACCCCTCAGCCGAAGGAGCACGTGGGGGGCCGGCAGCGGGGACCAGAAGCAGACGGGCCCAGACTCCAGATGCCGCTATCACCCTGCCCCTTAGGGCTATAGGTCCTCCTCCTCCCCTAGGACCAGGAGATGACCCAGATCAAAGACCCCTGCCACCACTTCAATACTGGCCTTTCTCTTCTGCGGACTTATATAATTGGAAGGCTAATCACCCCCCTTTCTCAGAGGATCCCTCTAAACTAACTGCTCTCATGGAATCTCTAGTTTTCTCTCACCAGCCCACTTGGGATGATTGTCAACAGTTACTCCAAACCCTCTTCACAACAGAGGAGAGGGAACGCATCCTGTTGGAAGCCAGGAAAAACGTTCCTGGGGATGATGGACGTCCCACACAGCTCCAGAACGTGATAGACGACGGTTTTCCCTTAACCCGCCCCAACTGGGACTTCAACAACCCTGAAGGTAGGGAGCATCTCCGCGTCTACCGCCAGGCTCTAGTGGCTGGTCTCCGGGGAGCCGCGAGGCGCCCCACGAATTTGGCCAAGGTAAGAGAGATTATTCAGGGACCTGATGAACTACCCTCTGTTTTCCTGGAGCGCCTCATGGAGGCCTACCGTAGATATACACCATTTGATCCAACTGCAGAGGAACAAAGGGTATCAGTTCTGATGAGTTTTGTCGACCAGTCAGCACCAGATATCAGGAAGAAGTTACAGAGATTAGATGGCTTAAGTAGGTATACGCTGTCGGACTTAGTTAAGGAAGCTGAGAAAGTTTACAATAAGAGAGAAACTGAGGAAGAAAGGGAACAGAGAAGAGTAAAAGAGCAGGAGGAAAGGGACAATAGACGAGATAAGAGACATGAGAGAAATATGACTAAAATTCTGGCCGCCGTAATTCAGGATAGAAAGAACCTAGACAGAGAAAAGCATAGAAATCCTAGACAGAGACAAAACCAGGGCAACAGACGGCAGTTGGAAAAGGACCAATGTGCCTATTGCAAAGAAAAAGGACATTGGATAAAAGACTGCCCCAAAAAGAAACCAAGAGAAATCTTGACATTGGAGGAAGACGATGAATAGGGGGGACGGGGCTCGGAACCCCTCCCCGAGCCCAGGGTAACCCTTAAAGTGGAGGGGGAACCCATTAGATTCCTCGTGGATACGGGCGCTCAACATTCTGTTCTGCTCGAGGCTCTTCACCCCTCCTGCGTGAGGACTTCGTGTCGAGCCCCGGTGCACCGGCTTCAATAAACCTCTTGCGTCTTGCATTGAGAGCCCTCCGTGTGAGTGTCTTCGGGTCTGGTAGACAATCCCGCTTGGGGACCCTCCGGGGGCTCCCCACAAGGTTCGCTGAGATGAACTTCCAGACCAGGCACAGTTGTGGAGGAAGGGATATTTATTGAAGCTTATAGATCCAAGGGAAGTTCATAATGGCAGAAGAAGCTGACCTGCTTTCTTCACAGGACCAAGCACAAAGAGAGCTTAGTTTTCTTTCTACCATCATTTTTCAGCATGTATCAAATTAGTATATCTTTTTATTGTTGTTGTTCTTTGCTTTGTTTTTCGTTAGAGAGAGAGAGAATTGGTGTGCCAGGGCCTCAGCCACTGAAATTGAACTCCAGATGTGTGCGCCACCTAGTGGGCAAGTGTGACTTTGTGCATCTAGCTAATGTGGAATCTGGAGAGCCCAACATGAGTCCTTAGGCTTTTTATTTTTAAATTTTTATTTAGTTATTTGCAAGCAGAGAGCAATAGAGAGGAGAGAGAGAGAGAGACAGAGAGAGAATGGGCACACCAGGGCCTCCAGCTACTGCAAATGAACTCCTTGTGCTTCTGGTTTATGTGGGTACTGGGGAGTCAAACCTGGGTCCTTTGGCTTCACAGGAGAAGCGCCTTAACCACTGAGCCATCTCTCTAGCCCCTGGGTCCTTAGGCTTTGCAGGCAAATGCTTTAAGCACTAAGCCATCTCTCCAGCCCTGTTCTTTGCTTTTTGAGATAGGGTCTCATTCTAGCCCAGGCTGAATGAATTTTGGCTTGGGATTAAGACAGAACTTCCAGCAATTTCTGAAACAGACCTAAACATCCTTGTGCCATTTTGTACTATGTATTTATGTGGTTGACGCTGCATTCTCAACATTGACAATTACAAAATTAAAATACTGATCAACTCTGAAAAATGTTCTATTTCCTGCAGAACCAAATATTCAGCCAAAACTTAATGCTTTCTGTAAAAGTAAACAGGCACCCCCATCTCATGAGTATGAAATTTTACTTTTGTTTTTAATAAGTGGAAAAATTATATGTATACCAGAGAATTGTTTTTAAATAATTTTACTGCTAGGCATGGTGGTGGTACATGCCTTTAATCCTAGCACTTGGGAGGCAGATGTGGGACGATTGCTGAGAGTTCGAGGCCAGCCTGAGACTACAGAGTGAGCCCCAGGTCAGTCTGGGCTAGATCAAGACCCTACCTCAAAAACAAAAATATTTTTTTCAGCCAGACATGGTGGCACATGCCTTTAATCCCAGCACTCAGGAGGCAGAGGTAGGAGGATCACCGTGAATTCAAGGCCACCCTGAGACTACATAGTGAATTCCAGGTCAGCCTGGGCTACAGTGAGACCCTACTTCAAAAAAATAAAAATAGGGCTGGAGTGATGGCTTAGCAGTTAAGGTGCTTGCCTATGAAGCCTGAGGGTGCAAGTTCAATTCTCTAGTACCCACGTAAGCCAGATGCACGAGGCAGCACATGCATCTGGAATTTGTTTGCAGTGGCTATAGGCCCTGGCTCACTCATTCTCTATCTTCTTGCCGCTCTCTAATAAATAAATAAAAATATTTATAATTTTCTCCCCTAGGGCTGGAAGGATAGCTTAACAGTTAAGGTGCTTGCCTGCAAAGCCAAAGGACCCAGGTTTGATTCTCCAGGACCCATGTAAGCCAGATGGACAGGTGGTGCATGCATCTGGAGTTCATTTGCAGTGGCTGGAGGCCCTGGTGTGCCCATTTTCTCTCTCTCTCTCTCTCTCTCCTCCTTCTGTCAAATAAATAAAAATAAAATATTAAAAAAATTTTTTTAGCCAGGCGTGGTGGCTCATGTCTAATTCCAGCACTCAGGAGGCTGAGGTAGGAAGATCACTGTGAGTTTGAGGCTGGCCTGGGCTATCAGAGTGAATTCTAGATCAGCTTGAGCTAGAGTGAGACCCTGCTTCAAAAAAATGTTTTTTTCTATAACTTATTATCAGTAGATATTTCATTTATATACCTATATACCTAGGGTCACTTAAAAATTTCTCAGGTTAGCCAGGTGTGGTTGTGCATGTCTTTAATCCCAGCACTCGGGAGGCAGAGGTAGGAGGATCTCTGTGAGTTCAAGGCCACTCCGAGACTACGTAGTGGTCAGCTGAGCTAGAGTGAGACCCTACCTTGAAAAACCAAAAAAAAAAAAAAAAAAAAAGAAAGAAATTTCTCAGGTTTATCATAATTGGAGGAAAAGATGATGATATCAAAATAAAAAAAAGACTGATTGAGAGGGGCAAGGGGTATGATGTAGAGTGGAGGTGCAAAGGGGAAAGTGGGGGGCAGGGAATTGCCATGGTTTATTGTCTATAATTATGGAAGTTGCCAAAAAAAAAAAAACTTAAAAAAATTTCTCAGGTCAGAATCTAGAGAGATGGCTAAGTGGTAAGAGTGCTTGTTTGCAAAGCCTGACAGCCCTGGTTCGATTCTCCAGTACCCATATAAAATCAGAACACACACCCTGTGCACTTTGCATACTGTCACACCACACAGTGACAACAAACACTGCTTGACAGACCTCAGCTCAGAACCAAGATTATTATATGTTATGAATTGCATTCATTCACTCATTCCTTCATCCAGTCATGGTTTATCACAGACTTATTGGCTTTGATTCTTACAATCTGTGAGTGCCTAAGTGATAGGAATCATGTCGTGTTCGCTTGTGTCCCTACTCATTTGTTCATCTATTCACTGATTCATTCAATCATCCAATGAAATTTTTTTTTTCAGTGTTGGAGATCAAACCCAGGGCCTTAAGCACACTATGGAAAAGCACTCTATTGCTGAACAGCATTCGCAGCCCCATCAACAACAAAACTATCATTTACAGAACTTATGCCAATTTGTGTCAAGCTCTATGTTCTGATTAGGTGTGAGTGAATCACTCCCCCACCCTGTTCTAAATGTTAAAACATGAGCTTCAGCCTCTTAGAAATATTAGAAGAATAAAAACCTTCTCACCCAAGGAGGCATGTATCTAACAAGTCAGACACAAGCTAAGTGCCTACTATGTCCTTGGGACAAGCTTAAGGTATTACAGATCACAGTCACATAAATTTAAATTCTTAAGATGATGGCCAGCAGGCTATGTTCCCATAATGCAACATACTTTTTTCCTGCTTATGGCCCCTGTGGACTGGCTGGAAGGGAAAGAATAGTTTAAAAGCACATTTCAGCTGGTTGTGGTTGTGCATGCCTTTAATCCCAGCACTCAGGAGGCAGAGGTAGGAGGATCGCCATGAATTCGAGGCCATCCTGAGACCACATAATGAATTCCAGGTCAGCCTGGGCTAGTGTGAAAACCTACCCCGAAAACCCAAAAAATAAAAAAAATAAATAAAAACACATTTCAGATAGTTATGATGAAGAAAATAAAGATGCTAATGAAAAAATCTATGTGGATGGGATATGAGTGTTTGCTAGGGAATTTTAAAAAATTAATTAATTTACCTGTTTATTTGAGAGAGAGGGGAGGGAGAGAGAGAGAATGGGTGGGACAGGGTCTCTAGCCACTGCAAAAGTATGTGCCACCTTGTATGTCTGGCCTACATGGGTACTGGGGAACTGAACTTGGGTCTTTAGACTTTGCAGGGAAGCACCTTACCCACTAAGCCATCTCTCCAGCCCTGGGAAATTCAACGACAATTGCTATATGTTTGAAAGAGGTCAAACCAAAAATATGTAAGAGCCCATTCTAACCCTAAATCCCAGATAATATGGTAAGTAAGAGCATTAAAGCTGATGGTTTGGTTTTCATCTGATATATACATACACATACATAAACATTTATTTATTTATTTAAGAGAGAGAGAGAATGGGTGTACCTCCAGATGCATATGCCATCATTTGGTGCATCTGGCTTTACATAGGCACTGGGGAATTGAACCTGGGTCCTTAGGGTTCACAGGAAGCACCTTAACCTCTAAGCCATCTCTCCAGTCCCTCATCTGATTTTAAACCCAAAAGGGGAAGGAGACCCAGACTCACATCTTGCCCTTGAGGGTCTCAGTCTGATGGGAGACTGCTGTGAAAACAGAGATCGAGGCATGATATAACAGATGTGTGATCTCTGAAGAGCCCAGAGCCTTGTGTATGGATGAGCACTCAAATACGGTTCAGCAGCCACCAGTACAGGGCAAACTCCTGTGGTCTCCCCACTCTTCACAGGCCCTGATACAGAATTCAGTGGCTAAGGATGTGATTGATGGCTGGATAAACAATGAGTTCTCTAAGCCACGAAATGCAAACCCCTCTGGGAGAAACATCTGTTTTGCTATCCCCCTCTCAGGGTCAGTCCACGTGGGTTGTGGAGAGCTGACCATATATATACTCTAGCTTCCAGGACAGGACACTGACCTAGGCCAAGGTGGTCTGGGCATCTCCTGCCCCAGCCATGGGGACTGCATTACCCACATCAGGTTAATGAGACTCAAATTCTGGGAGCTTCTAAGGAAAAACAAATTTCTTTCCATTGCAAGGACACAAACCCAGAGCCACTGTTGCTCATGCCCTGAAAGTAAAGCTGCCAGTGAGGAACGCAGAACTGGCAAGTGAAAGAAGAGCTCACGGCAGGCTCTGAACCCCTGGGGCCAGCTGTTTGAAGCCATTAGTAACCCCCGGACTTCCCATTTGGAAACAATTAAGCTTGTCACAGCAGCTCTTAGATTTTGTTATTATTGTTTATTTGAGGCCTGGGTCTCACTGTAGTCCAGGCTGACCTCAAACTCACAGTGATCCTCTACCAAAATGCTGGAAATTTAAGTATGAGCCACTATCCACTATCCCCTGTTTATTTATTCTTTTGAGATAGGGTTTCATGTAGCCCTCCAACTCTGTGTACTGAGATGACTTTGAACTCCTGAACTTCCTGCCGCCACCACCTCCCAAGTCCTGAGCTTACAGGTACGTACTACTGCTACAGTTAAAACAAATGTGAGGCATAAAATGGCAGGTCAGCCAGGCATGGTAGCACATGCCTTTAATTCCAGAGGTAGGAGGATCACTGTAAGTTTGAGGCCAGGCTGGGACTACAGGGTGAGTTACAGGCCAGCCTGGGCTAGAGGGTTACCCTGCCTCGAAAACACAACAAAAAAGGCAGGTCAGGAACACTGGTGAAGGAAAACCAGAGGGCTTACAGCTGGGTGTAAGAGAGGCCACCTAATTAGATCAGACGCTGGGCAGGGCTCTGGGATACGCAGCAGTCAGTCAGCCACCATGAGGCCCCTCCTTGAGAAGCATGCACAAGGCACCTTTGTCCCTTCTCCTGGTGACCTCCTCAACTTTATGAGTACTTACACCTTTGTACATATTCCTGCATCAAATTGTAACAGACTGAATTATAGGTAAAGAGAGCATCCAAGAAAGCGTCCACCTATTCCAGGAAAGGGACCACCCTCAACTGCCCCAGGGGTGGGTAAAGGGAGGAGAAATAGTAGACCAAGACTTCTTAAGTCCAGACACTAGAGGCAGTCCTTCGTCCTTGCCCCTAGGCTCAGCTAACCATCTACTCTGCAGGGTGTATTTACTCTCCACTTTTGCTTTCTCACCTGCTAAGTATCTTGTTGCTTGCTAAAGTAAACCTTGATCGCCTTCTTGTCTACATGTGTCCCTGTGTGAATTCCCCTGCAGGAGCACAAGAACTATGGCTGCACTTGGGACCGGAGGAAATGCAGGGAGAAGGCATATCTCCTAATCCGTCCCCGCCCCTACCATGCATGGCTTTGAAAGTCTCAACCAGTCACCCTTCAGGCCCTGGTGGGAATACTAGGCTGAGGAGGGCAGCTCCCTCTTCCTGATGTAACTAACCAAAGAGAAGTAAGTCCCAATGTCAGGGGCCCACACAGCAAGATCTTACCTGGACCAGGAGGTTCTGTAGACCAATGAGCAGTGACAAAACTTGTGATGTTCCCAGTGGAGCCAGGGCAGTGTCCTCAGGGGCTGACAGAGGTTGAGCCGCTGAGGGCACGAGGGCCACCAAGGCAGAGGAGAAGCTTTGTTGCAGGGCTGTCCGCAGGAAGCATAAAATGGCAGCTGGAAATGGATGATTGTTTCTTTTACCCTTTTTAAAAAGATTTTATTTTTATTTATTTATTTATTAGACACAGAGAGAGGGAGAGAGAGAGAAAGAGAGACAGAGAGTGTGTGTGTGGGAATGCGCACACCATGGCTCTAGCCACTGCAAACGAACTCCAGATGCATGTGCCACCATGTACATCTGGCTTACGTGGGACCTGGAGAATCAAACCTGGGTCCTTAGGCTTCACAGGCAAGTGCCTTAACCACTAAGCCATCCCTGGAAATGGAAGATTCTTGACACCTAGTTCCTGTTGCCTTCCCCACCTTCTACCCAGGAGGAGAAACAAGGAAAATAAAATAATAAACCGGAGAGAACACAGGTTTGACTGAATGACTGGCCCTATCTGGAACTCTGTGGGAAAGCTTTTGTTTTGTCTTGCTGGGAGCTCCATGCCATACCTGACAGCAGAGCAGTCTTCTTCTTTGGAAAGCTGAGAGCCTTCAGTACCTGGTCCAGTTCCACAGACAGTGTCTGGTGGACCTGGAAGAGCAGGGGGTTAAGGGCTAAGCCCAGTATTCCAGAAGTATGGACAGAAAATAGCCTGTCCCCATATTTCTTCTACTGTTACTCCCTGCCAGCACTCACATAGATGCAGCATTGTTGAGAGGGGACAAAGAGGGCCACACAGAACCCAAGTCACCATCCTGACCTCAGGAGTGTGAGGACAGTCAAACCTACACCTGGAAAACTAACTCTTACACCAAATCTCCCCTCATATCAACAGCATGTCCTACCAGACAGCCTTCCCTAGCATCATCTGTGGTTCAGCCTGGCACTACTTATCTTTGATTTGGAGTTAGACAGACCAAATCAAAATCCTGGCTCTAGCCAAACATTCTGGCACACATCTATAATCCCAGAATTTAGGAGGCTGAGTCAAGAGGGTTATGAGTTTGAGGCAAGCCTGGAATACATAATTAGACACTGTCTCAAAAACCACACTGGGAGCTGGGCATGGTGGCACATGCCTCTAATCCCAGCACCCGGGAAGCAGAGGTAGGAGGATCGCCGTGAGTTCAAGGCCACTCTGAGACTACAAAGTGGATTCCAGGTCAGCCTGGGCTAGAGTGAGACCCTATCTCAAAGAAACAAAACAAACAAAAAGGGCTGGAGAGATGGCTTAGCAGTTAAGCGCTTGCCTGTGAAGCCAAAGGATCCCGGTTCGAGGCTCAATTCCCCAGGACCCACGTTAGCCAAATGCACAAGGGGGTGCACGTGTCTGGAGTTCGTTTGCAGTGGCTGGATGCCCTGGTGCACCCATTCTCTCTCTCTCTCTAACTGCCTCTTTCTTTCTCTCTCTCTCTCTCTGTCTGTCACTCGCAAATAAATAAATAAAATTTTTTTAAAAAGCACACTGGGGAGATGGCTTTGTGGGGAAAGTGCTTGTCACTCAGTTATGAGGACCTGAGTTCAATATCCAGTACCCACATAAAATGCCAGGCATGTGGCAAGTGCTTGTAATCCCAGCCCTGGTGTGGAGGAGACAAGCAGATCCCTGGACCACAATGGCCAGCCTGTGGTGAGCTCTAAGCCAATGAAAGACCTTGTCTTGAAAAGATGTGGATGGCACTCCTGAAGACAATACCTGAGGTTGCTCTCTGGCCTTAATACACACAAGCATACATGTGCATGTGCACCCACACACATGCAACACGCACGCATGCATGCATAAGCAACAAAGGACAAACACAAGTCAATCCTGGTTCTGCCACTTGTTACTATGTAGTTATGGGCAAGTCACAGCATCTCTCTCAACCTGCCTCACTTTCTTTTTATTTATTCTTTTTTAATATTTAATTTTTATTTATTTATTTGAGAGGAAAGAGAAATAGGCAGGGAGAAAGAGAGAAAGAATGGGCATGCCAGGGCCTCCAGCCACTGTAAACGAACTCCAGATGCATGTGCTACCTTGTGCATCTGGCTGACGTGGATTCTGGGGAATTGAACCTAAGTCCTTTGGCTTTGTAGGCAAGCACCTTAACCACTAAGCCATTTTTCCAGCCCCAATTTATTTTTCTTGTTTGTTCGTGTGTATAACGTAGAGTGTGTGTGTGTACACACAGATGCTTACACACCATACACATGCATGTGGAGGCCAGAGGAGGACTTTGGGTGCCCTTCTCTATCCCTCTTTCATGTACTTCCTTGAGATGGAGTCTCTCCTTCCACTTGGAGCTGCTAATTTGTGTCTATTCCCCCATGTCACGGAACCCCAGCAATTCTCCCATCTCCACTCTATACAGACTGGGGTTACAGATGTGCATAGCTACACTCAGCTGTTTATATGGGAACTGGGGGGATGAATTCAAACAGTTTCAGGTCCTTGTGCTTAAGTAGCAAGTCCTCTTAACCATACAGTCATCTTTCCAGCCCCTGCCTCATTTTCTAAATTAATGAAATTTTAAAAAATGTGCCTGCCACTTGCTTTCACTACCTCCAGAACTATTTTAAGGAACAGTTGTGGGTCAGCATGAATGAACATGAACCTTATGGCCAAATTGAGGGGCCAGCATGAATGGCAGGTTCAAAGCTGTATCTGCTTTGCTCTCCTCCACCAGAACAAGCTGCCTGAGGGGAGGAACTACTACTCTAACAGTCTGGCACAAAAATGTTCCTTGCTAAAAAAATAAAAAAAAAAAAAAAAAGCCAGGCGTGGTGGCATACACCTTTAATCCCAGCACTCACACTCGGGAGGCAGAGGTAGGAGGATTGCCATGAGTTCAAGGCCACCCTGAGACTACGTAGTGAATTCCAGGTAAGCCTGGGCTAGAGCGAGACCCTACCTCAAAAACAACAACAACAACAACAACAACAACAACAAAAAAGTTCCTTGCTAACCATGGGGCTCATACTTCTAATTCCAATACTCATCAGACTGAGATGGAAGACTGCCATGTGTTCAAGGCTAGATTGGGCTACAGAGTAAGACCCGTCTCAAAAATATATTGCTAGGTCTGGTGACACAAACCTATAATCCCAATTACTCAGGAAGCTGAGGAAGGAGGATCTCAAACCCAAAGCCAGTCAGGGCAACTTAGTAAGATCCTATCTAAAAAAAAAAAAAAAAAAAGATAAAAAGAGGTCTGTGGCTATGCTTCAGTGGTAGAGCATTTGCCTAGCATGTGTGAGGTCTAGCACCAGAAAAATAATTCTTTTTGGCTTGTAGAACCAGCAGGCTCTAGGCAGAAAAGGCAGCCTGGAAAAGGTATAAAGACACTATGTTAATATACTAATACTAGAGGAAAATGTGTGAGATTGCATGAACTCTATACTACTTGTTTGATTTTTCTTTTTTCTATTTTGTTTGTTTGTTTGTTTGTTTGTTTGTTTGTTTGAGGTAGGGTCTCACTCTAGCCCAGGCTGACCTGGAATTCACTATGTAGTCTCAGGATGGCCTCGAACTCATGGCGATCCTCCTACCTCTGCCTCCTGAGTGTTGTGATTAAAGGTGTATACCACTACGCCGTTTTCTTTTTTTCTATTTTTTAAAAATATTTTGTTATTTATTTGAAAGAGGGAGACAGATACACAGAGAGATAATGGGCACACCAGGGTCCCTAGCCACTGTAAATGAACTCCAGACATGTGTGCCACCTTGTGCATCTGGTTTATATGAGTACTGGAGAATTGAACGTGGGTCCTTTGGCTTTGCTGGCAAGTGCCTTAACTATTAAGCCATCTCTCCAGCCCAATTCTTCTTTTCTTCCTTCCTTCCTTCCTTTCTTTTTGTAGTTTTTCAAGGTAGGGTCTTCATGTAGCTCAGGCTGACTTGGACTTCACTATGTATTCTCAGAGTGGCCTCGAACTCAAGGCGATCCTCCTATCTCTGCCTCCTGAGTGCTGGAATTAAAGACATGTACCACCACACCCTGATATATTTTTCTAAAATTTTTATTTATTTATTTATGTGGGGGCAGGTAGAGAGAATGGACACATCAGGGCCCTTAGCCTGGTGATGCATATGCACAAAATGGCATACACATCTGGAGTTTGATTGCAGTGGCTAGAGGTCCTGGCAGGCCAATTCTCTCTCTCTCTCTCTCTCATTAAAATAAACTTTTTTTAAAAAGTGACACAAATGTTTGGCATTCATTTGCAGCAGCACAAGGTCCTGGTGTACTTGCACACACATATGCACACACACACACACACACACACACATGCAAATAAATAAATAAAAATTTAAATAAGAAAGATTTGACCTGGTGTGGTAGCACATGTCCCAGCACTTGGGAGGCAGAGGTAGGAGGAAATAAAAACAAAAAATAAAATAACCCTCCTCTCCACAAGTCTACCACAGGCAATATCCTTCAGGTTCTGCCATAGTATATGCCTGCTATTGCTTGTCATCACCATAGTTTAACTGTGGAGCCATCTTTCCAGCCCAGAAGCCAGTTTAAAACTGACTTCACAGGCTGGAGGGATGGCTTAGTGGTTAAGGCATTTGCCTGCAAAGCCAAAGGACCCAGGCTCAAATCTCCAGGACCCACATTTGCCAGATGCACAAGGGGGTGCACGTGTCTGGAGTTCCTTTGCAATGGCTGGAGGCCCTGGTCTGCCCATTTTCTCTCTCTCTGTGTCTCTCTCTCCTTTCTCTGTTAAATAAATAAACAAATAAATAACTGACTTCACTTCTGCCAAAATAAGCTGTGTGCCCATACGGCACTATGGAAACTGAAAGATAGTTTCTGTTCAGGAAGAGCAACCAACCCTGGGGAGGAGATACCTGGATGTGAGACAGCTCAGAGGGAAGCTCATGAAGGACACTGTGGTAATAAAGTGATAACAGGGAGAAGGGCTGTGAGGAAAGGAAGTTTTCTGTGGATAGAATCACTGTCCTTCTCTTCCCTGCACCTCCTCTCTAGCAGCAGCAATGACAGCTAGTCACATGTGGGACTTCATAGCTTGTCTCTGGACCCCACAAGGTTGCAAGCCAGCTCCCATGCCCCTGTCTACCCTGATCTATTGCATGTACCCCCACATTCTAGCCCCGTATTCTAAATTTGTGCATCTTTGTGCCTTGCTGGAATTGTGCTCTATCGGGAGTGCCTTTCCCTACTGTCTTTGCTACATACAGTCTTACTTATATGAAGGCTTTTCAGAGATTACACATTCCCCAAGGGTAGGGCAAATGCTGTATTCACCTTTTTATTCTCCTGTGCCAGAATATAACCTGGCATGTAGGTGATTCTTACATGTTAAAAGGGTTAGTTTAGGGCTGGAGAGATGGCTTAATGGTGAAGGCTCTTGGCCTGCAAAGTCTAATGATCCAGGTTTGATTCTCCAGGTCCCACGTAAGCCAGATACACAAGGTGGCACATGTGTCTGGAGTTCATTTGCAGTGGCTAAAGGCCCTGGAGTGCCTATTTTCTCTCTCCTTCTCTTTTTCTCTCCCTCTCTCTGTCTCTAATAAATACATTTTAAAAAATGAAATAAATTAATTAAATTTTTAAAAAGGGTTAATTTAAACCAACCTGACAATAACCTTGAATTTGTCCCCCACTTTGTAAGTAAGAACACTGAATCTCAGAATAAAGGCCTTGCCAACATCCCATAGCTAAGAAGCCACAGAACTGAGGCTAGAACTCAGGGTTTTCATCACTTCTTGGAGCGCCATCTCATGACTCAAAAGACATGGAGCTAGAGACTAACCTGCAAGTTGCCCTTATGCTGCTGGGCAGAGAAGGAGGCAGTGAGCAGCCAGGCAGAACACAGTAGTGAAGTCCTGGGAGGTGTTGCGTCCATCCAGGTGAGGGCCAGTGTCTTCTCCAGAAGCTCTATCAAGGCGGTGCTGCTCAGTAGTACAGCAGCAGCTGTAGGGAAGAGGCAGGGCAGGGCCACACAGTTACATAGGAGATGGCCCTGTGTCTCTGCGGTGCTCAGCACCTGGCAGGGCCTCAGGCACACAAAAACAAACTAAAGACTTGGGCTAGAGAGATGCCTTAGCAGTTAAGGCGCCTGCCTGCAAAGCCAAAGGACCCAGGTTCAATTCCCTAGGACCTACATAAGCCAAATGCACAGGTGGTGTACCCATTCTCTCTCTCTCTCTCCCTCTCTGCCCCTTTCTCTCTCCCTCTTAAATAAATAAATAAATTTAAACAAATCCAAAGACCAGTGTGGGGCCCGAAGGATCCTTATATCATTGCAGAACCAGGTGTTACTAGAACTGGAAGAAAATCTAAGACCACAGCCACACACAAATCTCTAGACATATTTTTTATATATGAAAACTGAGGGTAGCAAGAGCACCTGACAATGCCCAGCAGTGTCCCTCTTCACCTCCCCTGCTTGTACCTCCCCTGCTTGTACCTCTTTTCTGACTACCAGGTGTGGTCCCATGAAGGCTCCCATACAGGAAGTTGAAGGAAGGCTGTAGGATGTCCACATCAGTGGGGTCACACTTCCCACACAACTTGCTCACTGTAAGAACCAGAGTCCCCAGGTGGTTTATGGCACAACATTCCATGGCTTTAGGTCTACTCACACTTCTCACAAATGATGGTCCACAACTGGCAAATTACAGTTGTCAGTCTTGGGGGGGGGGGAGGCACAGACATCATGTTATAGCCAGTGTCAGGGGAACACTGACAAACATAAAGACATGTTCACACCCTCCACCTCAACCCAACGTGTAAGCAGCCCACAGCTCTGTGATAGCCAAAATGGACCATAGGTTGAGCTGGTCAAGAGCAATCCTTTACTTGCATGCCAACCTGCCACCTTAGCAGGAGTCCTTGTTCTCTAAGACCATCCACGCTCCTAATTATTCCAGCGACTCAGCACCTGCCACGTTCCCAAGGGAACTCTATGATGATGGATGGACACATGTCAGACTTCCTTTTGTGTCTTAGAAACTAGGTCTTCCTGGGTATCCTGGCTAACCTTGAACTCCCTCTAGAGTGCTAGAATTACAAGTTCATGCCATCATGCCTGGTGTGTTCTCTTGTATGCATCACCCCCCCTCTGGCTAACTCAACTCCTATTCACTCACTCTTCAGCTCAGGGGTACTCTTTGGTGGTCTGGCTTTTCCAGAGTTGCTCATGATGGGGTCCAGACTTTTCAGTGATGCAGCTACCTTTGAGCTGCTCATGCTCCTATAAGTAACCCCAATATACTCATTGGTTCACCAAGCTGGCCTTGGATGAAGTCTTTTTCTTTGATCTGTCAGTGCCCTCTCTATCTGGGATAAAGAGACTTTTTTTTTTTAATCTCCCCAGGAAAAGGCATGCAACAATTGGACCCGAACAGACATTATAGAACCAAAGATGGCTCATGGAAGAGCAGTTTCATGGCCTCTGCTAAAGGTGATAAGACATGCAAAGAGGCTGAACTGTCTAAGGCTGGAGTGTCCATGGAGGAAATCCCAGGGTGGCACGGTGGCCATCTTTATCCATATAGTATGGGATAGCATGCAGGGTGGTGCATGGATGCACTCTAAATGGCTTAGACAATATATTGCCATCCCTGACAACACCTATGGGACAAGATTGCCAGAAAGCTGTGGTGGCAGTTTTGTGGCTCCTACTATGGTAATAAGACAAGAGCTCCCAGAGGGAATTTGCCTACTTAAGGAAGGAATTAAAATGGGAAAAGGACGAGGCTAGTATCTTCCATATAGTATCTTCCATATAGCTTCTGATTTGGAAAAAAAAAAAAAAGTGAATTGGAGGGAGGATGAGATGTGGAGTATTAGGTCACAATGACTCCATGTTAAAGGTGCTTGCTTACAAAGCCTGAAAGCCTGGGTTTGATTCCCGAGTAACCATATAAAGTCACAAAGCTAAACAAAGTGGTACATGTGACTACAGTTTGTTTACAGTGGCAGGAACCTTGGTGTCCCCATATTTTCTCTCTCTCCCCTGCTTCTTTCTCTATGTTTTTTTCATAAATGAATGAGAGGAAGGAAGGAAGGAAGGAAGGAAGGAAGGAAGGAAGGAAGGAAGGAAGGAAGAAGGAAAGGAAAAGGAGGGGAAAGGAAAGATCAGGGGAATTATGGCACATGCCTTTCCCAGCACTCAGAAGCCTATGAGGTAGGAGGATCACCATGAGCTTGAGGCCAGTCTGGGCTACAAAGTGAGTTTCAAGTCAGTCTGTACTAAAGATCCTGCCTAAAAAGGAAAAAAAAAATCCTTGCTAGACATGGTGGCACATACCTTTAATCCCAGCACTTAGAAGGCAAACAGACCTATTTGCTCGCAAAGGAATGAAAGATGAAAGAAACACCAGCACTCCTGAGTAAGACCCCAACAAGCCCAGCCCCAGGCCCTTGGGCACTGTGCAAGAAACCAAGGCACCTTGGTGGAGCAGCTTTATGGCCATGCTGTCCAGTTCTTGCTCAGCCTCATTCCTCAGCTGCACCCAGGACAGGAGACTCAGCAGCAGTGGCAGGTTCCTTGAGGCTGTGAAGCACAGGGACAGTGGTCAGAGATCCTAAGCTTGAAGAACCCAAAGGTCAGACACCCCCAAATTTCAACTCTGCATCACTATCAAGCCTGCATTATTTCACTAATGTCCATTTAGAAATACATAAAGCACTCTCAGTCTTGCCACCACACAGCCCATTGGTACCTCTCACAACCTTGAACACAGAAGTTTCTTTATGCAAAAGGTAGACGTGATTACGGAGATCCACCAACAACAAAATTACCAAACATAAGCAACTAGCATGTGCTCAGCCCTAAGCAAGACATCTAAACCACATCCTCAAAGGCTCAGGGAAACTCATGGAATGGAGGGGTGGGGATGTAAGAGCAGGAGGATGAGAAGTGGGGCTGTGGAATGCCATCTTCTGAATATTGCAAATCCACTACACTCATGGACACATGAAAGATGGTGTTTCATGTACAAGAGTGTGCCTATCAATCCCTCATCATAGATGGGGGGGGGGGTCCATGAGACCCACATCTCCCAGAGTAAAGAGTGGAAATTGATTATTACTGGGAGAGGGAAACTCATGTCTTTTAGAGGCGCAACCACTGAAGGATTACCCATTCTCCAGTAAAGAACTTCTCACCAATGATTATGCAAGCAATCCTATTAGTGGGGAGAGGGGGAAAGCACAGGGGCTCAGTGGTTAAGGTGCTTGCTATACAAAGTAGCTTGTGCATCTGGAGTTTGTTGGCAGTGGCTAGAGGCCCTGGCACTCCCATCATTCCCATTCTCTCTCTCTCTCTCCCTCTCTCTCTCTCTGCAAATAAATAACTATAAAAAAAAAAAGGCATGTAGAGCCGGGCATGTAGGTGCACACCCTTAATCCCAACACTCGGGAGGCAGAGGTAGGAGGATTGCTGTGAGTTCGAGTCCACCCTGAGACTACATAGTGAATTTCAGGTCAGCCTGGGCTAGAGTGAGACCCTACCTCGAAAAACCAAACAAACAAAAAAAGGCATGGGACTTCCAGTTAAGATGGTGGCATAGGTACCATGCCAAAGCAGCCTAGGGGGGAAAAAGCCAAAAAAAAAAAAAAAAAGCAGCAAAATACACACTTTTACTAAAAAGTGAGGTGTATAGCAAATTGAAATGGCAGCGGAGAAGTAGGAGAGATCCAGAGCATCCAGAGCCCACATAGGCCAGCAGAAGCAACCCCGGCAGGTCTGCAGACTGCAGCGGCAGCCAGAAAGCTGCCAGGTGCAGCTTGAGCCACAGGAAAAGCCAAGTGAGGGGATTTTCCACTCACACTGGAGCTCTCTGCAAACTCAAGAAATGTGAAGGGAGAACGGCAGTGAACAATGGAGGAGCAGATCACAAGGTAGAAGAATACGTGGAACAGCCAGAGAACTAGAGCAGCATCGGCAGCCTCCCCTACCCCACTGCTAGTGCCCAGCTCCAGCAAACAGAGCAGCAGTCCAGGGACCCGGCCACGCCAACTTGAACTGACAGCAGGACCCAAGCAGGAGCAGAGGTAACTAGGATTACACCAGGGAAGGGTCTCACCTGGTCACAAGCTGACTTGGAACCCTCAACAGATCAGAACTCTTAACCTCCTTGGTGTCAGGATTAAGGCTGTGGGTGGGGCACCACACACCCTAAGGGACAGTTAGAGGAACTGGTTATCATAATACCTACTCTTGGATAAATACTCTGAGCTGTTTTTCATTGAAAGTGTACATTGTTTAATTAAATTTCAGAATTTATCTGTATTTGGTTCCACTCAGCCTACTTGAATACTGTCATAGCAGGCAAACCCAACACCTAGGGTCACTTTTGTAGATACTCTGAGAGTCTTGAGAGCCATACCTAATGCCTTAAGCTCCTACGCTGAAGTTATATAACATCAGATTGACTGATATATCTAATAATACCCAGCTAACTAGAAAATCCAATCATTAAATAATCCAGGATGCAAAAATATATACATTATAACACAAGAAACACCAAAAATCAAGACAATATAAATCCACCAAAAAGTATTAATGCATCAAAAATGACCTCCAGTGAGAATGAGTTAGAGGAAATGCATGAGAAAGATTTCAAAAGAATGATTATAAATATGTTTAAAGAAGTCAAAGAAGAAATCAAAGGAATGAAAGAGGAAATCAAAGGAATCAAAGAAAACACAGGACACCAAATTAATGAAATAAAGAGGTCAATACTAGACATAAATAAGGAACTAGAAATAATAAAGAAAAACCAGTCAGAATTACTAGCAATGAAGAACACAGTTAATGAAATAAAAAAAACTGTGGAAAATCTCACCAGTAGAATGGATGAAGGAGAGGACAGAATATCTAAGCTAGAAGACCAGGTGGCAGATCTAATACAGTCCAACAAAGAGAAAAACAAATGAATAGAAAAGTATGAGCGGGAATTTCAAGATATTCGGGACATTATGAAAAGATCAGACATAAGAATTCAGGGCATAGTAGAAGGAGAAGAATTTCACTCTAAAGGCATAGTAGGCATCTTCAACAAAATCATAGAAGAAAACTTCCCCCAAATTGGGAAAGAGGTGCCAATGCAGATACAGGAATCCTTTAGAACCCAAGCCATACAAAACCGGGAAAGAACCTCTCCTCGGCATATTATAATCAAACTACCAAACAAACAAACCAAAGAAAAAATATTGAAAGCAGTCAGAGAGAAAAATCAAGTTACCTACAAAGGCAAGCCTATCAGGATCATAGCAGATTACTCAACACAAACTTTAAAAGCCAGAAGGGTGTGGAGTGATGTATTCCAAGTCCTGAAAGATAACAACTGTCAACCAAGGTTACTTTATCCTGCAAAACTATCCATTCAAATAGATGGAGAAATAAGGACATTCCACAACAAAAGCAAGCTAAAGGAGTATTTGAAGACAAAACCAGCTCTACAGAAAATACTTGAAAGAATCCTCCATGCTGAAGAAAAAGAAAAGCACACATATAAGGAACCAGGAAAAAACAAACAATACTCAAATTCTAATTAACACAAGAGAGCAAAGGTAAAATTGGAAGAACTACAAAAAAAATGGCAAAAATGAATACACACCTTTCAATATTATCTCCTAATATCAATGGCCTCAATGCCCCAGACTGGGTTAAAAAGCAGGATCCTTCAATTTGTTGTCTCCAAGAAACCCACCTTTTTACAAAGGATGGACACTATCTTAGGGTGAAAGGTTGGAAAACGGTGTTTCAAGCAAATGTACCTAGAAAACAAGCAGGGGCTGCTATTCTAATATCTGACAAGGTAGACTTCAGTCCAACATTAGTTAAGAAAGATAAGGAAGGCCACTTTATATTGACTAAAGGCACCCTCCAACAAGAGGAAATTACAATCCTAAACATATATGCACCTAACATGGGGGCCCCCAAATTCATCAAACAAACACTATTAGAACTAAGGTCACAGATAACACCAAACACAGTGGTAGTGGGAGACTTCAACACCCCACTCTCATCAATTGACAGGTCATCCCGGCAAAAAATAAACAGAGAGGCATCTGCACTAAATGAGGTCATAGAAGGAAAGGACCTAACTGATATCTACAGGACATTTCATCCAAATGCTGCTGAATATACATTCTTTTCAGTAGCACATGGAACATTCTCTAAAATAGACCATATACTAGGACACAAAGCAAATCTTAACAAATACAGGAACATTTAAATAATTCCTTGCATTCTATCTGACCACAATGGAATCAAACTACAAATCAATAGCAAGAAAGGCTATAGAGCATACACAAAATCATGGAAATTAAACAACACACTACTAAATGATGAATGGGCCAATGAAGAAACCAAGAAGGAAATAAAAAAATTTATAGAGTCAAACGATAGTGAGAACACAACATACCAAAATCTCTGGGACTCAATGAAGGCAGTCCTAAGAGGTAAATTTATAGCTTTAAGTGCCTATATTAAGAAATTAGAAAGGTCGCAAGTAAATGACCTAATGCTTCACCTTAAAGCCTTGGAAAAAGAAGAACAAGGCAAACTGAAAATCAGTAGACGGGAAGAAATAATAAAGATTAGGGCAGAAATTAATGATATAGAAACCAAAAAAACAATCCAAAGAATCAATGAAACAAAGAGTTTGTTCTTTGAAAGGATAAGCAAGATTGATAAACCCTTAGCAAATCTGACCAAAACAAAGAGAGAAGAGACACAAATTAATAAAATTAGAGATGAAAAAGGTAATATCACAACAGATGCCAGAGAAATTCAAAAAATCGTAGGGACATACTATAAAAGCATATACTCCACAAAGTATGAAAATCTGAAAGAAATGGATGATTTCCTTGACTTATATGACCTACCTAAATTAAATAAAGATGAGATTAATCACTTAAATAGACCTATAACAAGCATGGAGATCCAAGCAGTTATCATAAATCTCCCAACTATCCAGGCGTGGTGGCGCATGCCTTTAATCCCAGCACTCGGGAGGCAGAGGTAGGAGGATCGCCGTGAGTTCGAGGCCACCCTGAGACTCCGTAGTGAATTCCAGGTCAGCCTGGGCTAGAGTGAGACATTACCTCGAAAAACAAACAAACAAAAAATATCTCCCAACTGAAAAAAGTCCAGGCCCAGATGGATTCACTGCTGAATTTTACCAGACATTCAGGGAAGAACTAACACCACTGCTTCTTAAGCTTTTCCATAAAATAGAAAAAGAAGGAATCCTACCAAATTCCTTCTATGAAGCCAGCATCACCCTGATATCAAAACCAGGCAAAGACAGAACAAAAAAAGAAAATTACAGACCAGTCTCCCTAATGAATATAGATGAAAAAATTCTCAACAAAATATTGGCAAACAATACAAGAATATATCAGAAAGATCATTCACCCTGACCAAGTAGGCTTCATCCCACAGATGCAGGGATGGTTCAACATACACAAATCGATAAATGTAATACATTATATAAATGGACTGAAGGACAAAAATCACATGATCATCTCATTAGATGCAGAGAAACCATTTGACAAAATCCAACATCCCTTCATGATAAAAGTCCTACAGAGACTGGGAATAGAAGGAACATATCTCAATATAATAAAGGCTATTTATGACAAGCCTATAGCCAGCATATTACTAAATGGGGAAAAACTGGAAGCTTTTCCACTAAAATCAGGAATAAGACAAGGGTGTCCACTGTCCCCACTTTTATTTACTATAGTACTGGAAGTCTTAGCCATAGCAATAAGGCAAGAGATGCACATAAAAGGGATACAAATTGGAAAGGAAGAGATCAAGTTATCATTATTTGCAGATGACATGATTCTATACATAAAGGACCCTAAAGACTGTACCAGCAAATTGTTAGAGCTGATAAACACCTACAGCCATGTAGCAGGATACAAAACAACTACACAGAAATCAGTAGCATTCCTATATGCTAACAACAAACACAGAGGATGAAATCAGAGAATCACTCCCATTCACAATTGCATCAAAGAAAATAAAGCATCTTGGAATAAACCTAACCAAGGAAGTAAAGAATCTCTACAATGACAACTATAAAACACTCAAGTGAGAAATTGCAGAAGACACTAGGAAATGGAAAAATATCCCTTGTTCCTGGATTGGAAGAATCGATATTATGAAAATGGCAATCTTACCAAAAGCAATCTACACATTTAATGCAATCCCTATCAAAATTCCAATAGCATTCTTCACAGAAATAGAAAAACCAATCCAAAAATTCATTTGGAATCACACACACAAAAAAAACTCAAATATCTAAAACAATACTGAGCAACAAAAATAAGGCTGGTGGTATCACCATTCCTGATTTTAACCTATACTACAAAGCCATACTAACAAAAACAGCATGGTACTGGCACAAAAGCAGACTTGTAGATCAATGGAACAGAATAGAGGACCCAGATGTAAGTCCAGGTAGCTATAGCCACCTGATATTCGATAAAGATGCCAAAAATACTCATTGGAGAAAAGACAGCCTCTTCAGCAAATGGTGCTGGGAAAACTGGATATGTATCTGTAGAAGGATGAAAATAGATTCTTCTCTCTCTCCATGTGCAAGAATTAAGTCCAAATGGATTAAAGACCTTAACATCAGACCTGAAACTCTGAAATTGTTAGAGGAAAAAGTGGGGGAAACCCTTCAACATATTGGTCTTGGCAAAGGCTTTCTGAATATAACCCCAATTGCTCAGGCAATAAAACCACAGATTAACCACTGGGACCTCATGAAATTACAAAAATTTTGTACTGCAAAGGACACTGTGAATAAAGCAAAGAGGCAACCTACAGAAAGGGGAAGGCAGAGGTAGGAAGATCACCATGAGTTTGAGGCCAGCCTAAGATTATATGACTATATAGTGAATTCCAGGTCAGCTTGGACTAGAGCAAGACCCCACCTTGAAAAAACAAAAGCAAACAAAAAAAAATTAGAACTATGGAGATTGCTCAATAATTAAAGGTGTTTGCTTGCAAAGCCTGATGGCCCAGGTTAGATTTCCTAGTGTCCATGTAAAGCCAGATGCACAAAGAGGTGCCTACATCCGGAGTTCATTTGCAGTGCCAAGAGGCCCTGGTGCATCCATTCCCTCTCTCCCTCTCTCTCTCTGCAAATAAATTTAATTTTTTTAATTTTTAAAGAAAAACGCTATTAAAATTTTTTAAAATTTTATTTATTTGCACTGTGAACTGAAGTTCCAAAAAAAAAAAAAAGAAACAGAAAGAAAGAAAGAAAAGCCAGGTATTGTGGCACACACCTTTAATCCCAGCACTTGGAAGGCAAAGGTAGGAGGATTGCCATGAGTTCAAGGCCACCCTGAGACTACATAGTGACTTCCAGGTTAGCCTGGGCTACAGTGAACCCTACCTCAAAAAAAAAAAAAAAAATAGACCTATGCTATAAGACTGCAACTGCAGAGTTGGAATGTTTTAAGTTATCTTGGGCTATTTTTAGCCCCTTAATAGCCGTTTTTGGCCCACCTCTGCATCTGACCTAACATCCTTGTGACTACCAGGTGATCACGTGAAACCTTTTGGGATGTACTAGCAGACCACCAGCTTCTGCCAGCTACAAGGCTAAGAACTGACATCAGACAGCCTCTGAGGCTCATGGCAGCAATTTCCCTGCTTTGCTGTAGCCTGTCTATTTGATGTTTCCATCAGTGTATTTGAAAGGTGTCTTGGTTTATGACCTTCTGTAACTATAAAACCTTCATGAAGTTGTTAATATTTTGGAACATGGAATTTGGGGTAACCTGAATCTGTGTTCCTGGGCTGCTGTGGTCACTCATATTTGGCTCCAGAATAAACTATAAACTATCCATTATTCCCCTTTAGGTGAAAGCTGACAGTGCGCACACACATACACACACATGGTCACAGCAGGGTCTCTTGCTGGTGCAAAGGCATGCCCATTCGGCTTTACATGGACAGCTAGGGAGTTGAACCTAGGCTGGCAGGCTCTGTAAACAAGTGCCTTTCTCCCCACCCCTCCCACTTTCTCTTGATGGCTTAGAAATTTAGTTTAAAATTTTCACCATCTTACTGCCGGATGTCATTGTACATGCCTTTAATCTCAGTGCTTAGGAGGCAGAGGTAGGAGGATCACTATGAGTTCGAGGTCAGCCTGAGACTATATAGTGAATTCCAAGTCAGCCTGGGCTAGAGTGAAACCCTATCTCAAAAAAAAAATTTCAACTTCTCAAAAAAAAAAAAAAAAAAAGTCAGGCTGGAGAGATGGCTTAGTGGCTAGGGCGCTTGCCTACAAAGCCCGTAAGGACCCAGGTTTGATTCCCTAGTATCCACATAAACCAGATGCACAAGGTGACACATGCATCTGGAATTTGTTTGTAGTGGCTAGAAGCCCTGTTGCAGCCATATTCTCTCTCTCACTTACTCTTTTTTTTTTCTTTTCGAGGTAGGGTCTCACTCTAGCTCAGGCTGATTTGGAATTCACTATGTAGTCTCACGCTGGCCTCAAACTCACAGCAATCCTGCTACCTCTGCCTCCCAAATTCTGGGATTAAAGGTGTGCACCACCACACCCGGCTTCTCTCTCTCTTAAATAAATAAAGAAATTATTTACGTCTCCCTAAAAAGGGATAAAAATAAACTAACTCCAATTTTTAGCCTCTCTATATTGAACATGAAGCTTCCTTGACTCTAAGTATCACATTCTAGAATTAGAAACCATCCTCCTGGATCTCACTTGGAGATTCCAACCCATCATAGATCCACCCCACTCTCAGGATCCTGCTGGCTCCCCAGCCTCCCACAGATTCCCACATTCTTCTTCCCAGTGGGGACTGCCATTCTTGTGACAAATGGCTCTGAGCACATGCCGTGCAGAGTGGGGACATACACAGATGCATCAACACACCCACTCATGTTAAACAAACAAACACACATGCACACAAGTTGTGTCACACTGGCCTGGATTTTCTTTTGCAGCAAAATCCATGATTCTCTTTCTTAGAACAGACCTCACCAAGACCAGCTTTCCACTCTTGGCAGGCCTTCCAGACAAAACACGGCCAACACACCTTCAGACTGACCTCGTGAGGGAGAGGCCCCATGATCCACCAGCAGGTGCTGCAGGATGAGCAGGAAGTGGCCTCTGATGAGACCTCCCACTTGGATGTCTTCATTCTTCCTCAGGAAGATCCTTAAGACAACCAGTACCTTTTGGGCTATGTCAACTGGACTGGAACAGATGAGGTCCTGAGAAAAACAGGAGGTCAGCTCAGAGAACATGGCAGCCAGAGACAGGTGGAGAGTGGAGAAGAGGGGTGGGAAGGCTCAGGATAATGGTGTCACAGAGGCTGAATTCTCACTCAGTACCAGTTTCATACGAAAGACTCTACTGGGTGCACTGACCCTTCACACACTCTGAGGAACAGTCCCATCCTGTGAAGCACATCTCAAACCAAAGCAGATGGAGGCTCAGACAATATGTGATTTGTGAGGTCACATAAAACCAGTAAGTGGCACAAAGAATGTGAATATGGGTCTCTAGATTGAAAATTCTTTCTGTACTTCAGGATGCTTCTCTCTCCTTTCTCTCTCTCTCTCTCTCTCTCTCTCTCTGTCTCTGTCTCTTTCCCTCTCCCCTTTCTGTCTCTCTCTCTTTCTCAAATGGAAGTACTAGGAAGTATCAGGAAGAGGTTGTTTTTAAGACAGGGAACCTGAGAGTGCCCTAAAGGAAAAGACAGTACAGAGGACAGGGCTGTCAAGGGCCAAAGAAAGGATAGGCTGGGACAGATCCAGGGCACAGGAAGGGAAGTGAGGACCAGGCCAATCCCTTTCCCTGCCATGGCATCTGTCTATCCCTGCCTCAAGCTGTAAAGGTCTTAGGTTCAGAAAATGGAAACGGACATTGTTTTTGTTTAGCTTTCAGAGTTATTTTAATGAGTGTATGTTCAAGGCAAAACCAGCCAGAAGTGGCACCAGCAGCTGTCCACTGATAGCTGCTGGCACCTACCAGCTCAAACAAGCCAATTCCTTTGGACAGGCTGACGTGTCAGGCCAGTTAGGACTGGGTGCTATAAATCCAAGGTCACACAAAGACTTCCTATCCAGAGAGGACAGCTTCTAACATAAACATGGCTACAGGGCACTCAGCCAGACAAATTCTGATGTGCCAACCACCGGACAAGGCAGGCAAGGATGAGGAATCACGAATGTTGGGCTTGATTTGTCACAAACTTCCACAGTGGCTGGGGAAACAGCTACAATCTCAATGGTAACTGTCAATCAGAACTTAGTAATGTGTGTGCCATGTGTGTTTACACAGTAGCTGTATAGTTGCATATGTCTTCACAGGAACTCTTTCAGGTGGGTGTCATCCCAATTTTTCAGATGGGAAAACTGAGGCAGATTGATTATTTGCCTATCAAGAAAGTAGTAGATGGTCTGGAAAGATGGCTTAGCAGTTAAGGTGCATGTCTGCAAAGCCAAAGGACCCAGGTTCGATTCCCTAGGACTTACATAAACCAGATGCACAAGATGGAGTATGCATCTGGAGTTTGTTTGTAGCAGCTGGAGATCCTGGCATGCCCTATCTATCTATCTATCTACCTACCTACCTACCTACCTACCATCTATCATCTATCATTTCTCCAATAAATGAATGAATATAAATAAAATTTTTAAAAGAAAGTAGTAGAGAGCTAGGGAAGATGGTTCACACCTATAATTTCAGTACTCAGGAGGCTGATGCAGGAGGATCACCATGAGTTTGAGGCCAGCCTGGGCTACAGAGAGCTTTTCCCAAAAAGGGAAAACATTAAACATATAGAGTTGTAACTTCTACTACACTGTGAGCTAAAAGAAGGGCTGAGATTTGCTTTGTCACTTTACAGAGACTCTAGGAAGACAAGGGCATAAAATCAGAGGGCTAGCTGGGCCTGGTGGTGCACGCCATTAATTCCAGCACCTGGGAGGCAGAGGTAGGAGGATCATCATGAGTTTGAGGCCACCCTGAGACTACATAGTGAATTCCAGGTCAGCCTGGACTAGAGTGAGCACTTACCTTGAAAAAAAAATCAGAGGGCTAGAGAAAATCTAGATCACTTCAGAGACAGGCATGATGGCACAAAGACTGAAATTCTAGCATGCAGGAGGCTAAGACAGTAGGATTTCAAGTTTGAGGATAGCCTGGGTGACATACTGAGTTCCAGGCAACCTGGAATACATAGTGAGACCCTGTCTCAAACAACAACAAATTTAGGTCATATTATCCAATCCTTATACTTTGTAGAGAGTAAGGCAGAAGTCTAAAAGGATGATTTGCCCAAGATCAGGAGTGGCCAAAAGTCACAGTTCCCTCCTCTGGCCCATCCCTGCCTCACTGTTCCCCAGAAATCTGAGTTAATGACTTTGTTTGAGGCAGGGTCTCATTCTAACCTAGGCTGACCTGGAACTCACTCTGTAGCCCAGGCTGGCCTAGAACTCATGGTGATCCTCCTACCTCTGCCTCCCGAGTGCTGGGATTAAAGGTGTGCACCACCACATCCAGATTTGAGTTATTGAATTTTAATGGCCCAAAAGGAGGACTGGAGAGATTGCTTAGCAGTTAAGGTACTTGCCTGCAAAAGCTAAGAACTTGGAGGCTGGAGAGATGGCTTAGCAGTTAAAGTGCTGGCCTGCAAAGCCAAAGGACTCAGGTTTGATTCCCCAGTACCCACATAAATTTAGCCAGATGCACAAGGAGGCAATGCAGCTGGAGTTTGTTTGCAGTGGCTAGGGACTCTGGTGTGCCCATTCTCTCTCTCCCTTTCTCTCTCAATAAATAAATAAGATATATTTTTAAAAACCTAAGAACTCATGTTCAAATCTCCAGGTCCCACATAGCCAGACACACAGTGACACAAGCGCACAATGTCACGCA
This sequence comes from Dipus sagitta, assembly GCA_036346955.1. NCBI lineage: Eukaryota > Metazoa > Chordata > Mammalia > Rodentia > Dipodidae > Dipus > Dipus sagitta. The sequence continues at coordinate 445,624 of CM070777.1, read as the reverse complement.
TACACACAAGGGGACACACATGTCTGTAGTTCATTCACAGTGGCTGAAGGCCCTGGCGTGCCTATTTTCTCCCTCTCTCTGCCTCTTTCAAAAATAAATAATAAAAAAAACCTTTAAATAAAGGGTCTAAAAGGAAAGGGGTTACTTGGTCTTTGTTGGTTGTGGCAGTAAATATGCACCCCAGCAAGTGAGTCAGTGGAAAGGGAAGGTGCTGGGTGGAACCATGGCCCACTGTGTATCTTCAGTTGCCCATAGCTGTCTGGACTCAGAACAAATAGAGCATCTGTGGCACTGTGTTTCTCACTCTAAACAACCTACATGAAAGACCACCCATAGATCAGAGTGGCAATTAACAGCTTTGTTTCAGCTGTTAATTACCCATATCAAAGCCAGAAATTGGTACTAGCACATATTTTTAGACTCTTTTCCCCTCCTATCACTAAAAGCTGGGAAGAAATGGTATGAATTATATATGTAAAAAAGACGACAAAGTTGTTCCTGGTGGTTCTTTTTTACCACGGATATTTCAAGGATCTGCTTCAGTAAAAACTCATTAACTTTGGTCTCCAGACATGGTCATGATACTTATTAGCTATATGACCTTGGGCAACTCAACTGGCCTCCCTGACATGAACAGTCTTTATCTGGTTCACAGTCAGAGCCAATGATTAGTAAGGGGCTACCTACTATGCGCAGCACACCATAAGTGTTCCTACACACTATCTTTTCCATCCTCATATTAGCTTCATTTTAGAAGTGAGGAAACTGAAGCTCAGAGACACTTCCATCTTCCTCATCTCTAAATAGCACCCGGTCATGAAGGTAGCTCCTTCCCGTTGAGCTCTAGGCCAAAGAAAGTCAAAGGCTCCTATGTGCTGACCCTACCACCTCCAGGAGGGAGAGATTAAAAGGACGGGACACAGTAGGATAAAAATGGGGCACACATTCCAGCTTCCTGGGAATAGAGACTCACTTAGGATCTGGACTTCTAAGATTTCTCTTTGGCTTGCTTCTTTTAAGTACTTATTTCCTTTGAAACTGGTGGCCTAAGACAGCTTTCAGCCAGGGTACACCATCTCCGCTCTAGGAAGGCACAGACTGAAAAAGGGAACTTGAGAGAAGAGATATGAGCTCCATCTTATTTTAATTAATTTATTGGTATTGTGGATTGAACCCAGTGCTTATTGCAGTCTAAGCATGTACCCTATTACTGAGAGACATCCTCATTCCAATGAGCTCTGTTAATAGAATTGTTTAGATTGTGGGTATTATGAGACTAAGCTCAGGAGAGTGGTCAGAGGTAAGGCACAGACTTAAGTCATCAGTACATAGGCAGAAGGCAGATTCTAAGCTAGATGAGCCAACCTGGACAGAATCTACTGAGTGAAGATACCTAGGACAGAACTTTAAGAAACACTGACTTTCAAGAGCCAGCCAGGAGATGGGCAAAGTACAAAAGACTGAAAATAAATATCAAGAGAGGGATGAGGAAAATCAAGAGATGGCATGCCCCAAAACCAAGAGGGAGTCACTAAAAAAGATTGGAAACCCACCAATATCAACAAGTCACATAAGATGAGAACAAACAAGTCCATGGAAATTAGCCACAGAGACATCCTTGTCAATCCTAGTGACAGAAGTTTTACCAGACAATAGGGTCTGAAGCCAGAAGGATGGAACAATTAATGAGATGGAGGTGAAACTTTGAGGACAATTATTTCTATGAATTGAGCTATGCAAGGGAAAGAAATTACAGTGGAAAGAATAGGAGGACAGGACAAGTGAGCATCTGGTCCGGGTGGAAGACCTGTAGAGCAACTGAGGGATGGGGAGTTGGTTCAGTGGGTAAGGGTGTTGGTGATTTCAATAAGGTGTCTCCCACAGACTCAGGTCTTTTGCCTCCAGCTGGAGGCAATTACGGACGTGGAGCTTTGCTGGAGGAGGTGTATTGCTGGGAGTAGGTTTAGGGGTGTTATAGCAAGCTTCCCCCTTGCCAGAGTTCAGCTCACTCTCTTGTTGCTTCCTGCCACCTGCTGTGGCAAGATATGATGATAACCAGCCCCTACTCTACCATACTTCCTTACCATTATAAAGCTTCCCTTGAGTCTGTACACCAAAGCAAAGCTGCTTTTGGTTGGGTATTTTGTCCCAGCAATGCAATGGTAGCTACAACACAGAACTTGCTATACAAACATGAGGACCTGAGTTGGTATTTATTTATTTATTTATTTATTTATTTATTTATTTATTTGAGATAGAGAGAGAGAAAGAAAATGGGCACACCAGGGCCTCAGTGCAAACAAACTCCAGATATGTGCGCCGCCTTGTGCATCTGGTTTACATGGATCCTGGAGAGTCGAACTAGGATCCTTTGGCTTTGCAAACAAAAGCCTTAACCGTTAAGCCATCTCTCCAGCCCAGGACCTGAGTTTTATCTTCAGCACCCACATAATAAGCCTAGCATGGCTGTGCACACCTGTAACCCCAGAGCTTAAAAGGTACAGAGACAGAAACATCATTGGGGTTCACTAGTCAGCCAATCTAACAGAAAAATTGCAAGCCCCAGGTTCAGTGAGAGAGCCTATCTCAAGGACAGAAGGCAAAAGATAGAGGTCATACAATGTCCTCCACACACTAAAAACAAACGCACAAAAAACAGAGCAACTTGGGAATAGATTTGGCAGGGCTCACACTGTCTCATAGAAACAGAAAGCCTGCCATTTATTTCATTCTCTCTCTCTCTCTCTTTTGATTTTTTGATTTTTTCAGGGTTTCCACTCTAGCCCAGGCTGACCTGGAATTCACTATGTAGTGTCAGGGTGGCCTCGAACTCACTGCAATCATCCTACCTCTCCCTCCTGAGTGCTGGGATTAAAGATGTGCACCACCATAGGGGGCTTCATTCTCTCTCTTTCTTTCTTTTTTTAAATTATTTATTTATTTATCTATTTGAGAGAGAGAAAGAATAAGGGAGAGAGAGAGAGAATGGGTATGCCAGGGCTTCCAGACACTGCAAACAAACTCCAGATGTATCGGCCACCTTGTGCATCTGGTAGGTCCTGGGGAATCAAACATAGGTCCTCAGCCTTCACAGACAAGTGCTTTAGCTGCTAAGCCATCTTTCCAGCTCTCTCTCTCTCCCTTTCTCTCTCTCTCTCTCTCAATCTCTCTCTATCTTTTTGTTTTGTTTTGTTTTGGTTTGGTTTGGTTTTTCGAGGTAGGGTTTCACTCTAGCCCAGGCTGACCTGGAATTCCCTATGGAGTCTCAGGGTGGCCTAGAACTCATGGTAATTCTCCTGCCTCCGCCTCCCAAGTGCTGGGATTAAAGGCGTGTGCCACCACACCCGGCTTCTCTCTTTCTTAAGACAATGTCTCATGTAGCCCAGACTAGCCTTGAACTTTCTAGTAGCTAAGGGTGACCTTGGACTTCCGATCCTTCCAAATCCATCTCTGAGGTGCTGGGATTACAGTTTTGTGCCACCATATCTGGTTATGTTGTGCTGAGGATCCAACCAAGGGCTTTGTGCATGCTAGACAAGTACTCTACCAGCTGAACTATATTCCTAACCCAAGGCCTGCCATTTCTCAGTGCAGAAATGAATGAGAAGTCACCTACCAACAAGATGAGCAGGATGCTGAGGCTGCTTCTGAGCACCTGGAACAGGGCTGCTAAATTGGCGGAAAGGATGGGATTCCCAGGAATAGGGTCATCATCCAGTTCCTCAGAGCTGATCTCTTCCCAAGAGAACCAAAGTTCCAGGACACAGTGCCCAAACCTACTCATCAGCTCGGGGTATACCAGAAAGAACCTGAGCAGGAGTGGGTGGTGAGTGTAGACCAGGTGCAAGTCCGAGATGCCCTCTAAGAGTTTTCTGATTGCACTGACCACAACCTGGAGGCAGAATAAATGAACTAAATACACCTTGCAGAGGACCTGAAACCTCAACATAACCAATGACTGAGGGAAATGCTCTGACATCTCAGCATCCTAGGACACTTCACTAGCCAGTCCCAAGGCAGTTGGGTAAGAAAAGAAAGCTTACCTTATAATAGCAGTTCTCAATTGGGAGTAATTTTTGCTCCCTATGTGATATTATATTTCTGAATAACATGACTGGGGAAGTGCCAAGGGCATCTAGTAGGGACACAGCAAGGGTATTGTTAAGTATTGTTAAGTATCTCCCAATGCACAGCAAAAATTCTCACAGAAAAATAATGATTCAGGGCTGGTGAGATGGCTTAGCAGTTAAGGCGCATGCCTGTGAAGCCTAAGGTCCCAGGTTCTATTCTCCCACATAAGCCAGATGCACATGGTGGCACATGCGTCTGGAGTTCGTTTGCAGTGGCTAGAGGCCCTGATGTGTCCATTCTCTCTCTCTTTCCCTCTCTCTGTCTCTAATAAATCAATAAAAATAAATCTTTTACAAAGAAAGAAAAAAATGATTCAGGGCAATATTAATAGTGCTGAGGTTGGGCTGGAGAGATGGCTTAGCGGTTAAGCGCTTGCCTGTGAAGCCTAACGACCCCAGTTCAAGGCTCAATTCCCCAGGACCCACGTTAGCCAGATGCACAAGGGGGCGCATGCATCTGGAGTTCCGTTTGCAGTGGCTGGAAGCCCTGGCGCACCCATTCTCTCTCTCTCTCTCTCTCTCTCTATCTCTATCTGCCTCTTTCTCTCTGTCTGTAGCTCTCAAATAAATAAATAAAAATGAACAAAAAAAATAGTGCTGAGGTTGAGGAAATCAGCTCTATTATGATGGTACTGCAGAATAATGTAATTATCAATGTTCCTGTCTATCTACCACACTAGACTGAAAGCTTCTTAAGGGCAGGTGAGCCTTATCAGAGGGCTTGGCTCAGAAGAGATGAAGCAGAAGTGTATGACATCATTTATTAACCCTTCAAAACCTACCTCTTATCATTGCATGTATAACAATATTCAAATCAAGACTTAATGGGATTGTACTGGGAGAGTAGTAAGGCACATCTGGGAATCTGTGAGGGCATTTCCAACAAGTAAGCAAGCAGGAAGACCTGCTCTGACTGCGGGTGGCACCATCCCATAGGCTGAGAGCCCAGATGGAATAAAAGGGGAAAAAGAAGAAAACTTGCTAACACTGTCTGTCTCTCAGTTCCTCTTTTTCTCATTGCCTCCCTTCTTTCCTTCTCCCCGCCACCCCCCACCACCACCGCCCTGCTGCCCTCTTCTCTCTTCTTCCCTCCTCCTCATTCCTCCCTGGCCACCATGATTCCAGCTGCTCTGCTCTGCCACAACTGACCCTGACACTATGCCCTAAAAGAAATCTTTCCCATCATGTTTTTCAGGTATTTGATTACAGAGATGAAAATTTCACTATCATGCTATTTTTTTTTTAATGGTTTGTTGAGGTAGGGTCTCACTCTAGCCCAGGCTGACCTGGAATTTACTACATAGTCTCAAGGTGGCCTTGAACTCACGATGTACTCCTACCTCTGCCTCCCAAGTGCTGAGATTAAAGGTGTGCACCACCATGCCCGGCCCTTACCATGGCTATTCTAAGAGTTTTATTGTTCTGACTCTCTCATTTAGGCCTTCAATCCATTTTAATGTTTTTTTGTGCAAGAGGCATAAAATAAGAGTCCCACTTTATTTTCTTTCCATGTTGATTTCCAGTTGTCCCTGCAAATTTATTAACTATTCTCCCCATCACCATTGAATAGCCTGACACCGTTACCAAAAATAAACTGATGGTGAATGAGTTTATTTTTGAACTCTAAATTCTAAATATTATTTATTAATTTATTTATTTTGAGAAAAAGAGAGTGAGAAAGAGGCAGAGAGACAGAGAGAGAAAATGGACACACCAGGGCCTTCAGCCACTGTGAAGGGGCTCCAGATGCCTGTGCCTCCTTGTGGTGCATGTGTGACATTGTGTGCTTGCGTCACTGTGCGTCTGGCTATGTGGGCCCTGGTGATTTGAACGTGAGCTCTTAGGCTTCACAGGCAAGCACCTTAACCACTAAGACATCTCTCCAGCCCTATTCCAAATTTTTTGATAAAATGTTAACAGAGAAGACAATGCCTCACAGTTCCCTCCTTCTGCACAAACCAAGAATGGTACCAAGGAAAGAGCCTGTGGGCCGTAAAGAAAGTCATTTTTACTTTAGGGGTAAACAATAAAAATCTATTATCTTTGGCTAGAGGTCAGCCAAAATGTTCTTACTCAGGTAAAATAAGGGTGTTGGTAAGTCTGCATTCTTCCTGAAGGTTGTAGGGGAAAATTTGTTTTCTTGCTTTTGGGGCTTCTAGGTGTGTGTAGGGGGATTTAAGTTTATATATTTATTTGCACATGTGTTTTCTCTGTGTGTTTTATGTGTAGGTGTGCTGGGGTCACTTGCCCCTGCAAACAAACTCTGTACGTACCCGCCATGTTTGCTGCTGGCTTTACACTGGTGCTAGAAAATTGAACCTGGGTCAGCAGACCTTGCAAGCATGTGCCTATAACCACTGAGCAATCTCCTAGCCCTAGATGTGATTTTTCGAGACAGGGTCTCATGTAGCCAAGACTAGCCTAGAACTCCCAGTCCTTGTGTCTATATCTCCCATGTGTTGAGATTACAGGTCTGTGTCACCCTGCCTGGCTTACTTTCACTTACGTTTACATTTTCTTTTTTGTTTGTTTTTCAAGGCAGGGTCTCATTCTAGCCCAAGCTGGCCTGGAATTCACTATATAGTCTCAGGCTGGCCTTGTATTCAAGATGATCCTCCTACCTCTGCCTCTCAACTGTTTACATTGTCTTATCTATGAAATGGAAAAATGAGCAGTCCCTACCAGGACTGTAGAAATAATTCATAGGCTCTATATGGGTCAGTGTTTCTTCCTCTCCTCTCCCCTAACATCCCCACTCTGTGTCTCTATGCCCTCACCTGGCTACACATGTATCGTCATGTTCTCCCAGGGAATATTAGTGTAAGCAGATTTAGGAGAAGAACCTTGGGCATTCTGTTCCATACCTTATCCAGTGTACTATCCTTGTCTTGGCATATTGCCAGCAGATAGACAGAGGCTCTGCAGACCACCGGTGGAGGGCACTCGCCCTGGTCCTGCAGAGACAGGAGGAAGCCTTGCACAGCCACAAATAATTCTGCCTCAGGGACAAACCTGTTGACCAAGGAGAACCTAAGTGAGAAAGGCATAGCTGGAAGGTCAGTGGACTCTCCTTTTCTCACTGACCACATCCTCCCTGAGCCCAGTGTCCTGTCCCAACATACCCATAGCCTAATGACACCATGAACAAACATTGTGATGTTCAGATTTTCAAAGCAATGTCATACAGGTACGTAACATATATGCCCGTGTTAGGGGTCCCAGACTCCTCACTTATACTGGTCAGTATCTACCAGAGAAAGAAGCTACTTCTGGGGTTCATGAGCTGCTATTTTGGCAGTCTTTCTAACTTTCTCTTCTTGTTGTTTTTTTTTTTTTTCATTTTGTTTTATTTATTTATTTGAGAGAGAAAGAAACAGAGAGAGAATGGACATGCCAGGGCCTCTAGCCACTGCAAATGAACTCCAGACACTTCTGTCACCTTGTGCATCTGGCTTGCATGAGTACTAGGGAATCAAACCTGGGTCCTTAGGCTTCACAGGCAAGCTATCTCTCCAGCCCCTCTTCTTGTATTTATCATCCAACAATGTTCTACCTTATAGGGGTGGAAGAGGGAGGGTATACAGTAGACCTATATATGTAACACATAATGGAGGAAGCTGAGCATGGTGGCAATATCTCTGTAGTCCAGCACTTAGAAGGTGAAGGCAGAATTAGGAGTTCAAGGCCAGCCTAAGTTACACGAAAACCTATTTTTAAAAAATGCTAAGGGAGAAAGAGGCTGACTTTTCAGTATACACTCAATCCTTTTGAATTTCTACCTTGGGTAAGTCTTGATTATCAGGTTAAGTTGCAAAAAAAAAAAAAAAAAGCTTAAACATTTAGAAACCGATAATACTAGGGGCTAGAGAGATGGTTCAGCAGTTAAGACACTCGCTTGCAAATTCTGACAGCCTGGGTTTGATTCCCCAGTATCCATATAAAGCCAGATGCACAAAGTAATGCAAGTGTTATGCCCAGATCACAGAGTCCCCAAAGACCACCGAGAGTCTGACATGTATGCAACAGCAAAGAGCTTTATTTTGGGCTTAAGCTCGGTCTCATGACTTCACCAATGCAGTGGGTCCTGAGCAGCCCTGAGCAGCAAGAGGCCAGGTTTTTTATAGGGATTTGAACAAAGAAGTAGGGAGAAGTAGGGGAATAGTTACATGATTGGTTGATTTAAGCAGTAACTGCACTTGTATTTTTCTGATAGGCTTAGGATGCTGGTGGGCAAAACTGGTGGGCAGGGGGCTAGGGGGATTCCAAGCAAATTAGGTAACCTTTATTGTAATTGGCTATGTGTATTTGAGGAACTTTAAACAAACTTATTTTAAGCAAACTTTATCTATGACCACAGGAATGCATGGTGCAGACAGTCTATTCGCTTGCTGGAGCCTCCAGGAAATAGTAAATGATCTGATGTCTTCGACCCCGTCCCCTAAAGCAGTTAGAGTGTCTTCTCGTGACAGGGAGAAATAAAAGGGGATTAGATCTACTCTTCCTACAACAAGGAGGACTATGTCAAGCCCTGGAAGAGCAATGTTGTTTTTATATCAACATTTGGGGGCTCGTCCGCGATCCCGGAGACCCCTGAGACCTTCAACATGTTGAGTTGAACTGCCAGCTGGTGTCTATGTTGTCTATGTTTTGTCTTTCTTTCAGTCAGTATAGTAATGAGCTCACTCTGTAATTCTGATTTTGCCCCTGTGGTCTGGCGGACACACTGGCTACCACCCTGCCTGGGCAGTGGGTCCTGGGTGCCCCAGGCCCACCTGGAGGGGATTCAATCCCCTTTTAGTGGATTTGTAGAGATGAAGTGGGTCACTCCCGCGGCATAGCGAGAGGCTGTCGTCTCACTTTCAGTTTTGCCTCCAGTGGCCAGGAGGATTTGTTCTTTGTGTGTGTGTGTGTGTGTGTGTGTTCATTGTGCTTGCTAGTTATGTCATGTTTGTGACTGTTTGTAACTAAAGAAATGAGAAGGACACAGGTGACACCCCCTTCTCTTCTAGAGAACCATTTCAAGGAAATCAAAGACCTGAGCATAGAAATTAAAAAGGGAAAGTTAAATGTTTTTTGCACGAACGAATGGCTGACCTTCAATGTTGGGCGGCTGACTGAAGGCACTTTCGACCTACTGACCATTTGCCAGATATTTGTTCTAGGTCAACTTCACCTTACAAAGAGGATTATTAAAAGCAACAGAATTCCCTCTGAAGAGGTAACTTACAATTTGTCAGGTATTAAAAAAAAGATTGTAATGTCCTGTTACTTAAAAGGAGGAGGCAACTGACCTGACTTCTAAGCCAGCCTGCCTCAAAATAACAACAAAATTTGCCTTAGTTACTCCTAATAAAATCATTTCCAAGTGTGTTATTGGTATTAATGACATAAAATTGTATTAAGACTACTTTCTTGTTAGTAATAGGATTAATCAATTTGGTGTAATTTTTTAATAGCCATATAAGAAAGATGGTTAATAATGTGGTGAGATGAATTGATTGAAGGAACTGGGAAGGAATTTTTCAATGTTGGGACATAGAGTGCTTGTTAAAAATGCCTTTTGAGTGGTACTTAGATCAGAATGTTAAAGTATGTAAATAAAGGTGTGCGGATGTAAAAAAAGAAATTTTCAGACTAAACCTAAACACCATGCCTAAAGTTAGAGGTTTTTCAACAGTTTACAAACTCTTAAGAAACAAAAGAACCTATTTTCAGACTAAAATATGTTGGGATAGCTTGCTTAAGCTTTGTCAATTTAAGTCATGGGTAAAACATAAAATTGTTTTATGTTAATGAAAATTTCTGTGGTACATGAAATCAATAGCTATCAAGTTTAAGCCAAAATCATTGGTTGTCAAATAATGTTTTTTCTTTCAAAAAGATTTATCAAGGGTTATATTAACATTTAGCTAGCTGTTTTGGCTCAGAAAAGACCAGATTCTACTCTATTGTATGTAACATAACTGTCTCAATTTTAACATCTTAAGTCCAGTGCTTATAACAAAATTAACTCTTAAGACATATTCCCTACTTTAGGGTACAGCCTCATGCTCAAACAATGGTCCTCATCTGAGGAAAAAAAATATTCAAGATCCATGGTTCTGTTCCAATGTTCTCTGGGTAATTTGTACCCACACAGGTATCTGAACTAATCAAAGATGTTTTCACACAGGTACTAAGACATTACACTGTTTTACTTGTCCTTTTCTGACAATTTCTCAGTTAAATTCGTTAATTTGTAAATCAGTTGGTACTGTTTTCAAGACTGATCACAGGTTCTGCCTATATTTATAAATGTTAGATATTTAAAATATAAAATGTGCCTACTTTCTATACCTCAGATATAAGGCTTATTCTGCCACAGTACAACAAAAATTTTAAAAAATTGACAAAATGATTTTAGAAGCCCTGTGCCATTCTTTAACTAAATCTTCTTCAGTAATCAAATGTGCTCTATATGTACATACATCCAGGCTGGTGTAACTTCCTTTCTAAGTGTGTTTAATCACCTGTATAGAAGCCAAAGCCAATTGGAATCATTGGAGTAAAAAGTATCAATATTTTGGCCTGTGCTCCCAGGTCATAAGGCCACTGGAGATGATGGGACACTTCTACACTGGCCCACTGGTAAGTCACCTGTCTTCCTGTGCAGGGAGGATATGGAGACTCAAACAAAATTGGTGTACAGTCTGAAACAGGAGAGTCACAATTGAGGAGCAATCAGTCCTCCTGACTTTCCAAAGAAGGCAAAACTACTTGGCCAGCATGGCTCTGACTCATCCTAACAGACAGAAAACACCAGTAAGCTATAGGGCTACTTCTGGGTCCCTAAAGTCTCTTTGGAGAGCCATTAATGACCTCCAAAATCAATCCTTAATTAAATTTTGGTTATCTGCATGGTCTTAAACACTCAGAGAGAAATGTATAACCAAAGATAAAAAAAAAAAAAACCTTAAATATATAAATGGCCTATTAAGGAATACAACAAGAGCTTTCCAAGAGGGGAAACAAACATTAAGACATCTTTTCCCCATAGTTCTAATTCTATAATAAATAAAAACAACTATAGATATTCAAAGGGTTATTTTCAAATCTAAAATATGTAAGTAAGTTCTGAGACCAAAAAATATATTTGTACAGCCTTTAATGGCACCCAATAGCTCTTTATTATCAAGATTAAATGTTGTGTATATGTTTCTGATAACTCTGATAATATCTCATCTGTTTTACAAGCCATGTTGAATACTACTGTGCCATTTAATGAACAGTTCTGGAAGAAAATCTCAGCCAGCTCATCCTCAGATGGTCCTGAGACAATCCAAGCCTCTCTACCTGAATTCCCTCAACCTCCAAAAAGACCAGTTTGCTGTGTGCTCACTTCTCATTAACTCCTTACTTTTATTCTTTCTCCCCAATGTTCTCTTCCAAGACTATCTTCCTACACTCTGGGGTCCATTAAAATAGTTCCCCTCTCTGGGAGAGACTCTCTAACTGCAACAAGTCCCCACTTGCGTGTCCCATTCAGCAGGAAATAGTAAATGATCTGATGTCTTCGACCCAGTCCCCTAAAGCAGTTAAGAGTGTCTTCTCATGAGAGGGAGAAATAAAAGGGGATTAGATCTACTCTTTTTTTTTTTTTCTGCTTTTTCAAGGTAGGGTCTCACTCTGGTCCAGGCTGACCTGAAATTAACTATGTAGTCTCAGGGTGGCCTTGAACTCACAGCAATCCTCCTACCTCTGCCTCCCGAGTACTGGGATTAAAGGCGTGCGCCACCACGCCTGGCTATATCTACTCTTCCTATAACAAGGAGGACTATGCCAAGCCCTGGGAGAGCAATGTTGTTTTTATATCAACAATTCAGGTATTGTTAGAGATAGCTTAGCCATGGTCCACAAGAAACTAGAGGAAAGGGCTAAAGCTAGACAGCAGAATCAAAATTGATATGAATCCATGTTTGATTGGTCCTCATGGCTAACGACCTTGTTTTCAGCCCTAGCTGGACCCTTGATTCTATTATTGTTGTTACTAACCCTTGGACCCTGCATAATCAATAAACTAATCTCTTTTGTCAGGGAATGAATTAATGCAGTACCCAGTACCATCCTTTACAACCTCTCCCCTAATAAGGACCCAAGATTGGGTCCTCCTAAGTTACAAGTAGAGGGGGGAATGAAGGACTCAGGAAGCCATAATAAGCCTCAGAATCATCAATAGGCCTAAATTTCTGCTTCCCAGCAAGGTCAATTTCCTGATAAGGGGGAATAGACTGTCTGCACCATGTGTTCCTATGGTCATAGATAAAGTTTGCTTAAAATAAGTTTGTTTAAAGTTCCTCAAATACACATAGCCAATTACAATAAAGGTTACCTAATTTGCTTGGAATCCCCCTAGCCCCCTGCCCACCAGCTTTGCCCACCAGCATCCTAAACCTATCAGAAAAATACAAGTGCAGTTACTGCTTAAATCAACCAATCATGTAACCATTCCCCTACTTCTTCGTTCAAACCCCTATTAAAAAAACCTGCCCCCCCCCCCCCCCCCCCGCTGCTCAGGGCTCTTGTATGGATCCACTGCGTTGGTGAAGTCAAGAGTCCGAGCTTAAGCCCAAAATAAAGCTCTTTGCTGTTGCATACATGTCAGACTCTCGGTGGTCTTTGGGGACTCTGTGATCTGGGCATAACACAAGCATCCAAAGTTCTTTGCAGCGGCAAAAGACTTTGGCACACCCATTCTCTTTCCCTCCCTCCTTGCAAATTAAATAAATAAATAAATAAATATTTTTAAAAAGAAAATAAATATTTGGCTGGCTTGGGATAAAGTTTACAGTGCTTGCCTAGCATATGTAAAGCTCTATGTTTGATCTCCGGGTGTTAAAGAATAATAATACTAAATGTGGGCTGGATATGGTGACGCTGCCTATAGTCCCAGCACTGAGAAGGTAGAGACCAGAGGGTCAGGAGTTCATGGTCATTTTCAGCTACATAGTGAATTCGAGGCTTTTTTCTCAAAAACCTAAAGGTAGAAAGAACCTGGGTGTGGTGGCACGTGCCTTTTTTTTTTTTTTTTTTCAGCAGAAAGAACACAGGAAGTTTTAGTGAATAATTGAAGTGATTACATGCAAAGTGCTTTCCCATAATCAGTGAGTTTCAAAGGAGGATAGAGGGTGATTGACAGTGTTGGCCACCCTTGAAACTCCTGATTGGAGGCAATAATTAGAAGCAAGGAGAAAGAGACCCAGTCTCTTTCTCTTCCTCCCTCCCTCCCTTCCTCTGGGTACTTTAATCCCAGCACTCGGGAAGCAGAGATGGAAGGATCACCTTGAGGTTGAGGTCACCCTGAGACTACATAGCTGATTTCCAGGTCAGCTTAGGCTAGAGTGAAACCCTACCTCGAAAAAACAAAAAAGCAACAACAACAAAAAGGTGGAAAGATGGGCTGGAAAGATGGCTTAGCAGTTAACCACTTGCCTGTGAAGCCTAAGGACCCCAATTCAAGGCTCGATTCCCCAGGACCCACATTAGCCAGATGCACAAGGGGGCGCACGCGTCTGGAGTTCGTTTGCAGTGGCTGGAGGCCCTGGCGCGCCCATTCTCTCTCTCTCTCTCTCTCTCTCTCTCTCTATCGGCCTCATTCTCTCTCTGTCTGTCACTCTCAAATAAATAAATAAAACAGAAAAAAAAATTTAAAAAAGGTGGAAAGAGTTTAAATGTCCATGAATGGATGAATGAATAAAAATTTGTGGGCTGAAGAGCCGGCTCAGCAGTAAAGTGGTTGCCTGAAAAGCCTAACAACCAGGGCTCAATTCCCCAGTACCCATGTAAAGCCAGATACACAAAGTGGTGCATGCATCTGGAGTTCATTTGCAGCTGCTAGAGGTCCTGGTGTGCCCATTCTCTCTGTCTCTCTTCTCTCTATCTCTCTCTGCTTGCAAATAAATAAGTAAAGATATTTTTTATAATTGTGCTGGGCATGATGACACATACATGTAATGCTAGTAGTTAGTAGTTAGGAGATGGAGGCAGAAGGATCAGTAGTTCAAGGCTGTCCTAGACAACATAGTGAGTTTGAAGACAGTCTGGACTACATGAGACTCTATCTCAAAAAACAAAACAAAAAAGAAAAATTATAGGGCTGGAGAGATGGCTTAGCAGTTAAAGTGCTTGCCTGCAAAGCAAAAGGACCCAGTTTGATTCCCCAGGGCCCATGTAAAGCAAGATGCACAAAGTCTGGAGTTGGTTTGCAGTGCCTAGAGGCCCTGTTGCACCCATTCTTTCTCTCTATCTGCATCTTTCTCTCTCTCTACCTCTCTCTAGTAAATAAATATTTTAAAGGGGAGGGGTGGCTGGAGATATAGCTCAGTGGTAGAGTGCTTACCTAGAATGTACAATGCTCTGAGTTTAATTTCCAATAATAAAAATAAAATAACAAAAGCCTCACATTTATCACTAGAAAAGAGTGACATTTTCTGTACTACTTTTTGCAGCAAGCTCATTAAAAAAAAAAAAAAAAAAAAAAAAAAAAAAACAGCTGGGCATGGTGGCACACACCTTTAATCCCAGCACTGAGAAGCAGAGGTAGGAGGATCACCATGAGTTCAAGGCCACCCTGAGACTACATAGTGAATTCCAAGTCAGTCTGCACTAGAGTGAGACCCTACCTCAAATAAAAGTGAAAATTACATACAATGGTATATAATTTAGCCACAAAAATAAATAATGCTACAAACATGTGAACTGGATGAACTTCAACAACATGCTAAGTGAAAGGAGCCAGTGAGAAAGGGTCATATATTTTATGATTCCATTTGAATGAAATGTTAAGAATAGATAAATCCATAGAGACAGAACACAGATTGTTGGTTGCCAGAGCTACAATATAAGGAAAAATGGGAGTGACTGTTTAATTGGGAGGAGGTACTCTATAGCAATGGAAATGTTCTAGAACTAGGTGAAGGTAGTAGTTATTTAATGAGTGTGCTAGCTATAAAGGGAACATTGAATTGTTCCCTTTAAAACTGTTAATTTGGGGCCAGGGGAGATGACTCAGTGGATAAAGTGGTCACTGATCAATCCTGAGTACTTGAGTTTGATCTGCAGACTCACTCCATTGTGGGCTTCTGTAACTCTAGTGTGCTGACAGCAAGATGGAAGGTGAAGACAGAAGAAATTTCCAGGAAGCTCCCAGAGAGCACAGCAAAGAACAACAGCAAAGAGAACCAGAAAGAGAAACCCTGATTCAAAGGAGGTGAAAGGTCTGGAGAGATGGCTTAGAGGTTAAGGTGCTAGCCTGCAAAGCCAAGGGACCTTGGTTAGATTCCCCAGGACCCATGTAAACCAGATGCACAAGGTGGCACATGCATCTGGAGTTCGTTTACAGTGGCTGGAGGCCCTGGCGCGCCCATTCTCTCCCCCCTCTCCCCCCCCCCCCCGTCTCCCTCTCTCAAATAAATAAATAAAAATAAAAATATTTTTTTAAAAAGTGGGCGGGGGGAGGCTGGAGGGAGGGAGGGAAGAGATGAGCTGCTCAAGAATACCACCCATTTCTCACTCTCCCAGTATTCTAGTTCTTAGCCCCAGGCTTAGAGGATACCTCGAGAAATAATGAATGCATGGAATTGGAACATGGAGCAGATGAGGGTCCCACGACTTACCACAGCCACCAGCTCTGAGCACTGACCTGTCCTCGTGCAGATGAGCCATGTAGAAGAGCAGCAGGATGCAGTACTGCCTCCGGCGCACAGCTACCTCCACGTGCTGGCGATCTGACAGCAAGGCGAGGCTTTCAGGGTTCCTGCTACTTATTTGGAGCAGCCCATGCTCTAGGAACTCGGATATTTGAGAAAGTTCTAGGAGGAAACAGGAAGGAAAAGGCCACACAGAGAACACAGGAAAGCAGTGAGTGTTGATAGGTACTACACGTAGAATACTGCAAGAGTCGTATACATGGAATCAGAGGGTCCTCCTCCTGTACGCAGTTTTCAGCCTGCCTATTAGTTAAAGCTAACATGTGGAAGAACATGGATCACATCCATCACTCATTTGTCCATCCATTTATCCGTCTATCCATCCGTCCATATGATGTATATTCACTGAGGGCCAGGCTGTGAAACACAGGCCCTAACTCCAGGCACTGGTGGGGACAGATAAGACAGACAATTGTAGGACACGTGCTCCAGACTGGAGAGTGATTCGGGCCACATAAGGTGGGAAGGACAACCTAAAAGGGGAGGGAATTAGAGAAGATGAGCAGAAAATAGGGCTGCAGAGATGGCTTAGCAGTTAAGCGCTTGCCTGTGAAGCCTAAGGACCCCGGTTCGAGGCTCGATTCCCCAGGACCCACGTTAGCCAGATGCACAAGGGGGCGCATGCATCTGGAGTTCCTTTGCAGTGGCTGGAAGCCCTGGCGCACCCATTCTCTCTCTCTCTCTCTCCTCCTCTCTATCTGTCACTGTCAAATAAACAAAATAAACAAAAAAATTTTTAAAAAAAGATGAGCGGAAAATAGAAAGAGAAGGAACAGAGGGAAAAAAAAATTCAAGGGACAAGAAACAATGTACTTGGAGGTCCAGAGTTATGATCGAAAACACATTATGTTTATATTCAGCGTGGCTAATCTATGAGTAGATGTGGAGTATTAGGAACTGTGTAATACTATGAATGATGAAGTGGAACAGGCTATTCAAGCTATGGTGAGGACTGGACTTCAGAGGTGTACAAGCAAGAGGCTGGTGTGGGAATGATGCAGAAGGAAGACTTCAGGAGTCTAAAGCACCAGGATCCTTGAAGTTCATCATTTCTGGATACTATTATTTCAGCTCGTTAGGAATTGTTCTATAATTCCATCACTGTAGCTTCAAGCAAAATGATCTTCTTAGATGTCCAGACTTTAACGACTGCCACTGGCTTACAGTGATGAAACCACAGACCTTACCTTCTTGGGAGGGTGGTTCAGTCTTCTCTGGAGCTGAGAGGAGATTGAGGCATATGTGGTAGAGAAAACTGGAACACACTTGATTTAGGGTTGAGTGACTTAAAATGAAAAGAGAACAAAAAAGACAGTATTGCTATTTTGGCCCAGATAGCACTGTCCCTGTCATACATATGCCAGCATACCACTGCTTTGTGCCACAGGCCAATGAGATTCTAACTATGGTTACTGTAGCTTAACATAGCAATAAAAAGAAAATAAGAGACTAGCTGCCACACTTGTAATTTAGGAACTTGGACCGTCACTAAAAAATTCCTGAAAAACAAAATCAAGAAGAGCTACCAAAATATACAACAAGCTAGGTACGTGCTAGTGCACGCTTTTAATCTCAGCACATGGGAGGCAGAGATAGGAGGATCAACATGAGTTCAAGGCTACACTGAGACTACATAGTAAATTCCAGGCCGGCCTGGGCTAGAACAAGAGTCTACCACAAAGAAAAAGAAAGAAAGAAAGAAAGGAAGGAAGGAAGGAAGGAAGGAAGGAAGGAAGGAAGGAAGGAAGGAAGGAAAGAAAAGAAAACAGAGGGGGAAAAAAAGCACACAACAAAAAAGGAAATGGTTAGGGAGTGCTTAAAAAAAAAAAGCTGGGCTGGAGAGACGGCTTAGCAGTTAAGCGCTTGCCCGTGAAGCCTAGGGATCCGGGTTCAAGGCTCGATTCTCCAGGACCCACATAAGCCAGATGCACAAGGGGGCACATGCATCTTGAGTTCATTTGCAGTGGCTGGAGGCCCTGGCACGCCCATTCTCTCTCTGTCTGCCTCTTTCTGTCTGTCTGTCACTCTCAAATAAATAAAGATTTTTTTTTAAAAAGCTTCTAGGTGTAGTGAGTGATTCACACCTGTTATTTCACCACTCAGGAGAATGTGGCAGAAGGATTGCCACAAGGCCAGCCTTAGATCAGAGTGTAAGATAACTGTCTCAAAAAAAAAAAAAAAAAAAAAAAAAAAAAAAAAAAAACTAAATCCATCATGCATAGTTTAGGTGGTGGGAAGGAGCAAATCATGAGTGGGAAAGTACGGAAGGGTCTTGCAGTAGTGACTTCCACTGTGAAGAATTTCTACTGTGAAATTGCTGGGCTGGTAGCAACTGGAACTTGATGAACAATGTGTCCATTCCCCTCTGAGGACCTTAATTTCCCCATTTAAATGAGAGGTTAGATAAATGATCTCTGAGAGCCCTTTCAGTTTGTTTGTTTGGTTTGGTTTTGGTTTTTCAAGGTAGGGTTTTGCTCTAGACCAGGCTGACCTGGAATTCACTAAGTAGTCTCAGGGTGGCCTCGAACTCATGGAGATCCTCCTACCTGTGCCTCCTGAGTGCTGGGATTAAAGGCGTGCACCACCATGCCTGGCTTTCCCTTTCAGTTTTGATTGACAGGTGGCCATGAACATCTTCTGAAATGACGGCCTTTCCCCAGCAGATGAAATTTAAGAGCAGAAGCACCTCCAGCTCATACATCAGGTGCAAACACCCTAGAGTGCCATGGGTAAAATACCAGCCAGAAAACTCCACTTGTCCAGTCAAAAATGATACTGGCCTCACACTGTACAATTTTGCCAGGGGTCATACATACCTCTGGCCATTGCAGAACCTGGCCTTCAACTCCAGAGTCAGTCGTATGAAGGATGAGTCCGCTAAGAAGTAGGGAAAAGGCAGGGTGATTTAAACCAGCCTTGTAACAGAAATTCTCAAGTCTCGATGGCGTTGTCTAGCAATGGTTTCATAGTCACATAGACCTGGTTCAAATTACACTTCCCCTGCATCAATATTAGTAAAAGTTTCTTAACTTATAAGACTTTGTTCTGACACCTCATAGGTTGTTGTGGAGAACTACACCTAACAAGTGCTTGCCTCAAAGTAAGTGCTGAGTAACTGCTCATTTCCTTCCTTCCTGAATTTTCTTTGACTATAATTTGGTACAGGCACTAGAAGACCTACAGCCACTTCTATCCTTTGTGTCACTTTTGTAGAAAATTATGAGATTCAAGGAGAACAGTAGTAGGGCTGAAGGGATGGCTTAGCAGTTAAGGCACTTGCCTGAGAAGCCTAAGGACTCATGTGTGACTCTCCAGGTCCCATGTAAGCCAGACACACAGTGACACAAGTGCACAAAGTCGCACATGTGCACAAGGGGGAGCACTGTCTGGAGTTTGATTGCAGTGGCTGGAGGCCCTGGCATGCCAATTCTCTCTCTCTCACTGTCTCTCTCTCTCTCTCTCTCTCTCACTTTCTCACTCTTGCATAAAAAAAGGCAGTCTGTTGGACTTGCCTCAAAGAAGAAGAAGAAGAGGAGGAGGAGGAAAAGGAAGAAGAAGAGGAGAAGGAGGAGGAGGAGTAATCATTACTTTAATCACTATCTCTAAACTGCCTTGTGAAAGGGACTGGTTCTCAAACCAGAGATCTGACAACAGTTTCCGCCTTATTTTGTCTTTTATATTTTTATTTATTTATGTGGTGTGTATGTGTGTGTGTGTGTGTGTGTGTGTGTGTGTGTAAGAGAAAGAGAAAAAGAAACAGAGAGAATGAGAGAGAAACGAAGAGTATGAAAGTGCCAGAGCCTTTTACTTTAAACAAACCCTAGATGCATGCACCACTTTGTGCATCTGGCTTTACTTGAGTACTGGGGAATCCAACCCTGGCCAGCAGGCAAGCACCTTTAACCAGTGAGTCATCTCCCCAGCCCCAGTTTCTGCTTTAGCTGGTGACTCTACCCTAGTCCTCTCCAGTGCCTGGCTCCTCCCAGTCACCCCAGTAAGACACTACAAATACTGATCTCTGCTCTGTTTACCCTGGAGCTTTGTGAAAGCAGAATCCTAGATAGGAAGACATAAGGAACTTTACCAGCTCCAGGGTTGGGATCTTCTGTAATTTATGCTAGAGAAATAAAGCTGCTGGCAGGAAATTAATCTTTCAGGGTTACAGACTCTTTGGAGCAACAACCCACAACTCTACAAGGTAGGGGTGCCCAGATCACCTTTGGGAACAAGCTCTTGGCCTAGTTCCTCAGAAACCCAGTTTCTCCATCCCACTAATTCAGCTCGCTATGCCCTGGATCAACAAATGGTCGTCAGGTGCTTGCCTGTGAGGTCTAAGGACCCAGGTTTGATTTCCCAGTATCCATGTAAGCCAGATGCACAAGGTGGTGCATGTGTCTGGAGTTCATCTGAAGTGGTTAGAGGCCTTGGCATGCCCATTCTCTCCCTCTCTCTCTCTCTCTCTCAAATAAATAAATAATAAAATAAAATATTGGGCTGGAGAGATGGCTTAGCAGTTAAGGTGCTTGCCTGTGAAGCCCAAGGACACACGTTCAACTCCTCAGATCCCACATAAGCCAGATGCACAAGGTGACACATGCGCAAGGTCGCATGTGTACACAAGGTGGTACATGCATCTGGAATTCAATTGCAGTGGCTAGAGGCCATGGGGTACCAACTCTGTCTCTTGCTCTCTCTCATAAAAAGTAGCTGGGAGGGCTGGCGAGATGGCTTAGCAGTTAAGGCGTTTGCCTGCAAAGCCAAAGGACCTTGGTTCAATTCTCTAGGACCCACGTAAGCCAGCTGCAAAAGGTGGCGCATGAGTCTGGCGTTCGTTTGCAGTGGCTGGAGGCCCTGGCACAGCCATTCTCTCTCTCTCTCTCTCCGTCTCTTTATCTCTCAAATAAAAAAATTTTTTTTTAAAAAGTAGCTGGGAAAGCCAGCAAATTAATTGGTCTGCTTATCTGAGTGTGTTTCTGCAGAAATGTAGAGAGCTGGCAACAGTGATACCATGTTACAAGCCTTAAGGACAGTTGAGGTCATTAAGGTCCCTGAAAATGGCTACAATACCTTAATATTGAAGCATTTTCATAAGACTTAATTTTAATGTAACTTGTTCTAAGTTTAATGAAAGCTAAGAATTAATAAATTGCATGTTTTTTAAGAAAAATAAAATAAAATAAAAAAAAGTAGCTGGGCATGGTGGCACACGCCTTTAGTCTCAGCACTTAGGATTGCCATGAGTTCAAGGCCACTGCAGACTTCAGCTGATGGCCCTGGCATGCCCATTCTCTCTCTCTCTCTTTCTCTCTCTCTCTTTTGCAAATAAGTAAATAAATAAAATAAAATATTTTAAAAATAAAATATTTTTGAAATCTAAAAAAAATGGCCAGTGGTATCTGCTTTGTTCCTTCTCATAGGGTGAGTATCTGATCATATTCCACCTGGCTTCATGCGACACATTTCTTCCTATAGTGCTCACAATCTTTCACTACATACCCTGCTCCCATCACTTCCTCCAGAGATACCCCAGGACTCGTTCCTCTTAGATCTTGAAATGTGACAGCAGGAAGATGGTTGGAAAGAAGAAAGACCAGTGTCCATCAGGTCTGACAATGGACAGGACATCTATATACATTATCTCATTGAATTTGAGGAGAGAAATGTGAACCACTGGTAGCCTAGACTGGCCTAGGACTCAAGATGATTCTCTTGTCTCAGCCTCTCAGTGCTAAGATTAGAAGTGTGAGTCATTTAATTCTTACTGTCATTGTGTTTAATTGAAGGTACTGGAGCTAAGAAAATTCATTTGTCCAATGTCAATAAACAAGTCATTGGTGAGGCAAGGATTACACTTCATATGAGCTAACTACACTCTCCCTACCATACTTCTTAACAAGCACAGCAGTTTAGTGACACAATTTTATTAAACAGAAAAGCTTTCTAACCCCATGTTCCCCTCCTGCTACACCCCCAACCTGTCTCTGCTGCCTTACTTGGCACTCACTCTTCTCCTCACTGCAGTCTGGCTTCCACTCCAGCTGCTGCACAGAAACTGTTCCAGCCAACAGCCTCCATATCAAATAAATATGTTAAAAATATTTTATTATTTATTTCAGAGAGAGGCAGTTAGAGGGAGAGAGAGAGAATGGGTGCACCAGAGCCTTCAGCCACTGCAAACTCCAGAAGCATGCACCATCTTTTGCATCTGTCTTTACATGGGCACTAGAGAATCGAACCTAGGTCCTTAGGCCTTGTAGACAAGTGCCTTAACCGCTAAGCCATCTCTCCCATCTCCCAGATCACTCTCTTGCCTCTGACACATGTCAATGTCCACATAACATGTGCATAGGAACATCTCACAGGCATCTCACACTGACCCTGATTCAAACTGCAACATGCTCTTTTGCCTCCCCACATTAGATTCTCTGCCAGTGAGTCATCTCTTAATAAAAACCCCATCCTCAGGCTGGAGAGATGGCTTAGTGGTTAAAGCATTTGCCTGTGAAGCCTGATGACCCAGGTTTGGTTCTCCAGTACGCATGTAAAGCCAGATGCACAAAGTGGCACATCTATCTGGAGTTCATTTGCAGTGGCTAGAGGCCCTGGCATACCCATTCATCCTCTTTCTCTCTCTGCCTCTTTCTCTCTCTCTCGAATAAATAAATAAATAAATAATATTAAAAAAAAAAAAAAACTCAGCCAGGTGTGGTGGCACACACCTTTAATCCCAGCAGTTGGGAGGCACAGGTACGAGGATTGCTGAGAATTCGAGGCCAGCCTGAGGCTACATAGTGAATTCTGGGTCAGCCTGAGCTAAAGTGAGACCCTACCTCGAAAAACCAAAAAATAAAAATAAAACTCTATCCTCAGCCAGGTATGGAGGCACATACCTTCAATATTGATTTCCAGGTTAGCCTGGGTTAGTGCAAGACCCCACCTTGAAAACACACACACACAAATTTTCTCATCCAAACAGAAATTGGTCTCAATATCCATAACCCTTCAGTGACTAGCACTACCTTCACAGGACCCTCATAATAGGAGGAAAAGATGATGACATCAAAATAAAAGAGAGACTGCCAGGTGTGGTGGTGCATGCCTTTAATCCCAGCACTTGGAAGGCAGAGGTAGGAGGATGATCATGAGTTCGAGCCCACCCTGAGACTACATAGCAAATTCCAAGTCAGCCTGGGCTAGAGTAAAACCCTACCTCAAAAAAACAAAAATAAATAAATAATAAATAAATAAAAGAGAGACTAATGGAGAGAGGGAGGGGATATAATGGAGTGTGGATTTGTGAAGGGGAAAGTGGGGGAGGGGAGGGCATTATCATGGTTTTATTATCTGTAAATATGGAAGCTGTCAATAAAAAAATAAAATAAGCTGGGCATGGTGGTTCACACCGTTAATCCCAGAGCTCGGGAGGCAGAGGTGAGAGGACTGCTGTGAGTTTGAGGCCATCCTGAGACTACATAGTGAGTTCCAGGTCAGCCTGGGCTAGTGTGAGACCCTACCTTGAAAAACCAAATAGCCAGGTGTGGTGGTGCACGCCTTTAATCCCAGCACTCTACAGGCAGTGGTAGGAGGATTGCGGAGAATTCAAGGCCACCCTGAGACTACATAGTGAATTCCAGATCAGCATGGGCTAGAGTGAGACCCTACCTCGGAAAACCAAAAAAAAGAAAGAAAGAAAGAAAGAAAGAAAGAAAGAAAGAAAGAAAGAAAGAAAGAAAGAAAGAAAGAAAGGAAGGAAGGAAGGAAGGAAGGAAGGAAGGAAGAAAGAAAGAAAAAGAAAAACCAAACAAATAAATAAAATAAAATAAAGATTTCCCTCCCAGTCCTCCTAGATGACAGCCAGAAGCCAAAGCATGCACCACTCTCAACTGTCCCATCTCCTTCACGTCCAACTCCCACCAACTGCTTCATCCTCAGCATCTACCGCCAGCCTCAGTTAATGCAAAAGGCTGAGCTCCTATCTTGCCTCCTTCTGATCCGTGCTCACACTGCTCTAGAGGAGCTTTCCTGCCCCACACCTCCTCCTCCTCTCTTGCTCTTGGCAACAGCCTTCTCCTCTTCTTCCTCTTCCTCCACTTCCTTTCAAGATGATCTTTCTAAAACAGAAATCTAGGTGCCTGGTCCCTTCTTTAAGACTCAACAAGGGGGCTGCAGAGATGGTTCAACAGGTAAAGACATTGCTTGCAAAGCCTCTTCATTTGGTAATGGTAATAATAATATAGATTTGTGTGTGTGTGTGTTACATGTGTGTACGTTGGTCCAAGTTCAATTCCCCAGTACCCACATAAAGCTAGCTGCACAAAGTATTACATACATCTGGAGTTAGTTTGCAATGGCAGGAGGCCCTGGCATACCCATTCTTCCCTCCCCCGCCCCACCCTCAACTTGCAAATAAATAATGTTTTTTTCCGAGGTGGGGGTCTCACTCTAGTTCAGGCTGACCTGGAATTCACTATGGAGTCTCAGGGTGGCCTTGAACTCACGGCGATCCTCCTACCTCTGCCTCCCAAGTGCTGGGATTAAAGGCGTGCACCACCACGCCCAGCTTTTTAAAAATATTTTTTTAAAAAAGATTTAACAAGGCTAGTCTAGTGTGTAAGAACTTATATGCTAGTCAATCAAGGCCTGGAGAAGACTAATGGAATCAGAAACCACCTGGGCTCAATTTTAGGAGGGAATATCAGTGGACCACTCAAAGGCAACTTTCACATAGAATGTTACTGCCAGATGGCACTTGAAAGTGGGGGGGACGTGGTGGCGCACACCTTTAATCCCAGCATTAGGGAGACAGAAGTAGGAGGATTGCCGTGAGTTCCAGGTCAGCCTGGGCCAGAGTGAGACCCTACCTCAGAAAAAAAAAGAAAAAAAAGTGGGCCTCTGTCAGTTGTCCCAGTGACTGAGGGTACACCAGTATTGAGTGCTCAGAACTCATGGAGCTAGCATATGCAATCTCCAGAATACCATGTATGAGATGAATGGGGAAGGAAGTGTGCTGTGAACACTGCATTGAAGCCTCCTGGACAATACTGGGAGTACCAAGAAGCTGGAGAACTGCCTTTAATAGCTTTGACTGCCACATGATTTTTCCTTCTGCTCAACACTGGACAGAGTGGATATATACTCTGATGGATAAGCAAGTATCCTTTCTACAGCTAACATGTCCTCTGAATACTCTGAGATGTTTACATTGCCCGCCTCCGTGCCAACTTCCACACTGGCCTGCCACCTACCGAGCTTGTTGGAGAACTTCACCTTCATGTGGGGAACGACGACAAAGAGGCTATGTAGAATGGACAGAAAAACCTCCATCAAGTCTGGCTGGGTGGCCTGCTCTGAGTGCCTCTGAAAGAACCAAAAGAGAGAACCCAGTGCACCAGGACCAAGACTCTGAAGAAGAAAAGTCATCAGTAAAGACACCTGCATTACATCTAGCAACCACGGACTGACCTCTTCCATCCGAAGGACACCAGAGAAGCTGGGGAATCTGAAGTAACAAACTGATACCTGAGGAAGGACTGGGTCTACCACTTGGTTCATTGTTCTAGACACCCTACTCCCTGGGCCTTGTTCTTCCCTCTCCCCCAAATGAGAACAACAAGATCACCTACCTCTCAGGACCAAATGAAGTCTAACGTATTTCCTAACCCATGATAAACAGTGACATTTATGTTCCTATTACTATAGAAATAATGGCAATAATAATATAGATTTCAATTGCCTTTACTTTCTTTTTTAAGATCTATTTTTATTTATTTATTTATTAGAGACAGAGAGACAGAGAGAGAACGGGAGTGTCAGGACCTCCAGCCACTGCAAACAAACTCCAGACACATGCACCACCATGTGCATCTGGTTTATGTGGGTCCTTAGGCTTCTCAGGCATGAGCCTTAACTGCTAAACTATCTCTCCAGCCCCGGCTTTACTTTCTTGTGTGCGTGTGTGTGTGTGTGTGTGTGTGTGTGTGTGTGTGTGTGTATACACGTGTTCATATGTATGTGGGCATGCATGTGTGCGTGGAGGGAGGTATGCATGTGGCTGCCAGAAAATGATGTTGCATGCCTTCCTCGGTGCTATCTTTTTTAAAAAAATATATTTTATTTATTTGAGAGAGATTCTCTACCTTATTTATACTGAAGCAGGTTCTCTCACTCAAACATTCAGCTAGTCTAGCTAGCAGGCTTGCCCCAGGGATCCTGTCCCCACCTCCTGAGTCCTGGCCACCACACCTGCCAACTAGCATGTATGTGGATGCTAGAGATCTTAACCTGGGTCCAATAACTTGCATGGCAAGTGCTTTACCCACTAAGCCATTTCCCATCCTATCTTGACTCTTTTATCTTGTGCTTCTTAGACAGAGACATGAGCAGACTGATATAGTACCTCTACATTGAGAGTAAAGAAACTTGGGCTGGAGAGATGGCTTTGTGGTTAATGTGTTTGCCTGAAAAGCCTAAGGACCCAGATTCCATTCCCCAGCACCCACATAAGCCAGATGTACAAGATGGGCACATGCATCTGGAGTTTGTTTGCTAGAGTGGCTAGAGCTCTGGCATGCCCATTTTCTCTCTCTCTCCCTCCCTCCCTCTCTGCCTCTTTCTCTCACTCTCAAATAAATAAAACAAATAAAATGCTTTAATTTAAAAAAAGAAAGAAAGAAAGAAAGAAAAAAGAGGGCTGGAGGGATGGCTTAGCAGTTAAGGTGCTTGCCTGCAAAGCCAAAGGACCCAGGTTCTATTCCTCAGGACTCATGCAAGCCAGTTGCACAAGGGGTCGCAGGTGTCTGAAGTTTGTTTGCAGTGGCTGGAGCCCTGGTGCATCCATTCTCTCTCTCTCCCTCTCTTTCTCCCTCTTTGTGTCAAATAAATAAATAAATAAACATAAAATATTTTTTAAAAAGATTAAAGAAACTCTAATTCTATCTAACTCAAGCTCTATGCAGAGCAGCCACTTACATGTCCGTGGACAGTCATCTCTGGGTCTCAGTTCCCTATATGTGAACAGCTCCCACCTCAGAAACATTGTTCTAGTACATACCATTCCTTTAGTTTTTTTTTGTTGTTGTTGTTGTTTATTTATTTGGTTTTTGTTGTTGTTGCTGTTGTTGTTTTGGTTTTTCAAGGTAGGGTCTTACTCTAGTCCAGGCTGACCTGGAATTCACTATGTAGTCTCAGGGTGGCCTTGAACTCTCAGCAATCCTCCTACGGTCTGCCTTCTGAGTGCTGGGATTAAAGGCGTGTGCCACTATGCCCAGCTCCATTTCTTTAGTTTTTAAATCAAAATTTTAAAATATATATTATTATAGAATAATAGTGTTCATTAAACATCAATAAAATATAGAAAAGTAGAGATCATGAATAGGCCTTCATTCTATTTCTGGGTCTAGCTCTAACATTCCATAAATCTAAAAGGAAGCAGAGCACATAAAGCTGACATGAAGCTGCCTATGTCTCACTATTAATATGCTTCTATTAGAACCAAGATTGCAGCAGACCCTGATGCACCCTACCCAAATTTTCAAGGAAAAAGGTCCCTTTCCTGCAAAGCCAAGATACCTC
Source organism: Dipus sagitta (assembly GCA_036346955.1). Lineage (NCBI taxonomy): Eukaryota > Metazoa > Chordata > Mammalia > Rodentia > Dipodidae > Dipus > Dipus sagitta. The sequence goes on along the minus strand of CM070777.1, from coordinate 418,179 downwards.
CCCGCTATCATCTTACTGTTCCCAGCGGCCCCTCCCTGACTAACAGGATCTCTTCACAGGCTCACAGATGTTCAAACCTCCATTGACAGAGGACTCTGGATGACCTCAGAGTCACCAGCTCTGAGCTCTCATCTTCCTACCATTTCAATGTCAGTTCAGCTATAAGTGAAGCTCTGTGGGACAAGGTCTCTCTTTAGTTTTTTTGTTTTTTTTGTTTTGGTTTGGTTTTTGTTTTTTCAAGGTAGGGTCTCGCTCTGGCCCAGGCTGACCTGGAATCCACTATGTAGTCTCGGGGCGGCCTCAAACTCAAAGTAATCTTCCTACCTCTGCCTCCCGAGTGCTGGAATTAAAGGCATATGCCAACATACCTGACCAAGGTCTCTCTTTAGACTGGCCCCCTCTCCTTTGTTGAACACAAATACATTTTCTTTATTGGAACTGGGATCCTAGCTATTCATTGCTGCTTATTACTCAGCAAAGAGAACAGGAAGGCAAAGAAATACAAAGTTGTTTTTCAATCTCAGCACTGTCACACACTTTCTTTCTAACAGTAGAATCAAAGAATTAAGAAAGTGGGGCTGGGGGGTTGGAGAGATCGCTTAGCAGTTAAGGCGTTTGCCTGCAAAGCCAAAGAATCCCGGTTCAATTCTCCAGTTCCCAAGTAAGCCGGATGCACATGGTGGCACATGCATCTGGAGTTCATTTGCAGTGGTCAAAGGCCCTGGCATATCCATACTCTGACTCTCTCTCTCTCTCTCTCTCTCTCTCTCCCCCCTCTCTTTCTCTTTCTCTGTCAAATATATAAATAAAATATTTAAAAATAAAAAAGTATGGGCTGGAGAGATGGCTCAGCAGTTAAGGCACTTGCTTATAAAGCCTAATGACCCGAGTTTGGTTCCCTAGTACCCACATAAAGCCAGATGCACAAAGTGGCACATGCATTGAGAGTTCCTCTGCAGAGGCTGAAGGCCTTGGTGCACCTATTCTGTCTTACTCTGCCAGATGTGGTGGTACACACCTTTAATCCCACCACTCAGTCGGCTGAGGTAGGAGGATCACTATGAGTCCAAGGCCAGCCTGAGACTACATAGTGAATTTCAGGTCAGCCTGGGCTAGAGCAAGACCTTACCTAGAAAAACAAAATAAATAAAATAAAATAAAAATTAGGACTGGCTGGGCGTGGTGGTGCACGCCTTTAATCCCAGCACTCGGGAGGCAGAGGTAGGAGGATCGCCGTGAGTTCGAGGCCACCCTGAGACTCCATAGTGAATTCCAGGTCAGCCTGGGCTAGAGTGAAACCCTACCTCGAAAAACAAAAAAAAAAAAAAAAATATTAGGACTGGGCTGGAGAGATGGCTTAGTAATTAAGGTGCTTGCCTGTGCAGTCTAAGGACCCAGGTTCAATTTCCCAGTACCCACATAAGCCAACTATACAAGGTGACATGCATCTGAAGTTCGTTTGCAGTACCTGGAGACTCTGGTGCACCCATTCTCTGTCTCTCTCTTGCCAATAAATAAATACATATTTTCAAAAATTAGGGCAGTAGAGATGACTCAGGAGTTAAGGCACTTACCTGTAAAGCCAATGAACCCAGGTTCAATTACCCAGGATCCACATAAGACAGATGCACAAGGTAGCACATGCATCTGGAGTTTATTTGCAGTGGCTAAAGGCCCCAGTGTACCCATTTTCTCTCCTCTCTATCTGCCTCTTTCTCTCAAATAAATAAAATAAATAAGTAAAACATTAAGCCAGACATGGTGGTGCACACCTTTAATTCCAGCACTTGGGAAGCAGAAGTAAGAGAATAAATGTGAGTTCAAGGCCAGCCTGAGACTACATACTGAATTTCAGGTCACCCTGGGCTAGAGCAAGACCCTAGCTCAAAAAACAAAAAACAAACAAAAAAAATTAAGAAAGGGGTTTGGGGTAAGTGATTGAGTACTTCTAGCATGTGCAAAGCCTAAGACGGGGAGAGCTATTAGGGAAAAGCGTAGTACCCATCTCCCAGTGCCATAGAAGATAAAATTACATCCCTGTAGAGCATGTATCACATAAATATTACTCATATTACTAATATATATATAATTTTTTTTGGTTTTTACGAGGTAAGGTCTCACTCTAGCTCAGGCTGACATCTTGTGGCGATCCTCCTACCTCTGCCTCCCCAGGGCTGGGATTAATGGCATGTGCTCCCATGGCTCGCTCATGTTATTTTTGCTACTGATTTCTACTCATTCTTCAGATGCATGTGTTAGTTTTATAATAAAATACCATAATTTATTTTTAAAACTAAAGGAAAGGTGGTTGCAAGAATAACATCTCTTATGGCTTAGCGGTTAAGGTGCTTGCCTGGGACGCCTAAGGACCTAGGTTCAATTCCCCAATACCCACATACACCAGATGCACATGGTGACGCATACATCTGGAGTTTGTGTGCAGTAGCTAGAGGCCCTGGTGTGCCTATTCTCTCTCTCTCTCTCTCTCTCTCTCTCTCTCTCTCTCTCTCTCTCTGTCTCTTAAATAAATAAATAAAAACACCTCTGAGAACCAGGAGCCAGCTGAGTAATCACTACCTATGGCTCACAGCCTGCCTAGCCCTCTCACATTCTCTCTTTCCCAAGCTTCCTGTTCCCTGTAGCTGAGAGGAACACACCATCACCATGGGGATACACAGGGAGTCACAGGCACTGAGGAGAAATTCTGAGAAGGCCTCCAAGGTGTCTTCCTTCTTGGCACTTGGAGCTGTGAAGGGATTCTCCTGGGCAGAAGGCTCCCCCAGGAATTCCATGGCCAACCTGAGAAATCAATATGGGAGTATGTCCACTAACCCATGCAACATAAGGGTAGATGTACCCTGTCAGCCTGAGCTCAGGATCCAAGGAAAGCACTCCCACCCTCATCTGGGAAAAATTTAAGAGCTCTCCCCTCGAATGAGGGGAGGACCAGGTCCTTGGTTTTCTCTCCAGCCTTCTAGGACCCCTCGTACATGACTCTCCCACCCCTATGTGCTTCTCTGAGCTCCCATGCCACCTGCCATTTCACATCTCTCTACCTTTTCTGATTCTGCTCTCTCTACCTGGAATACCTTTCCCAGATTCTTAACAACTCCAAAGTGCCTCATCTCTGAAAGATGCCACACAGCAGTCCTTCTCTGTATCTCTCCATGCCCTCTGGCTGGCACCAGGTCCCAGCACCCAGCTGATACAACAGGCATGTCAATGTGAACCACACTTGGTGAAGACTCAAGTTGTGCTAGTTGCAGGAGGGACAAAGGTAAGGTACACCTCATTGCTCAGTAGCAAAGTCACCACCAGGAGGGAATGCTTAAACACATACTACCCCTAGCTACCTGTCCTCTCAAACTTCCTCCACATGCCCCAACTCAACCTCAGCCAAAGTCCTTTCACGATGTGTCAGAGATCATAAATCAAGTTTTCTTTCATCCTTTGAATACCTCCCATCCCTACCCTCCATTCTATTGCTCAGACTAGAGTTCTACTCACCTACAGGCATTTCTAAATCCCTCCAGGGTGCTCAGGAGGAACTTTCCCCTATGAAGAATGGCCCTCCGTGAATTTCTACTGCAGGTGTGGCCCTGGGGTGAGGACAGAAGAACTTATGAGTCAAGTGCCCACTCCAAGTCCCAGACCCACTCCATGCTACACACCTCCTCAATTTACACTGTAGTCTCCCATTCACATGTTCCTAATTTTGCAGGGGATTGGTTCCATATCCCCAGAAATCTAACAGAATAGCTCCTTTAAAAATAGTACAGGAAGGCTGGAGAGATGGCTTAGAGGTTAAGCGCTTGCCTGTGAAGCCTAAGGACCCCAGCTTGAGGCTCAATTCCCCAGGATCCACATTAGCCAAATGCACAAGGGGGTGCACGCATCTGGAGTTTCTTTGCAGTGGCTGGAGGCCCTGGCACACCCATTCTCTCTCTATCTATCTGCCTCTTTCTTTCTCTGCCTGTCGCTCTCAAATAAATAAATAAAAATTGAAAAAAAAAACCAGAAGCCGGGCTTGGGGGTGCACACTTTCAATACCAGGCATCAACCTGGGCTAGAGTGAGAGCTTGCAAAAAAAAAAAAAAAAAAAAAAAAACGAACAGTACAGGAGCCAGGCATGGTGGTGCATGCCTTTAATCCTAGCATTCGGGAGGCAGAGGTAGGAGGATCACCATGGATTTGAGGCCACTCTGAGATTACATAGTGAATTCCAGGTCAGCCTGGGATAGAGTGAGAAAACCAAAAAAATAATAAGTAAATAAATAAGGACAATAGAGGGAGCAAGGTGTGGTGGTGCACACCTTTAATCCCAGCACTCAGGAGGCAGAGATAGGGGGATCACTGTGAGTTCAAGGCCAGTCTGAGACTACATAGTGAATTCCTAGATTGAGCTAGAATGAGACCCTACCTAGAAAAACAAAACAGACAAACAAAAATATATAGAGGGAAAAACTTTAACTCCTTGTCTCCCTGAGAATGACAAGAATGGCTCCTGGTCTATCGTACATAGAAAGCTATCACAGACTGGCAGACAATAGCCTAACTCACTGTGGTATCCATTTAATTGCCTGATAACTCGATGAAATCTCACCCTATTAAGTAGGAAAACTTTAATCCTGAAAGATATAATCAGCACACTTACTGAAAGTATATTTTCTGAGATCTTCTTAATATTTATTTAATTATTTGGAGGGAGAGACAGAATAGGCACATTATGGCCTCTTGCCACTGCAAACTAACTCCAGATGCATGTATCACTTTGCACATCTGGCTTTACATGGGTATTGAGAAATCGAACCCAGGCCAGCAAGCTTCACAAACAAGTACCTTTAATCACTGAGCCATCTCCCCAGCCTTTCCTGACATCTTAAGTCTATGAACCATTAAAAGCAAATCATTATAACAGGGCACATCAGTCAGATTCTTTTAAGATCCTAAAGCAAAGCCAGGCGTGGTAGCACATGCCTTTAATCCCAGCACTTGGGAGGCAGAGGTAGCAGGATCACTGTGAGTTCAAAGCCACTCTGAGACTACATAGTGAATTCCAGGTCAGACTGTGCTAGAGTGAAATCCTACCTTGAAAACCAAAAAAAAAGGGGGGGGGATGGCTTAGCAGTTAAGGCATTTGTCTGCAAAGCCAAAGGACCTAGGTTCGATTCCCCAGGACCCACATAAGCCAGATGCACAAGGGGGCACACACGTCTGGAGTTCATTTGCAGTGGCTGGAGCTCTGGCATGCCCATTCTCTCTTTCTCCCTCTCTTCCTCCCTCTTTCTCTTTGAAATAAATAAATAAATAAAAATATTTTTAAAAAGAAAAGAAAAGATCCTAAAGCATCCAACTTTAAATAATGCCATGAGGACAAGAGAGATAGCTTAGCAGTTAAGGTACTTGCCTGCAAAGCCAAAGGAACCAGGTTCGATTCCCCAGAACCCACATAGAGCCAGATGCACAAAGTGACACATGTGTCTGGAGTTTGTTTGCAGTAGCTGAAGGCCCTGGCATGCCCATTCCCTCTCTCTATCTGCTTCTCTCTCAAACAAATAAAATAAATTTTAAAAATTAAAAAAATAGAAATGCCATGAGCATGTTTTCCATACTGCTTAGATGATATAAAGAAACACAATGAAAAGCTGGAGTTGGGGCTCAGTACAAAGTACTTGCCTTGCATGAATGAGGCCCTGATTTGATTCCCAGCAGCAAAATGTAACATGCAATAGGTATGGATACAAACACATTGGAACTGACTAACCAGGTTCAGATTCTTGTTAATTTTTTTTTTTTTTTTTGAGACAGGGTCTGACTATTTAGTCTAGGCTGGCCTCAAACTCTTAATCTTCTCACTTCAGCCTCCCAAGTGCTAGGATTACAGGTATGAGCCACCATGCACTGCCAAGCTAAGTATTTACTTTTGGACCTTAGAGAAGAATTGTTTAACCCCATGTAGCTTCAGTTTCTTCATCTATCAAAACAGAGACCATTACTCCCAAGCCTCAAGGATCAGCAGTTAGGGGAGAGAAACAGATCTCACTGTAGGTGTGTGCACATGAGAAAGAGACTGTTAAATGACATAGGAAGTAAAGCAAGGTACAAATTTTCTTTCTAAAAACACATTAGAGGCTAGGCATGGTGGTGCATGCATTTAATCCAGCACTTGAGAGGCAGAGGTAGGAGGATCTCTGAGTTCAAGGCCAGCCTGGGACTATAGAGTGAGTTCCAGGTCAGCTTGGACTACAGTGAGACCCTAACCTCAAAAAACAATAAAAAGTAAATAAAAACAGGACTAGAGGGCTGGATAGATTGTTCAGTGGTTAAGGCACTTAACCTGCAAAGCCTAACAACCCAGGTTCAATTCCCTAGTACCCACATAAAACCAGATTCACAGAGTAGTACATGCATCTGGAGTTCATTTGCAGCAGCTGGAGACCCTGGTGTGCCCATTCTCTCCCCCCACCCTCTCTTTCTCTCTCTACTGTTTCTCTGTGTTTGCAAATAAATAAATATAAGTATTATAAAAGGCAGCTGGGCATGGTGGCGAACACCTTTAATCCCAGCACTCAGGAGGCAGAGGTAGGAGGGTTGCCGTGAATTCAAGGCCACTCTAAGACTACATAGTAAATTCCAGGCCAACCTGAGGTAGAACAAGACTCTGCCTTGAAAAACCATAAACAAAAAAATTATAAAAGGGCTGGAGAGATTGCTCAGTGGTTAAAGCATTTGTCTGCAATGCCTAATGATTCAGGTTCGATTCCCCAGTACCCACATAAAGCCAGATGCTTTAGGTAGGGTCTCAGTGTAGCTCAAGCTGACCTAGAATTCACTATGTAGTCTCAGGGTGGCCTCAAACTCATGATAATCCTCCTACCTCTGCCTCCCAAGTACTAGGATTAAAGGCGTGTGCCACCACACCCAGCTTGATTTATTTATTTGCAAGCAGAGAGACAGAGAGGAGAGAGAGAGGAGACAGAGAGAGAGAGAGAGAGAGAGAGAGAGGGAGGGAGAGTGAGAGAATGGGTGCACCAGGGTTTCTAACCACTGCAAACATACTCCAGATGTGTGTGTACTTTGTACAACTGGCTTTACCTGGGTACTGGGGAATCAAGCCTGGGTTATTAGACCTTGCAGGCAAGTGCTTTAACTGATGAGCCATCTCTCAAGGCTTCTCTATCTTTTTTTTAAAATATTTTTTGTTTATTTTATTTATTTGAGAGCGACAGAGAGAGAAAGAGGCAGATAGAGAGAGAGAGGGGGAGAATGGGCGTGCCAGGGCTTCTAGCCACTGCAAACGAACTCCAGACGCGTGCACCCCCTTGTGCATCTGGCTAACGTGGGTCCTGGGGAATTGAGCCTCAAACCGGGGTCCTTAGGCTTCACAGGCAAGCGCTTAACCACTAAGCCATCTCTCCAGCCCATTCTCTATCTTTTTTATCTTTCTCACTCTCTCTTCCTCTCACCTTGAAAATAAATAAATAAAAATATTAAAAATAGCCAGGCGTGGTGGCTCACACCTTTAATCCCAGCACTCGGGAGGCAGAGGTAGGAGGGTCGCCATGAGACTACATAGTGAATTCCAAGTCAGCCTGGGCTAGGGAGAAACCCTACCTCAAAAAAAAAAATGCTAATATATATATGATATAAAACAGGACTGGAGAGGTGGCTCAGCAGTTAAAGGCACTTGCTTGCAAAGTCTGATGGCCTGGGTACACTAAGTGGCACATGTGTCTGAAATTCATTTGCAGTGGTAGGAGGTCCTGGCACATCCATATTAATTCTCTCTCTCTTCTTTCTATCAAATATATTAAAACACACAAAAATAAGTAAAATAAAATAAAAGCAGAGTGGCTCACTCCTGTCATCCCAGCATCATTCAGGAAGCTGAAGTGGGAGGGTCAGGAGATCAGGGCCATCCTCAGATATATATAGCAAGCTAGCCTGAGCTACATGACACCCTTTCTAAACAAACACACACACACACATTAGAGCAGGGGCTGCAGTGCACTGACCAGGGACCTCCTATTCAGTGGGGTCTGGGAAAATTCCACACATCGATTCAGCATGGCTTCCAGCAGGGCCTGCAGGGCCTTGTACTGCACAGGTGGAGAGCTCTGATGGTCCTTCCTGCATCCAGAGGGACAAGAACAGGCTTAAAGAGAGGGAACGAACCCCTAAGATCCTCCCAAGGTTTTGACCAATGGGGACAGTGTGATTCCTCAGAAGACTCTCTGACCCATGTAGCTACACAACTTTGCACACATACCTATCCTCATACCCATCAGTTTCCTTATCTGTGAAAGGAAGGTTTGAATCACTAATATCATGTGATTCTGAGCATCAAATTAGTTATTGTATCCCAAGCACTTAGCACAATGTTCAGCACCTGCCTTTTTTGAGACAGTCCTGCCATTGGCCTGGAGTTTGCCAAGTAGGCTATATTGGCTGCCTAGGAAGGCCTCGAGATCTGTCCAGCATGGAAGCTCTTACTTCTATCCCTGTAGTCATCATCAAACTCTGGCTCTATCATTTGTGCAGTCTTTAGCAGCTCTCTTTCTTCCTTCTTCCTTCTAGCTGGGTTTCTGCATAGCAATAGCTCGCCCCTTCCCCATCCTTCTCCATGATCCTGATTCACAGTTTTCCGGCATCTTCAGGTTTATTGTAACTTGCAGGCTGACCTGGCTGTTGCCCCCTCAGTAATCTCCTATGCTTTTCCACCCACATGTTCCTAACCCTGCCTTTCCACAAACCTCCATCTCCCTCATCAGTCCTAGCACAGCTCCAGTACCACCACCCCAAGAAAGGTGCCTCCTGTTTCCTATAGAGCAGACCTCCTCAAAGACGTCTGCCTCTTTATGGGAACCTCTGATTGCCACTTTTATTCTAGACCTTTGCCACCCTGTTGCTTTGCTTATTCACCCTGGGATTCATGCTCCAGATTTAGATTCAAGTCCAGGGACAATAAGAAAAAAGAAAAGGAAAGGAGACAGAATTAAGTCATTGAAATGTAAATGATATTTTTTGTTTCAATTTTTAGAACCAACTTGGAGTCAAATAACGGACTCAAATATGATGACAAAAGAAGCTATAAATATTTTTTAAAAAACCCTTACAATGTAAAATTAAAGGTACAGCTCACTGACCTTGAGAAGTGCAAGAAAGGGAAGGAAGAAAAATCGAATGGGGGACTCCTAAGAGAATGAAGAGTCAGGAAGTACTACTTCATCCCAGCACTCAGAGACAGAGGTAAGAGGACGGACGGCCATGAGTTTGAGGCCACCCTGAGACTACATAGTGAATTCCAGGTCAGCCTGACCTAGAGCGAGACCCTACCTAGAAAAACAAAAAATTAAATTAATTCAGGTGTGGTGACACATGCCTTTAATCCAAGCACTCAGGAGGCAGAAGAGGATCACTGTGAGTTCAAGGCCAGCCTGAGACTACATAGTGAGTTCCAGGTCAAGGGCCAGAGTAAGACTCTACCTTGAAAAAAAAATTAGATGACAAATCTTGGGTGTGCAATGGCTAAGTGGCACTTGCAAAGAGAACAGAGTTAATACTTTAGAAGAAAGAAATGAGGAATGCTGAACATGGGTGGCTTGAGGATCGGGATTTGAAAGCCAACCTTGACTATACAATGAGCTTGAGGCTAGCCTGTGCCACATGAGACTCCGCTGAAAGAAAAGGGAAGGGAAGGGAAGAAAAGAAAAGAAAAGAAAAAATGAAGAGAGAAAGAAGGAAGGAAGGGAAGAGAGAACTGTCAGTTGGTAAAGTGTTTGCCTCAAAAGCTATCCCCAGAACCACGTAAAAATGCCAAGTGTGGTGGTGGGAATGCAGCGATAGGTGGATACCTACAGCTCACTGCAACCCTGTCTAGCCTAATTGAGGCACTCCAGGCCAGGAAGAGAACATATCTCAAAAACGTAGAAAGTGTTCTTGGCTCAAGGTTGTCTATAGCCTTCACATACATACATACACACAGAGAGAATTAATTAATTAATTAAAGAAGACAGGCATGAAAGCTCACACTTGTAATCCCAGTACTCAGGAGGCTAAGGCAGGAGGATTGCCATAAATCGAGTCCAGCCTGGGCTATAAAGTTAAGTTCCAAGCCAGCCTGGGATACTGAATAAGGTCTTATCTCAATTGAAAAAAAGAGGGAGGAAGGAAAGGAAGGAAGGGAGGGAGGGAGGGAGGGAGGGAAAGAAAAAAGGAGGGGAAGGGAGAATTTTCTTTATTTCTTTTTTAGTTTTGGTTTTTCAAGGTAGGGTCTCCCTCTAGCCCAAGCTGACCTGGAACTCACTATGTAGTCGCAGGGTGGCCTTGAACTCAAGGCGATCCTCCTACCTCTGCCTCCGGAGTGCTGGGATTAAAGACGTGCGCCACTACGCCCAGCAGGTGAATGGTTTTGAGGTAAGCGCTTTACCAATTGATTTATCTCTGCAGCACTCTTTCTTTTCTTTCTCCCTCCCTTCTTCCCTCCTCTCTCTTTCTTTCTGGCTTGAAAAGAGGAAGTGGAGAGGCCAGAAGAGGAGACTAGAGGAGAGGAAAGGGGAAGAGAAGAGAGGAGAAGAATGAAAGAAAACGTCCCTGGCTGGAACGTTCAGCCTCGCAAGTTCTCACCTCAGGAAGGCAGAAATCGCCCTAACTGCTTCAGCAGCCACGTCCAGTACAGGACTGCTCACTGCCTCCTGGAGGGCACGGCTGGCATCTGTGCACATAGCTGAACTTGTGAACAGCCTGATCTCTTCCGGTTGCCTAGGCAATGACAGATGAGAAATGACTAAGGGAACTTCTAACCCTGGCCCACCAAGAATAGAAGCTTACTTTTCCTTTACCTGTCTGGCTCCTGCAGCCTATGTCCCACTGCTTTGCTTACCGAGTCAGAATCTCTGCAAAGAGCATCAGGCCCTGCTTCTGTAGCTCTGTGTTGGTCATCTTCAAGCTTCCATGGAGGCTCCTGACCACCGCCTCGATCCCTACCTCAGAATGACATACCACAGGCCAGGGATCAGTACTCTGTCGTTCCTTCACTGCCCACCCAAGAAAGGTGACACATTCGGAACACCACCTGCTAGCTGCAGGGCCCTCATGGGAGGACTCTGACAAAGCTGAGCTAATGACAACCAACTATGAAATCTTTTGTTGTTGTTGTTGTTCTATCTTGTCCCACTCAACACTGGCCACAGTTTAGGTCTAGGCACAGAAGATATTTAGAGAACACCTACTGACCAAGCCACATGTTCCCTAGTTGGCACATTTCCATTCCTCCTTGAAGAACTGAGCCCAACATCTGTTCCTCTAGAAAGCCTTCCCTGCTCCATTCAGGCAGGGCTGTGAGCCTCCTCTGATCTCCTTTTGCTTCCCTTTAGCAGAGCTCAATAACCTATGTTAAAATTGAGTATTCACTCCTTGTCTACTTCCCAAGGCCAGGGACCATGTTATAGGTATTTCTAAATCTCCAGGTCCCTAGCCTGATACCTGGCATAGACTAGGAGCACAAAATACAAAATGAATGACTATTTCCAGTCTGAAATAAATTCAGATTTGGTATTAAAAGTCGCAGGCAAGGAAAAAATAATCAGCAAGGAAGAGGAAGAAATGGTTTCAAGAGACTTCAAATAGATGAATTAGCAAATCTTAGGCGTGAACTAGATAGACAGCTATCTGGAGTGTGTAAGGACTAAATCCAAGGCTGAGCATAAATGGATTTATGCTTAATATGCAGCTGGAATTCTTTTAGGCTAATAAGAGTTGGCTCCGCTTGCTAAAGAATCTCAACTTCTATCCCTGCTACTTAGTAAACAGCAGAGCTATTTGGATATCAGTATTTACATACAGCTTGGTAATGAATTTTAGCTAGCAGAAATGCTCAGATCCAGCACTCTACCCCCAAGGTGAATGCCAGCCCCCATCACTGCTGCTGCTACCCAGCCTTCAAATGCCATCCACGAGACCCAGAGCCAACAGCAGAACCAGCACTACCAACCATACACTGTGTGGCACTTGGAAAAGAAGAGTGGTTCTTCTGCCAGGAGTATCAAGCAGTTGTAGCTAGACCAGACAAGCACTTCACAGGGAGAGGACAGATGCTCAAAGAGGAATTCTGGCCAGGGAGAAGAAAAGAGACCAGTAAACGATGGTGTGAGCACATGCTCCTTTAACTGTTTCCAGGGCTTTGGATTGATTCCTTGATCCCGTTATCAGTTCACACAGCTTTCTCCATGAGACATGGTCATCACTTCACAGATAAACTGTAAAGCGTGCTTAAGGTCGTGAAAGTGGTCTTTTTTAACCGATGGGGACATGAGATGGGGCCCAGAGGAAGGCTCAGTTGATGACAGTGAGGTCGTTTGTTTGTCAGGGTCTGGAGCTTTGGATCTTCTTAAGCCTCAGGATGGGTGGCAGTATGATGCAGAAAAAAAGAGGAGTTTTTAGAGTCATAGAGTTTTCATTTTATATTGTGTGTCTGCCAATGATGAGCCTTGTTGCTTTGAACCGGTAATTTCCCTTCTCTGAGCCTCAGAATAATCATATAATCCCTCAAAAATCATCTATAGTCCCTATTTCCACTCAATAGGAATGGGGATCTATAACTATATTAGGCTTGTAGGTAATTACACTATGATTGTCTCTAGGCTTATAATAAATTTGTCTTTTCTCAAAGAAATCCATTTTCTTACAGTCAAAATAACAAGAATCAGGAAAAAAAAAAAAAAAACAAAGATGGGCTGAGGATATAGCTCACTGGTAGAATGCCTGCTTACCATGTTTGAAACCCTGCTCCACAAAAAATAAAATAAGATATCCAAGATGCGGGCCGAAGTGTGCTAATGCTTTCCAGCATCTCATGGCACATTTCCTGGCTCCCAAAAGCTCTTGGAGAAACATTAGTTCTCTTTGCCATCCTGGTCTGCAGGTCTTTCTTTCTCTCCCTCAAACTAGGTTTTTACTCCTAGTGTGGAGAAAGTTAAAGACAAAGGCCAGCAGCAAATTGACCAAAGCCATGCAAGAAATCTGCAGCAAAAAGCCAGGCATGGTGGAGCATGCCTTTGATCCCAGTACTCAGGAGGCAGAGGTAAGAGGATTGGTATGAGTTCAAGGCCAGCCTGAGACTACAGAGTGAGATCCAGGTCAGCCTGTAGAATGAGATCCCACTTCAAAAAAAAAAAAAAAAAAAAAAAGTCTGTAGCAAGAGGACCTGAAGAGATGGCTCAGGAGTTAAAGGCACTTGTTTGCAAAAGCTGCTAGCCCAGGCATTCATTTGCAGTGGCAAAAAAACTCTGCACACATGCACACATGTACACACACACACATACACACACATCCCTAAAAAAATAAGTAATTTTTTAGCTGGGCATGGTGGTGCATGCCTTTAATCCCAGCACTTGGGAGACAGAGGTAGGATAATTGCCATGAGTTCGAGGCCACCCTGAGACTATGTAGTGAATTCCAGGTCAGCCTGGGCTAGAGTGAGACCCTACCTTGAAAAACGAAAACAATAAAAATAAAGAAATAATTTTTTAAAAATCTGTAGCAAGAAAATTCAGATGTTATGAGGCCTACTTAATACACAACTGACCCCATCCCCACTCCTCCCCTCAGTTTGAGTTATCTAAGATCTCCTGAAAAGGTTGATACCACTGTGATTCTCATAGCTCTAGTCAGAACTTTGGGGTCCCCTGAGGAGAAGATTAGAAGGCTGTCATACCTGGGATGTCAGCATGGATGAAGGCGGGGGCGTGTTTTGCTGGGGAATGGACTAGCACTGCAGTTATGCACTGGGCACTGGCCACCTGTAGAATCTCATCTCTGGAGAGGAGAAGCTGAAGAAACAGGTAGCAAAAGTGCCCCAGTCATACCACTGAAAGAACCAGAGGACTCGGCCTGAATGCCTCAGGGCAGGAGTCCAAGCATCTGTGATCCCTCTTGTACTACATATAAATAGCACCAGGTACCAGGACAGTACAAGTACAAGTACAAGACAGTACAAACACTGTGGATCATGGAAGGAAGTCTCTATGAACAGCACAGAGAACAAAGAACAAAATGTAAAATCTACCAGCGACACTCAAAGAACTGAAGCTAACAGTAAGTCACACGTAGACCCTCATAGACAAAAGTACTTCCACAGCTTTTGTTTGGCTTTGACATGTGCAGCCATCATGTACCCTAACAAGGGAAAATTCCACTATGAACCCCACCTTTCTCAGTATGTCAGAAAGAGTTAGCGTAGGGCTGGAGGGATGGCTTAGAGGTTAAAGCATTTTCCTGCAAAGCCAAAGGACCCAGGTTGGATTCTCCAGGACCCACATTAGCCAGATGCACAAGGGGGCGCATGTGTGTGGAATTCACACTAGCCAGATGCACAAGGGGGCACACACGCCTGAAATTCATTTACAGTGGCTAGAGGCCCTGGCGCACCCATTCTCTCTCTCTCTCCCTCTTTCTCTGTCAAATAAATAAACAAAAAATAATTTTAAAAAAAGTTAACATAGCAGGCTGTTATCCTTAGAAAAAACAGACCTGTCTACAAGGTTGGTCTTCAGCTGGGTTTGAAATCTGGATTTCAAGGGAAGGTTCTTTCTTACCTTTCCCAGAACTGATGAAAGTGGCTCACTATGGCTAAACTGTTCAAAAAAGGTGTCTATGTTAAACACCTGTTTTCCTTCCAAGAGTCTAGAATTTTGGTGTGTGCTGGGCAGAGGGCACCTTTATGACCACTCAGTCCCCACTAAAAATGTGTACTACCAGTTGTTAACGAGCTTCCTCAGTAGGCAACATTTCACATGTGTTCTTGCAATGAATGCTGGGGGAGTTATGTGTAGTCCTATGTGACATCACTACAAGAGGGCTCTGGAAGCTTGTACCTGGTTGCCCTTGGACCTCATTCCATGTGAATTTTTCTTTCCTCTGCTGATTTTTGTGTGTAACCTTTCACTGCAATCAGTCATTGCCATGAGTATGACTATATACTGAGTCCTGTGAGTCTTCTTACCACATCATTAAACTTGGGATGGTCCCCTTGTTATTGAATATTGAAACTATGAATTACCAGAGAACTATTTTTGGTACTGGGATCACCAAAACAAGCCTCCAAAATGCTAAACATATATTCTTCCTCTGAGCTACATCCCTGGCTCATCAACTACCTTTTTCAGAACCAAAGGCAGTGAGGTCTCTCCTGGTGGTCCCTCAAAACTTTCAGCACTCTCTATCAGCACAGACTTGCTCACGATCAGGGACACAAAGAGATCATACTTCAACAGCTGCCTCAATAAACCTAGAAAGCAAAGAGGTTGATAAGCAAGGCGAGTGGAACACAGACACCAGAGTATTCCCAAATATTCCCAAGATAGTGCCTCAGACATCCCCTGAGAAAGTTCTTCAAGAATCTATAGCTATGAAACATATGAAGGCTAAAATCCTTGCCGGGCGTGGTGGCGCACGCTTTTAATCCCAGCACTCGAGAGGCAGAGGTAGGAGGGTCGCCATGAGTTTGAGGTCAAACCTGGGCTAGAGTGAGACCCTACCTCAAAAAAAAAAAAAAATCCGTAAGCACCAGTTTGATTTCTGCAAGCCAGCTTTCTCCCACAAGGATCTGATGAAAATCTACTAAGTATGAAGCCTAAGAGTTTGGTAACTCAACAGTAAAGACAAACATATCCCCAGTCATCCCACTCAAGTCTTAGCTTCAAATGTCAGTTTCATCGCTATATCGTCCATCACACAACAGGAACTCAAAAAATGTACTTTGATTAATAAGTGGAGCATGCACCCCATCAGGGGAAAAAAACCTTTTTTTGTTTTGTTTTGTTTTGTTTGTTTTCTGAGGTAAGGGCTAACTCTAGCCCAGGCTGATCTGAAACTCACTCTGCAGTCCCAGGTTGGCCTCAAACTCAGAGCAATCCTCCTACCTCTCCCTCCCTAGTGCTCAGATCAAAGGTGTGCAGCACCATGCCCAGCAACAAACTTTGTTTTATTATTTATTTTGAGAGAAAGAGAAAGAGGTGCAGAGAGAGAGAGGGGGAGAGAGAGAGAGAATGGGCGTGCCAGGACATTCAGCTGCTGTGAATGGATTCCAGACGCATGCAACCCCTTGTACACATGTGAGACATTGCACACTTGTGTCACTGAGTCTGGCTATGTGGGACCTGGACATTCAAATATGAGTTCTTAGGCTTCACAGGCAATCTCTCTGGCCCCAAACTTTTTTATTCATTTTATTTATTTGAGAGAGAGAAATAGAGGCAGAGAGTGAGTGAGAGAGAGAGAGAGTGTGTGTGTGTGTGTGTGTGCTTGGCATGGTGGCACATGCCTTTAATCTCAGCACTTGGGAGGCAGAGGTAGGAAAATCACCATGAGTTCAAGGCCACCCTGAAACTGTATAGTTAATTCCAGGTCAGCCTGAGCTAGAGTGAGACCCTACCTTGAAACACCAAAAAGAGAGGATGGGTGCCTCAGGGCCTCCAGCCACTGCAAAAGAACTCCAACGCATGTGCCACCTTGTGCATCTTGCTTACATGGGTTCTAGGGAATAGAACCTGCATCCTTTGGCTTTGCAGGCAAGTGTCTTAACTACTAAGCCATCTCTCCAGCCCCTCTTAGCACTAACAATGCTCTAAATTGACACTGTCCTATGGTTATTTTGTGTACATTATTACTTTTGTTTGGTTTTTCAAGGTAGAGTCTCACTCTAGCCCAGGATGACCTGGAATTCACTATGCAGTCTAAGGGTGGCCTCGAACTCAAGGCAATCCTCCTACCTCTGCCTCCGGAGTGCTGAGATTAAAGGCATGCGCCACTACACCCAGGCTTGCTTATGTTATTTTTCTCAACCTCCCCATCCTTCCAATTCATATGCATACTTCAGGACTCAGTCCAGGCATCCTTTTCTTCAGGAAGCCTCTCTTGACCCCTGCTCCTATCCTCTTCTGGACACCTCCATGACAGCACATGGAACGGGTCTCTACCTGTCCTTGTCTTCCTTCCACACTGGCCCGTAAGCTCTCCCACAACAGAAAGTGATCTTATCATCTTTATGACTCCAGAGTCCAGCACAGAGCTTGGTCCAGAATGTAGCTGGGCTGTTGATAACAAAGTACTGGGCCCAGATTGTGAAAGAAGGTATTGTCACCATACACTATGCATTTCCCTATAGTTCCTGCTCTGAAACAGGCCCTCAGACACCTACCACAATGCTAATCTACTTTATCTAAACTATGAAGGTCTTGGGAGCTAGGGAGATAGCTCAGTCAGTAAAGTGCTTGCTTTGAAAGCATGAGAACATGAGTTTGACCCCCAGAGCCCATGTAAAAATGTCAGGTGTGGTGGTGCGTGTTTGTAATCCTAGTACTGGGAGGCGAAGACAGGTGGTTCCATGGGGCTCATTGGCCAGCAAGTAGAGCCTACTCAGTGAGCTCCAAGCCAATGAGAGACTCTCTCTCTCTCTCTCTCTCTCGCTCTCGCTCTCGCTCTCTCTCTCTCAAAGAAAAAGAAAGAAAGAAAGAAAGAGAAAAAGAAGAAAAGGTGGACAATTTTCCTGAGAACGATACTAAGATTTCCTTCAGCCTCCACAGATGTGTACCAGTGCATACACAGACACACATAAAGTAAACACACATAAAGTAAAATGAAATATGAAAGCAGGGGCTGGGGTTATAACTCTGTGATATATGCTTAGCATATATGAAGCCCTGAGTCCAAAAAAAATTAAACAAACTAGACAGATCCCTACTGAGAAACATCTGACAAGTCTTGTGTCATGTAAGGAGGTAGCAAGACAAGAGGCTAGAAGGGTGTACTGAAGTTCCTGAACAGCATCAAATAGCACAGCATGGTGGCTCTGGCCTATAATCCCAGCACTAAGAAAGCTGGTAAAAGCTACACTGCATGCAGCCCTATGGGAGAGAAGTCATCAGCAGTGATAAGTGACAGTGGACACTGCAAGCCTTAAGTTTGGCCAGCCAGACCAAATGATCCAATGGGTACAATAGTGGCATGTCTATTATGGAGGAAACTAACCGCTGTATAATTGGACTGGAGGCCTGATCCATGGGAGGGAATACATGCCTGGTACTGAAAACCTAGTCAAAAGCCTATGGTGGGGGAGGTCACAAGCCCTAGGGGTGTAATGCCTGCTCTTTTCTGGCTAAATGCATGTATTGTGTTCACCAAACTGCCCTGAATTCCACTCTTCTTAACGTTCATACCCATGTATTAATGCTACTCTCACATTTGGTTAGAGAACCTTCTCTTTTCAGATGGCAGTGACCTTGGGATGACTCAGAAGGCACCATAGTGCTGAGAAGGAGTGACAGAGGAGTGCTCAGCACTGCAATATCTCTATCACAATCTCCAAGGCTCAGGGTCCATTAAGGAAGAGGTGGCAGAAAGAACGTAAGAAACAATGGAAGGGTAGGACTCCTTACGATGCACTCCCCCAGACACAATTTGGCCTCAATATCCATGACCTCACTGCCTAGTACTACTTACACAGGACCCTCATAATAGGAGGAAAAGATGATGACATCAAAAATAGAAGAGTTCCCAGCACTTTGGAGGTAGATGTAGGAGGATCGCAGTGAGTTTGAGGCCACCCTGAAACTCCGTAGTGAATTCCAGGCCAGCCTGGGCTGGTGTGAAAACCTACCTTGAAAAACCAAAAAAAAAAAAAAAGAAGAAGAGAGCCAGGCGTGATGGTGCACGCCTTTAATCCCAGCACTTGGGAGGCAGAGGTAGGAGGATTGCCATGAGTTCAAGGCCACCCTGAGACTACATAGTGTATTCCAGGTCAGCCTGGGCTAAAGTAAGACCCTACCTCAAAAAGCAAAAAGAAAAAAAAATAAAAGAGACACTAAATGAGAGGGGGAGGAGATATGATGGAGAGTGAAGTTGAGAAGGAGAAAGTCTGGAAGGGGAGGAGATTATCATAGTTTATTGTCTATAATTATGGAAGTTGTCAATAAAAAGTTTAAAAAATATCTCTCGTGTCTGGAGAGGTGGATTAGTGGTTAAGGCACTTGCCTACAAAGCCTAAGGACTCAGGTTCCATTCCCTAGTAGCCACATAAACCAGATGCACAAGATGGTACATGTATCTGGAGTTCACTTGCAGTGGCTAGAGGCCCTGGTGTGCCTATTATGTCACTCTCTCTGTCTCTCTCTCTCTCTCTCTCTGTTAAATAAATAAAATATTTTAAAATAAAACAAAAGAAAGATGGAGGCCAGCCTGAGTTACATATTGAAACACTGTCTTAAAAAAAAAAAAAAAAAAAACAGCTGGGCATGGTGGCACATGCCTTTAATCCCAGCACTCGGGAGGCAGAGGTAAGAGGATCACTGTGAGTTCAAGGCCACCCTGAGACTACATAGTGAATTTCCAGGTCAGCCTGGGCTAGAGTGAGACCCTATCTCAAAAACAAAACAAAACAAACAAAGAAGAACACACACACACCTGAGCCGGGCATGGTGGCACATGCCTTTAATACCAGCACTTGGGAGGCAGAGAGGTAGGAGGATCACCATGAGTTTGAGGCCACCCTGAGACTACATAGTTAATTCCAGGTTAGCCTGGACCAGAGTGAGGCCCTACCTTGAAAAACCAAAACAAACAAACAAACAAACAAACAAACAAAAAACCACCTTTTATCATTCCAATTTTAGTACATATGCTGCCAAAGTGAACACGAAACATACCTTTTATAATCAGCAGGGAAACCTGGACTTTACCCTGGAGGCCAGAAGTGGCCAAGAAGATTCTTCTGACCAGGAAATGTCTGTGCAGTGGATACAAGCAAGCTGTGCAGTGGCCAGATTAACTCAGGCAGCAAGTGCAGGCAGTGAAGATTGGAGGCAGAAAAGCTGCCCCATTTTCCTTCCTTTTTTCCCACAGACAACATCCTTGAGATGTCACACCAAATCTAGTCATCGTTCCCACACCCTATGCATCTTACCTTCAAATTCATGGCTTCTGTCCTTTCCAAATCAGTAAACTGCCCCTCTGGCACAACCTCCACCTCACCCTCCTTTACTCTCCAAGCCCATAGTCTTACCCAAGCAGTTGATCTGCAGCTCCTTTGTCTGGGCACTGTCCAGGGTAGAAAGGAAGAGAGGACACAGCTTCTCCCTGAAATGGCCTGAAAGCATCTCAGCTGCCACTGGTGAGGAGTAGAGCTTTCCATAGAGGTAGCAGACGGCAGCTTGCACCCCTTCGTTGGGATATACCAGTCCTCTCAACAGATGCTCCATCAGCTTGCCTGCCCAGAAAACAACCAAGAAGCAGGAAGAATGGCAAATGTCCTATGAAACTCCAAACTATTATCCCCAGTGAGGTCATAATGTTGATTTCCCAAAATTGTCTATAATAAAGTGCTTTCTGAGTGTTTATCAAAAGAGAAAAATCAGCCAGGCATAGTGGCACATGCCTTTAATCCCAGCACTCAGGAAGCAAAGGTAGGAGGCTTGCTGTGAGTCCAAGGTCAGCCTGAGACTACAGAATGAGTTCCAGGTCAGCTTGGGCTAGAGTGAGACCCTACCAGAGAGGGGTGAGAAATGAAGCCAAGTATAACGGCACATGCCTTTAATGCCAGCACCCAAGAGGTTGAGATAGGAGGATTGCAGTGAGTTCAAAGCCAGCTTGGGCTACAGTGGTCTCATACTTCAAAGACAAAAAGGAGAGCTAAATCAAAACTTATAGAAGTGAAGGGATCCCCTTTGGATAAATTAAGTCCTATATACCTGTTTTCATTTCACTGACTTTTTTTAAAGTGTTCCTATAATCATAATTAATTAATTAATTAATCTTTCCACATTTAAAAAGGTCATAGTAGGCCCTGAATTCATATATATATATAGTTATGTTTTTTCAAGATAGGGTCTCACTCTAGCCCAGGCTGACCTAGAATTCACTATGTAGTTTCAGGGTGGCCTCAAACTCACAGGAATCCTCCTACTTCTGCCTCCCAGGTATATAATATTTTATTTTTATTTATTTATTTGAGGGGGAGAAGAGGCAGGAAGAGGGGAAGAGAGAGAATAGGTGTGCCAGGGCATCCTGCCACTGCAAACAAACTCCAGATGCATGAACCACCTTGTACATCTGGCTTACATGGCTCCTAGGGAATAAAACATGGGTCCTTTGGCATTGCAGGCAACCATCTTAACTGCTAAGCCATCTCTCCAACCTGATGTGCAATCTCCACAGCCCATCTTCATTCTTTTTTAATTTTAATATTTTTATTTAAAGTTTTTAAAATTTATTTATTTGAGAAAGAGAGGGAGAGAGAGAGGCAGGTAGAGAAAGAATGGATGTGCCAGGGTCTCCATTCACTGCAAACAAACTCCAGGCACATGAACCATTTTGTGAATCTGGCTTACGTGGGTCCTGGGGAATCGAACCTGAGTCCTTTGGCTTTGTAGGAAGATACCTTAATCTTTAAGCCATCTCTTGGGTCCCATTCTTTTAATAGAAATGAATTTAGGATCCATGTTTGGCACTCCAGATCCCGCATAAACCAAATGCACAAGGTGGCACAAGCATGCAGGGCTGCACATGCTCACAAGTCAGCACACACGTCTGGAGTTCAATTGCAGTGGCTGGAGGTCCTGCTGCACCAATTCTGTCTCTCTCTTTCATTAAAAAAAATGAATTCAGGGGCTGGAGAGACAGCTCAACAGTTAAGTCAGTTGCCTACAATGCCAAAGGACTCATGTTTGATTCCCTAGGATCAAGGAAGAAAGAAAGAAAATGAAGAGCCAGGTTTATAATCCTGGAACTCAGAAGACAATAATAATAAGTAAAAGTTAATGGGCAGGAGAGATGGCTTAGCAGTTAAGCACTTGCCTGTGAAGCCTAAGGACCCCGGTTCGAGGCTCGATTCCCCAGGACCCACGTTAGCCAGATGCACAAGGGGACGCAAGCATCTGGAGTTCGTTTGCAGTGGCTGGAGGCCCTGGTGCACACATTCTCTCTCTCTCTCTCTCTCTCTCTCTCTCTGCGTCTTTCTCTCTCTGTCTGTCACTCTCAAATAAATAAATAAAAATAAACAAAAAAAATTTTTTTAAAGTTAAGAAGCCCAAGATTAGAGTCAAGCAACTGGCCTTTTTCAAAGTGGAACACATTTGGCAGATGGGGAAACCTAAGGCTAGAGAAGGAACATAATGACTTCCCAGATGTGATGGTCAAGTTCTGTTGTCAACTTATCTGTTTAGGAATCCACAGACATTCCTTCATTGGCACTGGAACCAAGTCTCCTCAGCTTTCCAGTGTGGACCGAAGACCAGTGGCTCTCCAGGAAGCCTCTAGGCCTCCAGCCACATGGACTGAGCAGCTACTGGGTTCCTTGACTCTCTGGCCTGCAGACTGCTATTGTTGGACTACCATAAAATAATCTAATAAATTTCCCCCCGGCTTTTTTTTTTCTTTGGTTTTTCAAGGTAGGGTCTCGCTCTAGTCCAGGCTGACCTGGAATTCACTATGTAGTCATAGTCTCAGGGTAGCCTTGAACTCATGGCGATCCTCCTACCTCTGCCTCCCGAGTGCTGGGACTAAAGGTGTGCACCACCATGCCTGGGAAATTCCCTTTGTCATACAACTCATTCTACCAGTTCTGTTTTTCTACAGAACCCTGACCAATGTACCAAATGCACACAGTGACTAGGACATCCAGATGGCAGTGTGACCAAAGCAGGCAAAGAATACTGAAGGAGGACAGGAGAAAGCTAGCTTTTTAAAGGCAGTTTCAGTTAGGGATTGAGGCTCAAAGAGAACTAGGAGGTGCCACCCCACATGCCATTTCACACGCCACCTCGCCCTGGCACAAAAACGGAACTCCTGACAAAAATGAAACTCATGTCTGATTGAAAAAATCCACTGCTGCCCACAGAGTAGCTCACTCTGTAAGTAAAATGGCTCAGGTGGGCTGGCTCTGAGGTCCACCCACCAAATTTACTGGCCATTCAGGTCTTCTCCTTACATACCTGAATCTGATGCTATAAAGGCTGTGGCCTTCCAGCCCCTCTCTCTCTCTGAACAGGACCCTCAGTGTGTGTGGCGGAGGGGGGGGCTCTTACCCTGTGCTGCTCCAACACATATGAGTCTGGCCTCTACCTGCACCCAGCTTGTCTCTGGGTGGGGGTGGGAGAGCATAATATTGTTTCTTGATCTAAAGAAACTCTTCTGCTTGCTTTATAGTTTGGGGTAACTTCTCACTTTAATTACATGTATGATTTTCCTGTGGTCTTTGAATCTACCATGTATATATTCTCATTACACACTAAGATCTGCCACATGGGTGATCTCTCTAACTCTAGACCTGTTACCTGTGTAATTACTCTAAATTTGAGGCAACCATGAGTGTAACTCTCTTCATTCCCCACTTCTCTGAATTTATTGTTCTCTACTCTGATATTTTCCCTCTTTAGGAGAGCACATGGCATCATTCTTCCTGTTTCCCGACACAAGTTCCTAGATTCTACTTTCCACATGCCCACAGCTTTACTCTAGTCTCCCTTTTTTTAAATTTTTTTTATTTTTTTGGTTTTGGTTTTTAGAGGTAGGGTCTCACTCTAGCCCAGGCTGACCTGAAATTCACTATGGAGTCTCAGGGTGGCCTTGAATTCACGGTGATCCTCCTACCTCTGCCCACCAAGTGTTGGGATTAAAGGCATGCACCACCACGCCTGGCTTCTTCTCCAGTCTTTTTCTAAAGACCTCAATTTCTCTTAAATGAACCTTATAAAATATACAGTGTTTCCCACATGAGAGCATGTTTTCTACTCCCCACGTGTTTAGCCCGCCTTCCTAGACCCCAATCTCCCTTACATAAACCCCACAATTTGAGATTTTCCCTAAATAAATGTAATAATCCATAATTTATCCTTCTTGAGTCTGTATTTATTAATTCTTTATTAAAGGTAGGCCAGAACCTAAAACTTTGGGTTTATAAATTCTGGGAGACTCCTCATGAACCCCAAAATCCTGCATCAATAGGGGCCATTCTTCTTCACAGGAAACTCACCGTGCTCCATTACAAGTTCATCTGCCAGACCAGGGATGGCATCTACCAACTTGCCAAGAAAAGTCATGGTGGCCAGGCTGTCTCGCATGGAAGTCATGTTGCACAGCTACAGAAAGTGAACACACTCCATTCTATCAGTTAGAATAAGTACAGAACATATGACAAAACTGATCTTTCCCTGCCCACATCAATGCCTTTATTATGCATGTCTCTTGCCATAACCTGCTTCTTTAACTGTCTATTTCTTCCATCAAACTGAGAACTCCTGAGGAAAGGGACTGAGTCAAATTCCTCTGAATCCTCAGGTCCTAGTTGAGTATATGTTTGTTAAACTGAATTAATATTAGCAGATTCTGTCTGGGGGTATATCAGTGGTTAAGCACTTGCCTAACATATGTGATACCCTGGGCTCAATTCCCAAAACAGAAGAAAAGTTTATTTTCCCTCCTTTAGAACCACAAACTAGATCAAAGTTGGAACCCTCATAAAGACAAAACACTGCTATAATGTTGAAAAAATATGCTTCATAGCCAGGCATGTGGAGCACGCCTTTAATCCCATGTGGAGGTAGGAGGATCGCTGTGAGTTCAAGGCCAGCCTCAGACTACATAGTGAATTCCAGGTCCACCTGGGCTAGAGTGAGATCCTATCTCAAAAAACTAAAAAAGGGATGGAGAGATGGCTTAGTGGGTAAGGCGCTTGCCTGCAAAGCCAAAGGCCCTGGTTTGTTTCCCAGGACCCACTTAAGCCAGATGCACAAGGGGGCCATGAATCTGGAGTTCATTTGCAGTGGTTGAAGGCCCTGGCCACCCATTCTGTCTCTCTCGCTCACTCCCAAGTAAATAAATAAATAAATAATATATTTTTAAAAGCTTTTAAAAATGCACCTCATTATTGTCATTATTACAGCTACTACACTGAGCACTCTCATTTGACAGGCACTAAATTTTGTGCTTTATGGGGAGAATCAGTAGTAGCTATTTTCTACTGACCATCTGGACCACTAGGCAAGATTGAATTCCTCTGGTAGAAAATAACATAGCACCATCCTTTAGGATTACTATTAAGACTGAATAAGCCGGGCATGGTGGTGTACGCCTTTAATCCTAGCACTCGGGAGGCTGAAATAGGATTGCCATGGGTTCAAGGCCACCCTGAGCCTATAGAGTGAATTCCAGGTCAGCCTGGGCTAGAATGAGACCCTACCTTGAAAAAAAAAAAAAAAAAAGACTGAATAAGACATTTCTTTTTCTTTTTTTTTTTTTTTTTTTTTTTTTTTTTTTTTTTTGGTTTTTCGAGGTAGGGTCTCACTCTAGCCCAGGCTGACCTGGAATTCACTATGGAGTCTCAGGGTGGCCTCGAACTCACGGCGATCCTCCTACCTCTGCCTCCCGAGTGCTGGGATTAAAGGCGTGTGCCACCACGCCCGGCTTTGAATAAGACATTTCTTATAAACTGGGCATCATGGCTTGGAATTCCAACACTTGAGAGGCTAGGGCAGGAGGATGCAAGTTCAAGGCCTGAGCTGCATATAGAGACTCTGCCTCAAAAAAAGAAAAAGAAGCCAGGCGTGGTGGCGCACGCCTTTAATCCCAGCACTCGGGAGGTAGAGACAGGAGGATTGCCGTGAGTTTGAGGCCACCCTGAGACTCCATAGTGAATTCCAGGTCAGCCTGGGCAAGAGTGAGACCCTACCTCAAAAAAAAAAAAAAAAAAAAGAAAAACACATTGCAATTCCTATCACACAGCAAGAGCTAAGTAAATGTTAATAAGTACTGATATATAGTTATAAATTCAATCTAATATAGTAATCACATGCAAAATAATTATAATGGTGTGATTTTCAAACACAATAAATAATTAAATACACTCTTGATGTTAAGATGAACATTTGTCTTCCTTCTGTAAAGTAAATAAAAAGTGATTCTGATGAATTTATCAAGGAAATCTATATTGCATTTAGGAAGATACCAAGAATTGGCATGGTTCCCTTGATGTGTGTCTGTCTGTCTGTCTCTCTTCTTGCTGTCTCCCTCTGCTTACAATTATATAAATAAAAATATTTAAGGGAGAAGGGAGGGAATTATTGTGGTTTATTGTCTGTAAGTATGGAAGCTGTTAATGAAAAAAAAGAAAGAAAAACTATTTAAGGGCTGGAGGGGTAGCTTAGTAGTTAAGGAGCTTGCCTATGAAGCCTAAAGTCCCAGGTTCAATTCCCCAATACCCATGTAAGCCAGATATATATAAGGTGGCCCATGCATCTGGAGTTCATTTGCAGAGGCTAAAGGCCCTAGAAGGCCCATTCTCTCTCTTTCTCTCTCTATCTGCCTCTTCCTCTCTCTCTCTCTCCTTTCTCAGATAAATAAATAAATAAAATATTTTTTAATTTAAAGAATTAGCCGGGCGTGGTGGCACATACCTTTAATCCCAGCACTCAGGAGGCAGAGATAGGAGGTTTGCCATGAGTTCAAGGCCACCCTGAGACTACACAGTGAATTCCAGGTCAGCCTGAGCTAGAGTAAGACCCTACCTCGAAAAAACAAAAAACAAACAAAGAAAAAACAAACAAAGAAAAAAATCAAAAATGGGGGGGCTGGAGAGATGGTTCAGCAGTCAAGGCGCTTACTTGCAAAGCCTAATGGCCCTGGTTGCATTACCCAGTACCTATGTAAAGCCAATGCACAGTGTAGCACATGCATATGGAGTTCATTTGCAGTGGCTAGAGGCCTTAGGGTCTTGGTGTGTCCATTCTCTCTCTCTCTTTCTCTCTCTCTCTATGTATCTATCTGTCTCCCTCTGCTTAAAAATAAATACAGAGCCAGGCATGGTGGTGCACGCCTTTAATCCCAGCACTCAGGAGGCAGAGGTAGGAGGATCGCCGTGAGTTTGAGGCCACCCTGAGACACCATAGTGAATTCCAGGTCAGCCTGGGTTAGAGTGAGACCCTACCTCAGAAGCGGAATTTGGGACAGTGATGGTGGAAGGAAGCTAGCTGCGATGTACTAGAACAGGATCAGAAGCCCTCGCCCCTAGCTCTGGTGCTGCCACCAGCGTGACCTCAGGAAAGGAAGTTCCTTTTTGTCTATCTCTGGACTTCAGTTTCCTCATCTATTCAAAAAGGGGCCAGGAGCTGGGGAGGTGGCTCAGCAGTTAAAGGAACTTGCTTAAAAAGTCTGAAGACCTGAGTTCAATTTCCCAGTACTCTCATAAAGCCAGATGCGTCTGGAGTTCACTTGCAGTGGCAGAGGGCCCTGTTGTACCCATACACTCTGTCTCTCTCTCTTTCTCTCTCTCTCTCTCTCTCTCTCTCTCATTCTTCTCTTCTCCCTCCCTCTCTAAAATAAATAAATAAATATTTTTTACAAAGAAATGGACTGGTTCTGACAGAATCTGTGGGACCTAAAGAAACCATAGCTATGTACAAACCTGTTTGTGGGATGCATCCAGCAGGCAATGGATGACCTGCTCCAGCTTTAGCTGAGTGGTGAGCTGGACAAGGACTGAGGAGACACAATAGCATTACTACACACCCCACACACTCAAAATTCACTTCTCACAGTTCCTCTAGCTCAAAGTAAGGGTATGGAAGTCATTTTAAAATATTTCATTTACTATTTGCAAGCATAAAGAGATAGAGAGACAGAGAGAATGGGCACTCCACTGCAAACAAACTCCAGGTGCATGTGCTTCTTTGTGCATCTGGCTTTACGTGGGTACTGGGGAATTGAACAGATCATTATGCTTTGCAGGCAAGTACCTTAAGTGCTCAGCCATCTCTCCAGCCCTGGAAGTAATTTTATTATGGTAACTGGTATCCATCTTTTTTTTTAATTCATAAGCCAGTAACATTCGTTTCTCATCATTCAATATTAAGTACTGTGCAAAATTGTATGTGTCATGCTTATATAAAACTGGCAGTCCAGTTCCTAACAGCATCACCACAAACCCATGAGTAATGCATTGTATTATGACATTACAATTGCTACAATGCCACTAAGTGATAGAAAATTTTCAGCCCCATCTTATAAACTTTTTTTAAACAAAAGTTTTAGGTACTGGAAAGATGACTCAGCAGTTAAAGGTGCTTGCTTGCAAAGTCCTCAGGCATGGATTTAATTCCCAAGCCAGCCACATAAACCTGATACAAAAAAATGGTACAAAATCAGCATGGTGGCACAGGCCTTTAATCCAAGCACTTGTGAGGCAGAGGTAGAAGGATCCTTTGAGCTCAAGGCCAGCCTGGGACTACAAAGTGTATTCCAGGTCAGCCTCGGTTAAAGTGAAATCCTACCTGGAAAAATAAAAATAAAAAAGATTTTGGTCTGCTTCCCTTCCTGTCCTCCCACTCCCTCCCCCCAGCCTCTCCACTCTCTGGCTCCCCTCCCTCCCTCCTCCTCCTTCCACACTCAAAGAGAAAGGAAAGAAAAAAAAAAGGATTTGAAGGCGTGGTGGCACGCACCTTTAATCCCAGCTCTCGGGAGGCAGAGGTAGGAGGGTTGCATGAATTCGAGGCCATCCTGAGACTACGTAGTGATTTCCAGGTCAGCCTGGGCTAGAGAGAGACCCTATCTCAAAAAAAAAAAAAAAAAAAAGATTTTAAAAGCCAGAAAGTGATGCATGCCTTTAATCCCAGTACTAGGGAGGCAGAGGTAGGAGGATTGCTGTGAGTTTGAGGCCAACCTGAGACTACAGAGAGTCCCAGGTCTGCCTGGGCTAGAGTGAGACCCTACCTCAAAATAAGAATGGTACAAGCAGGCTGGAGGGATGACTTAGAAGTTAAGGTGTTTGCCTGCAAAGCCAAAGGACCCAGGTTCGATTCCCCAGGACCCACGTTAGCCAGATGCACAAGGGGGCGCACATGTCTGGAGTTCGTTTGCAGTGGCTGGACACCCTGGCGCACCCATTCTCTCTCTCTCTTTCTCCCTCTCTCTTTCTCTGTCCAATAAATAAGAAAGAATTGTTTAAAAAAAAATAATGGCACAAGCATCTGGTGTTCATTTGCAGTGGCAAGAGGCCCTGGTGCATGCACATACAAACATAAATAAATCTTTTTAAAATTTTATTATTCTGGGTTACACAAGGCAATTTCACGTAAACATTTATTTTGAGCACATTCCCCATTACCCACCTGCTTGTTCATTCCTTTAGTCCCCTTTATTCTCCTAGATAGTTTGGCTTCTAATTTCATGTCATCTGTACATATGATTAAATCTAGGACTTGCCGGGCATGGTGGCATACACCTTTAATCCCAGCACTCAGGAGGCAGAGGTAGGCAGATCATCTTGAGTTCGAGGCCACCCTGAGACTACATAGTGAATTCCAGGTCAGCCTGAGCTAGAGTGAAACCCTACCTCGAAAAACCTAAATAAATAAATAAATAAAATAAAATAAATCTAAGACCTAAAAATTAGGGGAAAAAAAGATATATGTTTGTCTGAGCCTGACTTAATTCCTTTAATGTGATTATCTCTACCATATGCCCCTGCTATACCACTAAGAGGCTTTAAGTCAACATAGCACAGATACTTGCATATCAATGTTTACTGAAGCACTGTTCATAATAGCTAAGTTATGAAACCAATCTAGATGTAAGAAAATGGATGTGGTGGGGGTGGAGAGATGGCTCAGCCATTAAGGCACTTATCTGTAAAGCCTAAAGACCCAGGTTTGATTCCTCAGTAGTGACACATGCATTTTGAGTTCTTTTGCAGTGGCTGGAGGCCCTGGCATGCCCATATTCTCTCTCTCTCTCTCTCTCTCTCTCTCTCTCTCTCTCTCTCTCTCTCTCTCTCCTTGAAAATAAATTGTGTGTGTGTATGTTTAAAGTTAGAGTCAGGCATGGTGGCACACACCTTTATATCCCAGAACTAGAGAGCTGGCTTAGTGGTTAAGGAATTTGCCTGCAAAGCCAAAGGACCTGGGCTCAATTCCCCAGGACCCACGTAAGCCAGATGCACAAGGTGGCACATGTGTCTAGAGTTCATTTGCAGTGGCTGGAGGCCCTGGAGTGCCCATTCTCTCTCTCTCTCAAATAAACAAATAAAATAAATCCCAGCACTAGGGAGACAGAGGGAGGAGGATTGCTATGAGTTCAAGGCCAGTCTGGGACTACATAGGGAATTTCAGGTAAGCCTGGGCTAGAGTGAGACCCTACCCCGAAAAACCAAAATGAAATAAAATAAATTTTAAAAAAGTTAAAAACCACAATCTAGATTCAGCAGTCACTGTGGGAAGATTCTGCCGCTGCTAGAATGAAGAAGCATTCCAGGATAGCACCCCCCAAAACAGAAACCATGAAGAAGCATCCAGTTCCTCTAGTGCCTGCCACCTCAAGTGAAGTTTGGGGGGATCTAATGAGGCTCTGTAAGCAATGCTGGCACCAACCAGAAGTAGATGGTGACAGGATTACAGCCCCACTGAAGAGTGGCCATGAAGGAAAATTCCCCAATGGTCAGAACTTTGATTTGTTCATATATTTGTCAGGACTGAGAGATAGTCATAAGTAGATACAGTTCCCAATGAGCTATCTAAGTGGTTATGGACTTGGGAAAAAACAAAATAGGAAGGTTGTGACAATGAGGTCTGTGGAAAATGAACTGAATGGGCACAGGTGTGAAGGTATGCGTCCCCTGTGATTGCTTACTAAGGAGCATCTTATTTAGAGGTTCTGAACAATCAGGAGAACAAAATGGCACATGTGAATATCAGTCTATCTTTTTCCTGAGCCACCCCAGGGATTATTCAACTGGCTCAACTACCCAGCGGTTGGTGTGGCAGTTAGAGAGCATGCATGGATTTTCCCTCATCAAGAGTTCCTGTGTGCCTAATATGTCAAGAGCAGAGACCAAAACTAAGCCCCCAGCATGGCACCAATCCCTGAGGGGCCAGTGGAATGGTGTTTGGTGGAACACACTGTCCCCTTCCATCATCTCAGATTTGTCCTCATTGGAATAGACATGTGTCCCCAATATGAGTTTGCCTTCTAAAACTATAATGCTTCTGCCCACAACACATCTGTAGATTTGCAGAATGCCTTGTTCACTCTTATACATTCCATGCAATACTTTGATCATGGAACTCATTTCACAGGAGCAGTAAAGAAAAAGGCTCAAATTCTATTCCCCATCATCCATCACCTGGTATCAACTAGCTAAACAGAAAGTGGGCTCTGAAGATGCACTTACAGCACCATTTGGAAGACACCACTCTGGAATGATGGGCTTCCACCTTGCACAGGATATATGTCTTGAATCAGTGATCAGCATAAAACCCCATCTTTCCCACAGCAGAAAACACTGGTCAGGAATCAGCTGGTAGAGTACACATCATTCTTCTTCCTATTGCACTTGTACCTTTTTTTAATTCTGTATTAGCTACTAAGGATTCCATATTAAATAAACTACCACAGACTGAGAAGCTTAAAGAACCAAAATTTATTTTCTTATAGTTCTTGAGGCTGGATGCCTAAGATGTGGTTTCTCTGAGGCCTCTCTCCTTTTCTCACAAATGCCTGTCTTGCCTTCTTATCCTCACATGGCCTTTTCTTTGTGAATGTTTTCCCTTCATGCCTCTGTGTTCAAATTTCTTCTTCTTAAGGTCACCAGTCACAGTAGATTAGGGCCCAACCTACTGGCCTCATTTTAACTTCTACTGAGCCCCTTTTCTTTCCAACTAGTTCTTCTTCTATTTTGAAGATAATTGATAGATAGATAGATTTTTTTTCAGGCTGACCTGGAATTACCTGTGTACTCTCAGGGTGGCCTCAAACAAGTGATCCTCCTACCTCTGCCTCCTGAGTGCTAGGATTAAAGGTGTGCACCACCACTCCTGGCTTCCTTTTTTTTTTTTTTTTTTTTTTTTTTGAGGCAAGCCCAATAGACTGTGCCCCTTTTTTTATAAGAGGGAGCAAGAGTGAGAGAGACAGAGAGAGAATTGGCATGCTAGGGCCTCCAGCCACTGCAACTCCAGAGGCATGCACCACCTTGTGTACATGTACGACCTTGTACACTTGTGTCACCTTGTGCATCTACCTTATATGGGACCTGAAGAGTCAAATAGGCTTGTCAGGCAAGCACCTTAACTGCTAAGCCATCTCTCCAGCCCTTACTTTATTTATTGATTTATTTTGCTTTCCTCCACCATCCATGATGACATAATGGTGGCCCATATGAATTTTAGGAGTGACATAATCCAGCCCACAATATAGCCTATCCCACAACTCTGAGCTCTTCTAGTTTAAAGGTCTTAGTTCCTCAGGGAAGAATGATTTCATGAAAAGATGCACAATGAGTGGGGCGTGGTGGCTTATATCTGTAATCCCAGCACTCAGGAGGCAGAAGTAGGAAGATGGCCGTGAGTTCCAGGCCACCCTGAGACTACAGAGTAAATTCCAGGTCATCCTGGGCTACAGCAAGACCTTACCTTGAAAAGCAAGAAATAAGAAGGACACACAATGGAGTTACAGAATTAGGGGATAACTGTCATATGGCCATTGAATGGTTGGACAAAGGAATTATTCTACTACTTGGGTGCTTGGTCCTGATATCCACAGGGACTATCTGCTGCTACTAACAATAGGAGCAGGGATAATTATGTCTACAACTAGGGATTTTTCTAAGACTTCCATATTCAAAAGTATAAATTAATGGAAAGTTTGAAAAGCCAAAAACAAGCAAGGCTACTAAAGATTCAGACCTTTCATAAATGAAAATTTGGGTGATCCAATCAGGTAAAAGCCTTGAATAGTTAAGATCTTTAAGATCTTTCCTTTTTTTTTTTTTTTTTTTTTTTTTTTTTGAGGTAGGGTTTTACTCTACCTCAGGCTGACCTGGAATTCACTATGTAATCTCAGAGTGGCCTCAAAGTCATGGTGATCCTCTTACTTCTGCCTCCCAAATGCTGGGATTAAAGGCATGCACCACCATGGCCAGCAATAGTTAAGATCTTTAGTGAGAGCAAAAAGTAGAACAGAAATTAAGAAGAAAATGTCACCCAGTATGGTGGTGCATGCCTTTAATCCCAGCACTTGGGAAGCTGAGGGAGGAGAATCACTGAGTTCAAGGCCAGCCTGAGTCTAATTCCAGCTCAGGGGCTGGAGAGATGGCTTAGCGATTAAGGCGCTAGCCTGCAAAGCTAAAGGACCCAGGTTCAATTCTTCAGGACCCACGTAAGCCAGATGCACAAGGTGGCACATGTTTCTGGAGTTTGTTTGCAGCAGCTGAAGGTTCTGGTGTGCCCATTCATTCTCATTCTCATTCTCTCTCTCTCTCTTTCTCTCTCTCGGTCCCTCTCCCTCTTTCTCTCTTAAATATAGGTAGGAGGGAAAGAAAGAGAAGGTGAAGAAGACAAAAATGTCTTTAGGACATAGTCCATTCAGATGGACTATGACTCAACTTGAAAATCATCACATCCATATAGTAATGCAATTGTTACTGGAACTTTTCATTTCCTTCTGTAGGAAATAAAATGGTTTTGCATGAAGTAAATGTCTATAAGAAGTGGTAAGAGCCATGCGTGGTGGCGCACTCCTTTAATCCCAGCACTTGGGAGGCAGAGGTAGGAGGGTTGCCGGGAGTTCAAGGCCACCCTGAGACTACATAGTGAATTCCAGGTCAGCCTGCGCTAGAGCGAGACCCTGCCTCAAAAAAAAAAAAAAAAAAAAAAAAAAAACAGTGGTAGAAAGTTGTTGTGGTTGTTCAACAGCTCAGCCAGAGCTAATTATTACACCTTCGCTGTTGTCTTCATCCTTTGCTTTGGGATACTGAGCCTGGAACTCTGCAAAGGGCAGTTCAGCTCTGCTAGCTGGCCTCCTCCATTAAGCTCTGCCAATAATGAGAAACAGAAAGAGAACTTGTCCCTTTCTCCTGGATTCCTCTGCTTACCTGTGTGTTCACTGTTGGCTTCCTGTATTTATTTATTTATTTATTTATTTATTTATTTGAGAGAGAATGAGACAGACAAAGAGAATGGGCATGCCAGGGCCTCTAGCCACTGCAAACTCCAGATGCATGTGCCATTCTGTGCATCTGGCTTACTTGGGTCCTGGGGAATCAAGTCTGGGCCATTAGGCTTCTCAGGCAAACACCTTAACCTCTAAGCCGTCTCTCCAGCCCCTGCTTTCTGTTTCTGTGAGTATCTTCCTAGCACTTGCTCATCCCAGCAGTGACAGTGCCTTTCCATTACAGGAGCTAAACTCCGTTTTCAGTTCTTTCACAGTCAGCTTCCCTGCATGCTCTCCACAGAAAGCAACTGTGTAGTGATGGTAATGGTAACGAAGACCTCCAGTCAGCGTTCCTCCTCCGAGGTCTAGGTCTCCAGTAAGCTAAGAGAGCCAGCAATATCTAAGTAGTACCTTGAGCCCACTCTCCAAATTTCTGAGGTTAACAATCCCAACCTCTTCCCAACCCCCCACCCCTGCAAGGTAGGGTCTCTCTCTAGCCTACGCTGACCCAGAATTTACTGTGTCATCTCAGGGTGGCTTCAATCCTCCTACCTCTGCCTCCCCAGGGCTGGGATTAAAGGTGTGCACCACTCCAGCTTTCTGTTCTCTTTTTAAAATAATATTTTATTCATTTATTTGAGAGAGAGAGAGAGAATGGGCATGCTAGGGCCTCCAGCCACTGCAAACAAATTTCAGACACATGCGCCACTTTGTGCATTTGGTTTACATGGGTCCTAGGGAATCAAACCTGGGTTCTTAGGCTTTGCAGGCAAGTGCCTTAACCACTAAACCATCTCTCCAGCCCCCAACTTCTCTTTGTTTCCCCTGTTCCAAGAGTGGAAATTACTTTTTGTATTTATTACTACTATGAAAACTTGGTTGTTCTCTTTTTGCCTCTTTTGTTACTTAATAATTTTTCAAAGTTTTTTTAAATCCTTTTTAAATTGGTATGTTTTTTGAACATTTTTAATATTTAACTCTATTTTTTTAAGTTTTTTTATTTTTATTTATTAGAGCCAGAGAGAGAGAGGGAGACTAGACACTCCAGGGCTTCTAGCCATTGAAAACAAACTCCAGATGCATGTGCTACCATGTGCATCTGGCTTACATGGAACCTGGAGAATCGAACTTGGGACCTTAGCTTCTTTCTTCTCCAGATTGTAAAACTTTTTAAATATTTTAGTTATTTGAGAGACAGAGAGAGAAAGATAAAGAGAAGGGCACATAAAAAAATAAGTATGGGTATGCCAGGCCCTCCTGCCACTGCAAATTATCTCCATATTCACATGCCTTTGTGTACCAGCTTTTCATGGGTACTGGGGAATCGAATAAGTGCAAGCAAGTGCCTTTAACCAATGAGCCACCTCTCCAACCCCCAGATTGTAAAATCTTAAAGGCCCATGACCATATCTTTCCATCTATATATCCCTAAGACCTAATGAGGTACCTATTAGATGCCCAAAAAGGAAATGTAGAATTATTTATAATCTGAGTTCTCCTTATCTGTTTCTAAATGGGTGATTTCGCCAAAGTCTCAAGTAACCAGAGCTGCAGTTCAGGCTAAAATTCTCCCAGCTTCAAATGGTACAAACACATGATTGCCTCTTACCTTCAATACAAAGATCTGTTACACTCCCATCTTCCACACTGCATAACAGTCCTTGGAGCACAGGGAGGTGATAAAAGGGTTGTTAACAGTTCTCTTTTAAGATAAACAATTCCACAAAAGCAAATATCATTCTAAAACTAGCCTTTTTAAGCAATGTCCTGTCTAAATTCTCCCTTAGCACCAACGACCTAAATATTTTGTTTTTGTTTTTTTCGAGGTAGGGTCTCACTTTAGCCCAGGATGACTTAGCTCTCTCTGTAGTTCCAGACTGGCCTTGAACTCACCACAATCCTCCTACCTCTGCCTCCCATATCTAAGGCATATACCACTGTGCCTGGCAATCACCTAAGTTTTTCAATGACCACTCTGGCTTTAGAAGGATGACTGTCAGTGTGGCAAAGCAGAAGGACAGCATGCGCTGGAGTCTGACAGATCTGGGGTAAAAATCCAGCGTTACTATTTGTTAGCAAGAACCTCCCTGAATGTCACAGGTCCTTCTTTCTCCTATAAAGGATTATCTAGGTCGCTAAAAACCTAAAACGTCTTGACATGGAGAAACACCCAATACAAGTTAAATATCTTCCTCCCCAAAGGACTTACTGGACATCAAAATCATATTTTAAAAACCTTAGATAAAATGCAGTCCATTTCATTGTACATATGAAGAAACTAGGCATAGGAGAAAGGAAATGACTGGATCAGGGTCACACCAAGGTCAGCAGGCTCCAGTCCAGGACTCTAATACTGTGAAAACTCTGTACTGGGTGCAGAAGGGCCACCTACTTCCCATATTCATCTCTGCACTTTTACAAACCTCTTAGATCTAGTACGGACAGTCACTATGAAATGATTCGTGCAGCTTAAAAAGGGGGGCATATCTCCACAATAATGACCATTTACTAGCAAACTGCTCCAATAAAAACCAAAGTCTAAAATCATCTTTCTACAACTCCCAGGCCAAACAGTCACACTACAGATGCAAAACTCATGCCAGTTTTCCCTTTGAATCTCACCAAAAAGCATGCTTATGAAGTAGATGCAGACTCTCTGGTCCTGGGCCACCAGCTGTGTGACCAAGGAGGTGTGCCTCACGAGGGCATCTCGAAAGCAGAACAACACGTGCTTCTTGCGTACCAACTTTGAACAAGGGAAGAAAAAGATTCAATAGCAACCAAGTCCTGGTCATTCTGAATGCAAGCAACTGTAAGTTTCTTTTTTTTTTTTTTTTCTTTTGAGATAGGGTCTGCCCAGGCTGACTATGTAGTCTCAGAGTGGCCCCGAATTACAGTGATCCTCCTACCTCTGCCTCCCAAGTGCTAGGATTAAAGGCGTGCGCCACCATGCCCGCTGCAATTGTAATTTCTACATAACTACAAGGTAGTAAGTATCACAGTGGTCATCTGAACTGTGGTGAGATCCATACTCCCTATGAGGAAGCGTGACAAGAGCCTTCTAACACTGGGGAAGTCATGTGTTCATACAATCGTATATGAATTGCTGTCCCTACCATATAGTTACATAGGACTTTATTCTTACAAATGATGCTTTTTTCTAGCCAACACATGAGGGGTATCCTTTTCTTTTTCTTTTCTTTTCTTCTTTTTTTTTTTGTGTTCTTGACAGAAATGGGGATTGAACCCAGACCTTGCATATGCTAAGCAAGTATTCTACCATTGAGCTATATCACCAGTCCAAAGTAGGTAGGGTCTTTTTTATCTTTTTTGTTATTATTATTGGTTTGGTTTGGTTTTGCTTTGTTTTGTTTGAAGTATCTCACTATAGCCCAAGCTGGCCTCAAACTCAGGGCAATCCTCTTCAGCCTCCTAAATGCTGACCAAAAAGGCAGGTACCACCAACACATTTGAAGTTGGTGAAGCAGGCTGGAGCGATGGCTCAGCTGTTAAAGTGCTTGCCTACAAAGCCTAATGACCCAGGTTTGATTTCTCAGTACCCACGTAATGTCAGGTGCACAAAGTGAAGCATGCATCTGGAGTTCATTTGCAGTGGCTACAGGCCATGGTACACCCATTCTCTCACTCTGTCTCTGCATGCAAATAAATAAATAACATAGGGCTGGAGAGATGGCTTAGCAGTTAAGTGCTTACCTGTGAAGCCTAAGGACCCTGGTTTGAGGCTCGACTCCCCAGGACCCACGTTAGCCAACTGCACAAGGGGGCACATGCATCTGGAATTCGTTTGCAGTAGCTGGAGGCCCTGGCATGCCCATTCTCTCTCCCACTCTCTATCTGCCTCTTTCTCTCTCTGTCGCTCTCAAGTAAATAAAAATAACAAAAAAATTTTTTTAACAAATAAAATAAAATAAATAAATAACATATTAAACTTGGTGAAGCAAGTAAAACTAGATATCACCAAGGAGAAGAGAAAACTGGAGGCTCAGAGATTTTTTAATTTATTATTTATTTATTGAGAGTTGCCACGCCAGGGCCTCCAGTCACTGCAAAAGAACTCCAGGTGCTGGAGAAATGGCTCAGGTCTGGAGAGATAGCTCAGCAGTTAAGGTGCTTGCCTGCAAAGCCTACAGACGAGTTCAATTTCCTAGTACTCACATAAAGCCAGATGCACAAGGTGGCTCATGTGTCTGGAGTTCATTTGTAGTGGCTAAAGGCTCTGGTAAGTCCATTCTCTCTCTCTCTCTCTCTCTCTCTCTCTCTTTTCTCTCACACTATCTTTCAAATGAATAAATAAAATATTTAAAAAAAAAAAAAAAAAGAACTTGAGAGCCAGGCATGGTGGCACACACCTTTAATCCCAGCACTCAGGAGGCAGAGGTAGGAGACTCACTGTGACTTTGAGACCAACCTGAGACTACATAGTGAATTCCAGATGAACTTGGGCTAGAGTGAGACCCTACCTCAAAAAAGAAAAGAAAGGAAAAAGAACTTGGGGGCTGGAGAGATGGCTTAGTGATTAAGCGCTTGCCTGTGAAGCCTAAGGACCCCGGTTCGAGGTTCGATTCCCCAGGACCCATGTTAGCCAGATGCACAAGAGGGTGCACGCGTCTGGAGTTCATTTGCAGTGGCTGGAAGCCCTAGCATACCCATTCTCTCTCTATCCCTCTCTCTCTCTCTCTCTCTCTGTGTCACTCTCAAATAAATAGATAAATAAAATGAACAAAAAAAAATAAAAAAATAAGAACTTGGGGCCCAGAGAGATGGCTTAGGGGTTAAGACACTTCCCTGCAAAGCCAAAGGACCCAGGTTCTATTCCCAAAGACCCACGTAAACACAAAGTGTTTGCACACATGCACAAGGTGATACATGCATCTGGAGTTCGTTTGCAGTGGCTAGAGGTCCTGGTGTGCTCACTCGCTCTCTCTCTCTCTCTCTCTCTCTCTCTCTCTGCCTCTTTATCCCTCTCAAATAAATTAATGAATAAAAATATTTTAAAAAAAGAACTTGGGCTGGAGAGATGATTTAGCACTTAAGGCATTTGCCTGAAAGTCCAAAGGACTCAGGTTCAGTTTCCCAGGACCCATGTAAGCCAAATGCACAAGGTGGCGCACGCATCTGGAGTTCGTTCGCAGCAGCTAGAAGCCCTAGTATGCCCATTCTCTCTTTCTCTATCTCTCTCTCTCTCTGCCTCTTTCTATCTCTCATAAATAAATAAATAAATTTTATAAAGAACTCCAGCAGGGCGTGGTGGTGCACGCCTTTAATCCCAGCACCAGGAGGCAGAGGTAGAAGGACCACCATGAGTTCAAGGCCACCCTGAGACTATATGGTGAATTCTAGGTCAGCCTGAACTAGAGTGAGACCCTACCTTGGGGGAAAAAAAAGTGATTCACAAAAACACAAAACAAGAAAAAAAGAAAAGAAAAAAAAAACACAGAACAAAGCCATTCCTTTCATTATCTGTTTTGTTTTGGTAAAATATAATTTTGTTTTGTTTTGGTTGGTTTTTCAAGGTAAGGTCTCACTCTAGTTCAAGCTGACCTGGAATTCACTATGTAGTCTCAGGCTGTCCTCGAATTCATGGTGATTCTCCAACCTCTTTATGCCTCCAGAGTGCTGGGGCTAAAGGCATGTTCCACCATGGCCAGCTTGTCTTGTTTGGTTTTAGTTCAGTTCCCAAGTAAAGCTACATTCAGAAAAGGACATATGTCTGGTGCTCTTTGCAGTGGCAAGGGACCCTGGTGTGCCCATTCTCATTCATTCTCTCCTTGCAAATAAATATTTTTTAAAAGTTATAAATATTGGGCTGGAGGAATGGCTTAGCGGTTAAGGCACTTGCCTGCAAAGCCAAAGGATCCAGGTTTGAGTCCCCAGGACCCACATAAGCCAGATATACAAGGGGGGCATGTCTGGAGTTCATTTGCAGTGGCTGGAGGCCCTGGTGTGCCCATTCTCTTCCTCTCTCTCTCCTTTTTCTCTCTACCTATTTCTCTATCAAATAAATTTTTAAAATATTTTTAAAGTTATAAATATTATATATACAAATTGCTTACACTAATATGTAATGAATTTACTCTTAAATGAAATGTCTTTATTTTTTTCTTTTAATTTTTTTGGATAGTGTCTTACTCAGTATCTTAGGCTGGCCTCGAACTCACTAGATATACCAGGCTGGCCTTGAATTCATGGCAATTTTCCTGCTCAGATCCCCAAGCACTGGGATTACAGACTTAAGCCACCATGACCCACAACTTTTTTTTTTTTTTAGTGTGACATTGAGGATTGAGCCCAGGGCCTCCCTGTGTTGAGCAAATACCATACTACTGAGCTATATTCCCAGTTTTAATGATTTTCAAAAGAGCAAAGAAAGGCATTGAAACCCAACCTGGTAATGCAGGCCTAAAAATCCCAGCTGAGGTAGGAGGATCCCTAGTTCAGGGGCAGCCTGGATAAGGATAAAACCACCTCAAACTTAAAAAAAAAAAAAAATTAATGTGCTAGGGTTAGAGCTCAGTGGTAGAGTGTTTGCTTCTCTAGCATGTCTGAGTTCCTAGGTTCAATACACAGTTTGAAAAAATAATGAAAGCTGGGTGTGGTGGCGCATGCCTTTAATCCCAGCACTTGGGAGGCAGAGGTAAGAGGATCGTGGTGAGTTGGAGGCCATCCTGAGACTACAAAGTGAATTCCAGGTCAGCCTGGACTAGAGTGAAACCTAGCTCAAAAAAAAAAGGGAAGGGAAGGGAGGGGAGGGGAGGGGAGGGGAGGGGAGGGGAGGGGAGGGGAGGGAAGAAAAGAAAAGAAAAGAAAAGAAAAGAAAAGAAAAGAAAAGAAAAAAGAAAAAAATGAGACCGAGAGCTGGAGAGATGGCTTAGCAGTTAAGTGCTTGCCTGTGAAGCCTACGGACCCCAGTTCGAGGCTCGATTCCCCAGGACCCATGTATAGCCAGATGCACAAGGTGGAACATGTGTCTAGAGTTCATCTGCAATAGCTAGAGGCACTGGCATGCCCTTTCTATCTCCCTCCCTCTCTCTCTCTCATAAATAAATAAAATATTCTTAAATGAGCTGTCTCTGTTCTATCCCTCTCTACTTGCAAATAAATCAATTACTTATAAATAAATAAAAGGGTTGGAGAGATGGCTTAGAGGTTAAGGCACTTGCCTGCAAAAAACCCAGGTTCAATTCCCCAGTACCCACCTGAGCCAGATAAACAAGGTGGCACATGTGTCTAGAGTTTGTTTGGAGGCCCTGGTTCACCCATTCTCTCTCTCTTTTTTTTCTCTCTCCCTCTCTCCCTCTTTCTGTCTCTCTCAAATCAGTAAAAACAAATCAAAAAAAATTTTTTTAAAGAGAACTACTGGGCTGGAGAGATGGGTCAGTGGTTAAGACCACAAAGCCAAAGGACCTAGGTTAGATTCCCCAGGACCCATGTAAACTAGATGCACAGGGAGGCACATGTATTTGGAGCTTGTTTGCAGTGACTCAAGGCCCTGGCGTGCCCAATCTCACTCTCCCTCTCTCTTAAATAAATAAATAAATAAATAAATAAATAAATATTTTTAATGAAAACTACTGATCTAGTTTTTTCCCTCCCCACCCCCTCCACACAAATTTGTTTTGTTGTTTCTTCAAGGCAGGGTCTTGCTCTAGTCCAGGCAGTCCTGGAATTCACTCTGGAGCCCCAGGCTGGTCTTTAACTCAGGGCTATCCTCCTACCTCAGACTCCCCAGTGCTGAGACTAAAAGCCACCAAACCCGGTTTGAATTTGAAAGAAAATCATTGCCCCAACTCTGCTTGGCTACTTCCTGCGGACAAAATCCCACCGCTAAAGTGTGCAGGCGCCTACCCGGTGTTTGTTTGAGCCAGCTTTGCCATTCAAAAAGGTTTCCACTGTGCCCCATATGCGCCTGGCAGGAACCTCTTCCAGTCATTACTGTCTATCATCGCAGGGCCCAAACTAGCCTACTCCCCACTTACACCCTCAAAGGGTTGAGAATGTGGAGCCCCCATGCGTGTGCCTGACACACAGGCTGAGCAAGGATTAAAGGAGATGGGGGCTGGAGAGATGGCTTAGCGGTTAAAGTATTTGCCTGCAAAACCAAAGGACCCAGGTTTGATTTCCCAGGACCCACGTAAACCAGATGGACAAAGTGGCCCTTTGCAGTGGCTGGGTGCCCTGGCACACCCATTCTCTCTCCCTCTCTCTGCCTCTTTCTCTCTCTCAAATAAATAAATAAATAAATAATAAAAATAAACATTAAACCAGGCATGGTGGTATGTGCCTTTAATCCCAGCACTCAGGAGGCAGAGGTAGGATCGCTGTGAGTTCAAGGCTACCATGAGACTACATAGTGAATTCCAGGTTAGCCTGAGCTAGAGTGAAACCCTACCTCAAAAAAAAAAAAAAAAAAAAAAAAAGGGCGTGGTGGCGCACGCCTTTAATCCCAGCACTCGGGAGGCAGAGGTAGGAGGATCACTGTGAGTTCAAGGCCACCCTGAGACTACATAGTGAATTCCAGGTCAGCCTGGGCTAGAGTGAGACCCTACCTCGAAAAACAAAAAAAAAGGGGGGGGGGGAAGAGCTCTGGAGAGACGGCTTAGCAGTTAAGGCGCTTGCCTGCAAAGCCAAAGGACTAAGGTTCGATTCCCCAGGACCCATGTAGGCCAGATGCACAAGGTGGCGCATGCATCTGG
Source organism: Dipus sagitta (assembly GCA_036346955.1). NCBI lineage: Eukaryota > Metazoa > Chordata > Mammalia > Rodentia > Dipodidae > Dipus > Dipus sagitta. Next base: position 375,502 of record CM070777.1, on the reverse strand, counting down.
AATTCCTTTGCTGAGGCTGAAAGCCCTGGAGCGCCCATTCTCTCCTTCTCCCTCCCTTCCCCCCCCCCCTCTCTCTGTCAAGTAGATAAAATAAATTAAAATAAATAATCAGGAAGCCCACGCCTGCTTTGGAATGTCCTCACTCCTGCCCAGTCTTTCCCAATCCCAGCCGCCCTCCAGGATCCACCCAAATCACACCTCTTAGTTGAAATATTATTAACAACAACTATTATTAGCAGTGTTGATAGATATTACCAGCACCCAGAAGGAAAAAATGACGTGTAATTTTGCATCAAATCAACCTGTTAGGCCGGGCGTGGTGGCGCAACGCCTTTCATCCCAACACAGGCACAGTTTAGGAGGATCGCCGTGAGTTCGAGGCCACTTTGAGACTACAGAGTGAATTCCAGGTCAGCCTGGGCCAGAGCGCGACCCTGCCTCGAAAAATCAATAAATAATAAATAAACAAATAAAGGGGAGGGACAGGGAGCTGAGCCAAGGCTGAATTCCCAGAGAAACGGAGAGCCAGGGTGGGAGGGGAAGGCCGGAGACACAACTTTGGGAAGCGCGGCTCCCGGCTGGGGAAGGCTGAGGCGGGGAGGGTTCGGGTCGCCCGCGAGGACCGCGACGCCGCGCCCGGGCCCCGCTCCGCACCGACACGCCGGGCTCCGGCAGCAGCTCCAGGGCGCAGGCCAGGCACACGTGCGGGGACACGGGCAGCAGCCAGCGCGGGTCGTGTCGGTAATGAGTCCTCTCGATGAGCAACGCCGTCTCTCCGTCCCTGCCGACCCGGCCCGCGGCCGCCGAGGGCTGCGCCGCCATCCTCGCGCTGCCTCAGGGTTTTTCCCGCGCGGACACGGCGCGCGCGTGCGCACTGTGGCGAGCGCGGTGGCGGGGACTGGTGGTGGGCACGCCGAAGGCTGAGAAGCATGCATAAAGTGGCTGTGAGGGGCTGGAGGGGTGGCGTCGCGGTGGAGGCGTTTGCCTGTAAAGCCAAAGGACCTCAATTTGATCCCCCCCGGGCCCACGTAAGGCAGCTGCACAAGGCGCACACGCGTCTGGAGTTCTTTTGCAGGGGCTGGAAGCCATGGTGTGCACATTCTCTCCCTCTCTGCTTGCAGATAAATAAAATTAAAAACAGGAAAAGGAAGGAAAGGAAGGAAGGAAGGAACGAAGGAAGGAAGCTATGAGGAAGGAAAGGAAACAGTCTTGTTTCTGTTCTCTTGTTTATCTTGTTTATTGAGCCCAGGCTGGACTTGAACTGTGCATGTAGCAGAGGATGAACCTTGGACCCCTGATACTTCGTATTACCACAGTCCAGTTTGTTTATATATATTTATTGTTTTTACCAGTTAGGGTCTCGCTATATCCCAGGCTGACCTGGAATTCACTTTGTAGTCTCTGGATGGCCTCGAACTCATGGCAATCCTCCTACCTCTGCCTCCCAAGGGCTAGGTAGGATTAAAGACATGTGCCACCACGCCCGATATATATATATATATATATATGGAGAGAGAGAGAGAGAGAGAGCCTCTTGCCACTGCAAATGAACTCCAGACACATGCCTCATTCTGTGCATCTGGCTTTCTTTTTTTTTTTTTATTTTTTTATTTTTTTCAAGGTAGGGTCTTACTCTAGCTCAGGCTGACCTGGAATTCACTGTGTAGTCTCAGGGTGGTCTCGAACTTATGGTGATCCTCCTACCTCTGCATCCCAAGTGCTGGGATTAAAGGCGTGCGCTTCCACACCCGGCTGCATCAAACCCAGGCTGTTGGGCTATGCAAACAAGTGTGTTAACCTCTGAGCCGTCTCTCAACCCCCCCATTCTTTTAATAATTAGTGATGCTGATCATCTTTATTTTAAAATATTTTATTTTTATATGTTTTTCCGATGTAAGGTCTCACTCTAGCTTAGGCTGACCTGTATTTCACTATGTAGTCTCAGGGTATCCTCGAACTCATGGTGATCCTCTTACCTCTGCCTCCCGAGTGCTGGGATTAAATGTGTGCGCCACCATGCCCGGCTCAAATATTTTATTTTTATTTATTTGAGAGAGAAAGAAGGGAGGGAAGGATGATTTATGAATGGGCGCACTAGGGCCCCCAACCACTGCAAACGAACTCCAGATGTATGCACTACTTTGTGCATCTGGCTTATTTGGGTCCTGGTGAATAAAACCCAAGTCTTTTGGCTTTGCACGCAAGTGCCTTAACTGATAAGCCATCTCTCCAGCCCCTGATCATCTTTTCATGTTTACTGGTCATTTATAAATTTTTGAAGAAATGTATATTTAAGTACTTTTAAAAAATATTTTTGAGGTCAGGCGTGGTAGCACACACCTTTAACCCCAGCACTTGGGAGGCAGAGGTAGGAGGATTACTGTGAGTTCGAGGCCACCCTAAAACTACAGTAAATTCCAGGTCAGCCTGGAATATAGAGGGAGACCTTACCTCAAAAAAAAAAAAAAAATTGTTGGGGGAGGGGGCTCGAGGGATGGCTTAGCAGTTAAGGTGCTTGCCTGCAGAGCCAAAGGACCCAGGTCCGATTCTCCAGGACCCATGTAAGCCAGCTGCACAAGGTGGCAAATAAATGAATAAAATATTTAAAAAATTTTTTAAAAAGGGAGAGAATGGAAGCCTGGCATGGTGGTGCACACCTTTAATCCCAGCAGTCAGGAGGCAGAAGTAGGAGGATTGCCATGAGTTTGAGGCCACCCTGAGACTACATAGTGAATTCCAGGTCAACTCTGGGCTAGAGTGAGACCCTACCTCAAAAGAATAAAAAGAATGGGGCAACCCACTTTCAGGACCCTTCCCTACTGCAGGAAATTCTTTACTTCTCAATAAAAATTGGTTTGGGCCAGGCATGGTGGCACATGCTTTTTAATCCCAACACTGGGGAGGCAGAGGTAGGAGGATCGCCATAAGTTCAAGGCCACCTCACCTTGAAACTATATAGTGAATTCCAGGTCAGCTGGGCTAGAAGTGAAACCCTACCTCGAAATGAACAAATAAAAAATCATGAAGACAGAAAGTAGAATAGTGGATGCCAGAGGAAGAAAGAGGATAAGAAGACTTGTTGTGTAATGGATATCATTTCAGTTTTTTAACATTTGAGAGAGTGTGTGAGAAAGAGAAAGAGGCAGATAGAAAAAAGATGGGTGCGCTAGGGCCTCCAGCAACTATAAATGAAACCCTTACCTCAGGGGACAAAAAAAAATGCTAGAATGAATGATACCTAAATCTCTGTATGCTAACTAAAAAATAATTTCTTTTTGAGGCAAGCCCAATGGACTGAATTTTTTTTTTTTTTTCGAGGTAGGATTTCACTCTAGCCCAAGCTGACCTGGAATTCACTATGTAATCTCAGGGTGGCCTCAAACTCACTCAATCCTCCTACTTCGGCCTCCCAAATGCTGGGATCAAAGGTGTGCACCACCATGCCCTGGGACTTTGTTTGTTTTTTTAATGGGCGACAGAGAGAGATAATAGCCACACCAGGGCCTTTAGCCACTACAGACAAACTCCAGACACACACACCAACTTGTACATCTGGCTTACATGGGTCCTGAGGAATTGAACCTGAGTCCCTTGGCTTTGCAGGCAAGCGCCTTAACTGCTAAGCCATCTCTCCAGCCCAAAAGTAAATAATAAATAGAAAAGTGAAAAGGAAGGGTGGGAAGAAAAGAAGAGAAAATCTGAATTATGTTCCAAGCCCCCCATACTCACTAATTTAAGCTGTGGGAGCCTGTTTCTACTTGCTGAAGGGCCCACAGACATACTACAAGACACAATGCCCATTGGCTCAGAAGTTTCAGATTTGGGCTGGAGAGATGGCTTAGCGGTTAAGCACTTGCCTGTGAAGCCCAAGGACCCTGGTTCGAGGCTCAATTCCCCAGGACCCACGTTAGCCAGATGCACAAGGGGGCGCACGTGTCTGGAGTTCGTTTGCAGTGGCTGGAGGCCCTGGCACACCCATTCTCTCTTTCTTTCTCTCTCTCTGCCTCTTTCTCTCTCTGTCTGTCGCTCTCAAATAAATAAAGAAAAATAAACCAAAAAAATTAAAAAAAAAGAAGTTTCAGATTTGATTCGATTATTAGCTCTCGGATGTCCCATGGTGGTCTGGTAAGGCAACAAATAATTATGGTGGGGCCTGGAGTTTGTTTGCAGTGTGTGGAGGCCCTGAAGCGCCCATTCTCTCTCTTCCTCTATCTCTCTGACTCTTTCTCTCACTTTCTCTCCAATAATAAATAATTTTTAAAAAATCTAGCCAATTGTGGTGATGCACACCTTTAGTTCCAGCACTCAGGAGACAGAGGTAGGAGGATTGCCATGAGTTCAAGGCCACCCTGAGACTACATAGTGAATTCTAGGTCAGCCTGGACTAGTGTGAGACCCTACCTCCAAAAACAAAAACAGAGCTGGAGAGATGGCTTAGTGATTAAGGCGCTTGCCTGCAAAGCCAGAGGACCCAGGTTTGATTCCCCAGGACTCAGGTAAGCCAGATGCACAAGATGAACAATTGAGTTCATTTGTAGTGGCTGGAAGCCCTAGCACACCCAATATCCCTCTCTCAAATAAATTAAAATAAATATTTTTTAAAAATTCAGAGGACTCTATAATGAGGAGCTGGAGATGGGAGGGGTGATTCATATTGGGCTGACATACATCTCCCAAACCTCCAAAACCACAGTGTACAAGTGGCTTCTATCCCATTCACAAAGTACCCTAAATCCAAAAAGGGGGCACTCACAAAACATGTCAAAAGAATCTAAGCCAAGCCAGGTGTGGTGGCTCACGCCTTTAATCCCAACACTCGGGAGGCAGAGGTAGGAGGATCACCGTGAGTTCAAGACTACCCTGAGACTACATAGTGAATTCCAGGTCAGCCTGGGCTAGAGTGAGACCCTATCTCGGGGGGAAAAAAAGAGAGAGAGAGAGAATCCAAGCCCTCCCGGCTCATGTCACCAATTTTATTCGAGGCTGTGGAAGTAAACGGCCTTCTCTGACATGTCCTGAGGACTCTGGGCCTGTGGCCTACTTCTTAAAGCCACGCTGGCCGAGAAAACATCTCAGATACTTCATTAAACCAAACTTTTGTGAGGCTGGTGGATTCCGTAGAACCCCATTTGGGATCCCAGGTGCCTCCTGTCCCTGGTGGCTCTTTGTCCTAGGAAGAGGATCCCCGGCGCCGGGGTGTCCTCGAGACTGGAGGTCCCTCCCCAGAGCAGCGCAGACTCTGATGGTGTCCCCTTTTGAATGTGGCAGGGTGAGGTCAGGGGCTGAGCCCCGGGGCTGGGCGGGCTGTGGGGACCAGGGCATCCTGTGGAGGAGAGTCATGCTCAGCCTGGTTGCAGCAGAGTGGACACTTCCTCTGGTGCTGGATGCATGTGTAGACCAAGAGGAAGGTGGCTGCCAGGCCCGTCTGCCCTCTTCAGGCTTCAGGCTTCCACTTCTCCAGTAAGTCGGCTGAAGGTGGGGTTTGGGGGGTTCCGAGGTCCCCCACAGGGCGCCCTCCTTTCTCCTGCCACCGGGGCCAGTTGTAGAGATTGGGACCCTCGCTCTACTGGAAGCCCTCTGTGCCTCTGCCATCGGGGAGACCCCAGGCCTGATCATCCCCCTGGCCCTGCTGTTTTTATTGGAAGGTTCTCGGACCCTTCTTCCTGGGCCACACCAGCTCGGAGACTCAGGTGCCGGCCTGGGATTCCTGGCGGCTAGGACCGGTTCCTTAGGGAGCTCTTCCTGGATCTGTGGTGCTCTGGCTCCTCCTGGTGGCCTGATTCTGGGCGTCCTTCCTGGGATGGAACTGCCCATTGGCTCTGACCTCTGCGGTCTACCCTTCTCCAGGGCTCTGGCCTGGTTCGGGAATTTTGAGCTTTTTCTTTCAAGAGCTGGAGCACCTTGGGACCTCTCTGCAGAGTTAAGGCCTGACAGGGAGCTCTGACCCTCACAAAGCCTTCCCCGCGGGCTTTGGAGCTCCTGGTGTGGGCTTGATTCAGACAGCGTCACCCCGGCCTGGGGCAGCGAGCAAGGGTCTAAGAAGTGAAAGCGCAGGTAAGACTCCAGGATGCGCCGAGGCAGGCCCCAGCGCAGGTGGGCCGCCCTCCGCCGCATGAGACTCTCCAGGAGCAGCCGTTTGCTCTTCTTGAGGACTGGCCCCTTGGGCTCCTGGGAGGCTGGAGGGACCTCAGCTCTGGGCTTCCAGGAGCGGGCAGTGCCCTGACTGGTCAGAAGTCCTTCCTTCCCACCGTCCAGCAGGAAAACTTCACCCCAGTGGGGATGGGGACTCCTCTCAGGACAGAGAGAAGAGTCTACACCGGTCACAGTCACTGTCTGCTTGGGTTCCAGGACCCGGTATCCACAGACAGTGAGGGCTGGGGGCCCGGCCAGGTTATATTTCCTGCCTGTGAGCCCCTCGGCCCCAGAAAAGTCACCTTGGAAACTGGCCATGGCAGCATCATGGCCTCTGGCCAGACCCGTATCTCTTCTCCTTGGTGCCTGAGACGGTGCAGCGCTCTCAGCTCCGCATTTTCTCCGGCTCCTTCTATCCTGGGGTTCCGCAGCACCCTCATTTCCACTCTTGCTCTGTTTTCCCCACCCTTGCGTCTGCATCTCTCCGTCACTTCCACGCCTTGACTGCCCGTGGTCATCCCTCGCAGAGGCCTGGGTCTTTACACCGCCACCTCCTGTGGGCCTTCTTGGGTTTCTCTTCCTTTGTATATGAGTTTCTGCACCGTTCCCTCTTCCAAAATGCCGCTGGTTCTTCCACTCCGATGAATAATAGCTCTTCCCATTGACTCTACTTCTTAACAGCTTTTGCTTCTGTCTCCTAAGCCTCTGGATCTTTCTGGCATCCTCACTTCCAGCCACTGTCCAGTTTCTCTTCTCTGATGCCTGGTTTTCGGCAGCGTTCTCTCCTCCAGTGGGCTCCCAGCGACTCCTCCCTGGAGAACAGCTCCCTCCTAGTTCACTTTCCAACTGTCCCCGGTTCTCTCTCTCGGGTGTCCGGGTCTTTGCATCATCCTCACCTCCAAGTGTTTGCTGGCTTCTCTTCTCTGGGGCTTGAACTTCTACTGTACCCTCACCCACCTCCTGCGCCTGGTTCTTCCATTCTGACAAATGGGTCCTCATCCCCACCTCGCTTCTTAAATGGCTCTGCCTCTCTTTCCTGCCTGCCCAGGCCCCAACACCTCTGTCTCCTCCAGCTCTTCTCAGGATTCTCAAGGCTGGCATTTGAATCTCTGTACCATTCCCACCCCCAACCAGCTCTTCTTTCTCATTCTCTGCTGCGCGGATTTCAGCGTCATTTCTTAATTCTTCCCTGTTCTCCACCTCTGGTGCCTGGGTATTTTCGCTAGTATTGCCTCTAATGACTTCCTGATCCTTCCACTTTGGTATGTGGATCTTTTCAAGAAATTCATTCCCCAGAAGACCTTGATCTTCTTTCGCAAGCTCCTGGTTCTCTGTATCCTCACCTTTAACACCCCCTCCCATGTTCCTCTTCCCACAGGCCTGAGTATCTGTCCCATCCTCTGCACTCCTTTCCTTGTTCTCCCTCTCTGCTGAGTAAGTCTGCACATGGGCTTGACCTCTCACATGTCCCGGATTCTCAGCCTCAGGTGTGAAGGTATTTGCAATATTCTCCTCTCTGTCATCTTGCTGGTCATTCTCTTCTGGTGCCTGAACCTCTGCCATGTATTCTCCTCCAGCCTGGCTCTGATTTCCCCAACATGGTACGGTGAATTCTCTGTTAATCTCACTCACTAGTAGTCTCTGGCTTTCCCACCATGGTGCCTGGATGACCACCCAGTCCTCTTCTCTTATCTCCCTGAACCACTTCATCCTAGGAGTCTGAGGTTCTCCATTGCCCTCGCCTTGCCCCAGGCTGTGATGGTCCTGCGGCACGTGAACTGCATGTCTTGGTAGGGTCTGCTTCTCTCTCTTAGCTGCTTGCACCTTCCAGGCTTTTACACTTCCACTCTGCCATTCTTCCTCTCCGGCTGGTGTCGGTATCTCATTCTCATTTCTAATATATCTCTGTTTCTCCCACGCCAGGGCCTGGAACTCTGCATCATCCTGTTGTCTGACTGCTCCCAGGTTCTCCCTCCAAGATGTCAGGGTTTGCATGTCACCCTCACCTCCCATCTGGTCTTGTGTCCTTGGCTCTAGTGTCTGGAACTCATTATTCTCACCTCCAGCCCAGCCTTGTTTTCCCAGTACTTGGGCCTGGACCACTCCCTCTTCCTCCCCTCTGGTCTCTTTCTCGCTCTTCTTCTCAGATGCCTGGATCTCCACAGCAGTCCTTCCTTCGCTCTTATCCTGGTTCCCCCACTCTGCTGTCTGAGTTGCTGTGTCAGTTTTAGATCTTAACTGTTCTTGATTCTCTCCCAAGTGAGCCTGGGAAGATGGGTTGTTATCGCCAGACTCCCTCTGGGTTTTCTTCCATGATTTCCCAATTTGGACTCTGTTTTCAACTCCCTTCTGGTCCCGGTTCTCCCCAACTGGTGTCAGGATCTCATCATCAGTCTCACGTATTACTAGTCTCTGGTTTCTGCGCCCCAGGGCCTTGGCCTCTGCACCATCCTCCATTCTAGTGTTCACTGGGAGTTGGTCACCAGAGGCTTGGATTTCCCAAGCATCCTCCCTTCTGCTTTCTCTCTGGTTTATACAGTTTAGGGCCTGGCTCTCTTTGCTGTATTCCCTGTCTATTGTCTGGCTTTCACTCCATGGTGCCCTGGGCTCTGGTGGGCTACCCCAGGACTTCCAGGTGGGCATTCTCACTTGTTGGTTAGGAGGATCAGGCAGGAACTCTGTGACGCAGAACTTCAGGCTCTGAGCTGAATGCAGGTTTGGGAGAGAGATAGGTAAGGTTGTGGAGGTGGGGCGGCCCTTCATTCTAACAGCCGGCTCTGCTGGCACCACCGTCTCCCGGGGGGGAACCAGCTGCTGCTGCTCCTTTCTTTGGCATGTGTCCGGGGAAGGGTGACCTTGGCTATTCCCGAGGCTCCAGGGAACCTGCCATGTTTCCCAAGAACTGTCCTGAGGGAAAAGACAGGGACTTGAAAAGGAAGAGGTACAAAAGATGGGCTCAGAGGGAATGTGAACACCCCAAGGCAGGTCTTGACATGAGGTCTGTGGAGGCAGCAAGCACCGGGGCCATGGCTGCTGGAGGTTCCTCCGGTATCCCCATCTCTGTTTTGGTGTCCGTTGATGAACATGAACATCCAGGTCCCCGATTTTGCCAGGAGTTAAGAGGAACTCAGGAACCGTCCTGAAGGAAGTTTTATGTCTGCTGGAGGGCACTGCCCACTTCTGTGATGGCACCTGTGAAGAAGGAACTGAGAAGTAAAGTTCTTGTACATAGCTCACCTCATGCTCACTACAGACATGAGGGTGCTTGGGCTCACAAAATGGGGAGTCACTTCATGTATGGCAAGTGGTATCTATTCACCCCAGAAAAATTAAGAGGTTATCCTGAGCCAGACACTGTTCTGGGTGTGAGGGTACCAACGTGAACAAGACAAAATCCCCTGCTGGGAGCTATGCTGTACACCTGGCAAAGTCAATAACCAAAGATCTAACATAACGTGGGCTAGGAATGTAGCTCATTTGGTGGACTGTTTGCCAGCATGCCCAAAGCCCTGGGTTAGATCCCCAGCACTTCATAAACTGGATGTGTTGTCACTTGACTGTAATCCAAGGATCCAGGATGTAGAGGTAGAAGGATCAAAAGTTCAAGGTTGAGGCTAGAGAGATAGCTCAGCAGTTAAAAGTACTTGCTTAGCCGGGTGTGGTGGTGCACGCCTTTAATCCCAGCACTCGGGAGGCAGAGGTAGGAGGATTGCTGTGAGTTCGAGGCCACCCTGAGAATACAGAGTGAATTCCAGGTCAGCCTTGGCTAGAGTGAGACCCTACCTCCAAAAACAATAAATAAATAAATAAAAGCACTTGCTTGCAAGCTTGATAGGCTGGTTTCAATTCCCCAGGACCCACATAAAGCCAGATGACAAAGTGGTACATGTGCCTGAAGTTTATTTGCAGTAACAAGAGGCTGTAATGCACTCTCTCAAATTAAAAAAAAAATTTTTTTTGAGGAAAGCCCAACAGACTGGCCCTTTTATTTCTAATGTGAGAGAGTGAGTGAGAGAGAATTGGCACACCAGGGCCTCCAGCCACTGCAATCGAACTCCAGATGTGTGTGCCACCTTGTGCATATGTGCAACCTTGCACGTTTGTGTCACTTTGTGTGTCTGGTTTACATGGTACCTGGAGAGTTGAACATGGGTCTTAGGCTTCACAGGCAAATGCCTTAACTGCTAACCCATGTCTTCAGCCCTAAAAATGTTTTTCTTTTTTAAAAAAAAAAAAGAAAAGAAAAACTGAAGCTGGACATGGTGGCACATGCCTTTAATCCCAACACTCAGGAGGCAGAGGTAGGAGGATTGCCATGAGTTCGAGGCCACCCTTAGACTCCATAGTGAATTCCAGGTCAGCCTGGGATAGAGTGAGACCCTACCTCAAAAAAACAAAAATAAATAAAATAAAAGAAAGAAAGAAAGAAAGAAAAATTGGGCTGGAGAGATGGTTTAGCAGTTAAGACACCTGTTGGTGAAGCCAAAGGACCCAGGTTCGATTCCCCAGTACCCACATAAGCCAGATGCACAAGGGGACGCAAGTGTTTGGAGTTGTTTGTAGTGGCTAGAGGCCCTGGCACATTCATTCTCTCTCTGTCTGCCTCCTATCTCTTTATCTTTCTCTCTGTGTTTGCAAGTAAATAAATAAAAATGCTGGGCATGGTGGCACATGCCTTTAATCCAAGAACTTGGAAGGCAGAGGCAGGAGGATCGCTATGAGTTCAAGGCCACCCTGAGACTACATGGTGAATTCCAGGTCAGCCTGTGCTACAGTGAGACTATACCTCAAAAAAAAATTTTTTTTTTCAAGGTTATCCTCAGAAGAAAGAGAAGGAAGAAGAGGAGACAGAGGAGAAAGCAGCTCCTATGGCCAGAATGGAATCAGTGACAAGAATACTGAGAGATGTCAGAAACTGGCCTTGGACTTGTGGTTAGCTTTGATTTTGTTCTGAGTTGAGTGGGAGTGTATCCACAGGCACCAATGCGGGGATTGTAGCAGCAAGGAGCTATGGTGTGGTTTGAGTTTCTGGCTCACAGGCATAATGTTGTGCTTTAGCCTGGCACAGGGGAATGTTTGCCATTCACTTTCCCAAAGGTCTATGCTGTTTGCAGTCAGCAGACTTGTGTGCTCAATTTGGGACTGCAGATGATTTTTTTTTTTTAACCAGTGCTGAAGTTTGAACCCAGGACCTTGAAGTGCTGGGCTTTTGTGTTTGTGGCTTTGGAATTTTTTTTTGAATTAGGATCTCACTCTAGCCCAGGCTATCCTGGAACTCTCTGTAGTCTTTGGCTGGCCTTGAACTCACAGCAATCCTCTTACCTCTGGCTTCTGAATGCTGGGGTTAAAGGCATGCGCCACCACACCTGGCTAAGAGTAAGCCTTTTTAAAACTAGAGAGAAAAGTCTGGCACTTGAAAAGTCCCAGCACTTGAGAGGCTGAGGTAGGAGGATACCTGGTAGCTCAAGGCTCATCTGGGGCTACAGAATGCATTCAAGCTCCTAGACAATGCTCACACTGATGAGTCTGAGCTACTCCTTGGTTCATGTCTGACACACGGGGTCCATGTGTAGCAAGTGACTGTGGCAGTCAGGATGCTAATAGGAGGAGGTCGAGTTTGAGGGGCACTCTTACTTTGATGGCATTCCTCTTGCTGGAGCAGGTCCTGGTCACCTGGTACCAATACCTTCGGACCTGCCAGATCAGGAAGAGGCAGAGGACAAGCAGGTTGCAACAGCACCAGGGATCCCTGCAGCGTCCATGCCGGGACAGCAAGCCCTGCACGGGCTCCCACTCAGGGCCCTGGAATGGCCCCACCACGACACAGGCACCCAACAGTGGCAGCAACATGGCAAAGTCCAGGTCATGCAGATGATGTTAGGGAGCGGGAAGGCAGCACTGGTGTGGCAGAACCAGCCAGTTTGGGGTGGGGTACCCCCTACCTCATTCATGACACCTCTGTCTCAGAGGCCACCTCACAGTGGAGCCTGCCTGATGACCTGCCTTCAGGTCCAACTACAAGTCCCAGCCAGTCAATGCTTAGTTGGAGGTTACCTCCAGGCCAGGCCAGACCTGGCTCAGACAAGAAGTCCTCCACAGCAACAGGCTAGCAGCTCATGCCCCCAAGTGGCCAAATATCTAAACAATTTGGATGCCAATCAGACCTGAGCAGCCTACCCCTGACCTTTAGCCTTTCACCCCACATCTATGCTCAAGTTGTGATTGTCAAATATTTTAGGGGGATTCCTTGAAAATCATGAAAACTAGCCGGGCGTGGTGGCGCACGCCTTTAATCCCAGCACTCGGGAGGCAGAGGTAGGAGGATCGCCGTGAGTTCGAGGCCACCCTGAGACTCCATAGTGAATTCCAGGTCAGCCTAGGCTAGAGTGAAACCCTACCTCAAAAAAACCAAAAAAAAAAAAAAAAAAAAAAAAAGAAAATCATGAAAACTAAAAGTATGCAGAGTACCTTGAATTTTAAGGAGCCTAATGGTTATATTATAAAGAGTCAACAGGGGGCTGGAGAGATAGCTTAGCGGGTAAGGTGTTTCCCTGCAAAGCCAAAGGATCCCAGTTTGATTCCCCAGGACCCACGTAAGCCAGATGCACAAGGGGGCACATGTATCTGGGGTTCGTTTGCAGTGGCTGGAGGCCCTGCCATGCCCATTCTCTCTATCTCTTTCACACTCTCAAAATAAATTATATATATATATAATTATATATAAATTATATATAATTATATAAATTATAAATAAATAAATTATATAAATTATAAATAAATTATATATATATATTATTTATTTATTTATAATTTCTTTTTAGAAAGTTAACAGCCTGGTCTGGTGGTGCATGCCTTTAATCCCAGCACTCAGGAGGCAGAGGTAGGAGGATTACTGTGAGTTTGAGGCCAGCTTGGAACAAATTCCAGGTCAGCCTGGCTAGAGCCAGACCCTACCTCAAAAATAAAAAAAAAAAAAAAGCTAACTTCATTGATGGGTAGCTTTTGTTTTTGAAAATGACACAATGAAGCCCATAGTTTTTTAAAATTATTTATTTAATTGCCAGAGAGGGGAACAGTATGCCAGGGTCTTTTGCCAGTGCAAACAAATGCTCTTCCAGCTTTATGTGAGTGGTTAGAAATTGAACCAAGCCATCAGTCTTTGCAAGCAAGTGGCTTTAACCCCTGAGCCGTGTTCCCAGCCCCAAGGAATAACTTCTATAATGTTCCATAACAGCAGAATAACTATATTGATTGACAATTAGATTGATAGCAACTGACTGAATCTTTTTTTTTTTTTTTTTTTTGAGAGCAACAGACAGAGAAATAAAGAGGCAGATAGAGAAAAAGAATGGGTGCTCCAGGGCCTCCAGCCACTGCAAACAAACTCCAGATGCATGCGCCCCCTTGTGCATCTGGCTAATGTGGGTCCTGGGGAATCGAGCCTCAAACCGGGGTCCTTAGGATTCACAGGCAAGTGCTTAATCACTAAGCCATCTCTCCAGCCCTGACTGAATCTTTTATGGGAGGACAGAGTCTCATGTAGCCTGAGAATGACCTTGTAGCTGAGAAGGATCCACCTGAATAATTTCAAGATAGGGAAGAGGTCCATGGAAGAAAAATTACGCAGGTTGGTGCCATAATGAGGCTTGAGGAACTGTGGCTCCAGAAAGCTCTTTGTTTGGTTGGGTTTTTTGTTTGTTTTAATATTTTATTTATTACTTATTTGCAAAGAGAGAATGGGTACACTAGGGCCTCTTGCCACTCTGCAGATGAACTCCAGATGCATGCACTGCTTTGTGTATCTGGCTTTATGTGGGTACTGGGGAATTGAACCTGGGCTATTGGGTTTTGAAAGCAAGTACCTTTAACCACTAAGCCATCTCTCCAGCCTTTGTTTTTGTTTTTGAGACAGTCTCACCCTCTAGTCTAGGCTGCTCTGGAACTCACTATGTAGCCTAGGAAGGCCTCAAACTCACAGCAATCTTCTTGTCTCAGATTCCCACATCCTTAGCTTACTGAAATTACAGGTATAAACCATTAGATCTTTACATTATTTTTTAGGTTTATTTATTTATCTACTTGCAAGTAGAGAGAGATAGAGAGAAGAGAGACAGACAGAGAGAATAAACTCATCAGGGCCTCTTGCCACTGCAAACAAACTCCAGATGCATGCATCACTTTGTGCATCTGGCTTTTATGTATGTACTGGGGAATGAAAACCGGGCCATTGGGTTTTGCAAGAAAGTGCCTTTAGGGCTGGAGAGGTGGCTTAGTGGTTAAGGCATATGCCTGTGAAGCCTGAGGATCCAGGTTCGATTCTACAGGTCCCTTGTAAGCCAGAAGCACATGGTAGTGCCTGCGTCTGGAATTCGTTTGCAGTGGCTGGAAGCCCTGGCATGCCCACTCTCACTCTCTCTCTCTTTCAAATAAATAAAAATAAATCTTTAAAAAAAAGCCAGGTGTGGTAGCCCATGCCTTTAATCCCAGCATTTAGGTAGGAGGATTACTGTGAGTTTGAGGCCACCCTAAGACTACATGGTGAATTCCAAGTCAGCTTGGACTAGAGTAAAACCCTACCTTGAAAAACCAAATTAAAAAACAAAAAGTGCCTTTAACTGCAGAGCCATCTCTCCAGCTCCTGTTTTGAATTGAGACAGTATCATGTAGCTCAAACTCACTATGTGGCCAAGGCTGGCCTTGAACTCTCCCAGCTGTATTTATTTATTTAGCGGCAGAGTCTCATGTATCCTACACTGGCCTCCAACTCTATGTTGATGAGGATAATCATGAATTTCTGATCCTCCTGCTTCCAACTCCCCAGGAGGATGGCAGTGTGTTCAAGGCCACCCTGAGACTACATAGTAAATTCCTATGGGCTAGAGTGAGACCCTACCTCGAAAAACAAACATACAAAAAAAAAAAAAAGTGTAGGATTCGGATGGATTCCCCTCTGCCCCACAGCTTTGAATAAAACTTCAGCTTTGCTTCAAACAAACAAACAAAAAGTAAGTATAAATGAATTGGTGTAGAAATGGAGTCGCCGTTTAAGCTCTTTGATCGGTATGCTACTTTCCGAATGTTAATACATAGTTTTGGCAGATAATTTATACCAGAACGGTAATAAAAACAGAGGGCTGGAGAGATGGCTCAGGGGTTAAGGCGTTTGCCGACAAAACCAAAGAACCCAGGTTCGATTCCCCAGGACCCACTTAAGCCAGATGCACAAGGTGGTTGGTGCATGCACCTGGAGTTCGTTTGTAGTGGCTGGAGGCCCTGGCGCGCCCATTCTCTCTCTCTCCCTCTCTTAAATAAATAAATAAAAATTTTTAAAAGGAAAAAAAAAAAACAGGGCATGCAACTTTAACCGCACCGAGATGATACCGGAGCCGTTCCCTCTAGGGGGCGAGGTTTCCCGGCTGTTCCTGATGGCGTCACTTCCGCTTCCTGCCGCGCGCTCGCGACTTCCGCTCGTTTTCATCAGTGCGGCGTTTAGGTTTCTCCTGGCGGTAGTCTGCGCTGGTGTGGTGGCGAGGCCGGTTACTGCAGCCATGGTGAGTGCGTGCCGGGGCCGGGAGGCGGGAGCCCGGGCTTCCGGGGCCCAGCAGCCCGGGCTGGCTTCGAACTCGCGCAGTCGCGCGCGCGCTCAGCAGGCCAGAGGTCCAGGCCGCCGCCCTCCGGGGCTCACTGCGGCGGTGTGCGTGACCGTAGGCTCCGGTGAGCGGACGAGAGGGCCTGGCCCAGCGTGGGAGAGAGTGGCCAACCCACGTGGGAGGCCGGAGAAAGCTGGATGGAACAAAGCTTGCTTTCATCCGTTTTTCATTATTATTATTATTTTTAACAATCTGCGGAGGATGCAGTTAAACCACGGGATTCGGATCAATCTCCCCTACCTGTTCCCGGGTTCGGGTTCGGGAGATCTGCTTGGGCCTATATCTTGTAACTAACACGTGCCAGGTACTTAAGGAGATTTTAAAATCTGTAGCTGTGCAGCGGCCTCGTCCCAGTCCCGAAGCCCAGCGAAGGAGTCTGCTGTGAGACGGTGGCCTTGCATGGAGGGTAGCGCCGCGTGTGAGCGTGATACTTGGTGGTTGGCTGCTCGTAATCATGCTGAGTTCCAGGTCGTGTTTCCTGCCGGCTACTCTAGATTGGCACTTGGTAGGGAGGAAGGGGCCTTGCAACGCCTTTTCATTTTTCCTTTATTTATCCCACAGAGTTTGGTTCTCTTTAGGGTGACTCTTGCACGCCCACCTCCACACCGTTTTACAGGCTAGTACATGGCCTAATCAGAACTTTAGAAACTTTGTTTTGGTTTTTCGAGGTAGGTCGCTCTAGCCCAGGTTGACCTGGAATACACTATGTAGTCTTAGGGTGGCCTCGAACTTACGGCGATCCTCTTACCTCTGCCTCCCCAGTGCTGGGATTAAAGGCATGTGGCATCTTGCCTGGCTAGAACTTGAGAAATTCATAAACTAGAGCTTTAACACTATTCGTTGGAAAATTCTGGAATAGAGTGCTCACAGGGCAGCTTGGCAGCAGTTTTCATCGGTTGTAATATGGGAATAGCAATGCTTGAGCCTGTTGTGAGATCAAATCATGTAATGCTTAGCACTTAATCATTGCCTAAGGATCGGGTTGTGTTCAGAGAATTATGCTGTTGATTTTTGAAGTTAGCTGACTACCATTGACCAACACAGATAAAAAATAAGTAAATACATACTTTTTGAGAAAGGGTTATATACTGTGGCCAAGACTTCCTAGGAACACACTGTGTAATCCCGACAGGTTTGTCTTGAGTTTGAGATCCTCCTAGAGTTTTGACAGCAGGCCTGGTCATTGTTGTGATCTCTGGTGCAGTCCAGAGATGGATGTAATAAGCATAGGGGGTGTTGCTGACATGGTGGAGGACAAGTAGAAGGCACAAAAGAAGGAAAATTTGAATCCAGCATGTCAGTAGTTAATAAAAATGTGGACTCTAAGTGCTGTAGTTTTACAAGTCAAAATTCATATTTAGAGATGGGCGTGCTAGTGCATGCCTTTAATCCCAGAGGAGAGACAGAAGTAGGATCATCGTGAGTTCGAGGCCACCCTGAGACTACATAGTGAATTTCAGGTCAGCCTGGCTGCCCTGGAAATCACTATGTAGTCTCAGGGTGTCCTAATTTGAAAACTAAATAAATAAAAAGATACCCCTTCCTGGCTGGGGAGATGGCTCAGTGGTTAATGGTACTTGCTTGCAAAACTTAACAGCCTAGATTCAATTCCCAGCACTGAAAGAAAGCCAGATGCACAAAGTGGTACATGCCTCTGGAGATCATTTGCAGTGACAGGAGGCCCTGGTATACCCATACTTTTGTTTGCCTTTTCTTTTTGGTTTTTCAATGTAGGGTCTAACTCAAGCTGATCTGGAATACACTGTATTCTCGTGATTGCTTCCCAATCTGGGATTAAAGGCATGTGCCACCATGCCTAGTTAAATATATTATTTTGAAAAGCTGGATATAGTGAGTGGCACACGCCTTTAATCCCAGCACTTGGGAGGCAGAGGTAAGAGGATCGCTATGAGTTCAAGGCCACCTTGAGACTACATAGTGAATTCCAGGTCATCCTGGGCTAGAGAAAAACCCTACCTCAAAAACAAAACAAAACAAGACAAGACAAAACAAAAAATAGTAAGTAAATAAATACAATACACAGTTTTAAAGAGAAGGAAATACATGATAAAGTAACTGGTTTGATTTCTCTTTCATTGTACATTGCTTCTGAACATCAATTTCTTGTTATTCTAATTATTTTTAGGTATCTAAATAAAATGCTCCTAAAGCAAAAATAAATAAATAGGCTTCCTATTTGCTTGTTTTGTTTGTTTGAGGAAGGGTCTCACTATAGCTCAGGCTGGCCTTGAATACACTGAGAGTGCTTGGATTACAGGCAAGCACTACCATACCCAGTTTATAGATTAAAATCCCAAGTTAAAAATCATTTCTGGGGCTGGAGAGATTGCTTAGTGGTTAAGGCACTTGCTTGCAACGCCTAACTACCAGGGCTCGATTCCCTAGTACCCATGTAAAGCCAGATACACAAAGAGACACAGGCATCTGGAGTTCTTTTGCAGTGGCTAGGGGCCCTGGCACACGCGTTTCTTTTTTCTTCTTCCCCACCTTCCTTTGCAAATAAATACATTTAAAAAAACAAAAATCCCTTCCATGAAATGCAAGTAGATGATGAACCGTAGGAGCTTTTGTATAATTCTTTGCTGTACCACTACCAAGCATTAGGGTAAAGAAAGAAAAATACAAGCTTTTTACCTTCCCTTTTGACCAGAGTAGTAAGTAGTTTTTCTGAAAATGGGTGGGGTAGAATGGAATCAAGCAGGCCACTGTGCCTCAGTTGTAGATTAGTGGGGTTTTTGTTTGTTTTTTTTCTCTTCGAGGTAGAGTCACGCTCTAGCCCAGGCTGACCTGGAATTCACTCTGCAGTCCCAGGCTGGCCTCGAACTCAATGATCCTTCTACCTCAGCCCCCGCCCCCCTCAAGTGCTGGAAGTAAAGGATTAAAGGCCTGTGCCACCACACCTAGCTTGTGTTTTGGTTTTGAGACAGAGTCATAGCTTGGGCTGGCCTTAAAACTCACTCTGTAGCTGAGGATGACTGAACTTGGTCTAGTGCTGGAATTACAGGTATCACCACTGTGCCCAGTTTGTGCCATGCTGAGGACCAAACTCAGGGCTTTGTGCATGTTAGGCAGGCACTCTGCCCAGAGCCACATTACTTGCCTTTTGGTTCATCTTTCAAAGTTTGTCTCAAACAGCTTCCAGTTCAGTGTGACTGATGCTTCTGTTTCCCCCATAGACAGAGGCTGATGTTAATCCAAAGGCCTATCCCCTGGCAGATGCCCACCTCACCAAGAAACTACTGGACCTTGTTCAGCAATCATGTAACTACAAACAGCTTCGGAAAGGAGCCAATGAAGGTAAGGCAACCACGGGGCGTTACTAGGGGACGCTAAAGGCACCTGTTTACATCTGGGTCCTCCTTTCTAGATTTCCAGTTTAAAGAAGGGCTGGGTTTTAGTATATGATAGTTTTTCCAATCTCATCCTCACTTCTCTCTCCTCTCTCATGAAGATTGGATCTTGCAGTACTTCCTATGCTGGTCTCAAACTCCTGGGCGCAAGCAGTCCTAAGTAGCTGGGCTACCACTGCAGCCTAGTTTTTCTTGACTGTGGTCAGTCAGTGAAAGGACTTTAAAGCAGCTTTGGTTTTTTGTTTGTTTGTTTGTTTTTGGTTTTTCAAGGTAGAGTCTCATTCTAGCCCAGGATGACCTGGAACTGTGTAGTCTCAGGGTGGCCTCAAACTCACAGCGATCCTCCTACCTCTGCCTCCAAGTGCTGGAATTAAAGGCTTGTGCCACCACACCCAGCTAAAAGCAGCATTTTGACATTAGATGCTAAAGGCTGATGTGCTTTTTTTTTTTTTAGAATCATCAATTGTTAATATTTTGGTGTGATTACTTTCTTGGTCTCTCAATATATAAATGCATTTTTGTTTTGAGACAGGGTTTTATGTGGCCCAGGCAGGCCTTAGACTCTGTGTAGCAAGGATGACCCTGAACTTCCAATCTTCCTGTGTCAACCTCCCAAGTGTTGGGATTACAGGCATGTGCCACCACACCCAGTGGGACCAGCATTCCATTTTCTCCTATATTTCTTATTTTTGTGGAACTACTTATAAGGCAATTAATGGGATTCCCCCCCCCCCCCAAGGTAGGGTCTCTAGCTCAGGCTGACCTGGAATTCACTCTGTAGTGTCAGGGTGGCCTTGAACTCATGTTGATCCTCCTACCTCTGCCTCCTGAGTGCTGGGATTAAAGGCGTGCACCAACCCACCTGGCTAATTAATGGGATTTTTAAAACATTTATTTACTTATTTTGAGAAAGGCCTCCAGCCACTGCAAACAGACTCCAGACACATGCGCCACTTTGTGCATTTAGCTTATGTGTGTACTAGAAATAGAACCTGGGTCCTTAGGCTTTGCAGGCAAGTCCCTTAACTGCTAAGCCATCTCTCCAGCCCAGTTAGCAGGATTTTATGTATTAACTTGTGCTCTCTCTTCAGGGTCACCAGTAAAAAAGGCATGATGTTTCTGTTCCCTCCTCCCCCCAAAAATTATAGAATACCCTTAATACCAGGTAGTTAGCTGTTGTCTTTGAAGGTACTAACTGAAGCACTAGGCATTGAACATGATTGAGATTTTGGAGGAATAATGAGAATAACTTGAAAAAAGTCAGAGCACATTAGTTTTGTGTCTTTTTCCCACAGTGCTAGGAATGGAGCTTAGTTCTTCCACATGCAGGGTGGGCACTTTACACCCTGAGCCCCATCCATGGCCCAGCATCTGTCTATGGTGCTTTTCGCATTGCAGCAACTATGGCCAGTGACAGGAGGGCCTACCTACATCTCACTTACACTTAGCACGTTCACTCAGCTTGGTGGATGAGGGCTTGAATTCTTGGCCCTCACACAAATAGAGCCATCTTGTTTCTTCTTGCTGTACCTTGTGCTGTGCTCACCATGTGGAGCCAGGATAACAGACTGGGCCTAGGATGGAGAGTCAGAATCTGTTCACTAGGGTTCGAGGAGGAGGAGGAGCAATAATTTTCTAGTCCTTTGCTCAGTTTGAACTATTCATTTTTTTCATGTTGTATAAATTCAGTCTTCTGAAGTGATACTTGAGCAGAGAACAGGTCTATCTGGTGGCAGATCAAAACTAGAGAGGCCAGGAATGGTGGTATACATTTTTAATCCCAGCACTGCGGTAGGAGTATCACCTGTGATTTCAAGGCCAGCCTGGGCTACAGAGTGAGACATTGCACGACTCTGCTTGGTGCTGCTGAGGGCTTGTGGGGAAGCTGTTGGAGTTGACTGGGCACAAGATGAGGGTGACTTGGACACGTGTGGCAGAGATGAAAGAAGTCAGCTTCTGGGTGTTGTAAGGTTTGAGAAAGGCATTGGGGTGACTAGCTGTTTTGATCTCTTACATCCCACAGCTGCTCCAGGCAGAGAGCTGGATATGCCTAGGCATTTTGTCAAGTTTTCTTGCACCTGTTATTCTGTTCTTTGTGGCTGGTTTGCCCAACTTCCATGTCAATTGGCCTCAAATGTCCTTGTCTGGGCTGGAGAGATGGCTTAGTGGTTAAGCGCTTGCCTGTGAAGCCTAAGGACCCCGGTTCCAGGCTCGACTCCCCAGGACCCACATTAGCCAGATGCACAAGGGGACGCACGCGTCTGGAGTTCATTTGCAGTGTCTGGAGGCCCTGGCGCGCCCAATCTCTCTCGGCTTCTTTCTCTCTCTCTTGCTCTCAAATAAATAAATAAGTAACAAAAAAAATGTCCTTGTCTCCACAGCCACCAAAACACTGAACAGGGGCATCTCTGAGTTCATCGTGATGGCAGCAGATGCTGAGCCCTTGGAGATCATCCTGCACCTCCCACTGCTGTGTGAAGACAAGAATGTCCCGTATGTGTTTGTGCGTTCCAAGCAGGCCCTAGGTCGGGCCTGTGGGGTCTCCAGGCCTGTCATTGCCTGTTCTGTCACCATCAAAGAAGGCTCTCAGCTCAAGCAGCAGATCCAGTCCATTCAGCAGTCTATTGAAAGGCTCTTGGTCTAAACCTGTGGCCTTGGCCATTCCCTAACACCCTCCTCCTTATGTGTCATATTGTCTGTGTTAGAATATAGTATTTTCAGCCGCTCTCTTATAAAATATTGTACTACAGTATATGGGCTTTTTTTGTCTTATGGTTTTTACTTTTGTGCCCTTCATTGTGTCAAAAGTCTACCACCCTTTAATCTCTTTTGAAAAACGAACAAATGCCCAAAATAGACAGAATGTTACCATGTATTAGCAGGAAGAACCAGAAGCCTGACTAAGCGAGATGTTACACTTTTCATCCGCTAACTCCTTCCTGTGTGCAGAGCAAGACGGGACTAAACATCGACCACTTGGGGGAGGAAGTGCATGTTTGAAAGTGTGAGCCTCATGCAAGTGTCATGCCATTTCCTGATGTACTCCTGTGTGCTTTATGTGATCTTTTCACCCAATCGCTAACTGCCACTGAGGGTGGCAGAGCAGTAACATGCCAAAGAGATGCTCTTCTGCAGGACTGTTGCTGGTGTGGGTGACTGGGGCAGGGTCAAAGAAGTTAGTCTGGGTGTTGAAGAGTGTCAAGGACAGGGATCACCTGGTGTTCTAAATGAAGGATTGTAAGACTATGGCCAAGACACAGATTTCGGGAACACCCTCTCTGGAGAATGGGGATTTCTTCTGGGTACCATTTACTGCCACCGTATGGGTCAAATGTATTCTCACATGAGAGTGCTATAGTGTGTCATTCATTTTTTGAGCATCCTAATAAATATACTCATATTCCATTTTAAACTGATGCTTAAAACGTGCTTAGCATTTCTAGAGTGATGGCAACTTTGGACCGTGTCACCGTGGACTAGGTTGGCCTGGATCTGGCAGAGATTTTTCCTCCAGGCTGAGGTTACAGGTGTCCACCCTAGAGTGGGCTTCATATATGCTAGGAAAGTACTGCTATAAGCCCAGGTTTTTTCACTTGGTGCTAGGGATTGAACCTAGGGCCAAGCACAACAGCCATCAACATCAAGAGGCTTGAAAAGCCATCACCTACCAGATAGTTTCTGGTCTGACTTCAATATTTATACAGGCTTGGTCATTGGAGTGTTGCTATCTACAACAGGTTTTGTTGTTTTTCCTTTCTGAGGTAGGGTCTCATTGTATCCCAGCCCTGAGTGTTCTTACCTCCGCTGGGATTAAAGGTATGTGCCACCACACCCATCTAACTGATTCTTTTATTTTTCCATATGACTTTTTTTTTTTTGGAGGCAGGGTCCCGCTCTAGCTCAGGCTGACCTGGAATTCACTATGTAATCTCAGGGTGGCCTCGAACTCACAGCAATCCTCCTACCTCTGCCTCCCGAGTGCTGGGATTAAAGGCGTGCACCACCACACTCGGCTTTTCTTATTATTTTTGAGGCTGACTGAATTTACAGTGGTCCTACTACCTCAGCCTCTGGAGTGCTAGCATTGAAGGTGTGTGCCCCTATGCCTAGCCAAAACAGGCTTTCTTAACACCATTAACTTCTGGTGCTAATTAGTAAGGACATACACAAAGGTGTAATGTGGGAGGGCAGAGGCTATGACAAATATAATCTCACTAAGGTTTGTCATCCCTCACATACCTGTTAGGTTCACTTGTGTTCACCACACTATCTGCTACCTGCATTGCTATGTTGTGTTTTCATTGCAATGATACATATTTCCAGTGGGAGGAAAAGGTAAAGAGTCAGTAGCCAGTGATCTCTGGCGCCGCGCAGACTTCCTCCACAATGAAGAACAGTAGTACAAAGTCAGGGCTCTTTATGTACATGGAAAAAGGCACAGCAAAGCAGGGGGCTGCAGTCTCCATAACAGGAAGTCGAATCAATGCAAAGTCCTTGAGCTGTCAAACAGCTCTTTGAAGCCAAGAAGAAACACTAGCTTGGTGCTAACAAAAGCAGGCAATGAGGCTGTGAGGTGGAAGGTTGCTGAGGTGTAGTCTCCAGTTACTTCTGGAAGTGTTTGATGAGAGCATCTAGCAGCTCCTGCTTCTTCAGGCCACCCTTCAGCCCATAGGTCCTGCACAGCTCCTTCAGTGTGGGCACAGTGAACTTGCCCAGTGTGCCCTTGGCAATGTGGGTTTTCAGTTCCTCTTCAGATACCTCTATCTTGGGCCTCTTACTTCCAGAACCTTCATCACCTACGGAAAAAGTGCAGGAAGGAATGACCTGGAAATGATATGAGTGGTGTCCCAGCACATGACATGGGCCCTCCTATGGCCCGGGTTGTGACCATTTTTGGTAAACCTGTGATGCCTATCTAGACCTAAGAGCAAGACAGGTGCCTTGATAAGGCAGCTTCATGTAAGTACAAAATAAATGCATCACACATAGGAGGGTCTGACCAGTGGTGTGAATACCATCAGTTCACCTAGTACACTGCTTGTTCTGTGTGAGCAAATCAAAATCATTTCTTTGTTTCTTCAAAGAGAACTTACAGAGGCTGGGAATATAAACAATGGTAGAGTGCTTGCAGACATAAGCTCCAACACATCAGGTGATAAGATCATGCAATGAGTAATGTATCCCTAGACCGTGCACAGTGTGAAAAGCTCTGACAGCAACTCCCTAGGGTTAGCACTGTAAGTCAGTTCTGATGCTGGAGAGATGGCTTAGCAGTTAAGGCACTTGCCTGCAAAGCCTAAGGACCCAGGTTCAATTCTCCAGGTCCCACATAAGCCAGATACACATGGTAGCACATGCATCTGGAGTTTTGTTTGCAGTGGCTATAGGCACTGGTGCACCCCTTCTCTGTCTCTCTCTGTCCTAACAAATAAAAATAAAACAGCAATGTAGAAAAGATGTAAATATATGTATATTTGTAAAGAGATTTCTAAGCAAGCACTGGACCACTGGACCATACTACCAGCCATGTGTATATACAGTTCTGGAAAGTACGGGGCTGCAGCTCAGTCACAGAGCACTGCCTGGCATGTGTGAGACCCTGAGTTCAATCCCCAATACTACCACAGAGAAAAAGGAAGAAATTTCTGCCCGGCCATTATCTTCTGATAGGACAGTAAGGGCAAGTTTTTAAAAGAACCTATTTAAATTGCATCCCATTTTTTTGTGTGTTTGTTTTTTGCTTATTTGTTTTCAAGGTAGAGTCTTGCCCAGGCTGACCTGGAATTCACTATGTCATCTTAGGCTGGCCTCAAACTCACAACGATCCTCCTTCCTCTGCCTCCCAAGTGCTGGGGTTAAAGCCATGTTGCCACCATGCCCGGCTTGCCATTTTTCTTTCTTTTTTTTTTTTTTAATTTTTTTGTTTATTTTTATTTATTTATTTGAGAGCTACAGACAGGGAGAGAAAGAGGCAGATAGAGAGAGGAGAGTGGGTGCGCCAGGGCTTCTAGCCACAGCAAACAAACTCCAGACGCGGGCGCCCCTTGTGCATCTGGCTAACGTGGGTCCTGGGGAATCGAGCCTAGAACCGGGGTCCTTAGGCTTCACAGGCAAGCGCTTAACCGCTAAGCCATCTCTCCAGCCCCAATTTTTCTTTTTTTATTGGAGCTGTCTAGTGGTTTTTTTTTTTTTTTTTTTTGCAGTTCTACATAAAATGTTTTTACAAAAAGAAAAATGAGTTACTGTGTAAAATACTATTTATGCCATAATAAAGGGATCAGTACTTTCGAAAAGAAAAAAGCACCCACTGCGCATCCATCTGCAGCTCCTCACCTGGTTTCCATTTGCTGGCTTTTCCGGGACTGTAATCTGGTGGGTAAACAAGTTCTTTAAACTCATCTACCAGGGAAGCTACTCTTTTATTTATTGCTTCAACCTTGGGCACTAGAAAAGGAAAACACAGAAGACAGTGAGTGACATGTACCCTAAAACAAAAGAACAAGAAAAAAGAAAGAAACAAACATATGCCCTAGTGTCCTGTCCAATTCCAGCTCTATGGGAAACAGGAGAGCACTTAGCTTTTGCATTTGGTCAATGGAAGGACCTGACACAACACCGATGATTGAGCCATGAAAACACGCAACAAAACCCTGGTATTCACCATCCATAGCTGGTCACTCAGCATCTGTGAGGAACTGTCTCATGACCCCCTGAGATACCAAAATCCTCGAATGCTCAAGTCTCTTGTTTAAAATGGTCTGGGGAGATTGCACTTGCCCACAATGCCTAACAACCCAGGTTTAATTCCCCACTACACAAGTAAAGCTGGATGCACAAAGTAGCATATGATCTGGATTTCCTCTGCAGTGGCACTATGCCCCAGTGCACCCATTGTCTGTCTGTCCGTCTCTGTTTGCAAATAAATATTTTAAAAACATAAAATGGGGGGCTGGAGAAATGGCTTAACAGTTAAGGTGCTTGCCTGCAAAGCCAAAGGACCTAGGTTTGATTCCCCAGGACCCAATTAAGCCAGATGCACAAAGTGGTGCACACGTCTGGAGTTTGTTTGCAGTGGCTGAAGGCCCTGGTGTGCCTATTCTCTCCCTCTCTCTCTCTCCTTTGTCTCTCTGTCTTCCTCAAATAAAAAAATGAAAATCTGGGCTGGAGAGATGGCTTAGCAGTTAAGGCGTTTGCCTGCAAAGCCAAAGCACCCAGGTTCAATCCCCCAGAACCCACGTTAGCCACATGCACAAGGGGGTACACATGTCTGTAGTTCATTTGCAGTGGCTGGAGGCCCTGGCACAGCATACTCATTCTCTCTCTTCCCCTCTTTCTCTGTTAAATAAATAAATAAATAAATAAAATTAAAAATTAATACAAAAAATAAAATGGGGTTGTATTTGCATATAACCTACACACATACTTTTGTACATATGAGATCATCTCTAGATTACTTTTTGTTTTGTTTTTTCGAGGTAGGGTCTTACTCTAGCTGGAATTTACTATGTAGTCTCAATCTAGCCTTGAACTCATGGTGATCCTCCTACCTCTCCCTCCTGAGTGCTGGGATTAAAAGCGTGAATCACCACTTAACACTTGTTCTTGTAATGCTCTGACTTTATCTACTATAAAGGAGGCCATGGGTAACTTAGAAGCTAAGCAGGTCAAACTAACTGTTCTATCTTTAACTTTGTAAGAATCTTCACTGAATGAATGCTTCTGCCTCCCAGTGAATGTTTACTTCACTGTCACAGAACTGTCTTCTTGAAACATAGAAGGTAATCACAAGAAGGGGTCTAGCAACAAAGCCAGAGCAGCCAGCCTGGGAGGCCCAAACTCCCGCATACTAGGCAATGAGACAGAGTCTGAAGAAGCACAGGGGCAGGAGTCACTGGATTTTAAGCCTAGACCTATCCATACCACTCCATGCCTGTACCCTGGGAAATCACTCCCTTCTTTGTAAGATAAGGACAGCAACAGCCCCTGCTTCAGAGTCATGAAGATTAAGCAGGGCCACAACACACTGCAGGCACTAGGTAAATAGCATATATTATTTTACTTTACCAACACCTAGGCATGGAGTAGCCTAGTTTAGAGGCAGGCCTCAGGAACCTGGCACTCTTCTTCTCACTGCAGAACTAGCCTAATTCATTCCCAGGTAGTCTGAACTGGTTTAGAAAAATTTCTCAAAGAGAAATGGCTGGGACAAAGAAGCTTGAGGAGAACTAGGGAATAGATCCACAGCTCTATCACTGGGCCATGAAAAAAAAAAGGACCTCTGATGTTGATAATAATAACAAAAAAAATCTCAGGCTGAGGCTACAGCTCAGTGAATTCAGAAGCAGAGCACTCGCTTAGAATAAGTGAAGACATGGCTTCAATCCCCAGTACTGCCAACAAACAACAAAAGAGAGCTTCTCTCAATTGGTCCACGTGTTTACTTGTCAGGTCCACTGCTTGTTCAGGCTCCATTAGATCCAAAGCTAAGGCCTCCAGGTTCCTGAAGTGCTGCTGCAGCACTGGGTTCTCAAAGCTGTCACTCCTGTTAAAAATGAAATTAAAACATAAGGGGGGTGGTGCTAGCGAGACTGCTTAGCAGTTAAGGTACCTGCCTATGAAGGCTGAGGACCCAGGTTCGATTCCCCAGTACCCACATAAGCCACATGCACAAGGTAGCACATGTGTTTGCTGTTTGTTTGCAGTGGCTAGAGGCCCTGGCATGCCCATTGTCACTAGCTATCTCTCCCCCCCCCAACAAATAAATAAATAAATAAAAGACGTAAGGGGGAGAAAGGCATGGTGGCACACGCCTTTAATCCCAACACTCAGAAGACAGAGGTAGGAGGATCACCATGAGTTAGAGGCCACCTTGAGACTACAGAGCGAATTCCAGATCAGCCTGGGTTAGAGCAAGCCCCTACCTTGAAAAACGAAACAAAAAACATAAGGCGGGGGGGCTGGGAATAGTGGCACACACTTTGAATCTCAGCACTGGGGTGGCAGAAATAGGAGGATTGCCGTGAGGTGGAGGCTGAGACACAGTGAATGCCAAATCAGCCTGGGCTAGTGAGAAACCCAACTTCAACCAAACAAAACACGTAAGCCACACGCACAGTGATGCAAGTGCACAAGGGGGTGCATACGTCTGGAGTGCATTTGCAATGGCTGAAGGCCCTGCAGTGCTCATTCTCATTCTCTCTCTCTCTGCCACTTTCCCTCTTTCTCAAGTAAAAAAAAAAAAGGGCTGGAGAGAAGGCTTAGCAGTTAAGGCACTTGCCTGTGAAGCCTAAGGACCCAGGTTCAATTCCCCAGAACCCACATAAGCCAGCTGCACATGGTGGCACATGTATCTGGAGTTTGCTTGCAGTAGCTAGAGGCACTGGTGCCCCCATTCTCTCTGACTGCCCCACCCCCCCGCCCAAATAAATATTTTTTTAAAGTGGTTCAAGAGATACACAAAGTAACACATGCATCTGGAGTTTGCTTACAGTGGCAAGAGGCCCTGGTGTGCCCATACTTACTTACTTTCTCCCTATCTGCCCCCCCCCCCGCCTCAAAAAAAAAAAAAAAAAAAAAGCCAGGTGTGGTGGTGCATGCCTTTAGTCTCAGCACTCAGGAGGCTGAGGTCGGAGGATTGCTGTGAGTTCAAGGACAGCCTGGACTACATAGTAAATTCCAAGTCAGCCTAGGCTACAGCAAATAAATAAATGAAGCTAAATATTCAAGCAATAAATTGAAATATCCAAGCTAGTGTGGTGGCACACATCTATAATTCCAACACTTGGGAGGCTGAGGTATGAGTCTCGCCAAGAGTTCAAGGCTAGCCCATACTACAGAGTTCTAGGTCAGCTGAAGCCAGAGTAAGACCCTGCCTAAAATGCCCTCCCCCAAACAAAAATACCCAGCAAAGATAGCACAGGGCCAAGGTCAGCTGAGAAACAGAACCAAGTAAAACAGTAGGAATTTTCTCACAAATCAACTTCTCTCCAATTTTCAATTTACTTTCAGAAGCTGGAAATGTAAAAGTTAATTGCAAAACAAACCCATGCACCTGTGGGTCCCTAAAGGCTGTCAGCAGAGACAGGAAGAGAAAAAGGAGCCATGAAAGAAGACAGAAAGGATAAGGAGGGGCAATGAGGACTGGGAGACACAGAAGCAGCAGCAACACGGGAGTGAAGATCATGGGTCTAGCGCCACACAGATGGGGAGCTCAATGCTGCTCTCCCTCTCTTCTAGTGAGCGAGGCTGAGGAGGCTGTTTCTTCAGCTGTAGAACAGGCGCAAAACCAGCCATTCAGGGTTCTTAGGAAGACTAAAGGCCGGGGTGTGGATGAGTGGCAGAGGTCTTGCCTAGCATGCTGGAGACCCTAAGTTCAATACCCAGCACCAAAGAGAAATGAATAAGTGACATAATGCTGCCAAGTCAACCTGGGCTAGAGTGAGACCCTACCTCAAAAAAACTAAACAAAAGCCAGGCGTAGCGGTGCACGCCTTTAGTCCCAGCACTTGGGAGGCAGAGGTAGGAGGACTGCTGAGAGTTCAAGGCCACCCTGATACTAGAGTGAATTCCAGGTCAGCCTGAGCTAGAGGGAGACCCTACCTTGAAAAACCAAAAAATAAAAATATATAAAAGCAAAAACACCAAAAAAGATCTAGGGGGCGGGGGGAGTTGCTCAATGGTTAAATGCATCTGATTGTAAACTCTTGTCAGTCCAAGTTCATTTTCCCAGCACCCATGTAAAGCTGGATGAAAAAAGTGGTGCAGGTGTCTGACATTTATTTGCAGTAGTGGGAGAACCTGGCACACCCATACACACATTTGAACATAAAAAGAAAAAAAAGTTGCCAGGTGTGGTAGTTTGATTCAGGTGACCCCATAAACTTAGGTGTTCTGGACGTTAGGTTCCCTAGCTGATGGCAATTGGAAATTAACACCTGATGGAGGTGGTGTATTGTTGGGGGTAGGCTTATGGATGTTATAGCCAGTTTCCCCATGGCAGTGTTTGGCACATTCTCCTGTTGCTATTGTTCACCTTATGTTGGCCAGGGGGGATGTTCACTCTCTGCTCATGCCATCATTTCCCCTGCCATCGTGGCGCTTCCCCTTGAGCCTGTAAGCCAAAATAAACCTTTTTTTTCCCCACAAGCTGCTCTTGGTTGAGTGATTTCTACCAGCAATGCGGACCCAACTGCAACACCAGGCGTAGTGGCACATGCCTCTAATCCCAGCCCTGGGGAGGCAGAGGTAAGGGAAAAAAAAAGTTCTTGATAACAAATGATAGTCTGCTAAATGAAAAGTAAAAAGATAATCTTTATGTCTAACTGGAACTTTTGCAGGCAGTGCCAGAAGAAAGCCCAAGTCTGACCCAGGGCTCACCTGTATGTGAAGCGGAGCTTCTGAACAATAGCCTTCATCTTGTCTATCTGCTCCGGGTTGGCCACGACCTTCTCAGTAAAGGGCACCTTCCGCTTATCATCAGCATAGGGGAGGAAGACAAGCTGGAAGCCTGCAGAAAGGAGACAGACTTTCTGTAATCTGACTTAATGGTGCAGCTCTTTGTCTCTTAGCTCCAAATTCACCTACGTCCTGTGCCGCCTGTGATGTCCTTGTTTTTTTTTTTTTTTTTTTGGCTTTCCAAAGTACAGTCTCACTCTAGCCCAGGTTCACTACGTAGTCTCAGGGTGGCCTCGAACTCACAGTGATCCTCCTACCTCTGCCTCCCAAGTGCTGGGATTAAAGGCGTGCACTACCATGCCCTGGCTTTCCTTGTTTCTTTTTTCTTTCTCATGTTTCTTTACTAGGGAACAACTTTGAGTGTCAGCCTAACAGATGCTCTCTGAGCCTCATCAGGAGGCTAGAAGGGGCCCATTTCCTATGCATTTACTGTTCCTATCCATACTACCCCAGTAAAGAGCATCTATCTGGAAACACCAGTTGGTTCTAGCCTCCAGCTTTTATGTATGTATGGTTTTTTTGGGTGGGGGGGTTCGAGGTAGGGTCTCACTCTAGCTCAGACTGACCTGGAATTTGACGGTGGCCTCAAACTCACAGTGATCCTCCTACCTCAGTCTCCCAAGTATTGTGATTAAAGGTGTGCACCACCCCACCTGGCTCTCCACCTCCTCCCTGGGAGGCTAAATCCCAACTTCAGTGGGTCATCCTCTGAGCTCCAGCCTCTCCCCATTTTCCTCCACCCTCCGTCATACATGAGGGTTATCAGGCAGATCTGAGGTGTTACAGGCTGTTTCTACATTCTAGCACTAAAAATCCCAGACACTGTTACCAATGCTGCTACCAGTGAAGAGGCCTTGCTGGCAGCACTGAGGGTACTGAACAAACAGAAGAGAGCAATACTCCACTGCTTCTCTTCCCTCTGGTTTTCCCCCAGCACCTGCAATTGACACAGCCTGTTGGCTGGCTGGGCTTGGACAGTTGGCCTGGGCAGCAAAGAGCATGAAGGGAAACAGGCAGCTGAGAGAGTCAGTAACTGGGCATTTTGATGACCAGCGTTAGAAACATATCCAGAGCAGGGATTAGGGAAATGCCTCCGCAGAGGCTCACTGCTGTCCATGGTGTAGGCATTTATAATCCCAACAAGGGCTGGAGAAATGGCTTAGTGGATAAAGCGCTTGCCTACAAAGCCAAAGGACCCAGGTTTGATTACCCAGGACCCACATAAGCCAGATGCACAAGGGAACACATGTGTCTGGAGTTTGTTTGCAGCAGCTGAAGGCCCTGGTGTACCCATTCTCTCTCTCTCTCACACACTGGTTCCCCCCCCCCCCACCTATTTCTTTCTCTCTCAAATAAAGAAAGAATTTAAAATGTGTGTGTGTGTGTGTGTATATATATACATATACATATATATATATATATTCCCAACAAGCACAGGACAGGTAAGGGGAGCTGGAGTCAGAAGAATCTGAAGCTTGTGGGCCAGCTAGGCTGGTGTTCCTGTGCAACAGCAAGAGAGCCCGTCTCAAAGAGGGTAGAAAAGCACAGACACCTCAAGGTTACCTTCTGACCTCTACACGCACACACACACACATACATACACAAAAAATAGTATATATTTATATATCTATTTATACATACATACATTGTAACTCAATGAGGTCCATTCTTATCACTGTGCCTACAGCCAGGCATGAGTACACTGTTAACTTATTTCAAATATAAAACAACCTCAAGGCAAAGAAGACAAAAGGTTAAGTTCTCTGCCTAGGCTGGACAGCTAACAAGTTGAAGAATGGATCGAAAACTAAAGAAACCAACTTTTGAGACATGTAAGACAATGTCAAAGCTGGATTGCGGTGGGGCACACATGTACGCACAGCACTGGGAGACTGAGAAGTCTGCTCCCACCCCTGACCCCTAAAAAGACAAACTACAGCCTGCCTTCAAAATCCACGTTCTTTCCATTATACCCCACTGTCCTGGCATTTATAGAACATAAAGCAAATATTAAGCATTGTAAGAGGTACCAAACACCTGCTTTCAGTAAAGAAACAATGTCATCAGAGACACTACATGAAAGTTATGCCAAAAATGTACAGATAGTGCTGGAGAGATGGCTTAGCAGTTAAGGCATTTGCCTGCAAAGCCAAAGGATCCCAGTTTGACTCTCCAGGACCTACATAAGCCAGATGCACAAAATGGTGCATGAGTCCGGAGTTCATTTGCAAGGGCTGAAGGCCCTGGTGCACCCATCCTCTCTCTCTCCATCTTCCTCTCAAATAAATAAATAAAATATATTTTAAAAAGGTACAGATAGGAGCCAGATATGGTGGTACATGCCTTTAATCACAGCACTCAGGAGACAGAGATTAGGAGGATCACGGTGAGTTCAAGGCCACCCTGAAACTACATAGTGAATTCCAGGTTAGCCTGGGCTAGAGCAAGATCCTACCTGAAAAAAACACAAAACAAACAAACAAAAAAAAAGTAGTGCAGATAGGGCTGGAGAGAGGGCTTAGTGGTTAAGGCACTTACCTGCGAAGCCTAAGAACCTAGGTTCTATTCCCCAGGACCCACATAAGCACAAAACGGCGCATGAGTCTGGAGTTCGTTTGCAAGGGCTGAAGGCCCTGGTGCGCCCATTCTCTTCCTCCTCCCCCCCCCCCGCCTTTTCCTCACTCTCTGTCTCCCTCTCTCGTATAAATAAATAAATAATATTTCTTTTAAAAATGTAGAGATAGTCCTTGCACAAAAGGTTCTCAAACTACCACAGACCTGCTCGTGAGACTGTGTACACCATGCACTGCATGACTGCTGGTGATGCGCTCACCCAGCACATCACATTCACTTGAGAAACCAGAAAAATACACACACCTGCTTCCTGGAGACCATGGCTCAACAATCTGAACTAGGACCCCCTAAGAGATTCCAAAACATGTCAAGGTTTGAGAGCCCCGGTTCTCTGTAACACGTACCTGGAGGAGTCACCTGAATTTTCTGGCCATCCAGCTCCTCTTCCTGTGGTACCAGAGCCACAAAATAAGGAGGGGTGTTCTTGCGGGGTGTGTATCTGCACACTGCCATGACCTCCTTCTCCAGACACTTGGTGAGCAGAGCACTGAACAAGGCTGAGCTCCCTACAAAACAAATGTCACAGTGGCCTGCATCCTAAAGAGTCCACCTCCTTTTCCCCTTTATCCCATTCACAACCTTACAATCTCTTCATTTTTCTTTAAAGGGCTATAATACCTAAGGGTGAGGACCCAGAGCTGAGGGAAAAGTGGGGCAAAGCAAGGAAGAGAAGAAAAGCCATCAGATTTAGAAAGGTTCAACAACTCCCTTTGGGAGTGTGAAGTATTCTGTCAGTTTTCTTTAGCATTATTAGGCTAATGGTATGAGCTTCGAGCACTAACGATAACCAATCAAGTGTTAGAAGGGCTCCTTGTGAACAACACAAGTACAGATGATGGCCAACACCATCTTCAAATGTCAACACCAAAGAAAATGCTGTGTGTGTGTGGAGAGGGTCTTCAGTTTATTGCTTGCTGTTTTAACTGCTACCTGGCATAATTCTATAGGCAAAAAAGCTTTTAAAACCTCACTCCAGGCCAGGCATGATGGTGTATGTATGTCTTTAATCCTGGCACTTGGGAGGCAGACGTAAGAGAATCATCTTGAGTTCATGACCACTGAGACTACATACTGAATTCCAGGTCAGCTTGGGCTTGAGTAAAAGCCTACCTTGAGGAAAAAACAAAACAAAAAACCCTCAACTGTAAGGCTAGAGAGATGGCTCAGCAGTTAAAGGCACTTGCAAAGCCTGATGGTCCAGATTTGATTCCCTAGTGCCCACATAAAGCCAGATGCACGAAGTAGCACATACATTTGGAGTCTGACGTCAGGAAGCCCCAGCATGCCCATACTCACTCTGTCTGCCTCTTTCTCTATTATCTCTTTCAAACAAATATTAACAAAACCTCAACTTATATAGCCCACTCCTAGATTTTCACAATACATGTCAGTATTTTAAGGGTCCTGAAGAAATTTAACTTTGTTTCATCTTTCATTTCCAAAATTTGCACAAGACATTTTCATTTCATTTCATTTCTTTAGCATTTCCTATGCAATGTCCACATAGAAGCCATTGAAAATATGTGAATTTTCAACACCATCATTTTTTTTTTTTTTTTTTTTTTTTGGTTTTTCAAGGTAGGGTCTCACTCTGGCCCAGGCTGACCTGGAATTCACTATGTAGTCTCAGGGTGGCCTCGAACTCATGGTGATCCTCATACCTCTTCCTCCCGAGTGCTGGGATTAAAGGCATGCACCACCATGCCCAGCTTCAACACCATCTTTTGTTAGTCATTCATTTGCTCTTAGTCCATGCCTCTTACCTGTCACCAGGGACTCCTCAGGGTACAGAAAGAGAGAGGGCCTCAGGTAATGGTGCTTCTTCAGCATCACTGAGGGCTTGAAGCCCAAGAGAATCAAGCCTGGCTCATCAAACCGCTTTACTGCTTCCGTTTCCTCTTTCTCTAGTACAATCTGACGACTCCCATAGATCTGAAGGAGGGGAAAGAGGGTCACAAAAGCACTGCATGGAGATGAAAAATAGTAGCCACCAGGCACTAGCAAGTTAAAATTAGCTCCTTTAAAAAACAGGAAGATGGGGCTGGAGAGATGGCTTAGCTGTTAAGGCACTTGCCTGCAAAGCCAAAGGACCTGGGTTCAATTCTCCGGGACCCACGTAAGCCAGTGGCACAAGAGGGCACATGCATCTAGAGTTCACTTGCAGTGGCTGGAGGCCCTGGTGCACCTATTCTCCCTCTCTTTTTCCTCTCTCTCTCAAATAAATAAACAAACAATAAAAAATAAATTTAAAAAACCTTTAATTTTAAAAAAAAGGAAGAAAGAGAGAAAGAAAGAAAGATGGCCGGGTGTAGTGGCACATGCCTTTAATCCCAGCACTCGAGAGCAACAAGTAGGAGGATCGCCATGAGTTCGAGGCCACCCTGAGACTACATAGTGAATTCCAGGTCAGCATGGGCTAGTGGGAGACCCTACCTCAAAAAAAAAAAAAAAAAAAAAAAAGAAAGATGGACTGGAGGCTGGAGAGATGACATAGTGGTTAAAGCACTTGCCAGCAAAGCCAAAGGACCCAGGTCCAACTCCCCAGGACCCGTGTAAGACAGATGCACAAGATGGTGCATGTGTCTGTAGTTCAACTTGCAGTGGCTGCCTCTTTCTCTCTCCCTCTCTTTCTCAAGTAAATAAATAAATAATAAAAATATAAAAAAAAAAAAAAACAGAAATAGAGGCCGGGCGTGGTGACACACACCTTTAATTCCAGCACTCAGGAGGCAGAAGTAGGAAGATCACTGTAAGTTTGAGGCCACCCTGAGACAACAGTGAATCCAGGTCAGCCTGGGCTAGAGTAAGACCCTACCTCGAGGAAAAAAAAATACAGAAAGAGGGCTGGAGAGATGGCTTAGTGGTTAAGGCATTTGCCTGTGAAGCCTAAGGACCCATGGTTGACTCTCCAGATCCCACCTAAGCCAGACACACAAAGGTGAGGCGAGAATGCACATGCCCACTAGGTGGCGCAAGTGTCTGGAGTTCAATTTCAGTGGCTGAATCCTCCCTGGTGTCCCAATTCTCTGTCTCTAAAAAATCAACAGGGCTGGAGGGTTGACTTAGTGGTTAAGACATTTGTCTGCAAAGACAAAGGACCCAGGTTCAATTCCCTTAGGACCCACGTTAGCCAGATGTACAAGGGGGCACACACATCTGGAGTTCATTTGCAGTGGCTGGAGGCCCTGGTGCGCCCATTCTCCCCCGCCCCCTTTCTCTATCAAATAAATAAACAAACAGAAAGAGGGCTGGAGAGAGGGCTTAGCAGTTAAGGTGCTTGCTAGCGAAGTCAAAGGACCCTGGTTCAATTCCCCACATGCATCTAGAGTTTGTATGAAGTGGCTTAGAGGCACTGATGTATCCATTCTCTTTGTCTCTGTCTAATAGATAAATAAATAAAACCTCAAATGTCTGCTGGGCATGGTGGTGCACACCTTTAATCCCAGGCAGGGGCAAGAGGCCCTGGTGCATCTATATTCTCTTTTTTTTTGGGGGGGGGGGAAGGATGGTGGGGAGGCAGGGAGGAAAAAACAAGCCAGACATGGTGGTACACACCTTTAATCCCAACACTTGGAAGGCAGAGGTAGAAGGATCACTGAGTTCTAGGCCAGCTCGGACTACAAAGTGCCTTCCAGGTTGGCCTGGGTTAGAGTTTAAAAAAAAAAAAAAAAGATGGGCATGGTGGTACACGCCTTTAATCCCAGCACTTGGGAGGCAGAGGTAGGAAGATCACAGTGAGTTTGAGGCCACCCTGAGACTACAAAGTGAATTCCAGGTCAGCCTGAGCTAGAGTGAGACCCTAACTCCAAAGGAAAAAAAAAAAAAAATTCATTCTGTTTTTACTTCACATCTGAAGTTTCCCTGCCCTGTCATTCCCTAGTTAACTAAAAGGCAAAGATTGACTGCTATAGCAGCAGGGGCTGAGCAACCGAGAACAGAAGTCTCCACTGACACCTCCTGCCCTGTTTAACTTTCTGTATCCCTGAACAATGTGCCACAGTTCCAAAGTGACACTGTGTCTTAACAGTTTATCCAGAGACGCACACTTGAAAAGTGACTTTACTGGTTAGGTTGCTCAGTGTCCCCTCCCTGTTAACTGCTAAATTGGGAAAATCAGCAAGGCTTAGCTACCCACCTGAGACCTCTTAGTGTCGCTGGGCAGGAGCAGACGGCCTGTGTTTACATTGAACGTCCTGGTCTTGGTTTTCACTGGCTCATTTGTTTCACGATACAGTCTTACTAGATAAGGCTTGTCAGCCTTCTGGACCAAGTTATAAATGCCCACAGTGAGTGCTACTTCTTTACCAAGTTTAAACTTTAACCTGAGGGTGAAAAAGAGAAAAAAGCAAAGATTAGAGAATATTTTGCTTTTTCTGTTTAAAACTCCTTTATGGGCAGACTGAGGAAGATGGCTCAGCAGTTAAAGGTAGGTCCTGCAAAACCTGCCAAACTGGGTTCAATTCCCCAAGAACCAAATAAAGCCAGACACTAAGTGGTGAAAGAGGCTGGAGAGATGGTTCAGCAGTTGAAGGCACTTGCTTGCAAAGCCTGACCAGCCTGGTTTGATTCTAGTACCACACAGAGCCAGATGCACAAACTGGAGCACATACATCTTGATTTCCTTTCCAGTGGCAGGAGACCCTGGCTCGCTTATACTCATACTCACTCTATCTCTCTGTCTCAAATAAGCTAAAAAAAAAAAAAAAAAAAATGTGTATTTGTGTATGTTTGAGAAAAAAAAGGTAGTCTAAACATCTGGTGTTCATTTGCAGCAGCAAGAGGCCCTGGCATGCCCATTCATTCTCTCTCTGTTTTAAAAGCTATACTTGTAGCTCACTTACAGAATGCTTGCATATTATCTATGAAGCCCTGGTTATCCCCAGCACCACAAAAAAAAAAAAAAAAAAAAAAAAAAAAAGGAATCATAAAGAATTTAACAATGGTAATGAACTTCTGTCAAGATTTTGCTTTACAGGCTATTGTACATTGTTTTTATTTAGTCTTCACAACAGCCTAATGAGAAAGGTGTTATTGGCATCCCCATACTGAGAAGAAAGCTAACAAGGGAACAGTGAGTGTACCAGAGGACAGGTACTTAAACCTGTGGAGAAATACCACAGCAGCTCTTGCCTGAGGAAGGGAAGCCTACGGCTCATCCCATCGTGCAGTAAAGCAGGTAGACAATGAGGCAGGAAACAGGCAGGAAGTCCAATTTAGGCATTGCCTGTGATTTGTTAGGAGACACAGAGCAGCTGACTCAGGCATAGTGCCTACCGGGAGAGCACTCGCTTTCTGTTCTCCTTGGCGCGAACCTTCCTCAACAGGTCCTCCAGCTTGCTTGATTCCTCAAAGTGAACCCCAAGACTGTCATCCTCGGCTGTGCTGATGATATCTCTGTAGAACAAGGACACGTCAAAGCCGCCGCGTTTCTTCAGGTGCATCAAGTCCACAAAGACACCTGGTGCAAGGCAGAGGAAAGTGAGGCAGAAAAACAATTTCAGCAAATACGCTCCTGCTGTCTCTGCTGGCATTACAGGCCAAGTGCCTGGTGAGACCCCCCTCCCAGGCCCTCACCCCCTGCCCCCGAGGTAGAGTCTTACTTCAGTCCAGGCTGACCTAGAATTCACTATGTAGTCTCAGGCCTTGAACTCATGGCGATCCTCCTACCTCTACTTCCCAAGTGCTAGGATTAAAGGCATGTGCCAGCACTCAAGGCTGAATTTTTTTTTTTAAGATAGTGTTGGGCTGGAGAAATGGCTTAGCAATGAAGGTATACACCTGCAAAGCCTAAGGACTCAGGTTCAATTCCCCAGAATGCACATAAGCCAGATGCACAAGGTAGCACATGCGTCTTGAGTTCATTTGTAATGGCTAGAGGCCCTGGAGTGCCCATTCTCTCTATATATATATGTGTATCTGCCTCTTTCTCTGTCTATCAAATAAACAAATAAGCCAGTGTGGCAGCACACACCTTTAATCCCAGCACTCGGGAGGCAGAGGTAGGAGGATCGCCATGAATTTGAGGCCACCCTGAGACTCCACAGTGAATTCCAGGTCAGCCTGGGCTAGAGTGAGACCCTACCTTGAAAAACTAAAAAAATAAAATAAAATAAATAAAAATAAACAAATATAATATATAAAGGTAGTGTCAGTTGGGCTGGGAAGATGGCTCAGCGGGTGAAGTGTTTGCCATGAAAGCATGAGAACCTGAGTCAATGCCCATATAACATGCAAGCATGATGATGACACCTCTAATGCCAGCTCTGGGAAAGTGGAAACAGGGCAATCTCTAGGACGCACGGGTTAGCTAGTGAAATCAGGAAGCTCTAGGTTCAGCAAGGGACCCTGTCTCAAAAATAAGGTGGACAGCAATTGAGAAAGACACTAGATAACAACCTCTGATATCCACACATGAGCATTCACATATATGTACTTGCATACATACACACATGCATACACACAAAAACATTGTAAGACGGTGTCAGGCATGGTGGGACATACCTGTAATTCTATCATTCTACCACTTGGTAGGCAGAAACAGGAAAATGACCACAAGTTCAAGGGCAGATAGTTGTCTATATGTCAAGTTTCAGACCTGCCAAAGCTGCAGAGTGAAAGCCTGTTTTTTTTAAAAAATTTAAAAGCCACAGAAAACCAAAATAAATTAATTAATTAAAATCCCAGTATTCGGGAGGTTGTGGTAGGAGGATTGCTGTGAACTTGAGGCCAGCCTGAAACTACATAGTAAATTCAGGTCAGTCTGGGCTAGTGTGAAATCCTACTTTGAAAAACCAAAATAATAATATATAAAACTGTTCAAAATAGCCAAAAGTTTGAGGCCACCCTGAGACTACATAGTGAATTCCAGGTCAGCCTGGGCTAGAGTAAGACCCTACCTTGAAAAACCAGAAAAAAAAAAAACAAAACTGTTCAAACTAAAGACAATCTAGACCAGGTGTGGGGGCACGCACATTTAATCGCAGCACCTGAGAGGCAGAGGTAGAGGACTGCTGTGAGTTCGCGGCCAGCCTGGGACTACAGAGAGTCACGTCAGTCTGAGCTAGAGTGAGACCCACCTCAAGAAAAACCCTACAAAACTGAGACATCAAGCTGAAGCTGAGCTGAAAACCTCCTCCTGTCGAACAGCTGACAGAGAGCTAAAAAAGTTATGCTACATGCAGCCCTATGGTAGAGAGAAGTTATTGAACTGATAAACAGCAGTGGTCTTGCAAGCTTGAAGATTGGCCACCAGGCCTAATGTGCCAACCGGTGCAACAGTGGCATGTCTGTTATGGGGGAAAACAACTGCTCTCTAAGTGGACTGGAAGCCCACTCCATGGGACAGAACACATGCCTAATACTGAAAGCTTAGTAAAAAGCCTACGGCAGGAGAGGTCATGAGCCCTTGAGGAGTAACACCTGCTGTTGTCTCGCTAAATGTATTTATTATGTCCACTAAACTATCTTATAGGCACTTTTTATGTTTATACCCATATATTAACGCTACTCTCACTTTTTTTTTTAAATTTGAGAGTAACCGACAGAGAGAAAGAGACAGACAGAGAGAGAGAATGGGTGTGCCAGGGCCTCCAGCCACTGCCGACGAACTCCAGATGCGTGCACCCCCTTGTACATCTGGCTAACATGGATCCTGGGGAACTGAGCCTCAAACCAGGGTCCCTAGGCTTCACAGGCAAGCACTTAACCGCTAAGCCATCTCTCCAGCCCTACTCTCACTTTTGTTCAGATAAGTTTCTAAGTTTCTCCTTTCAGATGGTGGTGATCACTGGGATGACCCAAAAAGTCACCACGTGGATGTGATGGCACACACCTTTAATCCAAGCAC
The DNA here is from genome assembly GCA_036346955.1 of Dipus sagitta. Classification (NCBI taxonomy): domain Eukaryota; kingdom Metazoa; phylum Chordata; class Mammalia; order Rodentia; family Dipodidae; genus Dipus; species Dipus sagitta. The sequence continues at coordinate 334,415 of CM070777.1, read as the reverse complement.
TTGGGAGGCAGAAGGAGGAGAAGCAGTGAGTTCAAAGCCACTCTAAAACTACATAGTGAATTCCAGGTCAGCCTGGACTAGAGGGAGACCCTACCTCTAAAAAAAGTTACCACAATGCTTAGAAGTGACAGTGGAGTATTCAGCACTGACACAATTCTATCACATCTTCTAAGGCTCAGAGTCCATTGCAGAAGAGGTGGCAGAAAGAATGTAAGAGCCAGGCTGGAAAGGTGACTTAGCAGTTAAGGCACTTGCCTGCAAAGTCAAAGGACCCAGGTTCAATACCCCAGGACCCACGTAAGCCAGATGCACAAGGGGGTGCATATGTCTGGAGTTCATTTGCAGTGGCTAGAGGCTGTAGCGTGTCCATTCTCTCTCTCTCTGTCTCTTTCTCTCTCTGTCAAATGGATAAATAAAAATAATGTTTAAAAGTCTTAAAAAAAAAAAAAAAAGAATTTAAGAGCCAAAGGAAAGGTAGGACTACTTACAATGCAATCTTTCAGACACAAAATGGCCTTGATATTCATGACCTCAAAGTTACGGACACAACTTACACAAGACCTTCATAGTAGGAGAAAAAGATGACAACATGGTTGGGCATGGTGGCGCACGCCTTTAATCCCAGCACTAGGGAGGCGGAGGTAGAAGGATCGCTGTGAACTCGAGGCTAGCCTGAGACTACAGAGTGAATTTCGGGTCAGCCTGGGCTAGAACAAGAGCCTACCTTGAAGGAAAAAAAATAAAAAAGATGACATAAAAATAAGAGAAACTAATTGAAAAGGGGAGAGAATTTGATGGAGGGTGGATTTGGGAGGGGAAGAATGGAAGTGAGGAAGGGAATTATCATGGTTTATTATCTATAATTTTGGAAGCTGTAATAAAAAGTTTAAAAAAAGTTTCAGGATCAGTGAATAAAGTAACCCATTTCAGATGAAAATAAATTAAATAAATTGGGCATGGTGGTACACGCCTTTAAATCCCAGCACTCGGGAGGCAGAGGTAGGAGGATCACTGTGAGTTTGAGGCTACCCTGAGACTACAGAGTGAATTCCAGGTCAGCCTGGGCTAGAGTGAAACCCTACATTGAAACAAACAAACAAACAAACAAGAAATATAGACAAACATAAGTAAATAAAAGTCAACATAATCTTGAACAAAATTCAGATGCCAGTAAGAGATCAAGAAAACCACCCACCTGTGTCACGAAGATCGCTGGCTTTGGTCCTAGCCCGGCTGGCTTTGGCACTGTCATTCCCATGGGGGTCATCTTCATTGGTGAACAGCATGATCCTCTTGTGACTCATCTTGAACTGGACATCGCTGAAGAGGTTGGCACAGACCCAGAGCACTTCACTCAACGAGTAGTCAGATCCATGGCCAATTTCATCTTGGAAATGGCTTTTTCCCTGCTGTCCCTTAAACTGGTCAAGTTCTAGTACTCGCTTAGCACCTGTAAAAGGCAGAAGTCAAAAGGGCAGAGAAACTAGAAAAATGTCAGTGCCACCTTCACCACAGCCTAACAGGACAGGGACCTGTCTCACCCCACGCTATACAACCCAGACCTCAGACATCTACCTCCCCATAAGGACCCCTATGCAGGAAAGTACACTTCGAAACAGAGTCAAGGCTGCCTTCCCACCCCCACAGCCCTCTGCTTGGTATGGTGACACTCTCAGGTAAGAGAAAGAGTGATTTTAGAATATTACTGACCTGGATTATCCAGATCTTGTAAGACATAAATATTTTTGAAATTCACTGAATTTTTGTCTTTCTTGGTACCAAAGAACACCACTGCCAAGAGATCTCGATCACTGCTTATTATCTTACTGGTGTATACACTCTGAATACACTGAAAAAATAAAAATTTTATGAATATTTACTTAACACTAGACTACTACTATAAGTGCTTGCCATATCAGAGGCACTAAATATATATGTTAACAGAGGCTGGGGATGTGGCTCAGTTGGTAGAAGGCTCCCTGGTATTCACCAATTCCTGGGTTCAATAACCCCACAAACCAGACATGGTGGTATACACTTGTAATTCCAACCCCTGATAAGGTAGATTAGGAGCTCACAGTCATCCTCTATTACATTTTAAATTCCACCCTATTTCTCATGAGCTTCCTGAGACACCCTGGTGGCACTAATACTGGTTTTTGTGGTGGCTGTTGTTCTTGAGACAGTCTTAGTATGATGTACAAAACTCACTATCATCTTCCCACTGCAGCCTCCAAAGTACTGAGATTCAGGCAAATGCCATCATTTTAAAATTTTTATTTATTTATTTATTAGACAGAGAGAGAGAGAATGGTTATTCCAGGGCCTCCAGGTGCTGCAAACAAAACTCCAGACGCATATAACACCTTGTGCATCTGGCTTATGTGGGTTCTGGAAGATCTAACCTGGGTCCTTAAGCTTCGCAGGCAAGCACCTGAACTGCTAAGCCATCTCTCCAGCCGACCCTCTGCCTTTTTTTAAAGATTGGGGTGTGGCTACAAATTAACAACTAACAAGAAGTTCTAGACTTCACATGAGGCCTATGGGTAAGAAGGGGTATGGTGGTTTGAGATTCAGGTGTCCCCCATAAACTTAGGTGCTCTGAACGCTAGATTCCCAGCTGATGGGAGATTTGGGAATTAACACCTCCTGAAGGCAGTGTATTGTTGGGGGCAGGCTTATGGGTGTTATAGCCAGTTTCCCCTTGCCAGTGTTTGGCACACACTCCTGTTGCTATTGCCCACCTGATGTTGGCCCGAAGTGATGTCCACCCTCTGCTCATGCCATCATAGAGCTTCCCCTCAAGTCTGTAAGCCAAAATAAACCTTTTTTCCCACAAGCTGCTCTTGGTCAGGTGATTTCTGTCAGCAATGTGAACCTGACTGTAACAAAGGCCCTAATGGTCTTCTGACCACTGTGGGAGCAATGGGCTCAAGCTATTCGTAGGATGCTGACCAGATTCTTTGTTTGTTTGTTTTGTTTTCGTTTTTTTTTTTCGAGGTAGGGTCTTGCTCTGGCCCAGGCTGACCTGGAATTTACTATGTAGTCTCAGGGTGGCCTTGAACTCACAGCACTCCTCCTACCTCTGCCTCCCAAGTACTGGGATTAAAGGTGTATGCAACCGCACCCAGCTCAGATTTTCATATATTGCCTCACCCACCCAAGTTCTTCTCAACATGCTTCTAACTACATGTTTGTTTGTTTTTAAGGCAAGGTCTTACTTTAGCCCAGACTGTCCTAGAACTCACTCTGTACCTCAGGCTGGTCTCAAACTCATGGAAATCCTCCTACAAGTGCTGAGATTATAGACATGAGCTACTATACAATACCCGGCACAGCATTTTTTTAAAACTTAAATAAAAAGGTAAGCTGGGGGCAGGACAGATGGCTCAGCAGTTAAGGTGTTTGAATACAAAGCTAAGGACTTGAGTTCACTTCCCCATCACCAACATAAAGCAAGATGCACAAAGTGGTACATGTATCTGGAGTTCATTTGCAGTGTCCAGAGGCCCTAGTGTGCCCATTCTCTCTCTCTCTCCCTCCTTGCAAATAAATGAATGAATTAATCCCACCATTCAAGAGGCAGACATACAAGTATCACTATGAGTCTAAGGCCAGCCTGGGACTACAGAATGAGTTCCAGGTCAGCCTGAGCTACAGTGAGACCCAACCTTGAAAAAAACAAAAAAAGGTAGTCTTGGGGCTGGGGAGATGGCTCAGTGGTTAAAATGCTGACATGCAAGCATGAAGACCTAATTTTGGAACCTCAGAACTCACATAAAGCTGGATGCTAGGTTGGGGAGATGGCTCAGTGATTAAGGCACTTGCTTACAAAGCCTGCTGGCCCAAGTTCGATTCCCCAGTACCCAGATAAAGCCAGAGGCACAAAACGGCACATGTCTGGAGTTTGCTATTCTCCTCTTCCTCCTCCTCTCCCTCTCAAATAAATAAATAAAAACTGTTGGGCATGGTGGCACACATCTTTAATCCCAGAACTTTTGGGAGCCAGAAGTAGGAGGAATACCATGAATTCGAGGCCAGCCTGAGACTACATACTGAATTCCAGGCTAGCTTAGGCTACAGTGAGACCCCATGTCAAAAATTAATGATAGGGGGGGAGGGTAATACCATGGGATATTTTTTATAATCATGGAAAATATTAATAAAAATTGAGAAAATAAAAAAAATAAATAAAAAGAAAAAAATTAATGATAAAATATATATTTTTTAAAAAAGCTGGATGCAATAGCACACATCTGTAACCCCATCATGCCATGAGCAAGATGGTAGGCAGAGACAGACAAATCCTCAGAAGCTTGGGACAATAGCAAACAACAAGAAACCCTGCTTCAGCTGGGCATGACAGTGCACACCTTTAGTCCCAGCACTCGGGAGGCAGAGAAAGGGGGACTGCTGTGAGTTCAAGGCCAGCCTGAGACTAGTGAATTGCAGATCAGCCTGGTCTAGAGTGAGACAATACCTTCCTCAAAACCAGATGGAAGGTCCTGGGCTAGACTCCTGACTGATACCCGTGGTTGTCCTCTGATCTACACACACATGCTCGCTCGCGAGTGCTTTCTCTGGCTCGCTCTCTCTCTCTCTCTCACTCACACACACACAGGTTGTCTTACCTGGATGGTCATATCAAAAGGAGTCAATTCATCGTCACCCTGATGTTCAAACATGGCCCTGGAGGCATCAACCAAAAAAATCAAACTATCTCTTCCAGAATGTTTATATTCTCCTATGGGGAAAGAAATGGAAGGACATTTTTACTTTGCATGCATAGTTAACATATTTATCACTCATGCAAAACAAGCAAGAGTCCACAGAACAAAAGCATAACCTTATAAATTATTATGAGGTGAACACAGTTGAGCCCACCACTCATGTGTTAGGAAACTGAGTTTTGCCAAGCACTCCATAATTCCTCCCTCTAATCCCTCCCAACTATAATGCCCATGTCTCCCTAAAAATAACTACTGTCCTCATTTTTGGTAATTACTTCCTTGCTTTAATTATTTAGTTGCATACAGAGAGAAAAAAGAATACACACACTAGGGCTTCTTATCAATGCAAACGGACTTCAGATGCAAGTGCCACTTCATGTTAAGGACCTGGATTCAACCTCCAGCATCAAAAATACACATATTACATATACAAAATCATCCAAGAGTATACCCTTAAACATTAGTTTTGCCTTCTATTTATTAATATTTATTTGTATGTCTATGTGCATATATGTATGCCCCACTTTCTTGCTTCTGGCTTTTACATGGGTGGATTTTGCAAGCAAGCACATTTAACCACTGAGCCATCTCCCTAGCCCTTGACTTTTTATTTATTTGAAAGCAGAGAGAGAAAGAGAGAAGACAGATGGAGAGAGGAAGAGAATGGGCACACTATGGCCTCTAGCCACTTCAAATGAACTCCAGATCCATGTGCCACTTTGTGCATCTGGCTTTACGTGGGTACTGGGGAATCAAACCCAGGTTGTTGGGTTTTGCAGACAAGTGCCTTAACCACTGAGCCATCTCTCCAGCCCCTGCCCTTGACTTCTTTTTAAAAGTTTTTATTTATTTATTTATTTATTTGAGAGTAAGAAATAGGCAGATAGAGAGAGAGAAAGACAGAGAGAGAGAGAGAGAGTGGGCACACCAGGGCCTCCAGCCACTGCAAACAAACTCCAGGTGCATGCACCTCTTTGTGGGTACTGGGGAATAAAACCCAGGCTGTCAGGCTTTGCAAGCAAGTGCCTTTAACCACTGAGCCATTGCTCCCGCCCCCTGGCTTAGGTTTTGACTTTTTTTTTTTTTTTTTTGGTTTGTCGAGGCTGGTTCTCACTCTAGCCCAGGCTGACCTGGAATTCACTACAGTCTCTAGACGGCCTTGAACTCATGGTGATTCCCCTACCTTTGCCTTCCAAATTCTGGGATTAAAGGTGTGCTACACCCAGCTGGTTTTGACTTTTTTTTTAATTTATTTATTGCCAGGCATGGTGGCACATGCCTTTAATCGCAGCACTAGGGAGTCAGAGGTAGAAGGGCCGCTTTGAGTTCAAGGCCAGCCTGAGACTACAGAGTGAGTTCCAGGTCAGCCTGGGCTAGAAAGAAAGGGCCAGGCACGATGGTACACACCTTTTATCCCAGAACTTGGGAGGCAGAGGTAGGGAGAGTGCTGTAAGTTTAAGGCCAGCTTGAGACTACATAATGAATTCCAGGTCAGCTGGGGTTACAGTGAGACTCTACCTCAAAAAACAAAAAACAAAAAACAAAAAAAAAAGCCGGCCTCCAGCCACTGCAAATGAACTCCAGGTGCATGTACCACCTTGTGCATCTGGCTTATGTGGGTCCTGGGGAATTGAGCCTCAAACCAGGGTCCTTAGGCTTCACAGGCAAGCACTTAGCCACTAAGCCATCTCTCCAGGCCCAAAATATTTTTAAAATAAGTAAATATATATATAAAAGAAGGGAGGGAGGAAGGAGCTAGGTTCAATTCCCTAGCACCCATGTAAAGCCAGGTGCAGAGCTGGGGAGATGGCTCAGCACTTAATTATATGGCTTGCAAAGCCCAAGAGCCTGGGTTCAATTCCCCAGGACCCACAAAAAAAGCCAGCTGCACCTGGAGTTCCTCTGCAGTGGAAGAGACCCTAACATGCCCTTTCTTTCCTTCTTTTTCTGTCTCTTCCCTGCTCCACAAATAAATATTTTTTGTAGGTTTTTTGTTGTTGCTGTTTGTGTTTTTTGTGTTTTGTTTTTGAGGTAGGGTCTCACTTTAACCCAGCCCCCAAATAAATATCTTTTTAAATTTATTTTATTTTATTTGAGAGAAAGAGAAAAGAGGCAGAGAGAGAGGGAGATCTAGCCACTGCAGACAAACTCCAGATGTGTTCGATTCCCCAGGACCCACGTAAGCCAGATGCACATGGTGGCGCATGCATCTGGAGTTTGTCTGCAGCAGCTACAGGCCCTGGCATGCCCATATTCTCTCTCTCTCTCTGTCAGAAATAAGTAAAAATATATGTTTTAAAAAAGAGGGCTGGAGAGATGGCTCAGCAGTTAAGGCACCTGCCTGCAAAGCCTAACAAACCATGCTCAATTCCCCAATAACCACATAAAGTCAGATGCACAAAGTGGTACATGCATCTGGAGTTCATTTGCAGTGGCTGGAGGCCCTGGCACACCCATTCTCATTCTCTCTGTCTCTGTGCAAGTAAATAAAACAAATTTTTTTTCAAGGTAGGGTTTTACTCTAGTCCAGGCTAACCTGGAATTCACTATGTATTCTCAGGGTGGCCTCAAAGTCACGGTGATTCTCCTACCTCTGCCTCCCAAGTGTGCCACCATGCCCACCTAACAAAATATTTTTGAAAAAGCAAAGAAAAAAAAGGAAGGAAGGAAAGGAAGGAGGTAAGATGGGGGGAGAAAGAAAGGCAGCCAGCCTATGAATAGGGTCATTTACTGGAGCGCAATAGATAATTTACCAGTGTCCAGTAAAAATTTAGGGTTACAAAACCCATAAACCTGAATAAAACAACCTTTTGTAACTTTACAAAGCTCAAAGGAGGGAAAATATCTCAGATTATTGGAGAGAGAAGGTTGGACTATCAGAGAGCACAGTCTGCCCAGCAAATGTAGGCAGAGGTCTTTCTCCCACACAGACCACATACATGTTCAAGTCACTTACCACCTGCATCAGGGCTCTCCTCCTCCTCTTCTTCCTCTTCCTCACCCTCGGTTTTGTAGTAGGACTCCCACCCTGACATGCTGGTTTCTCCTCACTAAATGAAAAAAAGTTATGATCAGTATCAAGCAAATTTAAATCAAAAAATACCGAGGGCTGGAGATAGAGCTTAGTGGGAGAGTGCTTGTCTATCATGCCTGAAGCCATGGGTTCAATTCCTAACTCTGAAAAAAAAAAAAAAAAAAGGAGAGAGAGAAACTATTGATTTCTAGGCTCTTTTAAGATGTGCTCTAATTGTTCAGGGTGACTGTGAAAGTGTGGAATGTGTGATGGCTTTTGCAGCCTCGAGAGCTCTCGTTGGAATGCAGAAGTAGTGGGCATGGAGATCATTCCAGCAACAGCCTCACGTCAGGTATACTCAAGAGGCTTCAAGACCAACAGTGAGTGGCTTCAGGGGCGGCTCTGATCCGTGTGCTGGAGCACCGGCCCGCAAGGTCCGCCTCCACCGCCGGCTACTTTGCGGTTTCCGTCTAGCCCAGCTAACCCGGAACTCTCAACCAGCCGCGCCTAAGGAGGCTGGTCACACGTAGGCCGATGTTATCTATCTCCCCCGGGAGAAAGGAGCGGGCTCCAGGGTCTGCCTCTCCCCTAAGGTGTGCACACTTCCAACCAACGCTCTTAGGGGGAGACCCCCCGGCGAGACCGAGCAGGCTCGCGTCGCCGCACATAGAGCGAGGCCTGCCTACCTACGCTCGCAGAAGGTGCGCGAACACTTCCACAGGCGCTCTCGTGCTCTCGTCCAATCCACGCCGGTACGTCATCACGCCCCGCACGCCCTTCCGCCCGTCAAACTGACACGCCCACTCCCGTTTCCCCAGGCGTGCCTAGAGCTCGCGTCACTAGCGGAAGCCCCGCCCCTTCAGTGAAGCCCCGCCTCCGCCGGCCACACGGTCCGCACATGCGCACGAGTGCGTCTCCGCCACCCCCGCCCTCTCTTCCGTGTGGACCCTCCCGGTCCCCTTTCTGTCACCTCACAGTAGTCGTTGCCTTGTAGCTGCGGGTGCGGGGCCGCCTCTTCCCCCGCCCCTCAGGCCGAGCCCCGGCTCGGTTCTCCCCCCCTACCCCTCCCCGCTCCCTCCTTTCCCCACCCTGGTCGGTACGGGAAGGTCCTAGCCGCTGCCCGGTGCCCCCAGGGCCGTGGTGACCGCCGCCACGGGTTCCCATGGAGCCGCCGAATCTCTATCCGGTGAAGCTCTACGTGTACGACCTGTCCAAGGGCTTGGCCCGGCGGCTCAGCCCCATCATGCTGGGTGAGGAGGGAGCCGGGATAGACTAGGGTGCGGGTCTGCGGAGTGGGGGGATCTGGGAGGGACACACCGCCACCAGAGGATGGGCGACCGGATGGAGAAGGGGAGGGCTCCATCTTTATGTCTGAATCAAGGAGAAAGGATGGAGGAGGCACCCGCTCGCCTGGGGCTCGAGCCCAGAGCAAGTCCTGGGGACCCCTTCAAACTAGGTCCCTTGGCGGGCTTCCCTGGCTCTCTTGCGGGGCCCTCTGCGCCTCTCCCTCGGCTCGACGTAGGCAGGGGAGGTGAGGATGCCAGCCGCGCGGTGAGGGGACGCTGCAGACGCCGTCCTCTGCAGTGCCTGGGGCAGAGATGGGAAGCTGCGGGCGAGGGGCTCGGCCACCCTGCCCCTTCCCCCCCACCCCTCACCCCGGTCGAGGTCAAGTCGGGGCAGTTGAGCCGGAACTTTGCGTCCACGACGTTCCGCATTGTTTCTAAGCCAATTGCTTTTGCCCCCCTGCATGGTAAGAAAGCAATTCTGCCTAGAGGATTTTATCGGTAAGGATTAGTTAAGGGAAGTTGTGCTCCAACTGAGTCTAGTGCTGGAGTGAGAAAAGGAGTTGTTCAGTGTAGGTCAAACTTCATTTCAACCCAAATGCCAGAATGACTCTGTCACGTAGGACTCGTCAGGTTTGTAATTTCAGGTAATAATGGGCAGGAAAAGATTGGAGGGATTGGAGACTAAGAGTTTTGACAACATCCATTTGAATGGCTAGTGTCTCCTGGCTTCTATGGAGACATTAGAGAATGGCTTGGTTCCTCTCTCAGAGACCAGGGCACAGGACTGAAGGGAGCAAGGGTACTTTTGAGAGCATCTTTGCAATGTCCTTGAGCTTGTAAACTTAATCCGTCAGCCCTAGGCCAGCAAGTAGTTTCTATATTTGGCTTCACATCAGAATCGTCTAGAGTGTTTAAAAAAAAATAATAGCATACCTAGCTAAAGGCTCTGGCCCAGTGATAGAGTGCTTACATAGCATGCTCCAGGCCCTGTGTTTGATCCCAAGCACTGCAGCCACCAAAAACTAATACCTTCATTTCCAATATGTATTGTTAAATGGAATTGGAAGAAACCTGTGGTAGAACCAGGTGTAGTGGTATATGCATGTAATCCCAGCCCTTGGGAGGCCGGGGCAAGAAGATTGTGAGTTCAAAGCTAGCGTGGACTACATAGTGAATTGGATGCCAACCTGGGCTACATAGCAAGACTGATTTAGTGAGAAAGAAAGTTAGGTTAAAAATAACTACCAGAGCCGGGCGTGGTGGCGCACGCCTTTAATCCCAGCACTGGGGAGGCAGAGGTAGGAGGATCGCCGTGAGTTCAAGGCCACCCTGAGACTCCATAGTGAATTCCAGGTCAGCCTGAGCTACAGTGAGACCCTACCTCGGAAAAAAAAAAAAAACTACCAGGCCGGGCGTGGTGGTGCACGCTTTTAATCCCAGGACTTGGGAGGCAGAGATGGGAGGATCACTATGAGTTCAAGGCCACCCTGAGACTACATAGTGAATTCCAGGTCAGCATGGGCTACAGCAAGACCCTAACTGGGAAAAAAAAAAAAAAAAAAAAAACTAATTCCTCTACCAGGGCTGGAGAGATCGCTTAGTGATTAAGATACTTGCCTGCGAAGCCTAAGGACTCATGTTCAACTCTCCATGTCCCACGTAAGTCCAGATGCACAGTGATGCAAATGAACAAGGTCACACATGCACACAAGGGGGTGCACACATCTGGAGTTCAATTGCAGTGGCTAGAGGCCCTGGCATGCCAATTCTTTCTCTCCCTCTCTCCCTCTCTCACTTCACTATCACATTAAAAGGGGAGGGGGCTGGAAGGATGGCTTAGCAGTTAAGGTGCTTGCCTGCAAAGCCAAAGGACCCAGTTCGATTTCCCAAGGCCCACGTAAGCCAGAAGCACAAGGTGGTGCATGCGTCTGGAGTTCGTTTGCAGTGGCTGGAGACCCTGGTATGCCCATTCTCATTCTCTCTCTCTCTCTTTTTTTTTTTCTCTCTCTCTCAAATAAATAAATAAAAATAATTTTTTTAAAAAAAGGCAGTCTGTTGGGCTGCTCCTGCACACACAAAATTTCCTCTGCAAGCCAGACGTGGTGGTGCACATCTTTAATCCCAGCATTCAGAAGGCAAAGGTAGGAGGATCACCATGAGTTCAAGGCCACTCTGACACTACATAGTGAATTCCAGGTTAGCCTGGGCTAGAGTGAAACTCTAACTTGAAAAACAAAAAATAAAATAAAATTATTATTGGTAATTAGTAGCTTATGGAAAGGGTAGCTTGATCAGGGAGGGACACATGAGGGTAGAAAGGAAACTTGGCTGTAAACTTTTTCTTATGTGAATATGTATAATTATCTTCAAAAATAAGAAAAATTTAAAATTCTAGAGCCATACTTCATAAGATCAGGATTCTGTATATTTGTTTGGTTTTTTAAGATAGGGTCTCACTCTAGTCCAGGCTGACCTGGAATTCAGTCTGTAGTGCACCACCACGCCCAGCTCAAATCTGTATTTTTTATAAGCTTAACAGATAGGTTTTGTTGTTGTTGTTGTTGGTTTGGTTCTTTGAGGTAGGGATTCACTCTAGCACAAGCTGACGTGGAATTAACTCTGTAGTCTCAGGGTGGCCTCCAACTCACAGCTATCCTCCTACCCCTGCCTCCCAAGTGCTGGGATTAAAGGTGTGCGCCACCACGCCCCACTGATTTTTATGTACTCAGCCCATTATTGGAGAGTGGTTTGGGCCTAGATCCCCAGTTGTTGAAATGAGTAAGCAAAGCTAGGAAGTAGAATCATGCCTCAGTGGTAGAGTACAGGGCCCTGAGTTTCAGTCTCATAGCTTTAAAAAAAAAAAGAAGAAGCAAAACTTACAAAGTCATGGTTTCATTGTTTAGGGATGTGCCAATCATTAATAGATTACATCAGTCAAGTTCTAACCAAACTCCTTGGAATGCAGCCAGTTGTTTTAGTTGGCCCAAGATATGGTGTGATTTAAATATTTCCTATGCCCATAAACTAAAGCCTCCCTTCTAATACCAGCTATTTTTTATTTTGTCATCCAATAATGTCTTTAACCAAAAGAGACCTGGGATGGGTCATTAGTGGGGTTTTTTTTTGGGGGGGGGGTCATGTTTTTTTTTTTTTTTTTCTTGTTGTTTTTGTTTTTGTTTGGTTTTTTGAGATAGGGTCTCACTCTAGCCCGGGCTGACCTCGAACTCACAGTGATCTTCCTGCCTCTGCCTCCCGAGTGCTGGAATTAAAGGTGTGTTTTATTTAACAAATATTTAAATGGCAAATGGTAGGTCAGTGTGTAACATTAACTGAGGATGGCACATGTTATTTGCAGTCATGTAGTTACTTGGCATGGTATGGGAATATTAAAATATATATGCAAGTAAAATAAGAATAACCGTGACCTGTGCTCTGCAGGAAGCAAACTGGATGCCAAGATAGAAAATAAGAGAGACCTGCTTCAGTAAGAACATTAGACGAAGTGACTTTTAAGCTGGAAATTTAGAATGAGGAAGAAGCAGCCACCTGAAAGTGATGGAGTGATAGTGTTCCAGATAAAAGAAAGATTGACCTGCCAAGGTCTTGAGGTGGGAAAAGAGTCTGGCTATTTAGTGGAATTGAAAGAAGGCCTTTGTTGAGTGTAGTAGGTGAGGGGGAAGTCATAGGTCTGCCCCCACATCCTTTGAGGATTCATCCTAGGGGCTTCATGCCTGAGGGGCAAGTGTGTTGCTCTGCTGTTCCAGCCCCTCCCCTTCATCCTTTTTATTTTTTATTTATGTTTTTATTTGTTTATTTGAGAGCAAGAAAGACACAGGGGGAAAGAGAGAGACAGAATGGCCTCCAGCTACTGCATACGAACTCCAGACGCATGTGCCACCTTATGCATGTAGTTTACGTGGGTCCTGGGGAATCAAACCGAGGTCCTTTGGCTTTGCAGGCAAGAGCCTTAACCGCTAAGCCATCTCTCCAGGCCCCTGCCAAACATATTTGGCACATTAAGTTACACTGAGATTCTGAGGAATATCTTGCCTACAAATCTAATTCTTCTCTTTCCCCAGCTAATGAAGGAAAAGCTAGCAAAACTCACAGTCATTTTTTTGTTGTTGTTGACAATTTTTATACATGTCATTACTTTCTACAGTTGAAAATTTCATTTTTTTTTCTTGAGGTAGGGCCTCACCGTAGCCCAGGCTGACCTGGAATTCACTATGGAGTCTCAGGGTGGCCTCGAACTCACAGCGATCCTCCTACCTCTGCCTCCCAAGTGCTGGGATTAAAGGCATGTGCCACCACGCCCGGCAAAAAAAAAAAGTTTTAAACTCTAAATTGGGCAATGGTGGCACATGCCTTTAATCCCAGCACTTGGGAGGCAGAGGTAGGAGGATCGCTGTGAGTTCGAGGCCACCCTGAGACTCCATAGTGAATTCCAGGTCAGCCTGGGCTACAGTGAGGCCCTACCTTGAAAAACCAAAAAAAAAAAAAAAAAACTTTTTTTCTTTTTTTTATTTGCAAGCAGAGAGAGACAGAGAAGAGAGAATGGGCACACCAGGGCCTTTAGCCACTGTAAACGAGCTCCAGACGCATGTGCTACCCTGTGCATCTTGCTTTACATGGGTGCTGAGGAATCGAAATACGGTCATTAGAGTTTCATGAAATCAAGCTCCTTAACCACTTATCCATCACTCCAGCCCTGTTAAAAACTTTTTTTTTAATTTTTTTATTTATTGGTTTTTCAAGGTAGGGTCTCTAGGCCAGGCTGACCTGGAATTTACTATGGAGTCTCAGGTTAGCCTCGAACTCAGTGATCCTCCTACTTCTGCCTCCCAAGTGTTGAGATTAAAGGCATGTGCCACCACACCCAGCCATGTTAAAAACTTTTGATCAGCCTGGTATGGTGGTATATGCTTTTATCCCAGCACTTGGGTGAGGGAGGCAGATGTAGGAGGGTCACTATAAGTTCAAGGCCACTCTGAGACTACATAGTGAATTACAGAACAGCCTGGCCTAGAGCAAGACCCTATCTGGGTGGGGCTTTTGATCAAAACATGTTATGCCAGACATGGTGGTGCCAGCATGCCTTTAATCCTAGCACTTGGGAGGCTGAAGTAGAAGGATCACTTTGAGTTTGAGGCCAGCCTGAGACTACATAGTGAATTCCAGGTCAGCCTGGGCTACAGCGAGACCCTATCTTGAAAAAACAACAACAAAAATCATATACATATGTGTGTGTGTGTGTGTGTCTGTGTGTCTGTCTGTCTGTCTGTATAAATTGGCAATTAAAAATTAAAAAAAAACTTTTGGAAAAAGGTATATTAACTCAATCCAATAATTTCAGCACTTGGGAGGCTGAAACAGGAGAATTGCTACAAGTTCACAGCCAGCCTGGGCTACAATGAGGAAGCTGTCTCAACAAAACAAAAACAAGGCAAGAAATATTCTGTAGTTATTGCCCAGCCCATTGCTGTCTTACACTCAGTATTGAAGTATACTCAATAAACTATCCCAAGAACATAAATAACAAAAATAAATTGTGGGAAGCAAACATTGCCTTTCTGTTCATGCGTTTCAGATACTACCACCCTTAAAGTTGGGCATATCCTAGTTCTGTTAGCTTCTACACATATATAAACAAATAACTGTCAATATCAAATATTTTGATGTCCCATTCCTAAATACATTTGAACTTTAAAAAAATTGTTTCTGAAGCTGGGCATGGTGGCGCACGCCTCTAATTCCAGCACTGGGGAGGCAGAGATAGGAGGATCACTGAGTTTGAGGCCACCCTGAGACTACATAGTGAATTCCAGGTCAGCCTGGGCTAGAGTGAGATCCTACCTCGAAAAACCAAAAAAAAAAGAAAGAAAGAGAAGAGAAGAGAGAGAAAAGAAAAGAAAATAGGGCTGGAGAGATGGCTTAGCAGTTAAAGAATTTGCCTACAAAACCAAAGGATCCCAGTTCGATTCTCTAGGACCTACGAAAGCCAGATGCACAAGGGGGTGCATGTGTCTGGCGTTCATTTGCAGTGGCTGGAGGCCCTGGCACGACCACTCCCTCTCTCAAATAAGTAAATAAAATATTTTTTAAAATAGGTTAATTTTTTTAAAAAAAGAAAAAAATTGTTTCTGAGGGGCTGGGAAAATGGCTCAGCAGTTATAGTTACTTGCTTGCAAAGCCTGACATCTCCAGTTTAATTCCTCAGTCCCCACATAAATTGTCAACCAGATTGAGAGTTTATCACAGGCCAGATCCTTTTTTTGGTTTTGTTTTTATTAGTACTTGGAAAGCTTTGGAGTCTTGTTGATGTTGAGACAAAGGGAGTTGATAAGTTTGCCCCAAGTTGCACAGCAGGTAGATGGCAGAGCTGGATTATGAATACAGGCAGCCTGACTTCCAGAGTTTTCTAAACCAACTCTTCTGGGTGTGGTATGTAAAGTGAGTGCCCTTGTTCAGGTGTCTAAAAGCACCCTCAGTCAAGTGTGACTGAAAAACAAAAGTATGTGCCACTCACCATCATGTAGCAGTATAATCATCCCTCTCAGCCCTCCTTTTCCCAACTAAACACTGGTGACTTTATCAACAGTAGTACCCTGTCACACTTTGGTGATGTTAATTTCTCACTGTAAGACCTCCAAATCTAATACAGTTCATGGTGAGGTTCGATAACACACAGCAAACTTTTCCAAAATCACAAAGACAGTTTTACCCCCTCCTGTTTTGAGTCTCCTAGAATTGCCTCCCATGAAGATAATCGTGCTCCGCAGTACCACGCTTGTCTTGTCGGGAAGATGGTCCCACAAGTACCCTTAGCATTCTAATTGAGAACACAGCTTAATTGCAACTTTTTTTCCCATAGCACCATTTAGATAATAGAATTAACTATTATAATTGTCCTTCAGTTTATCCACTTAATAATTTTAGCTACTCCTTAGATTTCTTGACCTCTTTTTGTGACAAAGCATTTAGATAAACACAAAGCTTTTGGAGGGGTAAAGAATTAAGATAGGATATCACTGTGTAGCCCAGGTTAGCCTTAACTCCACAGATGGCTTTGAACTTCTGATCCTCCTATCCCCACCCCCGAGTGCTGGGATTACAGGCGTGCCCCATCCCACCTGGTTTATGCAGTTCTGAGTATTAAACCCGGGACTTCATGCATACTAGGCAAGCATTCTATCAACTGAACTGCATCCCCAGCCCTGGCGTTGAACTTGATACTCCTCTGCCTGTGTCATAGTACATATGCGTGTAGATGCTAGAAGGGGACTTCAGATGCCCTTCTCAAACTGGAGTTGCCCTGGCAATTCTTTGGCCACCATTCCCCTCTCCCCTACATGGGCTAGTGTTTCAGATGCAGGTAGCCATGGCCAGGTATTTACCTGTGTTCTGGGAAATCTAACTTGGAATGATCTCAGGCCTTCGTATTTTATATATATATTTGCAATCAAAGAGAGGGAGAGGGCTGGAGAGATGGCTAAGCAGTTGAGGTGCTTGCCTGCGAAGACCTAGGACCCAGGTTCAATTCCCCAGTACCCTCAGAAGCCAGATGCACTAGAGGATATATGCATCTGGAGTTCATTTGCAGTGGCTAGGGGCCTTAGTGCACCCATTCTATCTATCTACCTCTCTCTCGCTCTCAAATAAAATAAATTTTTAAAAATAGGGAGAGAGAATGGGCATGCCAGGGCCTCTAGCCACTGCAAACAAACCCCAGATACATGTGCCACTTTGTACATGTAAACATGGTGTGGTGGTTTGATTCAGGTGTCCCCAATAAACTTCAGTGTTCTGAATGCTGGTTCCCAGCTGATGGAAATTTGGAAATTAACGCCTCCTGGAGGCGGTGTATTGTTGGGAGTGGGCTTATGGGTATCATAGCCAGCTCCCCCTTGCTGGTGTTTGGCACACTCTCCTGTTGCTATTGTCCACGTTATGTTAGCCATGGGTGATGTCCACCCTCTGCTCATGCCATCATTTTCCCCTGCCATTGTGGAGCTTCCCCTCGAGTCTGTAAGCCAAAATAAACCTCTTTTTCCCACAAGCTGCTCTTGGTTGGGTGATTTCTACCAACAATGTGAACCTGACTGCAATAGTAAAGTGGTACCAAGGAGTGGGTTTGCTGCTAGACACCTGACTGTGTGTCTTTGGCCTTTTGGAGCTGATTTTCAAGAGGAATGTGGAAGGATTTGAAACCTTGGCCTAAGGGATGCCTTGCAGTGCTATAAGTACAGATTGATGGACTATTCTGGTCAGAGTTGAAAGATCTGAATGCAGTAAGAACTATGGACTGAGGTTTGGCTTGTGAGGGTGAGAAAGAGCTTTGCTTGGACTGGGCCAGCAGTTTGTGTGAGAAACTTGCTGTTATGCCCATGTCCTGAGAAGTTGTGCAGGGTTGCTTTGTGTAGAAATGAACTGGTGTGAGCAGAGGGATATGGCACAGAAAAAAAACGAAATCTTTGGGTGAACTGCTGCCTGTTCAGCTGCAATTGAAAGATTACAACCTTTGAGATTGGGCCAGCTGACCTGCGTTGGGGCAACAGGAAGATTGTAGACTCTTCTGAAGGGGCCTGAGTGCTCAAGGATTGTCCTGCTCTTTATGTCTGCTTTATTTCCCCCTGGATTAACAAATTGCCACCCTGCCTGGTATTGTGGAGTATAAGAAATGCAGGAAAGAGAGGGTCATTGAGTTTACAACATGGTCTTGTGTTTTGGAAATGGCCATGGGCAATGTGAAGCAGGTTTTCTGGTTACCTGCATGGAGACCCCATGGAGCCATGAGGATGAACCATGGATTGCAGTGGAGACCCATTAGAAATGCTGGGACCATGAGATGACTGCCAAGGAGAGCTGCCGGCCCCAGATGAAGTTTTCCAGGACTGTGAGTAGCCTAGCTGGAGGGGCAGAATTGGAACTCCAGAGACTTGTTGCTGGTTAGAATTGTTGAACTTAGAGATATGTTACTGGTTAGAGTTGTTGGACTTGGAGCTACAAGTTTGATGTTTGCCCTGGTTGTTTTAAATCTTGTATTGGCTGAATGTTTCTTTGCTATGCCCAATGCCATCTTTTGCAGTGTGAATGCTTATTCTGTGCCATTATGGCTTTGGGGGGATTTTGTTGATATTATGGCTCAGTTAAAAGACCTTGGAGTATGATGATGTTTGAACATCATTAGGCTTGATAAAAAATATGGACTTGATAAATTGATTTAAAAAAAGGGGGGGGGGACTTTTAAAGTTGGATGAGTGCCTTGCATTTTACGTAATGTATATTTATCAGTTTATGGGGGCCAGGGGTGGAATGTGGTGGCTTGATTCAGGCGTCCCCCATAAACTTAGGTGTTCTGAATGCTAAATTCCCAGCTGATGGAGATTTGGAAATTAACGCCTCCTGGAGGTGGTGTATTGTTGGGGCGGGTTTATGGGTGTCATAGCCAGCTCCCCCTTGCTAGTGTGTGGCACAGTCTCCTGTTGCTATTGTCCACGTTATGTTGACCATGGGGTGATGTCCACCCTCTGCTCATGCCGTCATTTTCCCCTGCCATTGTGGAGCTTCCCCTCAAGTCTGTAAGCCAAAATAAACCTCTTTTTCCCACAAGCTGCTCTTGGTTGGGTGATTTCTACCAGCAATGTGAGCCTGACTGCAACACATGGATACTGGGGAGTCGAATCCAGGGTGGTTGTTGGGCTTTGCAGCAAGCTCCTCGACTGTGAGCCATCTCTCCAACCCCATGCGTGCCTTGTTTTGTTTTGTTTTGTCTTGTTTTGGGATTTTGTTTTGTTTTGCTGTTATTTGTTTTCCTGGCTCTTTGAGGTAGGGTCTTGCTGTAGTCCAGAACAACCTGGAACTCACTATGTAGTCTCAGGCTGGCCTGGAATTCACAGTGATCCTCCTACCTATTGCCTCCCAAGTGCTAGGATTAAAGGCATGTGCCAGTATACTTGTTTTTAGTTGGGCTTGTAACAAATGCTTCCTATTTCTTACTTCCTAATTCAGAGCTTAATGTGCATGCTTCATATTTATTTCTGTTTACAAGTGCATCTCAAAATTGTTCTCATGAGGGCTGGAGAGATGGCTTAGCGGTTAAGCGCTTGCCTGTGAAGCCTAAGGACCCCGGTTCGAGGCTCGATTCCCCAGGACCCACGTTAGCCAGATGCACAAGGGGGCGCATGCGTCTGGAGTTTGTTTGCAGTGGCTGGAGGCCCTGGCGTGCCCATTCTCTCTCTCTCTCTCTATCTGCCTCTTTCTCTCTGTCGCTCTCAAATAAATAAATAAATAAATAATTGTTCTCATGATTAAAGACTTGGAAACATAGATTATATACCTTGGGTTGAGGATATAATACAGTAGTAAGAGTTCTTGCCTAGCATGTGTGAGGTGTTGGGTTTGAAAAAATTTTTCTGAATCTGTATGTCTTGGCAGAGTGCAATTTAATGAATATTTGAGACTTTAAACTTAATTCCTTAATTCTGTTGTACAAACAGTATCGGGTTTTTTTCTCTAGGGGTTAATTACTCTAAAAATAACGTACATGTGCATATTAGTATGAAAGAGATTATGAAGCCTGGCATGGTGACACACGCCTTTAATCCCAGCACTCAGGAGGCAAAGGTAGGAGCGCTGTGAGTTCCAGGCCACCCTGAGACTCCATACTGCAGGTCAGCCTGGGCTAGAATGAGATCTTACCTTGAAAAACCAAAAAAAAAGAGAGAGAGAGAGAGAGAGAGAGATTATGATACTAAAATGAGTGAGTGGTGCAATAGCTTTTTCAGTCGTTTCAGCAAGAGCCTGGAGCTTGAGGGACTGCCTCATTCTTCCCAGTATCTCCCATGGTTGCTTGGAGCAGGTGCCCAACGTGGGGGCATGGGCGTGGATGTGTGTGGTGCTGGGGATGAAACCCAGGGCTTCAATGAACTGTACCTTCAGTCCCAGTAGGTACAGACTTGAATCCAAGCTTGAAAATTAAGTACAATTTATTCGAATCTGAAGGGTTTTTTGTTTTGTTTTAATATCATCTATTGTGCTTTGTTTTAGATTTTTGTTCATTGTGTGTACTGTTTGATATCCACTGAATGAATGTATGAATGTACTAATTCTGCAGTTTCTTTATGGCAAAATGCAAGTGAATGTGGCTTCCAGGGAGGGCCCTGCATGCTCCTGTTTATTCTCTGCAATCTTACCTTTCGCCACTTTATGTTTAAAATATTTGATAACAGCCTTTCTCTGCTGGGTCCTACCTCTGCCTCCCAAGTGCTGGGATTAAAGTTGTGCACCACCACACCTGGCCCTGGTTAGGTTTTTAGAAGCAAGGTTTTACTGTAGCTGGCCTTCAACTCACAGTGATCTTATCTCAGCCTCCTCAGTGCTGAGATTAAAGGCATATACCACTACATATAGCTAAATTTATATTTATTTGTTTATTTATTTGCATCCGTGTGCATATGTGTGTGCATGCACACTAGGGTCTGCAAGCAAACACCAGGTGCTGGTGCCACTTTTTGCTCCTGGCTTTACATGCGTAGATGAGGAACTAGATCCAGTCCAGGAGACTGCAAGCAAGTGCCTTTAACTGCTGAGTCATCTCCCCAACCCCCTGCACCTTATTGTTCTAGAACAGGGTCTCATTGAGCCTAGAGCACACCAATTCAGATAGACTAGCCCCAAGAATCCTCATGTCTCTGCCTCCCCCACATTGGTATTACATGCATGTCCCACCTTGCCCACATTTTACATGAGTACTAGAGCCAACTCAGGTCTTCATGCTTGCATAGCAAGCACTCTAACCACTGAGCAATCTCCCCAGCCCCAGTATTAAATAGTTTTAAACCTGCCTGTTCATTCATTTACTCAATTTTTTATTTATTTTGTTGTGATGAGGTTAGGACCCAGGGCCTTACACATGGTAGGTCAGCGCTCTTCCAGGAGCAAAATCCCAGCCTTTTTGTGTTGATTTTTTTTTTTGTGATATATTTTTTATTTATTAGAGAGAGAGAGAGAATGGGTATGTCAGGGCCTCTAGCTAACTGCAAACGAACTCTAGACATATGTGCCACCATGTGCATCTGGCTTACATGGGATCTAGAAAAATCAAACCTGAGTCCTTAGTTTATGCAGGCAAGCACTTTAACTGCTAAGCCATCTCTCCAGCCCTCGTGTTGATTTCTTGATAATCTCTCTTTGCACAAAGGAGGGTTAAGCCCAGCTGCCAGTAGGCTTTAAAAAAAAAAAAAAAAAAACTTATTGACAGAAGAGGGCTACTAGCGTTAATACAAATGTTTCCTTTTACATTTTCCCAGAGAGAGAATAAGCTGATTTTTCAAGTTAACACTAAACCTCTCATATTTTTGGTGAAGTGTTGGGACTGGGGACGTGGCTTAGAGGTTAAAGGCATTTTGCTTGCACAGCTGCCATCTTGGGTTCAATTCCCCAGCCACCCACATAAAGCTGGCCAAGCAGCAGCAGGGGGTCCTGGCACACCCATAATACACAAACACTCATGTGCAAACAAACATATAAATTAAAATAAATAAAACATTTTCTCATGAAGAGATGGGATCTGTGAGGTAAGCTAGGGCTACATTTGATTTAAACTTGTGGGCTGTTATTTTCTTTCCCTGCCAATCTGAGACACAATGCCACCTGCACAGAGCTCCGTGTCTCTGAGTCCCACCACCGTCATCCGTCCACTTGACAGTTGTTGGTAGACGGTTATGTGGTGGCAGCAGCAGTATAGCAGGTGCTGACCTGTGACTGCCCTGTGTGTCTACATTCACAAAGTTCATTCACGTCAGTCTTGAGGGCATGGATGAAATGTTCATGCCATGGCTAACTATGCCCTCCTTACTCTTTTTTATTTCTTTGATGCAAAAATCTCACTCTATCCCAGCCTCACCTAGAACTCACTTTGAAGCCCAGGCTGGTGATCCTACCCCAGCCTCCCAAGTGCTGGAATTACAGATAAGAGCTACCATACCTGTCTTCCCCTTTACTCTTCCATTCAGTGGAAGTCTGACTAAAGTGCTCTATAACCTCTGTTTTTCATAATGGAGCTGATGTCCATATGTTCTGAATGCATTTGGATATACCAGTAGGCTTGGAGATAAGCAGCCACATGATCACTTGCTCTCCAGCCTGCTAAGGAAATCCTAGTGGGAAATAATCCTCTTCTATACTGTGCTGATATCCACTGAGCCTAATTCATGTCCCAAGATGGCTTTGTGCCCTACTTCCATTTTAAACTACCACCCCTCCCCTCAACTAATCCCACCCTATCTGGCAAAAAAATGAAAATAAAACTCACTTCAGTCCTACTTTACAGTGCCATTTTAAAATGTGTGAAATAGTGGCACACACCTTTAATCCCATCGTCTGTTAAGGGGAAACAACAGGAAAAATGTGAAAAATAGAGCTGAGGATGTAGGACTGTTAGTAGAGCGCATACATAGCTAGCATGCATGAAGTCCTGGGTTCATTCCCCAGCATCGCATAAGTGGAGCATGGTCACACATACCTATAATCCCAGCTCTTGAGAAGTAGAAGCAGAACTCCTGTTCAAGGTCATCCTTGGCTTCATAGCGAATTTGAGGCCAGCCTAATTTACATTAGACCTTGTCTCAGAGAGAAGAAAAAACATCTTCTAGACCTTGGGAGTGTAGCCCAGTGGTAGAGCACCTGCTTAGCATGCACAGGTCTCAGAGTTCAATCCTTAGCCCAGTTAAACTAAATAAATTAGTCAGATTTTTCTTCCCCCCTGCCACAGGGTCTCACTGTAGCCTAGGCTGACCTGGAATTCACTGTGGTCTCAGGCTGGCCTCGAACTCCTACCTTGGCCTCCCAAGTGCTGTGGTTAAAGGTGTGTGCCCCCATGCCTGGCAGTTTTTTACATATATAGTTTATTTATTATTTATCTGAGAGAGAGAAAGGCGACAGAGAATGAGTATGGGTGTGTCAGAACTTCTTGCCACTGCAAATGAACTCCAGACATAAGTGCCACTTGGTGCATCTGGCTTTACATGGCTACTGGGGAATTGAACCCTGGGCCATCAGGCCTTGCAAGCAAGCACCGTTAACCACTGAATCATCTCTGCAACCCAAATAAATCAGGGGTTTTTTTTGTTTGTTTTTTGAGCTGAAGTGAGACCCTACCTCAAAAAAAAAAAAAAAAAAAAAAGATAGGGCTGGAGAGATGGCTTAATGGTTAAGGCACTTGTTTACAAAGCCTAAGGACCCAGGTTCGATTCTCCAGTACCCACATAAGCCAGATGCAAGGGGTGGCGCATGCATCTGGAGTTTATTTGCAGTGGCTGAAGACCCTGGCATGCCCATTCTCTCTCTGTGTGTCTATCTGCCTCATTTTCAAATAAATAAAAATATTTTTAATAAAAGATAAAATACATATTTGAAATTTTGTAATTAATTTTGGGCTGGACAGATGATTTGTGGTTAAGGAGCTTGTCTGCAAAGTCAAAGGACCCAGGTTTGACTCCCCAGGACTCATGTAAGCCAGATGTACAGGGTGGCACATGGATCTGGAGTTCATTTTCAGTGGCTGGAGACCCTGGCACACCTGTTCTCCCATTCCGTCCCCCTCCCCCCACTGCCTCTCTCTCTTTCTCTTTTTTTTTTTTTAATTTTTTTTGTTTATTATTTATTCATTTGAGAGTGACAGACAGAGAAAGAGGGAGAGAGAGAGAGAGAGGGAGAGAACGGGCACGCCAGGGCTTCCAGCCACTGCATACGAACTCCAGACGCGTGCGCCCCCTTGTGCATCTGGCTAACATGGGTCCTGGGGAATCGAGCCTCGAACCGGGGTCCTTAGGCTTCACAGGCAAGCACTTAACCGCTAAGCCATCTCTCCAGCCCCTCTCTCTCTTTCTCTATCAAATAAATAAAATTGTTTTTTCAAGGTAAAGGTGTGTGCCACCATGGCCAGCTTGAAAATTACCAAAATTAAAAAAAAATAGCCAGATGTGGTGGCACACGCCTTTAATCCCAGCACTTGGGAGGCAGAGGTAGGAGGATCACCATGAGTTCGAGGACACCCTGAGACTCCATAGTGAATTCCAGGTCAGCTTGGGCTAGAGCGAGACCCTACTCGAAAACCGAACACACACAACACACACAGGGGGAACTTCACAAGTGCCATCTCCTTCCACGAGGCCCTGGGTTTCATCCTTTGCCAAGTCCCAGGCTGACAGCAAAGGTAGTGCTTAGCAGTCAGTACGCATTCATATGAGTTATAACTAGCCTCAGGTAAGTGAGGTGTCCCCCTGTTCTCACCTCCTTCCTCTTGCTTCTGAGCACTGGTTTAGTGTCTCCCATGAATTTTGACATGACCTCCCCACTGTACTCTGACCTCTTAACTCTTCCTCTGATTCATCTCTACCACAGCATCTTGTTGCCCAAGCTGGCCTCAAACTCACTTTGTAGCTGAAAATGACTTTGAACTCCTGATTCTTCTGTTTCCAACTCCCAAGTTCTAGGACAACAGGCACGTGGTGGCGCCCACCTTTAATCCCAGCACTCGGGAGGCAGAGGCAGATTGCTGTGAGTTTGAGGCCACCCTGAAACTACATAGTGAATTATTTCAGGTCAGCCTGGGCTAGAGTGAGACCCTACCTCACACCCCCCCCCAAAAAAAAAGAATGTGAAAAAGTGTGGCTTCAGGTATGGTAGTGCATAGTTGTAATCCCAGCAGTTAGGAAGCAGAGGAAGAATTGCCATGAGTCCCAGGCCAGCCTGGGCTACCACACGAGACCTTGTCTAAAAATAAAACAAAAAGCATGTATCTGATCAAGGTACTTTGCTGCATTACAGCTTCCTACCCTGTGTCCTATAGGACCTTAGTCTCCATAATTATGCACTTGTAATACTACCCTGTGGCAGAAATGTCCAGTCTTGTTCTTGCTCAATCATTGGTTCAATTCAAGCTCTGAAGCTCTTTAAGATCTTTATCTTGGGCTGGTAGATGGTTTAGTAGTTAAGGCGCTTGCCTGCAAAGCCGAAGGACCTAGATTCACTTCCCCAGGACCCACATAAGCCAGATGCACAAAGTGGCACATGCATCTGGAGTTCATTTGCAGCAGCTAGAGTCCCTGGTACACCCATTCTCTGTCTCTGTCTCTCTCAAATAAATAAAAATAAAAATATTTTTTTAAAAAGATATTTATCTGGAGCCAGGCATGGTGTCGCACACCTTTAATTCCAGCGCTCGAGAG
Source organism: Dipus sagitta (assembly GCA_036346955.1). Lineage (NCBI taxonomy): Eukaryota > Metazoa > Chordata > Mammalia > Rodentia > Dipodidae > Dipus > Dipus sagitta. The sequence goes on along the minus strand of CM070777.1, from coordinate 309,154 downwards.
GTAGGAGGATCACTGTGAGTGCGAGGCCACCCTGAGACTACATAGTGAATTCCAGAGCTAGACTGAAACCCTACCTCGATAATTAAAAAAAAAAAAAAAAAGATCTTTATCTTTATTATACATAGTACCTTGTTTTATCACTGTTGGAGAGCTTAGCAACATTGTGTGCTAGGCAATTATTTATGTGTGTGTGTCCTTTCCATTGGACTTCGAACCTTGAGGTAGAATAGTGATCTGTTTGTGTCTGCATTTTGACATTTAGCAGTGCTGACACATAGAGGCATAAGAGTGAAGTGTAGATTCAGTTCTCAACACCAAAAATATACAATTGTGCTTTAGCTAGTTGGAAATGCACATTTATAGTTTGGTCCCATTATTTACTGAAGGATTTCACCTCAGGCCAAGGAGGTGGTTCAGTGGGTAAGAACTCGGGCTGCATGAGGGCCTGAGCTCAATCCTCAGCACCCACTCTAAAAGCCAGGTGTAGCTGCATACAGCTGTAACCCCAGTGCTGAGTGAGGCAGAGACAGGAGGATCACCAAGGCTTGCTCTGCACCCAGTCTAACTGAAAAGTGACCAGTTTCAAGTTGAGTGAGAGACTGTTCCAAGGAAATAAGGTGAAAGAGCCATAGAGGAGGACACCTGACATCCTCCTGTGCATACACTGAACACACCACAGTGCTCCACACACTACACACCATGACACCTACACGAAGGATTGCACCTCAGAAGTGGATTATACAGCTTTCATTGTTCTCTATAGACTCACTGTAGATGAGACAGAAATTTAAAAGGAGCCAGGTGTGGCGCACACCTTAAATCCCAGCACTCGGGAGGCAGAGGTAAGAGGATCGCTGTGAGTTTGAGGTCTGCCTGGGCTAGAGCAAGACCCTACCTTGAAAAAACAAAAAGGAAAAAAAAGTTGGTTTTATACAGTCTTGTAACTGGAGGAGACCCTACCTTGGAAAAAACAAAAAGGAAAAGTTGATTTAACCACAAAAGGAAAATAACAAACACTAAATCAGGCTATATTCGTATCAATGTTCCAATAGAGGATTCTAATTGCTTTTGAATTTCCTCAACACTGTGCACCCTTAATCACTGCCATAGAGGAGAGCTGCATTTCTAGAAAGTCCCTCAAGAGGTTGCTAACAGGTTGGTATGGGTTTGAGTTAGTTCTAAATTTAATCAGGTTGAGGGGCCATTTAGTCTAGTTCCAAATGGCTAAATCTCTTCTTTTCTTCACAGGGAAACAACTGGAAGGCATCTGGTAAGTGGAGTGGGCCTCCTTGTGCTGACTGCTTTATGAAACAAAGCAGCTCCCTACACAGTTCAGGTTTAGTGTAGTCGGCTGCTTCCAGCTTGAAACCTTGCTCTCTTGGTCATTAATCTCCATCCTAAAACAGTGGTTCTCCGCCAGAGTAATTTTGTCTGACTGCCCTGACAGACGTTGGAAATATCGAGAAGCATTCTTGTGTCACAAATAGAGGGAGGATGCTACTTGCATCTAGTGCTTACCTAGTGCGTAGTGTCCAACAGTACTGCTTGACATCCCGTAATGCACAGGACAGCCTCCCACAGCAAAAGAATATCCATCCCAAATAGGTAGAGAAACCCTCACCTGTGGTACTGTTGCCTCCCATAGCCCATTCACTGTAGAGTAGAAATATGTGGGAAATGATTATACTACTATGCCATCCATTCTCCTGTGGATAGGCATCAGTTACCTCTTCTAAGCAATGTCAAAATCGTGGATGTTGGTACCAAGAAAGAAAATACCCTTGAGATAAACAGTTTTTAAGAAGGAGGGAGAGGTGGCTCATTCCTTTAAGTCTAGCACTTGAGAGACTGAGATAAAAGTATTTTCCTGAGTTCAAGGCCAACCTGGACTACAGAGTGAGTTCCAGGTCAGCCTGGATTAGACTGAGACCCTGCCTCCAAAAAAAAAAAAAAAAAAAAAAAAAAAAAAAGCCAGGTGTGATGGGGCACACCTTTAATCTCAGCACTTGGAAGGCAGAGGTAGGGCGATCACTGTGAATTGGAAGTCAGCTGAGCTACAAAGTGAGTTCCAGGACAACCTGAGCTAGAATGAGACACTACCTCGGAAAACAAAATATTCACAATGCTTCCCTTCAGCTGGTGTCCCCACTGTCCTCCATCACTCCTTTATCTCCTGCCTAGTTGTCATGTTCTGTCCCAGCAATCAGATACACTGGTGACAAAAGGAGACCACAGATGCTGGGCTTCTGTCTTTGTCAGCAGAATGAGTGGATAGCATAAGGACCTGGGGACCTTCAAGAGAATCAGTTTCCCAGGCCCACCAGCAATGAGAAACCCAACTCTAAACTGTATAACCTTGACACAAACAAGAAATAACCCTCTTCATCTGCCAAGGGTTCTCTGAAAGTTAAAAGTGATGTTGTTGGGCTGGAGGGATGGCTTAGTGGTTCAGGCACTTGCCTGCAAAGCCAAAGGACCCAGGTTCAGTTCCCCATTACCCACGTAAAGCCAGATGCACAAGTCGTACATGTATCTGGAGTTCCTTTATGGTGGCTAGAGGCACTGATGCACCATTCTCTGTCTAATGAAAAAATAAATATTTTAAAAACTGGCAGGGCTGGAGAGATGACTTAGCAGTTGAGGCACTTGCCTGCAAAGACAAAGACGCAGGTTCAATTCTCCAGGTTGCAAGTAAGCCAGATGCACAAGATGTAGCTGGGCGTGGTGGTGCACACCTTTAATCCCAGCACTCAGGAGGCAGAGGTAGGATTGCCATGAGTTCGAGGCCACCCTGAGACTCCATAGTGAATTCCAGGTCAGCCTGGGCTAGAGTGAGACCCTACCTCAAAATACAAAAATAAATTTTAAAAAAAGATGGTATATGCGTCTGGAGTTTGTTTGCAGTGGCTGGAGGTGCTGGCATGCTAGTCTCTCAATAGATGATTGATGATTAATCTGCCTCTTTCTCAAATAAATAAATAAATATATATTTTTTATTTGAGAGCAGTAGACAGAAAGAGAGAGAGAATGGGTGCACCAGGCCTCCAGCCATTGCATATGAACTCCAGATACATCGGCCACTTTGTGCATCTGGCTCACATATTTTTTTTTAATATATTTTATTTATTTATTTAAAAGAGAAAGAGAGAGAGAGGCAGATAGAAAATGGGCACACCAGGGCCTCTAGCCACTGCAAAAGAACTCCAGATGCATGTGCCACTTTGTGCATCTAGGGAATTGAACATGGGTCCTTTGACTTTGCTGGCAAGCGCCTTAACTGTTAAGCCCATTACGTATTTTTTTAAATGACGATTTGAGGGGCTGAGGAGATAGCTCAGCAGGTAAAAGCACTTGCTGCACAAACATGACAACCTAAGTTTGATCTCCAGCACTCCTATAAAAAGCCAGGTGAGCCGGCTTGGTTGTGCGTGCCTTTAATCCCAGCACTTGGGAGGCAAAGATAGGATCGCCATGCTGCTGGGCTTCCTGGCCAGCCAGTCTACCTGAAAAATGGGAGTTGCAGGTTCAGTGAGAGACTCTGTCTCAGGGAAATAAGGCAGAGGAGGAACAGAGGAGGACACCCGATGATGTCTCCTAGTATGCACTAATGTGCTTTCACCACAGAAAAACCAAAAACCTTTTGGAACCGAGTTTTTGCTACCTTGTATGTGAAGCCACATTTATTGTTAGCACCACTCTCTCACCAACTGAGTTAACCAGCCAGATAGGAAGCCACATTTAAAAAAAGAATGAGTGCTGGGGAGATGGCATGGCAGTTAAGGCACTTACCTACAAAGCCAAAGGACTAAGGCTCAATTCCCTAGGATCCACCTAAAGCCAGATGCACCAAGCAGTACATGTGTCTAGAGTTTGTTTGCAGTGGCAAAAGGCCCTGCCATACCTATGCACAGTGTCTCTCTCTCTCTCTCTCTTTCTCTCTCTCTCTCTCTCTCTCTCTCTCTCACACACACACACACACACACACACACACACAAAATAAATATTGGGGGAATGGGTTGAAGTAGGATCTTGCTCTAGCCCAGACTGACCTGGAATTCACTATGTAGTCTCAGGGTGGCCTCAAACTCATGGCGATCCTCCTACCTCTGCCTCCCAAGTGCTGGGACTAAAGGCATGTGCTACCACACCCGATTTTGGATTGGTTTTTTAACAATATTTTTAAGGTCTTTTGGAAGTAGGGTCTTACACTAGCCCAGGCTGACCTGGAACTCATAGCAATCATCCTACCTTGGCCATGTGCTGGGATTAAAGGCTTGCACCACCACCACCACAGCTGGCCTTCTAAAGCCCTTTTTAGGGCATTTCTGTCAGTATTGTCTAAGGATTATCATGGGAAGTGTCCAGCAAACACCAACCAACCATCAACCATTTATTTTGGTTTAAATGAAAGGCCCAGTCTGTCCTAAAATTCACTTGGCAGTCTTAGGCTGGCCTTGAACTCAGTGATTCTCTTATCTCAGCCTCCTGAGTGCTGGGATTAAAGGTGTGTGCCACCATGCCCTGTCAAGAAGTCATTCTTGATTTTTGGTTTTGTTTATTTATTTATTTGAGAGAGCAAGAGAGGGAAAGAGAGAGAGAGAGAAAGAGAATGGGCACACCAGGGCCTCCAGCCACTGCAAACGAACTCCAGATACATGTGCCACCTTCTACATCTGGCTTACGTGGTTCATAGAGAATTGAACCAAGGTCCTTTGGCTTTGTAGGCAAATACCTTAACCGCTAAGCCATCCTTCCAACCCATATATTATTTTTATTTATTTGAGAGAAAAACAAAAGGCAGAGAGAGAAAATGGGTGCACCAGAGCCTCCAGCCACTGCAAACAAACTCCAAATGCATGTGCCACCTTGTGCATCTGGCTTATGTGGGTCCTGGGGAATCAAACCTGGCTCCTTTGGCTTCGCAGATAAGCTCTTTAGCTGTTAAGCCATCTGTCCAGCCCTGTTTTGCTTTTATTTATTTATTCATTCATTCATTTATGAGAGAGAGGCAGAAGAAGGGAGAGAATGTGCCCACCAGAGCCTCCAACCACTGAAAACTCCAAACACATGTGCCACCATTTGCATCTGGCTTACATGAGTACTGGGTAATTGAACTTGGGTCCATAGGTTTTGGGCAAGCATGTTAACCACTAACTCATCTCCAACCCCTGTTTTGTGTTTTTTGAAAGAAGGTCTCATGGATCCCACGCTGGCCTCAAATTTGCTGTGTAGCTAAAGATGACCTTGAATTTGTGACCCTCCTAAAATGTGCTCAGTGGCTGTCAGTTATCAGGCAGCTCAGCTCTGGAGTGTTCTCCCTCCCCAAGTCTACCCTCCTTAATGTTCTCAATGCTTCCCTTCAGCTGGTGTCCCCACTGTCCTCCATCACTCCTTTATCTCCTGCCTAGTTGTCATGTTCTGTCCCAGCAATCAGATACACTGGTGACAAAAGGAGACCACAGATGCTGGGCTTCTGTCTTTGTCAGCAGAATGAGTGGATAGCATAAGGACCTGGGGACCTTCAAGAGAATCAGTTTCCCAGGCCCACCAGCAATGAGAAACCCAACTCTAAACTGTATAACCTTGACACAAACAAGAAATAACCCTCTTCATCTGCCAAGGGTTCTCTGAAAGTTAAAAGTGATGTTGTTGGGCTGGAGGGATGGCTTAGTGGTTCAGGCACTTGCCTGCAAAGCCAAAGGACCCAGGTTCAGTTCCCCATTACCCACGTAAAGCCAGATGCACAAGGTCGTACATGTATCTGGAGTTCCTTTATGGTGGCTAGAGGCACTGATGCACCCATTCTCTGTCTAATGAAAAAATAAATATTTTAAAAACTGGCAGGGCTGGAGAGATGACTTAGCAGTTGAGGCACTTGCCTGCAAAGACAAAGACGCAGGTTCAATTCTCCAGGTTGCAAGTAAGCCAGATGCACAAGATGTAGCTGGGCGTGGTGGTGCACACCTTTAATCCCAGCACTCAGGAGGCAGAGGTAGGATTGCCATGAGTTCGAGGCCACCCTGAGACTCCATAGTGAATTCCAGGTCAGCCTGGGCTAGAGTGAGACCCTACCTCAAAATACAAAAATAAATTTTAAAAAAAGATGGTATATGCGTCTGGAGTTTGTTTGCAGTGGCTGGAGGTGCTGGCATGCCTAGTCTCTCAATAGATGATTGATGATTAATCTGCCTCTTTCTCAAATAAATAAATAAATATATATTTTTTATTTGAGAGCAGTAGACAGAAAGAGAGAGAGAATGGGTGCACCAGGCCCTCCAGCCATTGCATATGAACTCCAGATACATCGGCCACTTTGTGCATCTGGCTCACATATTTTTTTAAATATATTTTATTTATTTATTTAAAAGAGAAAGAGAGAGAGAGGCAGATAGAAAATGGGCACACCAGGGCCTCTAGCCACTGCAAAAGAACTCCAGATGCATGTGCCACTTTGTGCATCTAGGGAATTGAACATGGGTCCTTTGACTTTGCTGGCAAGCGCCTTAACTGTTAAGCCCATTACGTATTTTTTAAATGACGTTGTTGAGGGGCTGAGGAGATAGCTCAGCAGGTAAAAGCACTTGCTGCACAAACATGACAACCTAAGTTTGATCTCCAGCACTCCTATAAAAAGCCAGGTGAGCCGGCTTGGTTGTGCGTGCCTTTAATCCCAGCACTTGGGAGGCAAAGATAGGATCGCCATGCTGCTGGGCTTCCTGGCCAGCCAGTCTACCTGAAAAATGGGAGTTGCAGGTTCAGTGAGAGACTCTGTCTCAGGGAAATAAGGCAGAGGAGGAACAGAGGAGGACACCCGATGATGTCTCCTAGTATGCACTAATGTGCTTTCACCACAGAAAAACCAAAAACCTTTTGGAACCGAGTTTTTGCTACCTTGTATGTGAAGCCACATTTATTGTTAGCACCACTCTCTCACCAACTGAGTTAACCAGCCAGATAGGAAGCCACATTTAAAAAAAGAATGAGTGCTGGGGAGATGGCATGGCAGTTAAGGCACTTACCTACAAAGCCAAAGGACTAAGGCTCAATTCCCTAGGATCCACCTAAAGCCAGATGCACCAAGCAGTACATGTGTCTAGAGTTTGTTTGCAGTGGCAAAAGGCCCTGCCATACCTATGCACAGTGTCTCTCTCTCTCTCTCTCTTTCTCTCTCTCTCTCTCTCTCTCTCTCTCACACACACACACACACACACACACACACACACAAAATAAATATTGGGGGAATGGGTTGAAGTAGGATCTTGCTCTAGCCCAGACTGACCTGGAATTCACTGTAGTCTCAGGCTGGCCTCAAATTCACAGCTAGCCTCCTACCTCTGCCTCCATAGTGCTAGAACTAAAAGTATATGCCACCATGCCCAGCAATATTTTTTTTTAATTAATAGAGGGGTTGGGAAGATAGCTCAGTGATTAAAGGCATTTGTATGCAAAGCTTGCTAGCCCAGGTTCAGTTCTTTAGCCACCCATGTAAAGCCAGACACAAAAAGTGGCACAAGCACCTGGCATTCCTCCCCCCCCCCCCCCCCCCCGCCAAGGTAGGGTCTCAGTCTAGCCCAGGCTGACCTGGACTTCACTATGTATTCTCAGAGTGGTCTTGAACTCATGTGATCCTTCTACCCCTGCCTGCCAAGCGCTGGGATTAAAGGTGTGTGCCACCACACCTGGCTCACCTGGCTTTTTGTTGTTGTTGTTTGCTTTTTGTTTTTCGAGGTAGGGTCTCACTCTAGTCCAGGCTGACCTGGAATTCACTATATAGTCTCAGGGTGGCCTCAAACTCATGGCTGATCCTCCTACCTCTGCCTCCCCACGTGCTGGGATTAAAGGCATGTGCCATCACGCCCGGCTTCACCTGGCTTTTTGGTTTGGCATTCCTTTTTTTTTTTTTTATTTGAGGGAAAGAGAAAAAGAAGCAGCTAGAGAGAGAGAAAATGGGTGCACCAGGGTCTTCAGCTGCTGCAAATGAACTCCAGATGCATGTGCCACTTTGTGCATCCCCTGGGTAATCAAACCTGGGTCCTTTGGCTTTGCAGGCAAGTGCCTTAACCACTAAGCCATCTCTCCAGCCCAGCAGTCCATTTTTTAAATATTAACATAGGGAGGCTGAGGCAGGAGGAGTATGGGTTCAAGTATAGCCTGGGCTGTATCACAAGACCCTTACTCATGGGAAAATTCAAAACAGGGCTGGGCATGTAGCTCATTTAGTAGAACGCTTGCCTGCCTATCTTCAAAGAAAGGGGCCTAGAGAGCTGGGGAGAAGGCTTAGCACTTAAGGCGCCTGCTTGCAAAGCTAAAGGACCCAGGTTCAATTCCCCAGGAGCCACATAAGCCAGCTGCACAAGGTGGCACATGTGTCTAGAGTTCATTTGCAGTGGCTAGGGGTCCTGGCATGCCCACCCCTCCCCCCGCCTGCCTCTTTCTCTTTCTCAAATAAATAATAATAATAAAATCTTCAAAAATTTAAATTGAAAAAAGGAGGAGGGGCCCTAAAGGTGTAGCTTAGGGATAGAGCACTTGTCTAACATGCATAAGGCCCTGGGTTTGATCCCCAGTACAGAACAATAAAAAATAAATAAAACATAAAAGTAACAAAGCAGCAGGTGATTTAATGACTTTCTCCGGGTTGGCTCTTTTAGGGAGGGACATTGCTTGGGCCCCCAGACTCTGTGGTTGATGTGGGGAGCACAGAAGTCACAGAAGAAATCTTTCTGGAGTACCTGTCCTCCCTGGGGGAGTCTCTGTTCCGGTAAGGATGTTGTGGTGACCAATTGTGTCTGTCTCCCCAGCTAACTAGATAATTGTTCCCTGGAGGGTAAGACAAGGTCCTGCTCAGGTGCGTCCACTACAGGCCTGGAGCGGTCATTGCTAATGAATATGAAGAGAAGGTAGTTACTGTGCTACGCAAAGAGCCCAAATTTGTTCCAAAGCAGACATTCCATCCCAGCATGCTTTCTGCTGAAACTTTTAGAGGAAAGAAAGACTGTTCATTCCTTCTGATAAAAATCAGTAAGTACTGTTCTCTACCTCTGGTGGCCAAGTGCTTTTTCCTGAACATCAAAAACAAGGTTTGAAAGCTGGGTGTGGCGGCACATACCTTTAATCCCAGAGGTAGGGGTATCACTATGAGTTCAAGGCCACTCTGAGACTACATAGTGAATTCCAGGTCAGCCTGAGCTAGAGTGAGACCCTACCTCAATAAAACAACAAAAAAGTTTGTAGTGTGCTTAGGATGAAATATAAATTTGAGCAGATTTTCTCTTAAGAAGTATTAATCTGGCTGGGAGTGTAGTTCAGTTGGTAGAGCAAGTATCTAGTAATAAAAAAAACCCTAGGTTTGATCTCCAGCACCCCATAAACTGGATGTGGGAGTACAGAGCTATCATCCTAGCACTGGGAAAGTAGAAGCAGGATCAGAAGTTCAAGGTCACCAAGCATGGTGATGCACGCCTTTGATCCCAGCACTCAGGAGGCAGAGGTAGGAGAATCACTGTGAGTTCTAAGACATCATGAAGCTACACAGTGAATTCAAGGTCATCCTTTGCTACAAAGGGAGTTGGAATAGCCTGAGCCTGTCTCAAGAAAAATTTTAAATGCCATGTATGATAGCCCATGCCTTTAATCCCAGCACTCAGGAGGCAGAGTAGGTGGATCACTGTGAGTTCAAGGCCACCCTGAGACTACATAGTGAATTCCAGGTCAGCCTGGGGTACAGCGAGACCCTACCTTGGGGAAGAAAAAAAAAAAAGTGAATTTCAATAAGGGTTCAGTTCTAACCCTAGAGTGTAAATGTAAAGATTCTGAAACTGTAGGAGCCATCTGGTTTCAGCTCACACTTTCCTTGTGGACCCAGACCAGCAGTCCTCACCCTCAGGCAGGCTCTCCTTCCCGCCCCAGCGCCAGTGCCAGCTTCTACACAGATACTTACTGGCCTTCCAAGTGTCCTCCAAACCTTTCTTACATATACAGAGGTGAAGCCTACAATCTCTTTGAACACAACTGTAACACCTTCAGCAACGAAGTGGCACAGTTCCTGACTGGGCGGAAGATTCCTTCTTACATCACCGACCTGCCCTCTGAAGTTCTCTCCACGTAAGTGTCCTCTCTGTTTCTGCCCCTGCTTAGCCAAACTTGAAAATCTCCATTCAAGGAAGAGGCAGGAGGATCAGGAGTTCAAAACAAGCCTCAGCTACATAGTTTACGACAAGCCTAAGTTGCATGAGACCCTGTCACAAAATGAGCAAACAAGCTGGGCATGGTGGCACAGGCCTTTAATCCCAGTGCTTGGGAGACAGAGGTAGGAAGATGGCTGTGAGTTCAAGACCACCCTGAGACTACATAGTGAATTCCAGGTCAGCCTGGGCTAGGGCAACACCCTGCCTTGGGGTGGGGGGAAGCAGCAGCAACAGAAATCTCATGCATGCCCACGTTCCCTCCCTGACTAGCAGAGTCCTTCCAACCAGGCGGACCTGTCCTGGTGGCAGGTTCTCCCACAGAAAGCCACCGTTCTTCCCACCCACCATGTGTACCAGTCTGATCTCCACCCTCAGAATGAAGCCAACTGTTCTCTGACCTAAGTGCCACCACAGAACTTAGAAACCCACTTGACATTGGCTTTAGTATTTAGGTAATATCCTGATGTATAAAGCACATCCTTCCCCAGAAGTGCCCATCTAAAATGCATTTAAGTGGACTCCAGAGAGGAGGTCAAAAAGACAGTGCACTTGTGTAATTGTTTTTCTGTTACCCCGTCCTGAGCCCTTTGACTCCCTTAAAGACCAAGTTCTACATGTCTTTGAACCTTACCATGCAGACAGCCCTCAGCAGAGTTTTATAAAGACACTTTGTGGTCCTCTGCCACTGATGTAGTCCCAGCCCTGGAAGGGCCTGTGGCCATCATCCAGGTGATGTTATCCCCTCAAAGGACACATACTTCCAAAGACATTTCACCCCCAGCCCTGTCTCTCTGCTGTTGATTGCATCAGGCAGCCTTTGCACACTCCAGGACCGTGTCCATGTGCTGCCTGTGACTCAGTTTCTCCTGAACTAGCATCCTGCCCAGCAGGGATCCCGGCGGGTTTAGCTAGATCTGCAAGAACTGTTTTCACACCAGAGCAGGAACTTCACAGGAAAAACATGCATAGGAAACAAAATTGCTGGGGAGCCCCAGTCTCCCAGACCTGAGCTTGCCTGCCTATCCTCTGGTAGGTGTGAGAAACTCCACAGCTACTGAGAATTGTAGGTTACATGACCCAGAGCAAACTTGAGTAGCTGGAATGTTCTAGCTGCTGTTACTTAATGGGTGGAGTTAGTGACCTGTCTAAATCAGTGGTGCTAGTTCTAGTATTGAGTACTGCCCTTCCTTGACCTTAGGGATGATTTTCAAAAATGACATTATCAACCTGAAGTGGTACTGCATACCTGTAGTTCGAGCCCTTGGGAGGCTAGACAAGAGGATCACTATGAAGCCAGCCTGAGTTTCAAAGTGACTTCTAGACCAGCATGGACTACACAGTGAGACCCCCATCTCTGGAAAATAAAACAAGCAAATGAACAAAAATGACATTAGATTTTGAGGAACAAAGCTGGTGCCTTAAATATGTTACGGGCTACCTTATTTAAGGATGCAGCAATCTTGAAGAAAAGTCTGCAGTATTTGCAATGACTTTTCTAGCTAACAGCGGTTCCCTTTAGAAACTGACGTTCACACCTTCTGGCAAGCTGCCTTCGGTCAGTTTTTCTGACTGTTCTCGTGCTCCATGTGCTCAGTTCCTAGAAGCATCCAGTTGTGCACATCCTGGCTCCTGACTCCATCATTGTGACTTCCTTCTTTCTTCTTCTGCCTCAGCTTCCTAGTTTCACCTTCATTTTAATATTTATTTATTTGCAAGCAGAGAGATACAAAGAGAAAGAGTATGGGTATGCCAGGGCCTCCAGACACTGCAAACAAACTTTAGATGTATGTGCCACCTGATGCATCTGGCTTACGTGGGTACTGGGGAATCAAACCAGGTTGTTAGGCTCTGGAGGCAAGAGCCTTAACCACTGAGCCTTATCTCCAGGCCCCTTCACCTTCATTTTTATCTTCTCAAAAGAATAAAAAATACAGGGCTAGAGAGATGGCTTAGTGGTTAAGGTGCATGCCTGTGAAGCCTAAGGACCCAAGTTCAATTCTCCAGGTTTCATGTAAGCCAGATGCACATGGAGGCACGTGTGTCTGGAGTTCATTTGCAGTGACTGGAGGTCCTGGCACACCCATTCTCTCTTCTTCTGTCCCTCTGTCTGTGTCTTAATAAATAAATAAATAAGAATTAAAAATACAAGTAAGCCAGGGTTTTGGTATATGCCTATTTGGGAGTTGGAAGCTGGAGAATCAGGTGTTCAAGGCTAATCTCAGCATTCTAAGGAACAAAAGATAAAAGTACATCAAGTACACAAAAAAAAAGTTTCCTGTGATGACCAGAATGTTCAAACCACAGCTCAGCAGGCCCTAGAGGTGTCAGTAATAAGATGATAGTGCCCATGGAGGAGAGGACCCCTGGGAGTGAGGCATAAAATGGTTATTGGAAAGGTGTTCTCTGTTGTGAGCTGTTACTATAGCTTGTAAGGGGGAAGAGTTATGCTGGCTCCCAGCTTCCGAGTTTTCAGTCCATGGTCACTTGGCCCTATTACCTTTGATGGCAGAGCAGCTCATCGAGGTGGGGAGCACTGGCCAGGAAGCAGAGAAGGAAGAGAAGAGAATGGGTCTCATTTTCTCCTTGAAGGAGAAATGACTCAGTGACTGGGAGACCTTCCACTAGGACTCCCAGTTAAGTTTCCTCCATCTCTCAAATGCTTCACAGGCTGAAGGTTAAGTCTTTAACACCTGTACTTCTGTGGAACACTTCCCAGACCACCGCCTCTTTAGGAAGATTTGTGTGTGGTGGTGCCACCTTGGGCACTGTCCACGTCTACTCCCTGTATGTGAGCAGGCCATGCCCCAGAGCTCCCCTAGCTCACCTCTGTTTTCCCACAGGCCCTTTGGACAAGCGCTTCGGCCTCTCCTGGACTCCATCCAGATCCAGCCTCCTGGTGGGAACTCAGTGGGCAGACCCAACGGCCAGAGCTAACAGGACTGCACGGGACCGCCTGCCTCTCCAGGGCTTTTCCTTTTTAAACAAAACAAACCCTACCAGATTTCTATTTTATAATTTTACATCAGAGCTAACAACCAGGGGATGGCTTTTTAACTTTTCCAGGGAAGGAGATCATCAGGCTGCATGTAGGACAATGCTGCTGAGAACAGAACAAAATGCCATCCCTTCTAATAGTATTATACTAATTTATTAAGGCTGTCTTGTCTGTGAGTTCACTTTTGACGCTGTTTTCTAAGCGTCCTCCACACTGGAGAAAGGGAGGGTGTTTAAACAGAAAGCAAGAGGCACAGTTGGGGAAGTCCTGGCCTGGACTTTCTTTCCAGAGAATGCCCACACATCACCCAGGTTGCCACCCAGGTGAGTTTGACAACACCCATGACCCTGAAGCAGTTCCTCTCTAGCACATGGGACCAGTTGTAGGATGGTTAGTTAACCCAACTAAGTGAACTCTTTAGCCACAACTCTCCCCTCCCCTACCCCAGGCAGTGCCATGGGGCCAGGGCTGGAGCAGCCAGAGCCTCAGCATCAAAGGAGAGTGACAGCGAGGATCAGGCCAGAGAAAACAGGATAAAGCCATTCCTCCTTCCACCCAGGCTGATTGCCAGTCCTCTGCCATCGGTTTCGGAAACCCTGCCTTGTTGCCCGCCCAGGAGCTGCTCTTCCTCACTGTAGCTGACCTGTCACGATTCATGAAGTCCTGGGCTGCAGCAGCAGGGACCCAGGCCTTCGGTCTGCAGATAATGATGTCGGTGATTTACAAGTGGTCACTATACCAGCTCCCCAAGCCAGTGCAGTGTGCAGCTAAGAACCAAGGGGACATGTTGTAGAAAGAAAATGACACAGAATCAAAGTGGCAAGGAAATTTTGAGTTGTCTTGAACATGGACTTTTAAATTATCCTAAATGTGTTTTGAAGATAGACATTATCTCCGTTGTCATTCTGATTTTCAGGAGTCATACTTGGGCATTTTCCCAATTATGTGCTGCTAGGAGCTCATAGGCAGGGAGCAGTCTGGAAGTCTGACCTGGAGAGGCCCTGATTCCCTTTCTTCATGTGAGCCCTCACCAGCTAGGTGTGGAGAGTAACCGTGGAGGAGGGATGCTGAGCAGCCAGGTACCTGAGCCTCGGCTCAGCGTCCTTGAGCTCATGGCTTCCTGCCACTTCTGAAACTTGAGCCCAGTTGCTCCTCCCTGGCGTAGGGGCCTTTCCTTCCTGAAAAGCTGCTGCTCCAACTTGCCCATCCCCTGCTGTCTTTGCCAATAGCCATAGCAGTTGGCATCGTCAGAGTGTCTGGTAGAGGAAAGGATGTCATTCTGCCTTAGTGAGTGCCAGTTATCTGACCTGGGCCATGTCCAGTTGAGGTGTCAAGTGACATTTTGGAACTTTAAGTCTGGGGGTCAAATGAGTGAGCAGGTTTTAATTCTCAAAACCCCAGGATTGCCAGTGTGTGTGGCAATGATATTAAGTGAAACCAACAGGGATGGTTTAGTATTGTCCTAGCAGAAGAGAACGGGCCCCAGGGAGAAAGGGTATCAAGTTGGGTTTCTAGGCAGGTGTAGGTTAGTTGAGGCAATGACTGCCTCCCACCAAAGCCCCTCTCCAGGGTGCCTGACCCCTCACTTTCTGGCTCCTGCTGCCAACCTCTGCTTGCAGCTCTTCCCTCCAGCCTGAGGGTGTGGGGCTTCCCTCTCCCAGGTCCAGACTCATGTGGTCTTGCACCTCCCAGCAATGACCCTCAGACCTGGTGATACTGTGAGGTGTTTGCCTGAGAATTTGAGTCACTTGACTCCTTGAACAGCACCCTTTCATGCCCAGCTGCCATCTGTGCCAATGCCTGTGCCCTCGGGCTGGTGAGGAGCTCCAAGAGCTCTGCAGGAAAGCAAAGTCTGCCCCTCTATGTAAGCCCCACTGTCACCAGAAGCCCAGGCCATGACCTCCAGTCCCACCCTCACATCTCTCTGTCCCAGTATCTCAGGAGCATACTGTTTGTGACCAGCTGACTCCACATGAGCCTCTAGGCAAGCCGAGTAAGAAATGAATCATGTACTCATGTCACACAGTGGACGCCTCTGTAGAGGTCCATTGATCTAAAGGGACAGGAGGGGGAGGCATGAGGCCATCATCCTCTCCCACATAAAAGCTTGTACCTTTGAGATTCCTTCATGATTTTCTTGAAGTCAAACTAATAATTGTTTCTAGTATGGAAGTGTTGCTGGATTTCATTGGTGTTTTTTCTAATGCAATAAACTCATTTCTGCCTGCTGCGTTTAGTGTGGTGCTTGAATGCCATCTGGGTGCATGTCCAGCACAGTGCAGCCCAGGCTTCTCCATCTGCTTCCCTCTGAAGAGTCTGGAAGTGCCGTCTTGTTGGATGAGCCAGGATAGTGAGGAAGAGTTACTGCTTTTGTCATTGATCTATAAAGATGAGGAAAGGGCCTAAAGAGAATGATACTTTAGTCTATGGTCATATCACCATGAATGCACCTGATCTCAGAAGCTAAGCAGGGTCGGGCCTGGTTCTTGGATAGGAGAATACTATTTTACTGGATATTGTGGCATATGCCTGTAATCTCAACCCTTGAAGGCTGAGGCAGCATGATTGCTGTGAGTGTGTGGCCAGCCTAAGCTACATAGTTTCTCAAATAAAATTTAAAATACAAGTCCGGTGTGGTAGCACATGCCTTTAATCCCAGAACTCAGGAGGCAGAGGTAGGAGGATCACCGTGAGTTTGAGGCCACCCTGAGAATACAGAGTGAATTCCAGGTCAGCTTGGGCTAGAGTGAGACCCTACCTTGAAAAACCAAAAAATAATATGCTGGGCTTGGTGGCACATGCCTTTAATCCCAGCACTTGTGAGGCAGAGATAGGAGGATTGCTGTGAGTTCAAGGCCACTCTGAGACTACGTAGTGAATTCCAGGTCAGCCTGAGCTACAGTGAGACCCTACGTTGAAAAATATATATAATAAAAATAAAAATTCTAAGGTCTTCCCCTAAGGACCTTGGCCATTAGTGGGAATCTGACCTCATCTTCCAGGAAGTAATCACTTCAAATTTGTTTTTTTTCCTTATTTGAAAGAAAATTGGCATGACAGGGTGTCTAGCCAGTACAATCAAACTCCAGCTGCATGTGCCACCCTGTGCATCTGATTTTACTTAAGTACTGGGAAATTAGGTACTGGGTCCTTTGGCTTCGCCGGCAAGTGCCTTAACAGCTAAGTCATCTCTCTCTCTCTCTCTCTCTCTGTCGTCGTGCTCCCCCCCCCACCCCGTCTAGTTTCATCTGTAGTCCCAGAAGATCTCTCCACCTTGCCACAGTAACGTTATAGAATCAGGTGTTGGGTTGATGGACAGCCCAACAGGTTGAGTACTTCCTGGAACTTCCAGGTGAGTCAACCTGACAGGAAGTATCTGCAGATCGAGTGGGCCAACTTCCAGTGAGCGCCTTACATGGTCCCAGCCTGGGCTGATATTTTCCCATACAACAGCTCAGGTGTGGCGTCTGGTCTCCAGTCAAGGAGAAAACCAGAGCAGAGAAAGCTAATTCAGCCAACGCATGACCAAGGCCACCCTTGAGTCCAGGCCACCACCTCACCACCACTACCACTGAGATAGCGTCAAGGCACAGCATTTCTCCATTGTGCTCTTCTGGCTCTTTGCAGAGGGGACAGAGTAGAGGTGGCTTTGCTGGGACGTCTGCTTCCTGGGAGCTGAGAGGGTTCTCAGAAGCCCTTGAGACCACCTACTCATCTCACACAGCCAAGCAGAAGTCCCAGCTTCACCACTCATGCCACCTATCAGTGTGATGCCAAGGACTAAATGGAAAGCACTCTGTTCAGGGCCTGTCACAGATCAAATGCCCAGGGAACATGAGGCAACTAAGACAGGCACCTTCTAAACCACTGGCTGTAGCGATTGCCTTCCTACTGCTGGGACAAAGCCCCCAACCAGAAGCAACGTATGAGAGGAAAGAGTCTTTCAGGCTTATGATCTTGAGGGCAGCATCGTCACGATGGAGAAGCATGGCAGTTGGCTCAGGTCTTCACACGCCAGCCAGAGAGAGACAGCAGGAGGGAGCTAGCTCTGAACACCCAGTGGGCTGGACTAACCCCAAGGCCTACCTCCAGCAAGGCTCCATTGTTGGGGGACCAAGTAGGCTTAATTACAAACACTTGAGGGTGGGACATCTTATATTCAAAACTACCACAGCGAGGATTCCCTCAACCCAGTGCCCATGCAAAGGCCCAGGCCAGTCCCCTGCAGAGGACACTAGGAAACCCAGCACTGCAGGTGTGTAACCACCTGCTTCTGGAGGAAAAATAGCAGAAAGTGGGTGCCTTCCCCTTAGACTTTGTGACCTCTGGCTCATCAATCTGAGGTGAGTTTATTTAACCTAATACCCATTTCCCCTGGGAGCGACTGTACAAATCAGTGTTGGGTTGTGCTTGGTGGAGCTGACAACAGACTTAGCAAACCCTGCCTAGACAGATCATTCTCTAAGGATATGACATGTAGCCTAAAAGATGTGGCACACAGATGTCTGGGGGTCATTCCAAGCAGAGGGAACAGCAGTGAGGAACAGAAGAGGCTGAAATGAAGCTGCAGTGACTGAGCTGGGAGAGGGGACGGGGCCGTGTGGGTCATGGGAAGCAGGAGAGAGACTATGGCTCTCATGTGCTGCTGACAGACTGTCGTTGGGGCGGGAGGTAGACAAGGCAGCAGGAAGCCTGTGAGGAAGGCTGTGCAGTCTGGTGAGAGGCAAGTGTCCTGAGCAGCTCCCAGTGTCACTAGATCTGTAGGGAAACCTTAGGAGTCTGGAGCTCAGGATTCAGAGGGACACAGCAGCCCCTTTGAAACATTCAAAGACCAGCCATGGGACCACGGACATGTCCCCTGCCTCTGTGAACTTCACAGCTTTGATTTGAATGGTATGCCTCAATTTCTTAAGGCTTTTTTGTTTTTTAAGGTAGAGTCTCATTCTAGCCCAGACCTGGAATTCACTATGTAGTCTCAGGGTAGCCTTGAGCTCACGGCGATCCTCCTATCTCTGCCTCCCGAGTGCTAGGATTAAAGGCCACCATGCCCAACAGGCTTTTTTTTTTTTTTTTGGTCCCAGGCATGGTAGAGCATACCTGTAATCTCAGCACATGGAAGGCAGAGACAGGACAGCCATGAGTTCAAGGCCTGACTGAGCTACTGAGTGAATGAAACTTTGCTTCAAACAAACAAAAAAACATTGTGATAGAAGTATAAAGGCAATATGTATTTGGAAAATGTAAGCTATTGCTGGGCGTGGTGGTACACGCCTTTAATGCCAGCACTCGGGAGGCAGAGGTAGGAGGATCATTGTGAGTTCGAGGCCAGACTGAAACTACAGTGAGTTCCAGGTCAGCCTGGGCTACAGTGAGACACCACTTCCAAAAATTATATATAAGGGCTGGAGAGATGGCTTAGTGGTTAAGCACTTGCCTGTGAAACCTAAGAACCCCGGTTCGAGGCTTAATTTCCCAGGACCCACATTAGCCAGATGCACAAGGGGGCACATGCGTCTGGAGTTCCTTTGCAGTGGCTGGAGGCCCTGGCATGCCCATTCTCTCTCTCTCTCTGTCTGGCACTCTCAAATAAATAAAAATAAGCAAAAACTATATATAAATAAACAGCTGAGTATGGTGGTATTTTACTCCCAGCACTTGGGAGGCAGAGATAGGAGGATTGGTATGAGTTCAAGGCCACTGAGACTGCATAGTGAATTCCAGGTTAACCTGGGTTAAATCAAGACCCTATCTTAAAAATCAAAAAAAAAAAAAAAGTAAATAAACTACTGTTAGCACTTTGTGAACAGCCTTAAAGATGTCTCAGAGCATTTGAAGATGCACACGCTCCTTGTTGCCATACATTGAAGAGATGTATGATGGTGGGAGGAAGTGGGAAAGAGTGGGCTCTCAGAAGAGAACATTCCAGCAAAGTTCCCCCAAGGCCTGAGGGAGCTGTTAAGTGCAAATGTGTGAAGAAGAAAGGACCTTTGGTAGAGTAAAATAATGATGTAGGAGGATCCTGCCCACACTTCTGGGGACTAATCTATGAGACCTAAATCTCTTCATTCTCAAATAGGAGCCTTGACATGTGAGGTCAGGGCAGACGTGGCACACCGCTGAATGCTATCCCTTGACTACGGAACCTGATGGCTCTAAGTTCTGGACCTGGGACATCCTGGTGTGCAGTGGGTCGGTCCCCCTTTTTCCCCCCATGGGCAATGTCATTCTGTAGTGAGAGCTAAAGGCACCAGGCGGCGCTGTGGACCTCTCTGCAAGGACTTAGCAGGCAGCTGCAGGGCCCCTCAAGAGTCCATGGGTAGCAGCCAACCTCCTTGACCTTCTATTGCCAAAGCTGTAATGAAACTTGTCCCAGGACACCCCACACTCTGATGCAAGCGTTGGTCCCTTCCTTGGCACCCTGGTGGTTTCACAACCTTCTCTGCCTCACTTCACATCTGCTCCAGCTGGATCTCTTTCCCTGGCCCTTAACCCAGTGCTAAGGATCCAGCACCTGTGAGTCCTCTCCAAAGCCTTCCTGACCTCCCTCCCACATGAGCTCCCCCTCCTGAGGGCTGGGATTAGATTAGCCATGCGCCCCCACACCCAGCTCAAGGCCTTCTCTTTGGGCTTCATTTGCTTCATCTGTACAGGGCAGATGTCCGAGATCCCACCAGCATGACTCCTCTCCCCACCCCCTGGCTCAAGCTGTAAGGAGTCTTCCAGTACTCGAGTCTTGTGTAAGACTCAGTACTTGGGGCTGAGCTTTGATCCACAGAGAGGGCTGTTATGTCGGCATTGGCTGAGGAAGCCCCAAGGGGAGGGAGGGCACCCAGCAACAGCCTCCTAGGCAGCAAGCATCTTCTCTCTGAGCATACTCCCTTGGCCCTTCACTGGTTTACATTCAAAGACTGCTCTATTGTGAAACTATGTAAGCACTATAGACAGTTTGAAAGGCAAAATAACCAAAGAGCCCTACTCTACCATCTCACTCTGGTCTTACCTCCTCCCCTCTCCCCACATCTTCCTGATGCCTGATGGCCCCAGGCTGCCAGTACTGACTGAGTCTACACAAGAGAAACAGAGTCAGCGAGGGAGAGACCTGCCCAAGCTCATCTGAGCTGAAACAGTAGCCCCATGAATTTACCAATTCCCTTCAGGCCCCATGCTCATCCTCAAAAGATCACACCACAGCAGGGTATGGTGGTACACATCTTTAATCCCAGCACTCGGGGCAGAGGTAGGATTGCTGCAAATTCAAGGCCACCGTGAGATTACATAGTGAAATTCAGGTCAGCCTGGGCAAGAGCGAGACCCTACCTTGAGGGGGAAAAAAAAAAAAAAGACACTCTAGAGAGAATGAAGACTGATAGCTCCTGTGCTCTTTGAACATGTTAACATGCTGCCTTCTACCCACAGTGAGGAGCCAAGAGAAAGCTTAGCATTTGGTGGGCTAGAACTGAAGTGGGAGCCGGGCATGATGGCGAGCATCTTTAGTCCGAGCACTTAGGAGGATGAGGAAGGAGCATCACCATGAGTTTAAGGAGTGAGCTACAGAGCTAGAATGAGACCTTTCCTCAAAAAATAAAAAAGGAAACACGAAAAAAAAAGAAATTAAAAAAAAAAGGCCAGGCGTGGTGGCACACACCTCTAATCCCAGCACTTGGGAGGCAGACAGAGGTAGGAGGATCACTGTGAGTTCAAGGCCACCTTGAGACTACATAGTGAATTCCAGGTCAGCCTGGGCTAGAAAAACCAAAAAAATAAAAATAAAAAAGAACTGAGCTATAGTAAGACCTTGCCTCAGGGGAAAAAAAAAAAAAAAGAACTGAGTCCTGCCTGTTCTGAGATCTTAGGAAAATCACCTCTCCGGTGTCAGTACCTCCAGAAATTGAGTATAATAGAACTCACCTCAGAGAGTCGCTGGGAAGAGTGAGACATGCTCCAGGCAGGCGCTATGCACCATGCAAACCAAGCACGAACACCAACCATTGAGTCTCAGCCTTACCCGGCCAGAAGAGCACATGATCTTCCTGAGCAGAACCAGGCCAGGCCAGGGTCTCGGACTTCTGCTAACAGTCCTGTCTTACTCTGATACTCTCAAAGTCACTCACTGGACTGTCCTCCCCTCCCCCTGTCTTATTCCTTCCTTTCCCCAGGGCTCTATCTAAGCACCAGTTGCCAGGGGACAAGCCTTTGCCTTAAAGAGACACACTGGATGCCACAGGGGCTGCCCCCACATGTCTTGCCTGGGTCTGTGCCTCAGGACAAATCACCCCCATCCTAGGTTTCAGTGTCCTCATCCATGAAATGGGTTGTTAGTGTTCCAGAAATTCTGGGTTCAAGTCAGTGAGAAAACCAAGCATCACTCGGACAGGTGGAGAATTCATTTGTTTGTACTGGTGGGCTGAAGTGAATCCATGCTCCCAAATGTCTTCCGCCCTGACTTGAGGTAAGTCTGTGTCCTTTATAGGCAGTTTGACATCACCTTGGGTCTTTCACGTTATTGGTGGTCTACAAGTTTCTAAGTCAATGTAAAAGGGGAGTTAGAGCTGTCCCTGATTATTTAAAAGTTTAACTAAGGGCTGGAGGGATGGCTTAGCAATTAAGGGGCTTGCCTGCAAAGCCAAAGGACCTAGGTTTGATTTCCCAGGACCCATGTAAGCCAAATGTACAAGGTGGCGCATGTGTCTGGAGCTCATTTCCAGTGACTGAAGGGCCCTGACACACCCATTCACTGTCTGTCTGTCTCTTTCTCTCTGTCTCTGTCTCTCTCTCTCTCTCTTTCATTCAGTATCTTTCTCTCAAATACAATAAATACATTTTAAAAATATTTATGTCTCAGCTGGGCGTGGTGGCACACGCCTTTAATCCCAGCACTTGGGAGGCAGAGGTAGGAGGATTGCTGTGAGTTCAAGGCCACCCTGAGACTCCATAGTGAATTCCAGGTCAGCCTGAGCTAGAGTGAGACCCTACCTCGAAAAACCAAAAAAAAAAAAAATTATGTCTCCCCCTCCCCCCTCTCTGTCTTTCGGCTCACAAATAAATAAGTAAAATATTTTTTTTAAGGGCCAGGCGTGGGGCTTTAGCAGTTAAGGTGTTGGCCTGCAAAGCCAAAGGACCCAGGTTCGATTCCCCAGGTCCCAAGTAAGCCAGATACACAAGGGGACATATGCATCTGGAGTTTGTTTGCAGTGGCTGGAGGTCCTGCTCTCTCTCTCTCTCTCTCTCTCTCTCTCTCTGTCTGTCTCTCCTTCTTTCTCTGCCAAATAAAAATAAATAAATAAAATATATATATATATATTTTAAAAAGGGCTGGGCGTGACGGTGCACGCCTTTAATCTCAGCACTCAGAAGGCAAAGCTAGGAGGATGGCTGTGAGTTTGAGGCCACCCTGAGACTACATAGTGAATTCCAGGTCAGCCTGAGCTAGAGTGTGACCCTACCTCAAAAATCCCCCCAAATATATATATATATATATATATATATATATATATATATATATATATATATATATATATATTAGGGGCTGGAGAGATGGCTTAGCAGTTAAGGTGCTTGCCTGCTAAACCTAAGGACCCAGGTTTGACTCCCCAGGACCTATGCAAGCCAGATGCACAAGGGGGCACAAGCATCTGGAGTTTGTTTGCAGTGGCTAGAGGCCCTGGAGCACCCATTCTCTCTTTATCTGCCTCTCTCTCTCTTAAATAAAATTAAAAAAATAATATATTTTTTTAAAAAGAAAGAAAAAATAGGGGGCTGAAGATATGGCTTAGCGGTTAAAGCACTTGCCTGTGAAGCCTATGGACCCAGGTTCGGTATCCCAGTACCCATGTAAGCCAGCTGCACAAGGTGGCGCATCTGTCTGGATTTGTTTGTTGTGGCTAGAGGCCCTGGCATGCCCATTCTCTCTCCCTTTCCCTATATGCCTCTTTCTCTTAAATAAATAAAGAAAAATAGGGCTGAAGAGACGGCTTAGCAGTTAAGGCACTTGCCTGCAAAGCCCAAGGACCCAGGACCCAGGTTCAATTCTCCAGGACCCACGTAAGCCAGGTGCACAAGGAGGTGCATGCATTTGAAGTTCATTTGCAGTGACTGGAGGCCCTGGCATGCCAATTCTAATTATTTCTGACTGTCTCTCTTCCCTCTATCACTCTCTGTGCAAATAAATAAATAAAATATTTTTAAAAAATTTTGAAGTTTAAGAGAGCTGATAAGTTGTCCTTGGGGTGACTACTGTAATTCAAACATCACTCAAATGAATATTTGAGTGAAAGAGAGAATGGGTGCACCAGGACCTCTAGCTACTGCAAACAAACTCCAGATGCATACTCCATCTTGTTCATCTGGCTTACATGGGTCTGAGAAATCAAACCTGGGTCCTTTGGCTTTACAGGCAGGCACCTTAACCGCTAAGCTATTTCTCCAGCCCAGAGAAAGAGTCCTAGAGAAGCTTTTTTAAGAAAATATTTTTTAATTTATTTTTTAAATTTGAAAGAGAGGGCTGGAGGGAAGGCTTAGCAGTTTAGTCGTCTGCCTACAAAGTCAAAGAACCCAGATTCTATTCACCAGGACCCACGTTAGCCAGATGCACAAGGGTGAGCACGAGCCTAGAGTTCGTTTGCAGTGGCTGGAAGCCCTGGTGTGCCCATTCTCTCTCTCTCTCTCCTTCTTTCTCTGTCAAATAAATAAAAATAAATTATTTAAAATAGAGAGAGAAAGAGAATGGGCATGCCAGGGCCTCTAGCCATTGCAAATGAACTTCAGACATATGTGCATCTGGCTTTAGGTGTGTACTAGGGAATCAAACCTGAATCCATAGGCTTTGCAGGCAAGTGCCTTAACTGCTAACCCATCTCTCCAACCCCTGAGAAGCTTTTTTTTTTTTTTTTTTTTTTACACACAGAGAGAGAGAATTGGTGTTCCAGGGCCCCAGCCACCAGCCACTAAATTGAACTCCAGATGCTTGTGCCACCTAGTGGGCATGTGCAACCTTGCACTTGCCTCACTTTTGTGTGTCTGGCTTACGTGGCTCCTTAGGCTTTGCAGCCAAGGGCCTTAACTGCTAAGCCATCTCTCCAGCCCTGAGAAGCTATTTTGATTGAGACTCCTCACCTCTACAGTAGTGAGAATTCAGACAGGGCTGTAGAAAAACACTGTAAGATCAGTTCACTGACAGACCTGGTAACACACACCTGTAATTCCAGTGCTCCTGAGGTAGAGGTAGGAAGATCACAAGTTTGAGATCAACCTGGGCTACATAATAAAGTTCCAGGCCAGACAGGGCTACACAGCAATACTCATTCTCAAGATAAGTAAATAAATAAATATAAATAAACTGGGCATTGTGGCTTACTTGTGTAATCCCAGCTCTTGAGATGTGCAGGCATGAGAATCAGGAGTTCAGGATCATCCTCAGCTACAAATCAAGTTCAAAGCCAGACTGAGCAACATGAACCATCTCAAAAACCTAAAGCACCCCTTCAAAGCTCAGGGTGCACAGCAGGAAGGGGAGCGGAAAGGATGTAAGAGCTAGAGAGTGGGGAGGACTGCTGTGGACATGACATGGCTGTTGCCTGGGAGGCAGGGACAGGAGAATTTCCTGGAAGCTTGTGGCAAGCACAGCTTTTTACACTTAGTATTTATTTTCATGTGCTTTCTGCCGTGCTGGGGACTGAACCCAGGGCCTTGTACATGTTAGCATGCTCTCTGCTATGAAATTACACCTTGGGGGTTGGAGAGATGGTTTAGTGGTTAAGGCGTTTGCCTGCAAAGCCAAAGGACCCTAGGACCCACGTAAGCCAGATGCACAAGGGGGCGCATGCATCTGGAGTTCGTTTGCAATGGCTGGAGGCCGTGGTGCGCCCATTCTCTCTCTCTCTCTCTCTCTCCCTGCCTATTTCTGTATGTGTATATGTATATGTATGTATATATATATAGTTTTTTTTCTTTTCTTTTTTTTTTTTTTTTTGGTTTTTCTAAGTAAAATCTTGCTCTAGCCCAAGCTGACCTGAAATTCACTATGTAGTCTCAGGCTGGCCTCAAACTCAAAGCAATCCTACCTCTGCCTCTTGAGTGCTGGGATTAAAGGCATGTACCACCTTTTGTTTTGTTTTGAGGCAAAGTCTTGAACTGGCTGACCTAGAATTAGCTATGTAAACAGGCTGGCATCAAGCTTGCTGCAATCCTCCCACCTCTGCCAGAGTGTAGGGACTATGGGTGTGGTATCCACCCTTTAAGAGAGATTTTATTTAAGAAAGGGATTTTTAAAATTTTTTATTTATTTGAGAGCAACAGACAGAGAGAGAAAGAGAGAGAGGGAGGATGGGTGCACCAGGGCCTCCAGCCACTGCAAACGAACTCCAGATGCATGCACCACCTTGTGCATCTGACCTAAATGGGTACTGGGGAATCGAGCCTTGAACCGGGGTCCTTAGGCTTCACAGGCAAGTACTTAACCACTAAGCCATCTCTCCAGCCCGGGATTTTTTTTTTAATTTTATTTATATATTTGAGAGAGAAAAAGAATCAGAGAGAGAGAAAGGGTACGCCAGGGCCTTTGGCCACTGCAAATGAACTCCAGATGCATGCACCACATTGTGCATCTGGTTTACTTGGGTCCTGGGGAACCAAACTTGGGTTCTTTGGATTTGTAGGCAAGCGCCTTAACCGCTAAGCCATCAGAGAGATTTGCTTTGCTTTGTTTTGAGATAGGATCTCATGTAGCGCAAGCTGTCCTTGAACTCAATATGTAGCTAAGGATGATCTTGAACTCCTGATCCCCTGCCTCCACCTCTCAAATGCCGGCACAAACCACCACACTCAGGCATCTTAAATTAGTAGGTCGTTAGGTTGTTGTTTTGTGTTTTGATGTTTCTTCCTTGTGCATGCCAGGCAAGCCCTCTCCCACTCAGCTTGATCATCAGCCCTTCTGGGCGATTTCTTAAAGCTGAGGATTAACAGGGCAATACAATCCCTTTGCCCTACAAACCCTGAGCTCTGAGTCACGCCCTTGCCCAGCCGGGCACAGGACTGCAGCTCTACGTCTCGTCACAGCCAGTCCTTCTGGACCAGACAAGGTCCACTTCAGGCCCGCCCCTGCCTTCCGCGCCCCATCCATGTTTTCCCGCCGTTGCTGGTTCCCTGGACCCGGCGGCGGGCCGGTTGTCAGCTCCGCCCTGCGCCACGCCCCCCCTTCCAAGATGCAATCAGCTTCGTCCTACGACGCGGCTCAGGCCCCGCCTGCCTCCCGGGTCAGCCCTGGCCACGCCCCCTCCCGGGCAGCGCCGCTGGCCACGCCCGGGCCCCGCCCGATCCCGGCTCAGCCCAGGCCCGGGCCCGGCGCGCGGAGCTCGCAGCCATGGCTGTCAGCGCCGAGGGCTCCCGAAGGAAGGAGCGCATCCTCTGCCTGTTTGACGTGGACGGGACCCTCACGCCGGCTCGCCAGGTAGGATCCTGATGATCGGAAGCTCCCGCCGGGCGTCACGCGGGCAGCCGAGGGCACGGGTGGGGGCCCTCCAGCGGCGTGACCGTGCCACCCACCGCGACCTAGTGTGCAGTGTGCAGCGCTACCGGCCCCCTGCCATGGAAGCGATTGGGGACCCAGGGCCCCCCACGCCGCAGCCCTCCGGGTGTCACGGCCCGCGTGCTTCCTGGGAGGAGGAGTGTGTGGGCGAGGACCTGGGTCGCCCCGCCCCCATCCCAGGACGCCCCCGCCTCCCCATCCGAGTCTCCCACCCCATTTCAGCCTCAGGTTGCAGCACTAGTCCCAAGCTCACGTCTGAACCTGGCATTCCAGGCAGAACTTGGTGGGCACCCAAGCGTCAGAGTCGCCCTCCGGTGGGGGCAAGAAGGTCTCGAGAGGAGCCTGGCCACCCCGACATTTACAGGCCTGGGCTGGGTTGTTTCCTCAAGCCTCTCACCGGCTTTACCGGGGGTTGACTCCAACCTCGGCTCCGCACTGTATTTCTCCCTTTTGCCCTCATCCTGGGTAAATGCTCACACCCACCCTCACCAATCGGATGCGTGAATAAGCAGGCTTCATTGGTGCCCAGCCTGCACTTTTCAGTGCGGGGGTGAGAGGCAGGGATCACTGGAAGGCTTTCCCAGTGCAGGAGCCGTGGTGCTGTTCCTGGGCAGAAGCTGACCAGAAGCCAGGTCTTAGCCTCTCAGTGCCCCTTCCCTGTCCTAAAGTGAAATTGCCCCAGGGTTTGCAGAAAGAATTAGCCATGCCAACCTCTAGCATCGAGTGAATCAGGCAGGAAGATGCAGGACTGGCGAGAGGGCGCTCCCAACCTAGGCTTGCCTCCCTTTTGCTGCACTAACATGGCCGGAACGGGAACTGGCTGGTGGCTGCCAGGCCCTTACGATCAGCATTTTTCAAAGCTAATTTTTAATGGTGCACTAGCCCACAAGCACATTCTGCAGGCTCTTCCCACCCACCCAGAAGTTCCTAACGATCTTTCTGACCCCTCTTCCACAAGGTTCCCTGAGCCTTGACTGGCAAGATAGAGATCTGATTTAGTGTTGCTCTCTCTGTAGCCTCTGGATCTGTTTTGATGAGCTTTGAGTGACCACAGTGTCCGTTGACATCTCCCTGAAATTGGTTTTCAGGCAAACAGTGAGAGCAGTGTTCATATCACCACTTCCTCTGTAGTGGCTTCTGTGCTCAGGCAGGTGAGGCAGAGGTGACCCATCTATTGGTAGACAGTCAGCTCTCTTCTTTCCTTTTTTCTTTTTTTTTTTTGGTTCTCCGAGGTAGGGTTTCACTGTAGCCCAGGCTGACCTGGAATTCAGTATGTATTCTCAGGGTGGCTTTGAGCTTGCGGCAATCCTCCTACCTCTGCTTCCCAAGTGCTGGGATTAAATGCATGTGCCACCACGCCTGGCTCCTGACTTTTTTTTTTTTTTTTTTTTTTTGAGGTAGGGTCTCACTCTGGCCCAGACTGACCTGATATTCACTATGTAGTCTCAGGGTGGCCTCAAACTCACAGTCCACCTACCTCTCTGCCTCCCGAGTGCTGGGATTAAAGGCGTGTGCCACCATGCCTGGCATGGGTTCTGACTTTAATTAAGAATGCTCAGGCTTCCTGTCACAGGTCCAGGTAGAACGTGGGCTTCATGGGTACTGAGCACTAAGTGAGGTTAAGTAGAAATCACAGACTTTCTGACAACCAGCATCCTTGTCTTCTCCCACTTCAGAAAATCGACCCTGAGGTATCCGCCTTCCTGCAGAAGCTTCGAAGCAGGGTGCAGATAGGGGTGGTGGGCGGCTCTGACTACTCGAAGATCGCTGAGCAGCTGGGGGATGGGGATGAAGGTAAGGTGGGAGCAGATGCATCTGTGCCACCTCAGGGGAGGTCATAGGGGTGGAGCTGGGAGATGCCAGGTACCGTCAAACACCTACTCTTGGGGATGGAGAGATGGCTTAGCAGTTAAGGCACTATCCTACAAAACCTAAGGACCCAGGTTCAATTCCCCAGTACCCACGTAAAGCCAGATGTACAAGGTGGTGCATGTGTCTAGAGTTCCTTTTTATTTATTTATCTATGAGAGAGACAGAGAGGCAGATAGAGAATGGGTGCACCAGGGCCTCTAGCCACTGCAAACGAACTCCGGACACATGTGCCGCCTTGTGTATCTGTCTTATGACGGGTACTGGGGAATCCAACCTGGGTCCTTAGGCTTCGCAGACAAGCACCTTAACTGCTAGGCCATCTCTCTAGCCCTTTTAAAATGTTTTTTGATATAGGGCCTCTCTCTAGCCCAGGCTGACCTGGAATTCTCAGGGTGGCCTCAAAACTCATGATGATCCTCCTACCTCTGCCTCCTGAGTGCTGAGATTAAAGGTGTGTGCCACCACACCCAGCAGAGAGAGAAGAGGCACACCAAAGCTTCTAGCCATGAACTCCAGATGCAAGCGCCACTTTCAGCATCTGGCTTTATGTGGATACTGGGGAATTGAACTCTGGTCATTAGGCTTTGCAGGCAAGCACCTTAACTGCTGAGCTATCTCTCCATCCCCAAGTAGCTAATTTTTCACAGTGAAGACTGAAGTCATTCAGGACGTTTGGGTCCTAGAACCCTTAGTTTCATCTCATTGGCAGAAGGTGTCCCCTGTTCCTCAAACCAGAAATTTCCTTGAATTTTCCCTTTCCCCATCCTCATACTTTTCATCTGTCCGTGGATCCATTTCTACCACATACCATAGTCTAGGTGATCACGACCTGTCATCTAGATTCTTCAGAACATCTTGGCCATTCCTCCCCCTGTCTCCCCTACTCCCTCCACTTCAGCTGCTGCTTGTGCTGAAAAGTGCTCTGTGAAGCCCAGCTGGAGATCCGAGTGACTGGCTGAAAAGGGCCAGTCTCCATCCAGGCAGAACTGTGGGAACACAGTGCACATGACGCCCTCTGTTGGGCACTCCCGGAAGTCTTCCAGAGGAGGGAGCTGAGTGAATCTAGGAGGATGCCTGAGGAAGGACACTAGGGGGAGGGTGACGGCCTAGAGAAATGACCGGCTTGTATGAGAGAAAAACTGCAGAAGGAGAGACCAGTTCAGGGTGGGACAGGTGGGCTCTGAATGCTACACCAACCAGCATGGGCTTCAGCCCCTCTCCTGTGTCTGGAGTGATAACAGGACCTGGACACATGCTCTTTCTTTCTCCCCTGGCTTCTCCACGGCCCCCAAGTCATCGAAAAGTTTGATTACGTATTTGCTGAGAATGGGACAGTACAGTACAAGCATGGACGGCTGCTCTCCAAGCAGGTTAGTGTCCTGGGATTAGTTGGAACACCCCACTCACTTTCCATATTGGGACAGTACAGGGCTGCCTGTGTCCTGGGGGGATGCCTCAGCGAGAACCTCGTGTCCTTCCACAGACCATCCAGAACCACCTGGGTGAGGAGCTGCTGCAGGACCTGATCAACTTCTGCCTCAGCTACATGGCCATGCTCAGACTGCCCAAGAAGCGGTGAGGCCCCGCCAGCCTGGGTCCCAGAACCCGGGGCCCAAGGGAAAGAAAGCGGGAGTTCCTGACAAGGAGACTCTGACCTTTTCTTCTTTCACAGCCGGGGTTGACAAGTGTTCTAGCCCCTGAGCCACACTGGCAGGCCCAGGCCCCTGACTTATTCGTGGGTAGATACTGTCCCCTATGAAGCCCAGGGGACTGTGGCTCCAGATAAGGCAGGGTTTGAATCCGCACCATTCTCTTCTCCTTGGCTTCCCTCCTCTGTCGCCCTCCCCCGACAGTGGCACGTTCATCGAGTTCCGGAATGGCATGCTGAACATCTCACCCATCGGCCGCAGCTGCACCCTGGAGGAGCGGATGGAGTTCTCTGAACTGGACAAGGTGCCACCCATTGAGCAAATGTAGGCCTGTGGACCCTCAGTTACTCGGCCTCTCTGAGCCTTATTTTCTCATCAGTGAAATGGGTTGGGGAGAGTTCTGATTGAACCCACACGTGGGCATTTACTGTGTGTCATGGCTATAGGCACATTGGCCTCTTTTTTTTTTTTTTGTCTGTTTTTTGTTTTTTGAGGTAGCGTCTCACTCTGGTCCAGGCTGACCTGGAATTCACTATGTAGTCTCAGGGTGGACACTGGCCTCTTTCTGTTACTGGTTGCTACTGGTTATCCCTTCCTAATGACCTGCACCACCAGCCTCTACTGACCCAAGCCAACACCTACATACCTTTGCTTCCCTCCCACCCACCCACTCACCAGGGTCCAACAGCTCCTGTTCCTTCAGCCTCCAGAGCCAGTCTGTCATCTGTCTATCTACAAAGCTTAGACCCTGTTCATGCCACCATCTTTTCTCCCAAGTCCCTTTCCTCTGTACCCTACTCCCTGATTACCAGCCTTCCTTTGGGAACTTTGTTTTCTGAGGTAGGGTTTCACTCTAGCCCCGGCTGGCCTGGAATTCATTATGTAGTCTCAGGCTGGCCTTGAACTCACAGTGATCCTCTTACCTCTGCCTCCCCAATGCTGTGATTAAAGACGTGTGCCACCATTCCCAGCCAAAAATTTTTGTTTGTTTTCAAGGTAGGTCTCACTCTAGCCCAGGGTGACCTTAAATTCACAGTGATCCTACTACCTCTGCCTCTCGAGTGCTGGGATTAAAGGTGTGCGTCACCATGCCCGGCCATTCAAAGATATTAAAAAAAAATTATTGGCTGGGCATGGTGGTGCACGCCTTTAACTCTAGCACTTGGAAGGCAGAAGTTGGAGTATCACCATGAATTTGAGGCCACCCTGAGGCTACTTAGTGAATCCCAGGTCAGCCTGGACTAGAGTGAGACCGTACCTTAAAAAAAAAAAAAATACATTTATTGGGATGGAGAAATGGCTTAGCTGTTAAGACACTTACCTGTGAAGCCTAAGGTCCAAGGTTCAATTCCCCAGAACCCACATAAGCCAGATGCACATAGTGGCGCATGCATCTGGAGTTTGTTTGCAGTAGCTACAGGTCCTGACTCGCCCATTCTCTTTCTCTCTCTCATATAAATAAATAAAGTAGTTATTTTTTATTTGAGAGACAAAGAGAGAAAATGGGTGCACCAGTGATTCCTGTCACTGCAAATGAACTCCAGATGCATGTGCCACTTTCTGCATCTGGCTTTATATGGGTACTGGAGAATCGAACTCAGGTCATCAGGCTTTCAAGCCAGCACCTTTAACCACTCAGCAGTTTCTCCAGCCCCATTATTTGTTGTTGTTGTTGTTTATTTTTACTTGAGAGCGACAGACAGAGAGAGAAAGAGGCAGATAGATAGAATAGGCTCACCCATTTCCCCAGGACCCACGTTAGCCAGATGCACAAGGGGGCGCACGCATCTGGAGTTCGTTTACAGAGGCTGGAAGCTCTGGCGCGCCCCTCTTTCTCTCTCTCTCTCTCTCTCTCTCTCTCTCTCTCTCTCTCTCTCTGTCTCCTCTCTGTCACTCTCAAATAAATAAATAAACAAAAAAAAATTTAGAATAGGCTCGCCAGGGCCTCCAGCCACTGCAAACAAACTCCTTGTGCATCTGCCTTATG
Source organism: Dipus sagitta (assembly GCA_036346955.1). NCBI lineage: Eukaryota > Metazoa > Chordata > Mammalia > Rodentia > Dipodidae > Dipus > Dipus sagitta. The sequence goes on along the minus strand of CM070777.1, from coordinate 276,942 downwards.
TGAGTCCTGGAGAGTTGAACCCAGATCCTTTGGCTTTGCAGGCAAACACCTTAACCACTAAGCAATCTCTCCAGTCCCCCATTATTTTTTTTAATACTTTTTCTTGGGGGGGGGTTCAAGGTAGGGTCTCACTATGGTCCGGGCTGACCTGGAATTAACTATGTTGTCTCAGGGTAGCCTCGAACTCATAACGATCTCCTAACTCTACCTCCCAAGTGCTGGGATTAAAGGTGTGCGCCACCACACCCAGCTTCATCATTGTTTTTGAAACAGTGTCTGGCTGTGTAGTTCAGGCTGGCCTAGAACTTACCATGTCTCCTAGGATAGCCTGACACAGCATTCCTCCTACCTCAGCCTCCTGAGTGCTGGGCTTATTATAGGTGTACACCCATTATGCCTGCCTGCCTGCCCTGAGATGTTTTGAAATGAATAAACAGATATCATTGCTCCGATTCTATTGATGTGGAAACCAAGGCTCAGAGGGGAAGTGACACCCCAGGTCACTTAGGGAGGTTGTTGGCCAAATGCCCTCTGCTGCTTCCCTGACATTGGGTGGGTCAACAGTACGTCTTATCACAGGCTGGCATGGGGCGGGGTGGGGGAAGCTGAGGTATGGCTGGCACACCGTAACTCTAATCCTATTTGTGATTGTGGGACATGGACATTCCTGATCATATGTGTGTTAAATCTCCATTCCTTCAGTCTGGGAGTGGGAGGGATAGACGGACAGACCATAAACTCCTTTAGATGAGGACCCTGAAACCAAGGGGTAACTGAAGAGCTCAAAGTTTCCATGGACCACTGAGAGTAGGCTTGATGCAGGATGTAATGCAGTGACCAGCCTATCAGCTGAAGAGGGGAAGTGCAGGCCCCTCCAACCCTGGGCCCCATGGAAGCATTTCATCAGAGCTGGGGCATCAATCCCTGCGCCTAAAGAGCCTCTCTGGTGTCATATCGCCTTCCTCTGCGTCTCAGCCCTGCCTGATCTGACTCAAGGCATTATTCAGCACTACTCCCATTCCCAGAAGTCAGTGGCCCTTGGTCCTCCAGGGTGTGTCAGATACCACCGCAGCCTGGTTACAGGCCCTCTGAGCTCAGTGTTCTGGTGACCTCACTGCTGCTTCAGCCAAACGGTGTCAGCTCATTCGTCTCTGTTCCCACCCGTGTTGCTGGCTCCCACTAACCCAGCAGCCAAGAGGTCTGACTCAGTTGGTTTGTATGTTGCACTGCCCTCCAGGCCCGGCCTGCCCCTTCGCCCATGTGGGCCCAGCAGAATCAGGGCCAGATATCTGTAGAGGTGCTGCTGAGCAGTACTGTTCTGGGCTCTTCTCCCCCACCAACAGAAAACAAGTTGTGGCTCGGCATGTTGCCACTTTCCTGAGCCCCAGTCATCACTTACAGGGCTTTCCTTCCCAACTCCTCACTTCTGGTACCAAAGCCACAGTGCCCTGTGAGTCCTACCCTGAGGTGGGCACCGTGACTTGGGGCTCAGACGACCCTGTCCTCTCCACCTTTCTTGTGCCTCCACACCGGCATTGGCAGCGGTCACTAACTATGCATCCAGGCCCCAGCTCTGCCACTGGGGCGAGAAATCCTTCAGCCCCACCTGGGCTGTGGCCCTGTCTGTAAAGTCGGGGCTAGCTCCTCACTGGTCAGTGAGCTGGCATCAGCTGTATGCCTGGTACAAACAGGCTTTCACCCTTCCCTCTGCAGAAGGAGAAGATCCGAGAGAAGTTTGTGGAAGCCCTGAAGACAGAGTTTGCTGGCAAGGGGCTGAGGTTCTCCCGAGGTACGTCCTCCTGTCGTGACCCTGGAAGGCCTGGCAGAGGAGCCCCACTCGGGCACAGCAGGGACACTGTATTTTTAATTAATTTGTTTGCTTTTGTTTTTTCGAGGTAGGGTCTCGCTCTAGCTCAGGCTAACCTGGAATTCATTATGTAGTCTCAGGGTGGACTTGAACTCATGGTTATCCTCCTACCTCTGCCTCCTGAGTGATGGGATTAAAGGCGTGCACCACCATGCCCAGCAGGGATACCACATTTACCCATGTCCCAGTTTGTTTATTTTTCGAGATAGGGTCTCTCTAGCTGACCTAGAATTCACTCTGTAGTCTCAAAGGGTGACGTTGAACTCATGGCTGTTCCCCTCTTCTGCCTCCCAAGTGCTGGGATTAAAGGCATATGCCATCGTGTCTGGCTCCATGTCCCAGTTTTACCCACCTCACTAAATGTGCCATGCCCTCCCAATGCTTAGTTCTTCCCCTAGCCCTTCCAAACCCAACACACTAGCAAGTCCTGGGCTCTGCAGAAGCATCTGGAAGCCGACTTTGCTCACCTCTGCCGTCAGCAGCTCCTCCAAGGTTGTAGCTGACCTAACACAGTTGATTGACAGTGACCAGAGGGAAGGCCAGCTGCCAGGGTCACTTAGAACCTGCAGTTGTGTCACACTTTTGCTCAGAGCCCCCATGTACCCCAGTTGTGGCTTTTTCTCTACTCAGTGTCACCTGGGGTGTCTTTGGCCAGCCTGCCTGGGTGAGCCCAACCTTGCTCTTAGATGGTCTTTTTTGTTTCCCATTTGAATAGGACCTTAAAGATCCTGGGTTTGTCCTGGGCCCTGTGCCTGGGCTAAGCAGCTCTCAGGGCTGCTGAATAAACGGTACCTTAGAATCAGGCACATACCTGCAATCCTAGCACTTGGGAGGCAGAAGCAGGAGGATCAGGAGTTCAAGTCCAGAGTAGGCTATATAAGACCCTATCTCAAAACAAACTTTTGTTTTGTTTTGTTTTTGTTTTTCAAGGTAAGGTCTCACTACCCTAGGCTGACCTGGAATTCACTATGTGGTCTCAGGCGGGCCTCAAACTCATAGCAATCCTCCTACCTAGGCCTCCCAAGTGCTGGGGTTAAAGGCGTGCACCATCTGACTAAAAACAAACTTTTTATTGTTGTTTTTTCAAGGTAGGGTCCCACTGTAGCCCAGGTTGATCTGGAACTCACTCTGTGGTCCCAGGCTGACCTCGAACTCGTTGTAATTCTCCTACTTCTGCCTCCCAAGTGCTGGGATTAAAAGCATGTGACATCACACCCAGCTCAAAACAAAGTTTAAAGGGTTCCTTGCCCAAGATCACCTGAGAGCGGCTCTGCTGCCAGCCTTCCAGGACTAAAGCACAGCCCCCATCCCACAGGAGGCATGATCAGCTTCGATGTCTTCCCCGAGGGTTGGGACAAGCGCTACTGCCTGGACAGCCTGGACCAGGACAGCTTCGACATCATCCACTTCTTCGGGAATGAGACCAGTCCTGTGAGTGTGGCCCTGCCCCTGAGCACAAACCCAAAGCACATGAGTTCAAGGCCAGGACACGGGGCAACAGAACAGACATCTTGGGGTCCTCCTTGAAGACAGCCAGTGCTCACTAGTCCCATTATACAAATTGGAAGGCTGGGGCCCCGAGAAAGAGAGCTGGACACTTGTTCCGTGTCACACAGCAAGTCCAGGCAGTTCTGACAGGCCTGGAAGTAGGTGGTTTGGTTCTAAAGTGGGTCAGCTATGGAGGGGCCAATAGAAGGAGGGCCTCCCATGCCTGGGTGGCTGTTGGGCACCTATTGCTGACGTCACCTAAGTGTATGGCTTCTCTGTTATTCCTCTGAACACAGGGTGGTAACGACTTTGAGATCTATGCTGACCCCCGGACCGTTGGCCACAGTGTGGTCTCCCCTCAGGACACAGTGCAGCGGTGCCGAGAGCTTTTTTTCCCAGAGACAGCCCATGAGGCATGATGGTACTCACGCCTGACCACTGTGATTTCCAAAGAGCTCCACCCACGCCCGAAGAAAGACCCATGGAGTATCAGGGTTCTCTTTCTGTATCCCAGAATGCTGCTTCCTGTGAGCCACTGCAGTGCTCCTCCACACAGGACCAGGGTCTGTGTGACAACCGTCCCCAGTCAGTTGGCTCCTGATGAAACTGAATCTCGTCCTCTGCCCTTACGGCTCTGGACACAGATATTGCTGGTTTGGATCAGCACGAGTGCCCCTCTTCCCTGGGGGTAGGCATCCGTATATATGATATGAAGCCTGCCCGCCCACCCACCTGCTATGGTCACATGAAAGGCAGGGGGTGGGAAATGGGCACTTTTCAGGAGACTTTATGTCACAGATATTAAAGTTCCCAGCATAAGGTATGGTGTCGGATGTGTAAGTCTAAAGGTACAGTGGCCACAGTTACATGCTGTTAGGGCCACCACTTTGCAGGCCTCAGGTCACACAGGTGATCTTGGATCCATTGAAGCCCCAAACATGGACTGGTGTGCTGTGTCCTTCCTCAGCCCCTTCCTTGTGGACCCTTGACAGACAGGGAGCTATGGGCCAAGGGGGGTCACAGTTGAGTTTATTGCCAGTGTTAGGAAAGGTAGGGAGTCTGTGGCTGGAGGAGTCTGGGGAGGATTTCTGTCCGGGCACTGCAGAGCCCAAGACCAGGGAGGAGAACTGCTGCCCTCTGCCACCTAGGCAGCCCTAGGCTGATGCCTAAAGGTGACCTGTTCATAGGAGGGTAGGGTGGAGCTCCAGGGTCTTCCTCTACCAATAAACCCCGTGCCAAGCCGGCCAGGGAGTCCTGAAGTCATGTTCCTCAGGGACAGGCCTTGTTGGAGAAGCCTAGCTCACAGTGGACCCTTGACACTGTGGGGTGTTGGCCAACACACCCCTGGGCCCCTGGTCTCTGTGTGATGGGTATTGGGACAGGGATGGATGCAGGTACCACGCTGACTCTATCCTGTGATCTTGGGGCACCTATAAGGCCACCTAACCAGTCACTGATGCCCTCGTCCTGGGCAGTTGAGCCATCAGTTTACTTGTAGACTGGATCTCAGGGTCACTGTCCTGACGGCCCTCCCTGAGCCTGTGATCCCATATACCCTTTCCACCAGGAATGGACTCTGGATAAGATAAGATAAACATCTTGGTCCCAAAGAGACTCCAGGTGAGAGGGACAGTCACATACTAGGGATGGGTACGATTAGGGCCATCTCAGCTGCTGGCCTATCAGGGGCTTGAGTGAGCCACCATCCTGAAGCTCTGGAAAGAGGGTCTGCTTTGGGGGTTGCAAGGCCAGTGCTGTTGTCTCAGGCTGAGGTGCCTTGGCCTGGCCTTTTCTGAGAGGACATGTCCTGGTCCTTCGCTGTATCCTCAGCTGCTGTCAAGGCCAGGCACCAGGCAGAACAGAACATCCACTGAGTTTGTAAGTCAGGATGGAGGTGATGGCTCCCCATCTCACCTTATGAGGAGGGAATGAGGGTTCACAGAGCCACTGCCAGGCTGAGGAGAGGGGACACTGGCCTACAGAACATGAATCCCCAAATCCCCTTCTGCCCTCAAACCTCTCTTGCCTGCCCCTCCAGTGTGCTACTGAAAGAGTGGAAGCAGGAAGGTGGGCTGGGGGGAATCATGGGCTTTCGTATTCTGCCCTCTTCCCCTACCTAAAGCTGGAGCCCCCCCCCCCAAGCGTTTACAGGCCTGGCTTCTAAGGGAAAGGGTCCAGGCCATGCAGACACCCTGGTCCAGGACAAGAGACAGGAGACAAGCAGAATCTGGCTGGGGACAGCAGTGAGGAGAGCAAGCTCAGAGGAGGGTGTCCCCATGAACCTGACACAGGCTCATCAAGGCTTAATCAATATGTGGACAGTGGGCAGGAGGGGGAGAGGGTCCTGTGTGTATGTGGCAGGGTCAGGAGGAAAGAGAGTCGGGCCACGCAGGGCTGATGGCCTCCCCTCTGTCCAGCCTCCTGCCAGCTTGCACAACAGTCACAGGTGGGTTGAGGCACACACTCACGGCCACAAGCACAGACAGTAGACAGACAAGTACACTGAGGCCGCCCTCCCCATGGGAATCCCCCCACCTAGGATCCCACGATCTGGCCGGACCACGTCTCGTGGGGAGTATGGGGGGCCAACTGGGTGAGCACCACCTCCACGGCCTGGAACTTTTGGTTCTTGGGTGGGATGGGGCACATCTTGTAGGTCACCTCATCACCTTCCACTGGCACATACTCTCCTTCGATGCTGTTGAGCAGAAGAGAGGGGTTAGTGCAACAGCAGGCCCAGTCCCCAGACTCCACTCAAGACTGTGTCCTCAGCCTCACTGGGCCAGGCAAGCCTATGCCAGCTTCACTTCCCAGACCCTCAGTCTTCTAGGCTATAAAATGGGACTCCTAGGCAGTATCTCCCTCTCTTTGGGGATTGAGATGTAAAAGGTGGGCTGGAGAGCTGGCTTAGCGGTTAAGGCATATGCCTATGAAGCTTAAGGACCCAGGTTAAATTCTCCATGTCTCATGTAAGCCAGATGCATATGGTGGCGCATGCAGCTGGAGTTCGTTTGCAGTGGCTAGAGGCCCTGGTGTGCCCATTCTCACTGTCTCTCCCTTTCTCTCTGTCTCTAATAAATAAAAATAAATCTAAAAACAAAAGGTGATATAAAAGGTCACAAGAAGGTTCTTGAGGTGCTAAGGAAATTGGGGGCCTCCCCAGTCGTGGTTGGGACCTATCTAGACCCTACACTCCCCCTCCTTTCCTACCTACACAAAGGCCCCTCTCAGGATGAGACCCAGAAGCAGGCCTAACCTCAGGAACCCAAGATTCTGGAAAAGAACCCCAGAGCCCCACCAGTTGTTGTCAGGGCTTCTGAGGTCTGTGAGCTTGTCCTCACCTTGTCCCAGTCTGCTTCCTCCCCCAACACCTGAGGGAGAAGACCCAGGCAGCTAGGGGAAAGACCTGGAGATGCTGTTCGAGGTATTGCAGGGCGCAACCAAAAACAGGAAGATCAAGAAGACTCACTCGGATACGTGCACGAAGATGTCCTCAGAGCCATTCTCAGGAGTGATGAAGCCATGGCCCTGTGAGCGTGAGAACTGCTTACAGACGCCTTTGAACACAGGACCAGCTGAGGCTCGGGCTGTCCTGGGGATAGGGTAGAGGGATTGGTGCTATGGCCTGGGGAGTCCCCTCCTGGACCCCGACTCTCCTGCACCCTGCCTTTAGAGCCTGGTTTGGGATTTCAGGGAGCCAGAAACCACAGTCATGTTACCTAGGCCCTCACAGCATCCCCATTGGACAGAGAATAAGATAGGCTTAAAGAGGGTTACTGGCTCTCCCCAATGTCTCTCAAGATGGCACTATAGAGAGACTCCTGCCTGACTCCTTGCCAGTGGCCTTCCCTGAATAGCAACTTCCCTTCCAGATACTATTTGGGCTAAAAAGGATCCTGATTGTAAGATTTCTGAGTGCACGTCAGGATATAGCACTTGCCTAGCATAAGCAATTTCTAGCGCCAACAATTAATAATACTCTGTTGCCAGGCATGGTAGCATTTACCTTTACTCCCTGCATGTTAGATTAAGAAAGGGGATCAACATGAGTTCAAAGCCCAAATTCAAGCTCCTAGCCACTCATGTAAACCAGGCGCAAAAGCTGGCACAGGTGTCTGGTGTTTTTTTTGCAATAACAAGAGGCCCTGGCTTGCGCACACGTACATACATACACACACAAATAAATTTTAAAAAGCCTTCCTTTGGCCAAACATGTCTTCCTGTGGCTCACCACAAGCCCTATCCCTTAAAGACCCAGGGCTATTCCACCAAAAACACTCAAGTTCTTTCTTCGCCTGACACATTTCCTAGAGTTAGGATGTCCTCTTTCCCTGTTAGCCCCAGGCTGGGTCCTTAACCCAACCCCTACCAGGTGGTAAGGGATGGTATCCAAATTCCCTCGCTTGTAAGCAGCTTGTAAACTGGGACATTTTGTTATTCATCTCTGAACACCTGGTCAGGAGTTCAGTAAACTATTATTTTATTTTATTTTATTTATTTATTTATTTTGATTTTTCAAGGTAGGGTTTCATTCTAGTCCAGGCTGACCTAGAATTCATCGTGTAGTCTCAGGGTGGCCTTAAACTCACAGTGAGCCTCCTACTTCTGTCTCCCAAGTGCCAGGATTAAAGGCGTGCACCACCACACCAAGTAGTTTTTGTGGAACAAGAGAATAAGCATGCTTGCTGGGTGCTGGTTGTGTCTCTATGGAAGTGAGCCAGCTTCTTCTGACCTGATGGAACTTCTGCTGAATCTGTAAGCCTGAATGAAATAAAACCCTGTTTACCCCACTAAGAAAGAAAGAAAGGGCTGGAGAGATGGCTTAGTGGTTAAGGCGCTTGCCTGCAAAGCCAAAGAATCCCAGTTCGACTCCCCAGGACCCACATAAGCCAGATGCGCAAGGGGGCACATGCATCTGGAGTTCGTTTTCAGTGGCTGGAGGCCCTGACATGCCCATTCTCTCTCTCTCCCTACCTACCTGCCTATTTCTGTATCTCTCTCTCTCTCAAATAAGTAAATTAAATTAAATAAATTTTTAAAATATTAATTTAAAGAAAGAAAGAATGGCTGGGTGTGATGGCCACCCAGAGACTACATAGTGAATTCCAGGTCAGCCTGGGCTAGTACAAGACCCTACCTCAAAAAACCAAAACAAAGAAGAAGACTGAAAGTCCCATAGCACCCCAGTCCTTGGAGGGGCAGGATGGCCTGGCTCAGCTCTGTCCTGTGGAAAAGTCACGGAACCTAGGGGTGGGGCAGGTACTCACGCTGAATAAGTCCTGGTCCGTTTGGTAGGCAGAGGGCTGGGCAGATCCCGAGGAGAAATGCCACCCCTTTCCCAGACTCTGCTGCCCTCCCTGTGGAAGGGGAAAGTGGGCCAAACAGGAGATTTGGGAGAGTGCAGGGGTGGCACCACTGGAGGGGATGTTGGCTCTGATGTCATGGTGGGGCCAGCCGGAGAGCCTGGCGGGCTCTGGGGCACAGGGACCAGTGAAGGACTAGGATGTCCTATCGGGCAGGGCCTGGCCTGGCCCTGCTCAGCGGCCTCACCAGCTACAGGCTCCGTCTGTAAGGAGGAGAGAGAGACACAGGTAAGTACAGTTAGAGGACAGTTCTGGACACAAGTCAGGAAGGCTGTTGCATCCTCACAAAATGATTTCCTGACTTCCAGTCAGTAATGGCCCCTGCCTACCTCATTGTCCTCATCAGAAAGACAAAAAAGTAGGTGAAGCCAGGCGTGGTGGCGCATGCCTTTAATCCCAGCACTGGGACACAGAGGTAGGAGGATCACTGTAAATTCAAGGCCTGCCTGAGAATTCTACAGAGTAAATTCCAGGTCAGCCTGAGCTTGAGTGACACCCTACCTTGGAAAAAAAAAAAATTCGAGTGCTATGTGTGAAGCCCTTGATTCAATCCCCAGCCCAAATATATATCTATATCTATCTCTAGGCACTCAGCCTGGACTAGAGTGAGACCCTACCTCAAAAAACTTAAAAAAGAGCCAGGCATGGTTGTGAACACTTTTAATCCCAGCACTTGGGAGGCAGAGTTAGGAGGATCACTGTGAGTTGGAGGCCACCCTGAGAATACACAGTGAGTTCCAGGTCAGCCTGTGCTAGAACGAGACCCTACCTCAAAAAAAAAAAAAAAGAAACTTTTAAAAAATCAAGACCTGTTTTAGAACCTCTAAATCCTTGGGTTTGCAGATTAATTTAGATTCCAAGGGTCTCAAAACTGGAGCATATGCTGAACAAGAGCTAGAATAAACGTTAGCTGTTTCAAAATTCATAGCCCTGGGGGCCAGAGAGATTGTTCAGTGGTTAAAACTTTTTGTTGTTTTGTTTGTTTGTCTTATTTTGCTTTGTTTTTCAAGGTAGGGTTTCACTCCAGTCCAGGCTGACCTGGAATTCACTGTGTAGTCTCAGTAGCCTTGAACTCACGGTGACCCTCCTACCTCTGCCTCTCAAGTGCTGGGGTTAAAGGCATGTGCCACCACGCATGGCTAAAACTTTTTGTTTGTTTGTTTGTTTTGTTTGTTTTTCGAGGTATGGTCTCACTCTGGCTCAGGCTAACCTGGAATTCACTATATGTAGTCTCAGGCTGGTCTGGATTAAAGGTGTGTGCCACCACACCCAGCTAAAACTTTTTTTTAATATTTTTATTTATTTATTTGAGAGAGAGAGAAACAGAGGCAGATATATAGAGAGAATGGGCACACCAAGGCCTCTAGCCACTGTAAATGAACTCCAGACACATGTGCCACCTTGTGCATCTGGCTTCTGTGGGTCCTGAGGAATCAAACCTGGGTCCTTTGGCTTCACAGGCAAGCACCTTAATCGCTAAGCCATCTCTCAAGCCCTAAAACTTTTTTGTTGTTGTTTTGTTTTTGGTTTTTGGTTTTTCAAGGTAGGGTCTTAGTCAATAATCTTTTTGTTTTTTTAAATAGGTTTCACTCCAGCCCAGACCTGGAATTCACCACTATGTAATCTGGGGGTAGCCTTGAACTCATTGCAATCTTCCTACCTCTGCCTCCACCACACCTGGCTTTCAGTCAACACTCTTGACTTTTGTTTTTTTTGTTTTGTTTTGTTTTTTCAAGGCAGGGTCTCACTTTAGCTCAGGCTGACCTGGAATTCACCGTCATCTCAGAGTGGCCTTGAATTTATGACAATTCTCCTACCTCTGCCACCCAAGTGCTGAATTTAAAAGTGTGCACCACCATGCCCCACATCATTCCTTTTTTTTTTTTTTTAATGTACTTTTAAAGTATTTATTTATTTATTTGAGAGTGACAGACAGACAGAGAAAGAGGCAGATAGAGAGAGAGAGAATGGGCACGTCAGGGCCTCCAGCCACTGCAAACGAACTCCAGATGTGTGTGCCCCCTTGTGCATCTGGCTAACGTGGGTCCTGGGGAGTCAAGCTTTGAACCGGGGTCCTTAGGCTTCACAGGCAAGTGCTTAACCTCTAAGCCATCTCTCCAGCCCCCCACATCATTCTTGACCTTTGATGCCATTTCCTGCTCTGTGTTAAGGGATAGTGTTGGGTTTGTATTTTTTCAATTTTTTAAAACATATTTTATTTATTTATCTATTTGACAGAGGGAGAGAGAGGCAGATAGGGAGAGGGAGAGATAGAGACAGAATGGGTGTGCCAGGGCCTCTAGCCACTGCAAACGAATTCTAGATGCATGTGCCACCTTGTGTAGCTGGCTTTATGTGGGTACTGAGGAATCAAACCTGGGTCCTTTGGCTTTGCTAGCCTTAACAGCTAAGCCATCTCCCCAACCCTGGGTTCGCATTTTATGGGGAGGATCCTCTGAGATTTAAATGTCTTATTTATTTGTTTATGAGAGGGGGACACAGAGAGAGAGAATGAGCACGCCAGGGCCTCCATCCACTGAAAATGAATTTAAATGCCTTTTAGCCCCTGAAGAACAGGAGCAGCAAGTGTATGGTAAACTCTGGGGAACATGGGCTAATTTTCCTTAACCCAGTTTCTATGTCTCAAAATGAGGTTGGGCTGGGGATGTAGCTCAGCGCTTGTCTAGTGCACGCAAGGCCCTGGGTTCCATCCTCAGCACTGAAGAAAAAGGCCAAAACCCCCATGAGGTTGTCCATTCCATATGAAGGTGGTGCTGAGGACAGAAGAGTAGTGTGTCCAGGACCGGCACCCTTAGGTAGCACAGTGCTCTTGTCAGTGCTACTTAATAAAAGCTTCTGTTTTGTAGGTTACATTACATCATCACCTTCTATCAGAACATGTTTTCTAAGGCTCAGTACCTACAGGACCATGGGAAAATCTATCCTATATTTTTCTCTGTGAGGAGACCATCATCCCTCTCATGTGGGTTCTCTTACTTCAAGAAATGTTACCCCCCCCCCCAAGAAAAATGTTGAGAGTGGTGGCGCACGCCTTTAATCCCAGCACTTGGGAGGCAGAAGTAGGAGGATCACTGTGAGTTCGAGGCCACCCTGAAACTACATAGTGAATTCTAGGTCAGCCTGGGCTAGAGTGAGACCCTACCTTAAAAACAACAACAAAAAAGAAATGCTACTGGTAAGCGGGCTTGGTGGCACATGCCTTTTATCCCAGCACTTGGGAGGCAGAGGTAGAAAAATCAGTGTGAGTTTGAGGCCAGTCTGAAACTACAGAATGAGTTCCAGGTCAGCCTGGGCTGGAGAGAAACCCCACCTCAGGAAAAAAAAGAAAAAAGAAAGAAAGAGAGTTGGGCATGGTGGTGCACACCTTTAATCCCAGCACTCAGGAGGCAGAGGTAGAAGGATCACTGTGAGTTCAAGGCCAGCCTGAGCTAGAGTGAGACCCTACTTTGGAAAACCAAGAAAAAGAGAGAAAGAGAGAGAGAGAGAGAGAGAGAGAGAAAGAAAGAAAGAAAGGAGGAAAGGTGTTACAGTAGAACCTTGGCAAGGGACAGGCGGCCTGCCCTGCCTGGTAGGGTGTAGGAAGGACATTCCAGGAACCAGGAGACCTCTAGCTCTGCTACTACTACCTGCTGACCTTGGGGTAGCACTTCCACTGGTCTCAGTTTTCTCATCTGTGCAATGGGGCTGATAAACCCTGCCTCACCCTCTCACAGGCAATGGTGAAGCTTGGCTGAGCCAGGAACATGAAGAAATTCCCAGAGTCCATAGTCATAAAGGAGTGAAGGTGATGGGTTCCCTACTTCTTTTCTCCTACACTCTTTCTCTGCTGCCTTTCCCCCAAGCCACAGAAGTTGAAAGTGAATCCCCGGGTAGCTGACGAACACAGTGGAAGGGTGCTGGGCCCATAAAGTGAATCCCTGGGCTGCAAGTGTATTTCTGGTCCTGGTTTTGTGCCTGCCCTCCAACCCACAAAATCTAGAGGTTTGGGCTGGAGAGATGCCTTAGTGGTTAAGATGTTTACTTGTGAAGCCTAAGGACCCAGGTTCAATTCCTCAGGTCCCACATAAGCCAGATGCACAAGGTGTCACATGTGTCTGGAGATCGTTTGCAGTGGCTAGAGGTCCAAGAGTGCCCATTCTCTCTCTCTCAACCTCTCTCTCTCTCTCCCTTCCTCTCTCTGTCTCTAATAAATAAAAATAAAATAAAAACTTTTGCTGGGTGTAGTGGCACACGCCTTTAATCCCAGCACTCGGGAGGCAGAGGTAGGAGGATTGCTGTGAGTTCGAGACCACCCTGAGACTACCTCAAAAAAAACAAAAATTAAAGAAAAAAAAAACACAAACAAATAAGTAAATAAATGAAAACTTTCTAAAAGATCTGGAGTTTCTAGAAGATGGGTTTCAATTTCCTAGGAGTCCAGAGCTCAGGCCACCTGCACAGCCCCTTACTGCAGCAGGCCTCCAGGCTTGAGCTCAAACATACACAGCAAGTGAGATTTTTCTGGGCCAGGATGATGAGCTGGCTCTGCCATCCCGGGAGACAGGAGTGGGGACACGGCACCTCCTTCTCTAGCCAGGGAGTTGCGAGGCAGGGCCTGGCTCCCCTCACCGCCCTTGGGTCTCTCAAGCTGTGAGGCTTTTTTCTCTGAGCTCATTCTAGGAGGCAGGGTGGCCTGGGTTTGGCATTTTTATCCTCATTTATTTATTTGTATTTTTCCTTTTCTGCTGGGAATTGAATCCATTGTTTCACCACACCAAGCACATAATCATTGAACTGCTACATCCAGCCCTCTTTTTCTTTCCTCCTCTTGAGACAGGATTTCACTTAGCCACTTCTTACATAGCCAAGGATGACTGAACCTTTTTTATTCATTCACTCATTTATTTATTTATTAGAATGGGCATGCCTGGCCTCTAGCCACTCAAACTAATTCCAGACACGTACTACTTTGTGCATCTGGCTTTATGTCAAGAATCAAACCTGGGTCCTTTGGCTTTTCAGGCAAGCTCCTTAACCTCTAAGCCATCTCTCCAGGCCCTAACTGAACTTTTTTTTTTTTTTTTTTTTTTTTTTTTTTGAGAGATTGAGGCAGAGAGAGAATAGGTGCACCAGGGCTTCCATCCATTGCAAATGAACTCCAGATGCATGTGCCACCTTGTGCATCTGGCTTATGTGGGTACTGGGGAATTGAACTGAAGTCTTTGGCTTTTCAGGCAAGCGTCTTAACCACTAAGCCATCTCTCTAGCCCCCTGACTGAACTTTTTGATCCTCATGCCTCCTCCTCCAGAGGAGGGATTATAGAAGCATGCCATCAATCCCTGGGTATGAGGTGGTAGGGATAAAAGCAAGGGTCTTGTACATGCTTATCAAGTAAGACTCAACTATATCCCCAGCCCTTTGTCCCAGGTAGGCCCTGAACACCCAGGGACAAGGCACCACAAGAGGTCCCAGGCCTTGGGACACATTCCTAGAAGCCCTCCTGAGGGAAAGAGGCAGGTGGTAGGAACAGAGCCCAGCTTCCCTCCCCAACCCCTCTCTGGAAAGTTTCTCACTGCAGTGTCCCAGGCCTGAAGTTGTGCTTGGCAGTGACAGCCAGTGCTGGGAGGTCATAGGGGGCAGGAGGGGAGGAGCCACAGAGGTTACCAGGGAGACACAGGTGATGAGCTGGGACCAGCCAGGTGACCTGGACTCACCTGCTGCATGTTAAACACGCTGAGTGGAAAGGAAAGGTCAGACCAGACTGCAGTCCATGGTTAGGGCTACGGTGGTTCCCTGGCTCCCCTACCCCAGTGGGCTCTAGGCACCAGGGATGGGCAAAAGGAGTGACAGCAAGATTCAGCTTTCCCATGGCTCTTCTGAGGGAAGGTGGGGAGTCACCCTGAAGCAAGAGATAGCCAGGGAGCCAGGCCTTTAATCCCAGCACTGGGGAGGCAGAGGTAGGAGGATTGCTGTGAGTTTGAGGCCACCCTGAGACTACATAGTGTATTCCAGGTCAGCCTGGGCTAGAGTGAAACCCTACCTCGAATAAACAAACAAACAAAAGAGAGAGAGATAGCCAGCTTCTACCTGTGAGAGCCCCAGTCCTCTTGCCTTGACCCATCTTCCCAGCTAGGAACTGGAATGGGAATGACTAGAAGGAGGGTCCTCTTTTCCAACGGCTCTTTTTAGGATGAAAGGAGGAGAGAGGTGGGCGTGGCAGTGCAACCTTTAATCCCACCAGTGGTAGGAGGATTGCTGTGAGTTCAGTGCCAGCCTGGGCTAGAGTGAAACCCTACCTTGAAAAACCAAAAAAAAGGAGGTGAAGATCTCTGGGTTCCCTCAGGGGTGAGGCTAGCTGGCCCAGCTCCTGTTGTCAACATCTGCTTACCCAGCCTGTCCCATTGCTCCCCGTCCTCATTTTAATTACTGCAAAGGAGCTTTAAGATTGCTGTTACAGGGCTGGAGAGATGGCTTAGCAGCTAAGGCACTTGCCTGCAAAGCCTAAAGACCCAGGTTCAATTCCCCAGTACCCACGTAAGCCAGATGCACCAGCATCTGGAGTGTGTTTACAGTGGCTAAAGGCCCTGGTGAGCTCATTCTTTCTTTCTCTCTCTCTCTCTCTGCCTCTTTCTCTCTCTCAAATAAATAATAAATAAAAAGATTTCTGTTACTACCCCATTTTGTAAACAAGATAATTGAGGCCCAGAGGTTAAATCATTCAGTCAGAACCACAATATTTGAGCCAGCATTTAATTTTTTAAAGCATTTTTTAAAATTTTTATTTATTTATTTGAGAGTGACAGACAGAGAAACAGGCAGATAGAGAGAGAAAGAATGGGTGCACCAGGGCCTCTAGCCACTGAAAACGAACTCCAGATGCGTGCGCCCCCTTGTGCATCTGGCTAACGTGGGTCCTGGGGAATTGAGCCTCAAACTGGGGTCCTTAGGCTTCACAGGCAGGCAAGTGCTTAACCACTAAGCCATCTCTCCGGCCCATAATTTTTTTTTTTTTGTTTTTGTTTTTTGTTTTTTGAGGTAGGGTCTCACTCTAGCCCATGCTGACCTGAAATTCACTATGTAGGCTCAGGGTGGCCTCAAACTCACAAAAATCCTCCTACCTCTGCCTCCTGAGTGCTGGAATTAAAGGTGTGCACCACCATGCCCGGCTATGCATTTAAAAATATTTTTGAGGCAAGTCCAACAGACAGGTCTTTTTTTTTTTTTTTTTTTTTAATGCAAGAGAGAGATAGAGAGAAGTTGGTAGGCCAGGGCCTCCAACCACTGTAATCAAACTCCAGACACATGTGCCACCTTGTGTGCATATGCAACCTTACACGCTTGCATCACCTTGTATGTCTGGCTTATATGGGACCTAGAGAGTTGAACATGAGTCCTTAGGACTTGCAGGCAAGCATCTTAACTGCTAAGCCATCTCTCTAGCCCTGAGCCAGCATTTAAACCAAGACAGGCTGATTCTAGATCCTTGAGATGGGAAGTC
This sequence comes from Dipus sagitta, assembly GCA_036346955.1. NCBI lineage: Eukaryota > Metazoa > Chordata > Mammalia > Rodentia > Dipodidae > Dipus > Dipus sagitta. The sequence goes on along the minus strand of CM070777.1, from coordinate 260,725 downwards.
AGTAGTCTTGTGGCTGCCCTGTGATGCTATTGATTTTCTTCCTTCCTTCTTTTCTTTTTGGTTTATATTTTTTTGTTTATTTATTTATTTTTTTAATTTTTTGTTTTATTTTTACTTATTTGAAAGTGACAGAGAGAGAAAGAGGCAGATAGAGAGAGAGATAGAATGGGCACGCCAGGGCTTCCAGCCACTGCAAACGAACTCCAGACGCGTGCGCCCCCTTGTGCATCTGGCTAACGTGGGTCCTGGGGAATCGAGCTTCGAACCGGGGTCCTTAAGCTTCACAGGCAAGCGCTTAACCACTAAGCCATCTCTCCAGCCCTTTTTGTTTATTTTTATTTATTTATTTGAGAGTGACAGAGAGAGAAAGAGGCAGAGAGAGAGAGAAAGAGAGAATGGGCGTGCCAGGGCCTCCAGCCACTGCAAACGAACTCCAGATGCGTGTGCCCCCTTGTGCATCTGGCTAACGTGGGTCCTGGGGAATCAAGCCTTGAATCAGGGTCCTTAAGCTTCACAGGCAAGCACTTAACTGTTAAGCCATCTCTCCAGCCCTCTTTTTTGTTTTGTTTTTTAGGTAGGATCTCTTTTGAGACAAGATCTCACATTGCCCAGGCTAGCCTCCAGCTCACTATGTAGTCAAGGATGACCTTTAATTTCTTCTTCTTCTGGAGAGTGTGTGTGTGAGTGCAGGCACACCTGTGCCACAGCAAGCATGTGGAGGCCAGAGGCTAAATTCTGAGGTGTTGGTCCTTACCTTCCACCCCCTCTGAGGCAGGATCTCTCTGGCTGTTCATTGCCTTATTTGCCAGACTAGCTGGCCCTAGTGATTCCTGAGGATTCTCTTGTCACCAAAGGAAACACTGTAGGCGTACTGGGATTGCAGATGCAAGCTACATTAGCTATAAGTGGGTTCTGGGGATCCAACCCAGCTACTCACACTTGCACAGCAAGCACTTTATCCACTGAGCCATCTACCCAGCCCTGACCTTGAATTTGATTCTCCTGCCTCTTCTTCATTTCAGTTTTTATTTTATTTATTTATTTATTTATTTATTTATTTATTTTGAGGTAGGGTTTCATTCCATCCCAGGCTGACCTGGAATTCACTACGTAGTCTCAGGGTGGCCTCGAACTCACAGTGATCCTCTCACCTCTGCCTCCCGAGTGCTGGGATTAAAGGTGTGAGCCACCACGCCCTGTGCAACCCAGCACCTTTTACTATTGAGCCATCTTCCCAGTCTGTCTTCTCCTCCCCCTGATCCCTTTCCCCAAGCCCCTCTTTTAAAAAATATTTTATTTTATTTATTTATTTATTTGAGAGAGAGAGAAAGAGGCAGAGAGAGGAGAGGGAGAGAGAGAGAGGATGGGTGCACCATGGCCTCCAGCCACTGCAAACGAACTCCAGATGCACGCACCACCTTGTGCATCTGGCTTACGTGGTTCCTGGAGAGTCAACCGGGATCCTTTGGCTTTGCAGGCAAACACCTTAACCTCTAAGCCATCTCTCCAGCCCCTTTTAAAATATTTTTTATTTATTTGCAAGAAGAGAGAAACAGACAGAGAAAAAAAGACACACATAGAGAGAATGGGTCCATCAGGGCCTCTAGTCACTTCAAAAAAAAAAACTCCAGATGCATGTACCACTTCGTGCATCTGGCTTTACATGGGTACTGGGGGAACTGAACCCAGGTCTTTAGGCTTTGCAGGCAAAAGCCTTAACTGCTGAACCATCTCTCCAGCCCCTCAGCCCCCACCTTTTTTTTTTTTTTTTTGGGTTTTTTAAGGAAGGGTCTCACTCTAGCTCAGGCTGACTTGGAATTCACTATGTAGTCTCAGGGTAGCCTCAAACTGACTGCTATCCTCCTACCTCTGCCTCCTGAGTACTGGGATTAAAGGTGTGCGCCACCACACTCGGCCTTGTTTGCTTTTTTTTTTTTTTTTTTTTTTTTTTCAAGGTAGGGTCTCACTGTAGGTCAGGCTGACCTAGAATGCACTATGTATTCTCAGGCTGGCCTCAAGCTCATGGCGATCCTCTTACTTCTGCCTCCCAAGTACCGGGATTAAAAGCGTGCGCTACCACACCTGGCTGCTTTGTTTTTGAGACAGGGATTTATAGTGCAGTTCAGCTGGTGGCAAACTGATGGACACTCCTGGGCCCACCTCCAGAGTGCAGGGATTACAGTGTGGGCCACCGCACCATGTCTTTTCTCCTCCTTCTTTCCTTCTTTCTTCCTTCTTTCCTTCCTCTCTCCTTCTCTCTCTCTCCCTCCCTGCCTTCCTTTCTGGTTTTTTGTTGTGGTTTGTTTTTTGGAGGCTTGGTCTCATGTAGCCTAGGCTGGCCTCAAACTCACTATGCAGTGGAGGATGACCTTGAACTTGAACTGATCCTTCTCCCTCAACCTCTTTAGTTCTGGAATTACAGACATGTGCCACCACCCATTTTTCAGCCTCTCACTTGCCCTGAAAACTTGAAATTACTTTAAATTACAATCCTTTCCATTTTGCCAATGGCGCATCTGAGGCCCAGAGAGGGTTAATAACTTGTCAGAGATCACATAGCAGGCATGTGACAGAACACAGATTTGTCTTATGATCAGCCAGTGTTCCTCTATGGAGACACATTCTGGGGGGCTGGAGAGATGGCTCAGTGGTTAAGGCACTTTCATGTAAAGCCTAATGACCTGGGTTTGATTCCCCAATACCCACATAAAGCCAGATTCACAAAGTGGTGTATGCATCTAGGGTTCGTTTGCTGGAGGCCTTGGCTCACCCTTTCTCTCTGTTTCTCTCCTCTCTCTCTCTTTAAAAAAAGAGAAAACAAAAGAAAAATACACATTCTATTCCTGATTCAACCAAGATTAGGCAGGAAGAACTTTGCTTGAGAAACTAAAGGCCAGGGATCAATTTCCAGTGTGGCAAAAAACAATAGCAATTTAAAAAAGAGAGGGAGGGACTGGAGAGATGGCTTAGTGGTTAAGTCATTTGCCTGCAAAAGCCAAAGGATACTGGTTCAACTCTCCAGGACCCACATAAACCAGATGCACAAGGGGGGGGCATGCGTCTGGAGTTCGTTTGCATTGGCTGGAGGCCCTGGCGTACCCATTCTCTCTCTCAAATAAATAAAATACATAAAAAGAGAGAAAGAGAGAGAGGAAGAAAAGAAAAAGAAACTAAAATACCCCCCCCCCAAGAGCAGAGAGAGCACACACATGTTAGAACATTGGCTTCATCCTGCAGGGACAGGTCAGCCCCAGTGGGGTTTGGGACCCAGGCTATCTGGGCTTGAATTCTGGCTCCCTAGAACCCTGGCACAGTGACTTCCATGCTGAGTATGTCAAAATGAGGTTAATGGAAAGCCACCTTCTCAGGCGGTGAGAGGAGCCCAGGAGCTGCATCATGTCCATTACAAGTAAGCATCTCCCAGGACATACGTTCTGGCTCTGGCCCTCGAGCCACGCTCACCTTCATTCCCCTGCATGAAGGCCAAGCTCCAAGCCTCAGCTTCTGCTGCAGAGGGCCCGGGGAGCAAGGCCAAACTCCAGAGCTGTGTGGAGAGAGCCCAAGGCAGGATGCAGTGTCATAGGACCATGGCACCCTGGACAGTGAGTCAGCCCTGGAGCAGGTGACCAGAGCCAGCTGGGGCTCAGCTTCAATTCTCAGACTATTTCTCCCCACAAAGAGTGGGATAAATAAATAAAGTTTTTGAGGTAGGGTCTTGCTCTAGCCCAGGCTAACCTGGAATTCACTATGTAGTCCCAGGGTGGCCTCGAACTCACAATGATCCTTCTACTTCTGCTGGGATGAAAGGCATGTGCCACACCAGCTATAAATAAAAAAACAAAAAAACAAAAAAAAAAAAAAAGAGAGGGATCTGGGCATAGAGGTGCACACCTTAAATCCTAGCACTTGGGAGGCAGAGGTAGGAGGATTGCCATGAGTTCAAGGCCACCTTGAGATTAATTTCAGGTCAGCCTGGGCTAGAGTGAAACCCTCTCGAAAAAAAAAAAAAAAAAAAAAAAAAGCCTAGAGACATGGCTTAGTGGTTAAGGCATTTGTCTGCAAAGCCAAAGGACCTAGATTCGATTCCCCAGGACCCATGTAAGCCAGATGCAGTGGCTAGAGGCCCATTCTCTCTATCTGCCTTTTTCTCTTTCTCCCTCAAATAAATAAGCGAAATTTAAAACAAAAAAGAGTTAAAGCCGAGTGTGGTGGCGCACACCTTTAATCCCAGCACTCGGGAGGCAGAGGTAGGAGGATCGCCGTGAGTTCAAGGCCACCCTGAGACTACATAGTGAATTCCAGGTCAGCCTGAGCTAGAGTGAGACCCTACCTCCAAAACCCAAAAAAGAAAAAAAAAAAAGTGTGGTAGCAATGCCTACCATGAAGCCAAGCATAGTGGCACACACCTTTAATCCCAGCACTCAGGAGGACTGTGAGTTCGAGGCCACCCTGAGACTACAGTGAATTCCAGGCCAGCCTGGGCTAGAATGAGACCCTACCTTGAAAAAAACAAAAATTGGCTGCTATGATTCTCTCTTGATCATTGGAATCCCCATCTGGGCAGATCAGGGAAGGCAGGTAGCTCAGCCACCAGCAGAGTGTGACCTGTAACAAACAGCTTACATGAATCATCCTTGGTCCAGATTACTGAAAATCAGTCCAATTCTCCTTTGAGGTCATCAGAAACACACATGGGGGAGCCAGGCATGGTGGCTCACACCTTTAATCCCAGCACTCATGAGGCAGAGGACCCAGGTTCGCTTCCCCAGGACCCATGTAAGCCAGATGCACAAGGTTGTACATGCATCTGGAGTCGTTTGCAGTGGCTGGAGGCCCTGGTGCGCCCATTCTCTCTCTCTTTCTCTCTTTTCCTTTTCTTTTCTTTTCTTTCTTTCTTTCTTTCTTTCTTTCTTTTTTTTTTTTTCGAGGTAGGGTCTCACTCTAACTCAGGCTGACTTGGAATTCACTATGTAGACTCAGAGTGGCCTTGAATTTACTGTGATCCTTCTACCTCTGCCTCCCGAGTGCTGGGATTAAAGGCATGCGCCACTACACCTGGCTGTCTCTGCCTCTTTCTATCTCTCAAATAAATTGAAAAAAAAAAAAAAAAAAACAGCAGCAGAAACCACAACAACAACAAAAACCGAGTGCCAGACAGTGGGGCAATAAGCATGGGGAAGACAACCCTGGCCTTACAGGGCCTTATATCCAGTGGAGGAAAGACACACTGGTTCAAATGTATGGCCAGTCCTGATCTACACATCTCTGCTACTATCTATTGATTTCACCACCTGTCAGGTCCTTGCCCCACTGCACATCTAGGCCTATCCAGTAATAACCTCTGCACACCCATTCTTCAGAAGGGTAAAGCAAGGCTAGGAGGAGTAAGAAGTTCCCTACGGCCACCTAGCTGGCCAGAAGTGCCCCTGCCCCAGCACCCTGGAGCAGATGCTAGAGGGATTCCCTGAATAAAGCCCTGGCTCCCCTGGGAAAGGAAGCACATGGCTGAGGAAGAACTGGGGAGCCAGGATTTGGGGTTCTATTTCTGGTGTTGTGCTGACTCAGACCATGACCTTGGGTGAGTCACTCACCAGCCCTGTGAAGCTTAAAAACAACTCCTCCAATAAAAATGTCCCAGCCCCAAGCCCCCATTATGGGGGCGCCACCAGGGAGTCACTGGTACAGTTGCTTAGAAGTAGAAGGGCAGGGAACACACGGTGGTTGTTGGAAGGGCTGGCTAGACCGTCGCAGGCTTGCTCAGACTGGGTCGGCCCTGGGAGGGTGACAGACAGACAACCTTGGAACCTCCAGACAAACAGCACCTACTTGGCTCCTCCCTCCCCCAGCTTCCCAGATGCTCCTTAGAATACATCAGAGGCAATGTTGCTCCTGCAGCTGGAGGTGACCTAATTAAACCTGGTCCCTTTCCCTCCCACTGTGCGTGTGCCTGTGTGCCAGTGTGTAAGGGGCAGCCCCAGCTGATACTGGGTTTTAATTATTTAAGAGACCCTTTGCCCTCCTTCTGGTCACATGCCCAGGCTGCCTGGAGGCTGCTGTACCTAGGGCCTTTAGGCTTTTCTGGCATTGGTGGAGGAGGGGGAAAGGATAACACCAAGAGCTAAGTTCCAATAACCAGGCCTACCTTGGCCTGGCCGTGTGACCTTGGGCAAGTCACCTTCCCATTCTGAGTGCCCCTAGAGATGATCATGCAGGTCAAAGTCACACAGAGTAGTGGTGTAGGAATGTAATGGTGAGACTTCAAAGCCTGGGAGCTCTCCAGTGTGTAAAACCACCCCTTGTTCTGTGTCGATCATTTCACTGGCTTTGATGCAGGAGGAGAGCCCCCACCCCCGCCACATACACACCCAAATTGTACCCAGCATGGACAAAGGTCTGATCTGCCCCTAGCTGCCTGTCCACAAGTCTTCACTGGCCACCAGGAGGGTGACCAGTGGATATGATCAGCTTAGTCAGACCCAGAGCACCCTCTGCTGGGTACTGCTTGCAAAGAGGGTAACTGCCTCTGGATGGGCTGCCAAACGTCCCTTCTCCACTGGCAGTCCATGTGAGTTCTCCACAGACCCAAGGGGCTTCCTTCTTGGCCAATAAGCATCCATAAATGTCCCCTAGCCTCCTGTCTCTAGGCCTGGTAAAAGACTGCATATTCTCCTGGGCCCCCAGGCCACCAGTTTCTGTTTGCAACTGTCTGTTTTTAGAGGTGGGGGTAGATCAAAATGGAAAAATATGGAAAATAGATGTTTTAGAGAAAGACTTCAAGAAAATGGGAGGGTCGGAACTGGGAGGAGGACGCATTTAGGATTTGGAGGGCCCAGAGGCCTCTGGGATGGAGTCAGGTTTGGAAAACAAGCTCCTTCTTCCCCCAAGGGCCTGGAAACCTTCCTTTCCCAGGGCAAGGCCCCTAACTGGATGACATCCATGTGGCATGGTGCCAGGCTCTCAGAGAGTGCCCACCCCCCACCAGGCACACTTCCTCCTCCCCTCCCCCAGCCCCAGTGGATTCAGCACTTCACACTCTATTTATTATTGTTCTCACTCCTGTCCCCTCCCTCTCCCTGGGAAGAGCCTGCAGCCTGGCAGCCTGGCAGGAACCTGCTGTCTCCTTGTGGGTGCCAACATGGCCCCTTATCTCCACCCAGTCTCCTTGTGCCAGGGTCAGGCTGCTGAATGGCTGAGGCCAACCTAAGTCCTTGCATGCCCAGCAAGCTCCGACCAAGTCCCCTCCTCTCCAGGGCCGAGCACTGGCAGAGGGAGAGGTCAGAGCTAGGCAGGCAGGCAGAAAAGGGGCAAGGGCAAGGTAAAAATAACACGGAACCACCTCTCCGAGTCGGTTGACACAATTATCCCTGTCACACTGGGGAAAGATAGAGTCAGGAGAAGACCGCTCCTCCAGGTCCTGTTGTCTGCCTGTCTCTGACAGTCCCTCATTCCTTCCCCAGCCCAGCTCAGATTCCAGGGCTAAGACCGGAGATGCTTCCAGCTGCACTGGCCTTTTGCCTTTCAGGGAGTCCCATGATTTCTCCAGCCCTTCCCTTACCTGGTTCACAGAAAGGAGGCTGTGGCTTGGCGGGAGGCTGCTGTTCTCTGCCTCCTTAGCCAGACACCAGTCCCAGATACAGACACAGACATGCACACACACTCACACCAGAGAGAGGGCTGCTCTACCTCGGCTTCCCTCGAGGGTCAAGGGGAGCGGGGGTGGGGTGGGGTGCGGGGTGGAGGTGGGCTCCGCTGCCCCTCCAGCATCCTCTGTAGACAGAGCTGAGCTGGTCCGGTCTGGCTCCAGCCTTTCCAACCTTGCCCCTCACGCCCCTCTCCTGGCACTGCTTCTCTTCACCCCCACCACAGCCACAGTTTCCAGTTTGGACTGTCCTCAGGCTCCCATGAAACCCCCTTACCTCGCCTGGGCTGCTGGGGTCCAGGCTGTGCCTTCTGCAGCTGGCAGCACCCTGCTTCTCTGGCGCGTGGAGCTGGTGGGCAGGGACTGGTCTGGAAGTGTGTGTGTGTGTGTGTGTGTGTGTGTGTGTGTGTGTGTGTGCAGGCGGCACCTCAGCCCCTCACTCACTCACACACGCCTTCCTGCTGACGTCGTCAGGATGAGCAGAAGGGAGGGACTGGGATGGGAATTTGTACTCCCTGCTTAAAGGGACACTCGGCTCTGGCCCAGACATCACCTCCTGAGCCAGGCAGCTGCGTGAGTGATTTAGTTGCGTCTGTCAGAGCTCTAAAGCTTCTTGTTTTGGTAAGTGGCTTTTATTGCTGGGCCAAGGTATAATTTGTCCTGTCGGGTCAGGGTAGCCTCCGAGGAATGCAGAGGAGGAAGAGCTGGGGACAACACTGCATTCCTGGCCAGAGCAGGTGCGGTGGTGAGTGTGTGTGTGTTTGTGTGTGTGTGTGTGTGTGTGTGTCTGCATACAAGTGTGCACTGGGGGAGGTCCCTCAGGATGGGAGGGAGGAGGTACAGAGGAGGGAGGCCAGAGCACAGGAGACCCTCTGGGGCGAAGCAAGGTTCCTAGGGATTCCCAGGGCCTCAAAGTGGGCCCTGTCCTCTGGTCACAGTCATAGTGTTCAGCTCTATTCTCTCATGAGGATCTGAAGCAGGTGACAGAACTCATCACTTTGGCACACAGTAGGCTCTTGAGACTAGGTATTAATCCAATTGAAGAGAATCCTAAGGAGTCATAAGCTTAACACGTGAGCATACACAGCTTGGGAGGACCCCTGGCAGAGAGGCCAGACCCATTTCAGGCACAACACCCTAAAGGACAGCTGCTCTTAAGAAGGCTTGGGGAGCCGGGTGTGGTGGCACACACCTTTAATCCCAGCACTCAGGAGGCAGAGATAGGAGGATTGCCATGAGTTCGAGGCCACCCTGAGACTACATAGTGAATTCCAGGTCAGTCTGGGCTACAGTGAAACCCTACCTCAAAAAAAAAAAAAAAGAGAACGCTTGGGGGCTGGAGAGATGGCTCAGCAGTTAGTGGAGCTTGATTGCAAAGTCTGTGGGCCTGGGTTTGATTCCCCAGTACCCACATAAAGTCAGAGGCACAAAGTGGCACATGAATCTGGCAAGGGACCCTGGCATATGAATACATGCAAATAAATTAAATATTTATTTCTTTTTTATTTTTATTTATTTATTTGAGAGCAACAGATGAGAAAGAGGGAGAGAGAATGGGCACGGCAGGGCCTCCAGCCACTGCAAACGAACTCCAGATGTATGCGCCACCTTATGCATCTGGCTTATGTGGGTCCTGGGGAATCGAGCCTCGAACCGAGGTACTTAGGCTTCACAGGAAAGCGCTTAACCACTAAGCCATCTCTCGAGTCCTTTATTTTTATTTTTATTTATTTGAGAGAGAGACCTAAGACAGAGAGAAAGAAGCAGACACACAGAGAGAGGAAGGGTATGAACGCACCAGGGGCCTCTTCCACTGCAAATAAACTGCAGATGCATACACTACTTTGTGCATCTGGCTTTACATGGGTACTGGGAAATCAAAACCAGGTGGGCAGGCTTTTTTGCACCAGGATGTTCTGGGAGGTTCTACGAGGTCAGGGATGTATGGTAGTATTGGATGGTCCTGGGTCCAAGTATCCCTCCAACCAGGTGAATAACACAGATAGGTTCCTCCTCCCTTCCTACCTTAACTCCCCTTTCCTTCCCAATACAGTAGCACTGACAAGAACAGAGCTCATGTGAGGTATAAATGTGGGCAAAGCACATTGCCTGCCTCCTACTTTGCTGTGGTTATCAGTTAGTTATGCTTGTCTTAGGGTTTGAACTTCATAGGAAGCAGAGGGTGACCTTGAATGCCTGACCTTCCTACTTCCACATTCCAAGTGCTAGGGTTACAGGTATGTTATATTCCAGAACTTTCCTGTGCCTTCTTCCCTCCCTCCATTACTTTCTTTCTTGTTAGTTTTTTTAAATCTTTTTTAAATTAAATTAAATTTATTTATGGGGGGTGGAGAGAATGGACATGCCAGGACCTCTAGCCACTGCAAACGAACTCCAGACACATACGTCACCTTGTGCATCTGGTTTACGTGGGTACTGGGGAATTGAACCTAGGCCCTTAAGGTTTCATAGGCAAACACCTTAACTGGCAAACCATCTCTTCAGCGCTGTTTTTAAAAAATGTTTTATCATTACTATTATTATTCATTTATTTATTTTGGTTTTTCAAGGTAGGGTCTATAGCTCAGACTGACCTGGAATTCACTATGTAGTCTCAGGGTGGCCTTGAACTCATAGCAATACTCCTACCTCTGCTTCCCAAGTGCTGGGATTAAAGACATGCACCACCACACCTGGCCTAGGATCCATGTTTTCAAATACACCAGGTCTGCTCTGCAGAAAAAGGGCTTGAGCCATGGTGGACACCGGCAATTGTCTTTGCCCATCATCTATTGTCCCGTCTGCTGGGACCTACTTCCTTGTTGTCATTTGGAGAATTTCCTGTTCCCTCTTAGTCCACAGGACCACTGACTCAGCCTGGCCCATCAGAACCAGTGTTGTGACTTGTGCTGGAATGTTGGTGCTCTGACCAACTGTTCTCCCAGTGACCTTGAGCTGAATGGTAGGCACCATATGTGGGCAGGCAGAGGGGAGTGGCCAGGAAGGACTTCTCTGAGCTCCCTATGACAGGAAGGAGCCACCCTTGTCAGAGTTTAGAGAGCAGGTCTTGTAGGAAGAAGGCCTCAGCTGTGGTGAGCAGTTGCTTCCATCCAGGGCCATAGGAAGAGGGTTGTGGTGGGAAGGAGGAGGGAACAGAGCTGGACGTGGGAGGCAGACTTCAAAGGTCGGTTCAAAGCAGGCTGGAATCTGGTCCTTCTTGGACCAGGCCAAGGCCAGGGCCAAGGTCCTGCCTCCCTCCTGCACATCCAGTGTCCTTTCTCAGAGGCTCGTCCCTGCAGCTGGTAAACATGATCTAGGGCTGCCAGGCAGTGGGGAGCAGTGAATGAAGGGGGCTGGCTGTGGCTTGAAGTAGTGTGATTATCCCCCAAACGCTGGGAGGGCACAGCTGTTCATTCAGGAAATGAGTAGCAGAGGCACCACCCACCCACCCACCAGCAGCTGAGTAACAAAGAAATCTCATCTGCTTGTAACCAGGGGCTCCGCGTGGAGGCTATTTGTGTGAAAAGCTGAGAATTCAAAAATTCATCTCCTGGAAAGCCTCCCTCGCTGTGGAGAAGCTGAGAGGTGGGTTAAAACTAAACAGCACCCGAATCCTGTCCTTTCCACAGAAGTTCCGATGTTCACTCCTGTTTTCAAGGGTCACCCAGGCAGTGGGGCCAGGTCTGAACTATCTTGGCCTTCACTCAGTTAACCCTTTAGTGTACATAGACACCCCTAAGGTGTGGGTGCCACTTGAGATGATGAGAAACTTGCCCAGCCAAGCATGGTGGCTCATACCTATAAAGCTAGCATTGCCTAGAGTTCAAGGTCAGCCTGGGGTACATAGCAAGAGCCTATTTCTTTTTTTTTTTAAGATTATTTTTATTTTTATTTATTTATTGGAGACAGAAGAGTGTGTGTGTGAGAATGGGCGCGTCAGGGCCTGTAGCCACTGCAAACAAACTCCAGACACATGCACCACCATGTGCATCTGGTTTACGTGGGACCTGGAGGATCGAACTGGGGTCCTTAGGCTTTGTAGGCATGCACCTTAACTGCTAAGTCATCTCTACAGCCCCAGCAAGAGCCTATTTCTAAACATACAAACAGACTAGCTGTGGTGATGCATGCCTGTAATCCTACTGCTTGGGAGGCAGAGGTAGGAAGGATCAGAAATTCAAAGTCTACATAGTCTCGGGGTGGTCTGGAAGTCATTGCTACCCTCCTACCTCTGCTGGAATTAAAGGTGTGCACCACCACACTCTGCTTGGCTCCTTCCTTCTCTTAAATTCTATCTATAATCTAATAAAACCTGTGAATTTTACCCTTAAAAAATACATGGAGCTGGGCATGGTGGTGCATGCTTTTAATCCCAGCACTTGGGAGGCAGAGATAGGAGGATCACTGTGAGTTCGAGGCCACACTAAGACTACATAGTGAATTCTAGGTCAGTCTGAACTAGAGTGACACCCTACCTTGAAAAACCAACCAGCCAACCAACCAACCAAAGAAACAAAAAAAAAAAAAAAAAAAAAAAAAAAAACACGGAAAGCCGGGCGTGGTGGTGTACACCTTTAATCTCAGCACTTGGGAGGCAGAGGTAGGAGGATCACCAAGAGTGTTCAGGGCCACCCTGAGATTACATAGTGAATTCCAGGTCAGCCTGGGCTAGAGTGAGACCCTATCTCGAAAAACCAAAACCAAAACAAAACAAAAAAACATGGAGCCGTGTGTGTGTGTGTGTGTGTGTGTGTGTGTGTGTGTGTATGTGTGTACATGTGTATATCTGGGGGCATGGAGTGTGTGTACACATGCATGTGTATATCTGGGGGGCATGGTGTGTATGCATGTATGTGTATATGTGGGGATGTGCTATATGTGTATGCACACCAGCATGTGTATATCTAGGCGACATTTGAGCCATACCCCAGCCCTACTGAATTTTTCTTTTCATGTTCTACAAATTAATACAGTCATTATTTATTTATTTATTGGGGGGGGGGCATGTGACCCAGATTGGCCTAGAACTTGGGAGGCAGAGGTAGGTGGATTGCTGTGAGTTTGAGGCCAAACTTTGACTATATAGTGAATTCCAGGTCAGTCTGGACTACAGCAAGACACTACCCCGAAAAAACAAATAAAATAAAATATTTTATTTAGTTAGTTATGAGAGAGAGAAGCGGATAAAGAAAGAGAGGGGGAGAATGAGCACACCAGTGCCTTTAGCCATTGCAAATGAAATCCAGACACATGCTACACCTTGTGCATCTGGCTTATGTGGGTAGTGGGGAGTTGAACCTGGGTCCTTAGGCTTTGAAGGCAAGTACCTTAACCACTAAACCATCCCTCCAGCCCATCTTGAAATCTTCATCCTGCTCCTGCTACATCCTCCCCAGCGATGAGATTGTAGGTGGGCAGCATGCCCAGCCATGGACTTCTTTGAGATGGGATCTATCACTGTTCCCACTCTGCAGGGCATCCTGAAGTGCTGAGAGCTCTGCCGGGAACGCCAGCCCTGTGCCGCAGTGTGGAAGCGCTGTGCCCCTCCCATCCCACCGAGTCTCCTGCCTCCACCAGTTTCCAGCCCTTTTCTTCCCTCACTCCTTGACCCTCAGCAGTCACAGTTTTGCTACCCTGTTGCACTGAAATAACTCATATTTACAACCCTGGGCAATGTCCGAGGCCCAGAGCACATGAAGGGTCTGATAGAGAGGTGCCCTGCCACGGGACGTGGTGGTGCACACCTTTAATCCCAGACCTTCGTGGCAGAGGTAGGAGGACAGCAGTGAGTTCAAGGCCACCCTGATTCTACATAGTGAATTCCAGGTCAGCCTGGACTAGAGCCAGACCCTACCTCAAAAAAAAAAAAAAAATTCCCCACCACATCCAGAGCTTGCAGACGACCAAGTCGCTCACATGTTTTTGTAAACCACCTCAAATTTTCCATGGAGTGAGGTGGGAAATTAGTAAAAAGATGCCTGATCCATTTTTACAACTGCATGAACACTCCTGCCAACAAATGCTTGTTGCAGTCCTGTGAGCTGAATACCACAAAGGAAGACTGAGGACCAGAAACCTCGGGTTCTCCAGGACTGGGTCCCCACCCCACCCCGAGCCTGGCCTTCCTCCAGATTCCCATCTGGTGAAAGGCTCAGCACGGGCTCATGGCAGAAACCTTCAGGCATTCTTCTATCCCCCACCCATCCATGTCCTCCACCCTCTGCCAGCCTGCTTGGCCTTCTCTTGCCAAGGCCACTGCAGTGATAAGGCTCCTCCTTCATTTTCCTGTCTCTCCTCAGGCCCCTCCCAGCCCCATTCACCTAGCTGACATGCCACCATGTCCTCTCCCGGTTTTAAACTTCTTTTTTTTTTTTTAATTTATTTTTATTTATTTATTTGAGAGTGACAGACAGAGAAAGAGGGAGAGAGGGAGAGAGAGAGAGAGAGAGAGAGAGAGAGAGAGAGGGAGAGGGAGAGAATGGGCGTGCCAGGGCTTCCAGCCACTGCAAATGAACTCCAGACGTGTGTGCCCCCTTGTGCATCTGGCTAACGTGGGTCCTGGGGAATTAAGCCTCGAACCGGGGTCCTTAGGCTTCACAGGCAAGCGCTTAACTGCTAAACCATCTCTCCATCCCTAAACTTCTAAGGCTCATCTTTGCTGTGCATAGGCTATTGCCATGGCAGCTCTGGTGGTTAGGACCATGGGCACTGGACCCTGAGTTCCAGGTGACCTTTAACTACCTATTTAACCTTTTTTTTTAATGGTTAAGGCGCTTGCCTGCAAAGCCAAAGGACCTCAGTTCGATTCCTCAGGACCCATGTAAATCAGATGCACAACGTGGCCCATGCATCTGGAATTCGTTTGCAGTGGCTGGAGGCCCTGATGTCCCCATATTCTCTCTCTCTCTCTCTCCCTCCCTCTTTCTCTCTCTCAAATGAATAAAAATAAATAAATAAATAAATAAATAAGAATGAGAAGACGAGATCATAACAGTTTCTACCTTATACAGCTATGGTAAGGATAAAAGTAAATATATACAGTGCCCCATTTATGATGGCTTGATTTACCACTTTCCACTTTAAGGTGAAGATGGTACTAAAGTAGTTACTAAGGAGCCTGAGGTTGAGGGTAGTTTGAGTCCAAGAGTTGGAGTCTAGGGCTGGACAGATGGCTTAGCAGTTAAGGCACTTGCCTGTGAAGCTTAAAGACCTAGGTTTGATTCCCCAGTACCCACGCAAAGCCAGATGTACAAAGTGACACATGTGTCTGGAGCTCATTTGCAGTGGCTAGAGGTCTTGGCATGCCCATTCTCTTTCTCTCTCTCTCTCAAAAATAAATAAATAAAATATTTTAAAACAAAAGGAGGCTGTGGTTGGAGTCCATGAGTCAGAGACAAGGGCTGGAGAGATGGTTTAGTGGTTAAGGTGCTTGCCTGTGAAGCCTAAGGACACGGGTTGAATTCCCCAGTACCCTTATAAACTAGATGCACAAGGTAGCACATGCGTCTGGAGTTCATTTGCAGTGGCTGGAGGCCTTGGTATGCCCATTCTTTTTTTTTTTTCTCTCTCTCTCTCTGTGCCTTTCTCTCTCTCTCTTTCAAAGAAATAAATAAAATATTAAAATAAAAGAGTGAGAGACTAACCTGGTCAACATAGCAAGGCTCCATCTCACAAAGCGGTACATGCATCTGGAGCCAAGCCCCTGCTGTGTACATTCTCTCTGTGTGTGTCTCTCTCTGTGCCTGCAAATAAGTAAGTAAATGAGTAAGTAAGTAAATAAACAAATTAAAAAAAATATTTTTTTTTTTGGTTTTTCGAGGTAGGGTCTCACTCTGGCCCAGGCTGACCTGGAATTCACTATGGAGTCTCAGGGTGACCTTGAATTCATAGCAATCCTCCTACCTCTGCCTCCCAAGTGCTGGGATTAAAGGCGTGCGCCACCACAGCCAGCCTTGCTACTTTTTGTTTGTATTTGTTTATTTGAGAGAGAAAAAGAGAAAGAGAATGAGCGCCCTAGGGTCTCCAGCCACTGCAAATGAACTCCAGAAGCATGTGCCACCTTGTAGAGCTGGCTGATGTGTGTACTGGGAAATCAAGCCTGGGTCCTTTAGGTTTACAGACAAGTGACTTAAACCCTAAGCCATCTCTCCAGCCCCTTTTTGGGTTTTTGAGACAGGGTCTCACAGATTGGTCTGAAATTCACTATGTAGAACAAGCTGGCCTCAATTTCACAGTCATTCTGCTGTGTCTGTCTCTAGTGCTGGAACCACAGGCTCATGGCAACAGACAGCATTCAAAGATCTTAAGTGCTACTTAAGCACTGAGTTCACCAGGTTCTGTTGATCATATGCATCAATGTTGACACAACTAAAACAAGGTACAGAACATTTTCATAATCCCACAAAGACCCTGGTGACCTTTTCTTGCTATCTCTTCTGGCTACCTATCTGGAGCACTTAGGGTTCTAAGCATATTATGGCTTTTTTTTTTTTTTTTTTTTTTTGGTTTTCGAGGTAGGGTCTCACTCTGGCCCAGGCTGACCTGGAATTCACTATGGAGTCTCACGGTGGCCTCGAACTCATGGCGATCCTCCTACCTCTGCCTCCCAAGTGCTGGGATTAAAGGCGTGCGCCACCACGCCCGGCTTTGTGACCCATACTTTTAATCCCCTGCACTCGGGAGGCTGAGGTGGAAAAATCATTGTGCCGTCAAAGCCATCCTGGGCTCCATCCTGAGTTCCACGTCAGCCTGGACTATCGTGAGTCCCTAGCTAAAAAAACAAAAACAGAAACAAACAAACAAGGGGGCTGGAGAGATGGCTTAGTGGGTAAGGCGCTTGCCTGGGCGAAGCCTAAGAACTCATGTTCTGATTTCCAGGTCCCACTAGCCAGATGTACAGTGATGCAAGCACGCAATATTGCACATATGCAGAAGGAGGCGCACCGCCTCTTGAGTTTGTTCACAGTGGGTAAGGCCGTGGCCTGCCTGTTCTTTCTAAATAAATTATGGTGCAAGCTGGGCGTGGTGTCCCACGCCTTTAATCCCAGCACTTGGGAGACGAGGTAGGAGAATTGCTGTGAGTTCAAGGCCACCCTGAGACTACATTATGAATTTCTGGTTAGCCTGGGCTACAGTGAGACCCTACCTTGAAAAAAAAAAAGTTAAAACAAAATACCAATAAGGGCTAAGTAAAGCACTTGCCTGCGAAGCCTAAGGACCCAGGTTCTATTCCTCAGTTCCCACCTAAGCCAGCTGCACAAGCAGGCCCTGGCGCGCCCATTCTATCTGCCTCTCTCTCTCAAATAAATAAAATAATTTTTTTAAAAAGCCAACAAAATACAGTATCTGTCAGGCTGCGGCGTAGGGCAGAGTTTGAGGCCAGCAAGGAGGTGAAGGCACAATCCAGGCGCGTGAAGACCCGGCCTGGAGCCCAGACGCCCAGCCCGCCCTTCCACATCTACGCCCCGCCCCCGCCGCAGCCAGCACACGGCCCCGCCCACTCTGCTCGGCCCCGCCCAGGACGGGCAAGCCGAGGCTTCTTATTGGTCAGCTTTCCGGAAGCGAAGTGGTTTGGAGTCTCGCGCACCGGGGCGCGTGCCCGGGGCTGCTGGCGGCGTGGAGCGCGGTGCGTGGCTTCCGCGCGTGGTGGGAGCGCGCGGCCGGGCGGTGGGGCGGGACGGGATGGGAGGCGCTGGGCGGCGTGAGCACTGGCCTCGGACGCAGACGCGAGCTCGTCCCGCGGGGTCTCCGCGTCCCCCGGTTGCCGTGGCGTAGCACGGCCCACATGGAGCGCCCACCCCGCACTCCCCTGCGCAGCCCCGCTGCCGGCCCGGGTGGTCAGCCGTCCACAGGGGCGCCCGGGTGATTGAGGAGGGGGACGGAGGGCTCTTGGGCATCCTCACCGCTCCCAGGGTCCCGGTGAGTGACGGGCTGTCCGCTTCCCAGAGCCGCCGGCGCGCGCCGGGATGTTCGTCCTGGTGGAGATGGTGGACACCGTGCGGATACCCCCGTGGCAGTTTGAGAGGAAACTCAACGACTCCATCGCGGAGGAGCTGAACAAGAAATTGGCCAACAAGGTACTGTGCCCACGGGCTGGAGGACAGGCTTGGTCCGCGTGGGTCCAGCTGTCCAGACCCGCCCGCTACAGGCCTGGCCCGTGGTCTTGCTCAGCCGTGGCCTTGGCCACTTAAGTAGATTAATGTCTCAGGATCTCCTCTCCTTCACCTCCAGAAGGGATGAGAATATTCCGATCCTCATTGGGATGTTGGAAGTGATCAAATGAGCTTCAAACAGGCTGGGCAGAGTGGTACACATCTGTCTGTAAGCCCAACTGCTGGGCAGCTGAGGCATGAAGATCGAGGAGTTTGAGGAAACATTGGGAGAGTTTGTATCAAAATAAACAGAAAATTGGGTGTGTAGATCAGTGGTAGAGATCTGCGTAGTGTTTGTGAAGCCCTCCGTTTGATCCGCAGTACTGTAAGAGGACAAGGCAGCGGGAAAGGGAAGGGGTGGAGAGAGGGGCTGTCTTGTAAAAGTGGTGTAACTGGGAAGTGCCAGATTGTACACTCCAAATCATTTTGCAGTTTTGCTCAATTCATCCTTTTTTCCCCCCTACTTCTTGAGGTAAGGTGTCACTCTAGCATAGGCCGACCTGGAGTTCACAATGTAACCTCAGGTTGGCCTGGAACTCACAGCAGTCCTCCTAAGTTGGCCTCCTGAATGCTGTGTTGCAGTGAAGTTCTCACTGTTGGCAGAAATCACCCAACCAAGAGCAATTTGTGGGAAAAAGAGGTTTATTTTGTCTTATAGACTCGAGGGGGAAGTTCCATGATAGCAGGAGAAACGATGGCATGAGCAGAGGGTGGACAACAGGAACAGGAGAGAGTGCCAAACACTGGCAAGGGGAAACTGGGTATGACACCCATAAGCCCGCCCCCAACAATACACTCCCTCCAGGAGACGTTAATTCCCAAATCTCCATCAGCTGGGAACCTAGAATTCAGAACACCAAAGTTTATGGGGAACACCTGAATCAAACCACCACATTCCGCCCCTGGCCCCCTTAAATTGATAACCAT
Source organism: Dipus sagitta (assembly GCA_036346955.1). NCBI lineage: Eukaryota > Metazoa > Chordata > Mammalia > Rodentia > Dipodidae > Dipus > Dipus sagitta. Next base: position 242,008 of record CM070777.1, on the reverse strand, counting down.
CCATAATGCAATTTGCAATGCATTCAGTCCAACTTTAAAAGTCCTCATATTTTTTATCACTCCTAATGATGTTCTAACATCCCCATAATCTAAAGTCTTTTAACTGAGCCATAATACCAAAAAAATCCCCCCAAAACCCATAATGGCACAGGATTCACATTCACACTGCAAAAGATGGCATTGGGCACAGCAAAGAAATATTCCGCCAATACAAGATTTAAAACAAACAGGGCAAACATCAAACTCTGTAACTTCAAGTCCAACAACTCTAGCCAGTGACAAATCTGAGAGCACCACAAGGCATCTCCTTAGGCCAAGGTTTCAAATTCTTCCACATTTTTCTTGAAAATCAACTCCTAAAGGCCAAAGTCACACAGGTGTCTAGCAGCAATGCCACTCTTGGTACCAATATTACTGTTGCAGTCAGGTTTGCATTGCCAGCAAAAATCACCCAACCAAGAGCAGCTTGTGGGAAAAAAAGTTTATTTTGTTTTATAGACTCAAGGAGGAAGCTCCATGATGGCAGGGGAGATGATGGCATGAGCAGAGGGTGGACAACACCCCCGGCCAGCATAAGGAGGAACAGGAGAGTGTGCCAAACGCTGGCAAGGGAAACTGGCCATAACACCTATAAGCCCGCCCCCAACAATACACTGCCTCTGGCAGGCGTTAATTCCCAAATCTCCATCAGCTGGGAACCCAGCATTCAGAACACCTAAGTTTATGGGGGACACCTGAATCAAACCATCACACCTGGGATTAAAGGTGTAAGCTACCATGCTCAGCCCATGTGTATGTATGTATATACATACATACATACATATGTACATGTATATATATGAAATAAATAGGAGCTGGAGAGATTGCTCAGAGGTTAAGATACTTGCTTGTGAAACCTCATGACCCGAGTTTGATTGCCCAGTACCCACATAAAGCCATATGCAATGCACAAAGTGGTGCATGCATCTGGAGTATGCAGTGGCAGAGGGTCCTGGTGTGACCAAACTCATTTTCTGCCTGCCTCTTTCTCTCAAATAAAATAAAAACATTAATGTGTGTGTGTGTCTGGAGAGTTGTGTAGGCAGTTAAGGCACTTGTCTACAAAGTCTAAGGGTGCAAGTATGATTTCTCAGGACCCATGTAAAGCCAGGTGCATTAGGTGGTGCATGTGTCTGGAGTTTGTTTGCAGTGGCTAGAGGCCCTGGTGCACCCAATCTCTCCAGCTCCTATTTATTTATATATGTATTTTTGTTTTTCAAGGTAGGGTTTCATGCTAGCCCAGGCTGACCTGGAATTCATTATGTAGTTTCAGGGTGGCCTTGAATTCATGGTGATCCTCCTACCTTTGCCTCCCAAGTGCTGGGATTTAAAGGCGTGCCCCACCATGCCTGGCTTATTTATTTTAGTTTTCCAAGATAGAGTCTTGCTGTAGCTCAGGCTGACCTGGAATTCACTATGTAAGCTCAGGGTGGCCTTGAACTCTCTGCGATCCTCCAACCTGTGCCTCCCTAGTGGTGGAATTAAAGGCGTGCACCACCACACGATTCTTTCTTTCTTTTATTTTTGTTTGTTTTTTTGAGGTAGGGTCTCACTCTAGCCCAGGCTGACCCGGAATTCACTATGTATTCTCAGGGTGGCCTCGAACTCAAGGTGATCCTTCTGCCTCTGCCTCCTGCTGGGATTAAAGGCGTGCGCCACCACACCTGGCTGGTTCTTATTTTTTTATTTAAAAAATTATTTATTTATTAGAGGGAGATGGAGAGAGAACAGGCATGCCAGAGCCTCCAGCCACTGCAAACATACTGCAGAAGCATGTGCCACCATGTGCATCTGGCTTATGTGGCTTCTGCTGAGGAGTCGAATGTGGGTCCTTAGGCTTCACAAGCAAGCACCTCAATCGCTAAGCCAACCTGTATTTATTTACTTATAAGCAGATAGAGAATAGGAGATAGAGGAAATGGGCACACTAGAACCTCCTGCCACTGCAAATGAACTCCTATGCATGCAAAACCTTGTGCATCTGGCTTTATGTGGGCACTGAGGAACCGAACCTGGGCCATTAGACTTTGTATGCAAGTGCCTGTAACTGCTGAGCCATCTCTCTAGTCTCAAAGTGATGCCTTTGGTGGTCACACAGTGAATGGTAGAGCTAGCCTTGGAAGCTGGATCTGGCTTTCATCAAGGCTCTGCTCTTTCCAGAGTTCCATGTCTTTCTGGGGTTCCTCCCACTGTTGCCTCCTACAGAGCCCTAGCTTGTATCCATCTACGAAAGGGGGTACTCAGAGCTTGCTTGTGATTCTACTTTCAGAAGAGATAGCCTGAGGAGTAGGGTCATGGGGTTACTCTGTGTGTATAAATGCATGTGTGCACAGGTTGTGTACAACGTGGGACTCTGCATCTGTTTGTTTGATATCACCAAGCTGGAGGATGCCTATGTGTTCCCAGGAGACGGCGCATCACACACCAAAGGTGGGTCTCTTCTGTTCCTGAGCGCTGTGTTTCTTAGGGCTCAGTTTAATTTTTTTACTTCTTTTTTTCCCTTTGAGGTAGGGTTTTGCTCTAGCCCAGGCTGACCTGGAATTAATCTCAGGCTGGCCTTGAACTCACAGCAATCCTCCTCCTACCTCTGCCTCTGGGGTGCTAGGATTAAAGGTGTGCACCACCATGCCTGGTTAGTTTTATTTGTTTAATTTATTTTGAGGTAGTATTTCCTCTAGCCCAGGCTGACCTGGAATTCACTTCGTAGTCTCAGGCTGGCTTTGAACTCACAGAGATTCTCAGCCAAGAGAAAGAAGCAGAGAGAGTGTGGGTTTGGACATGCCAGGTCACCGTGCCACTTTAAATGAATTCCAGACACATGTGCCACTTTGTGCATTTGGCTTTACATCGGCACTGGGGAATCAAACCCAAGCCATCAGGTTTTGAAAGCAAGCACCTTTAACCTCTGAGCTATCTCTTCAGCCCAGCCATAGGCTTTTGACTAGGTTTTCCGTATAATGGGGTGGACCTCAAGTCCAATCAAAGAGCAATTAGTTTTCTCCAAAACAGACATGCCTCCATTGCATCAGTTGGTACATTTGGCCTGGTTGTCCAGCGATAAAGCTTTCATGGTCCACTGCTGGTTTAGACAGGTGACTTTTCTCCTCCCAAAGGCTGCATGCTGTGTAGCTCTTTCCAGCTTTCTGAAAGCTATTTAATAGAGAGGAGGCTTCCAGCTCAGCCCCAGCTTGGTCTCTCAGTGACCTGCAGCCCAGGCATGTGGCTTCAGCAACAGGGTCTTACCATCTTGTTCTGGTGGCAACCAAGAACCTTGGCAATAACCTGTAATGTGGGGAGCATCAGGGGCCTCCCTGGCCAACAACTCACTGGAATGCATCTTACCTTTGGCACTGGTATTGGGGAATTAAAACCAGGTTGTCAGGCTTAGCAAACAAGTGCCTTTAACTGCTGAGCCATTTCTCCAGCCCAAGACTCAGTTTTCTGTAGCAGGAGATAAAGCCACAGGGCTTCCCAGAGTGGCAGGAGTGCTGGTCTAGGGGTTGGGGAATCTAGGCCCTATCCTGACTCTACCAGGAATTGGCTTGGTCAACATAGGCATGCTTCTCCCCTCTTTGGGCCTCAGTTTCCCTATTTGTAAGACACTGGAAGTGGAAAGATGATTCTTCAGGCTCTTCAGCCCTGAGATTGTGATTCCACCTCTCTGCCCCTTGCCCTCAGGCTGCTCACTGCTCCTGGGGAGGGAAAGCCCAGACAGGCAATGACCCAGTGAGGTGGCCATTACTGGATTGGAGAGTAGAGGGAGGGAGAAGAGTAGGTAGTTGGGTCTGGGGGACCTTGAAGGGCAATAGGACATAAGTGTGGCCTCTGAGCCAGGTGTGGTGGTGCACTCCTTTAATCCCAGCACTTGGGAGGCTGAGGTAGGATTACCATGAGTTTGAGTCCAGCCCGGGCTAGAGTGAGACCCTGCCTTGAAAAAAACAAAAACCCGGGCTGGAGAGATGGATTAGTGCTTAAGGTGCTTGCCTGTGAAGCCTCAGGACACAGGTTTGATTGCCATATCCCACGTAAGCTGGATGCACTAGGGGCACGTGTGTCCGGAGTTTATTTGCAGTGGCTGGAGGCCCTGGCGTGCCCATTCTCTCTCCCTCAAATAAATAAAATAAATTCAAAAAATAAAATACAACCCCCCCCAAAAAACTTTCTAATACAACTTCCCTTAGCTTTAAGTGTGTCCCTAAGCAGATATTGCAGCTCTCTGTGCCTCTGGGTCCTCATTTGTAAGGTGATTGTGAGGTCTATATATTCCAGGACTGTCTTTAGGATTAGAAAGAATAGGAGTCAAGCCCTTAGGACAGGACCTTGGCACTGAGCTGGCTGTCACCCATGTGGATTGTTCTGTTTGTTCTGTGGGTTACTTGGGTGGGGTCCTGGGAGGGCTTGGCCAGGGCTGGATGGTGTTGGCAGCCTGATTGGTCCAGGGGCCTCCATGCTGGGCTTGGAGCTCAGTGCATAAGCATTGCCTCAGCCTGGCCTTGGTGCCATAGGCCAAAGCAGATCTCACAGCTAAGGCCAGGGCCTAGGGGTGTTGGAGATTCCTTGATGGAAGTAAGTGTCACTGAAAGATAATGCCTCTGGGGATGATAGCCTGATGGTGGACCTGGAATGAGGCCTGGAGACTCCTGGGAAGATGAAGGCTATTCCCTCCTGCCCACACCAAGCCGTCAAGAGCAGATAGGAAGAGGGCCTTCGGAATGGTCCAGAGCCCAGCAGAGTGCAGGCGTGCCGCCTTCCCGTCCCTTGGGCACTGATTGGAAATGGACATTCTCAGCGTGCCCCAGGCCTGTGGCATCAGCCTAGGGCGGGGAGGGAGGCAGAGTGTTGCACCAGGTTCGGTACAGCTGAGAAGCCCTCTCCATGCCCGTGCTCTGTAGCCTCTCGGCCCAGTCTTATCTAAGCATTCTCAGAGGTGCTGTGAGACTGCTGGCTTCCGGAGACTTAGTGAGTTCACAAGGGTGTTATGCTCAGTAGAGAGCCCAGGAAACAGGCTGTCTTTGTGTGGACTAGCATTTTCTAGAGCAGATAAATAAGCCTGTAACGTGGAAACAGCTAGGAGAGCCCTCTGTTCTCAGAGGTGAATGCCAAGCCGCACCCCTGCTCTGCACTTGGACTAGGAGGGCAGGGCCTCCATACTTGGAGAAGGATAGGGAGCAGAGTCTGGCTCTGCACTGGGATGGGAGCCTGGTTGTCCAGGAGATCAGTGGTACTAAGTACGTGGACTTCAGGAAGAACAGAAGCAAGTCAACTTCGCAGAAACGCTGTCCGTCAGTTAGTTGTATTTGCACTCATGTAAGTTCTCCACTGCTGGGTTTTATTATCCCCCTCGCCCTGGCGGCCCTGGCTCTTCTGTTTCATTGGGAGTACTGTGTGAGGTGCTGAGCACCGGGTTAAGCACAGCCTGCAGATCTGTGCTTGAGTTCGGGCAGTGAAGTCCGTGTCTCAGCTGCTTCCCCTTTGCACGGTTGCTTACCGCTTGCAGCTGAGCAGCACCACGCAGGGTGCAGTGGGGACAGTCACTGCTGCTTTGAGGCTGGCCCCCAGGCTCCCCCACATCCCAGCCTGACCCAGGGCTGTGGCACAGCCAGTGCAGAGTGAGGGCTAAGTGACCCTTGCATGTTCTTAATTGATTTCTGGAAGGTTAGCAGGAGGCTTAGCTTTCTTTAAGATACTGTCTCCTCGCGGTGGCAGGGAGCTGAGTATGGTGGTCCGTGCCATCCTGAGGGGGTTACTGGCAGACTAGGCCGCTGAAGGGACTCTGGTGGTAGCCTGCATCTAAAGAGTGAGCTTGTGTGAGGAAGGTGGGGTTCAACCTGGTGACCCTCTCTGGGGAAGGGCTTGAGGGCCCCCATGGGCAGAAGAGCTGTGTGACTGAGCACGTCTGCAAGGTGGAAGCAGGACGATTGTGACAGGCAGTGGCTGGCAGAGCGTAGCTTCACGTTTGCAAGTGAGGGGTCAACTGTGGTCAGGTGATGGGCTCTGGGGGTGGCTCCGAAGTTAAACCCACTTGCTTGCAAAATGTGCCAGCCGGGTTTGATTCCTCAATACCTGCGTAAGCAAAGGCCTTGGCATGTCATTTATTTTTATTTTTGTTTTTCAAGGTAGTGTCTTGCTATAGCCCAAGCTGGCCTGGAACTCACTTTGTAGTCTCCAGCTGGCATTGAACTCATAGCAATCCTCCTACGTTTGCTTCCTGAGTGCTGGGATTAAAGGCATGTGCCACCATGTCTGGCTCTTATTTTTTAGTTTTTATTTATTTCCAAGTAGAGAGGATGGAAGAGAGAGAATGGGCACGCCAGGACCTCCAGCAGCTGCAAACAAACTCTAGATGCATGTGCCACTTTGTGCATCTGGCTTTATGTGGGTACTGGGGAATCATACCTGGGTCCTTAGGCTTTGCAGGCAAGGGCCTTAACTGCTAAGCCATGTCTCCAGCCTCAAATTAATTTTTTTAAAAATAAGAGTGGTCAGATGATATGCATGGCCTCTGCTAGGGACCACCTAGGGCAGGGCCTGAGAAACAGGCAGTTTTTCCACTTGCCTTCCCCTTCCCACCCCAGTCTCAGGCATTTTTAGCATCCCATTCCAGGTCAGAGGTATGCCTAGGGCAAACTTGACCAGGCAGCAGGCAACGGGAACTTCTTTCCAAGTCTGCCTCCCTTTGTCGTTGCTCTTGCCCTTTTAGAATTTGAAGGAGAGCCCGAAGGGAGGTTAGAATTGACTTTGGAGTCACTAGTGACCCAGAATCTCAGGTGTGACTGAGATAGATTTGGAAGTCAGCCCTCAATTCTAGGGCAGCAGTGGGGACAAAGCTGTGACCTTGCAGGGATGATGGAGAGCCCCTCAGACTCCGCTGATGGGTCTAGGCCCGGAGAGGGACTCATCAGGGGCCACCAGGGCCAGTGTGGTGACAGCAAGGGTGGACATTGGTGACCCCGCAGCTGTCTTGGGGCCTGCTCGTCACTAACATGCTGCCCTCTCTTTCCAGTTCATTTCCGCTATGTGGTGTTCCACCCATTCCTGGATGAGGTTCTGATTGGGAAGATCAAGGGTTGCAGCCCAGAAGGGGTACATGGTAAGGTGGCCCCGACCTGGGGTGAGCCTGGAGCACTCTGGGCAGTTGGTATGGGCCACCCCCAAGGGCTTAGATGTCCAGGTGACTCAGAGAAGCCACCCAGCATTGAGAGAGAGGGAGTGGCACTCTGCCTGTGTGGAATGAGGCCCTCCGTTGGCCGCCCTCAGGTTTCACTGTGAGGCCACAGCTCAGGTTGGTTAGTACTGAAACGGGCAGAGGTGACAACAGTGCCTGTGGGACCTTGTATGTGCCTTACTGTGCACTCAGATCTGAGGACTAGATACTTGGGGGTCTGTACAGAACATAGATGGGAAGGGCCAATATCTCCATGTCGACCCCAGGCAGTACTAGGGAAGGGGCTGGCCTCAGAGTGTCCAGTCCCTTGAGCTGTCCATTTGGAGCCCCATGCCACATCGTCACCTTGTTTTCTTCCAGTCTCTCTAGGGTTCTTCGATGACATTCTCATTCCCCCAGAGTCACTGCAGCAGCCTGCCAAGTTGTATCCTCCCAAGGATTTCCGGCTTCTTCCTGTGGGGGTCACCACTCCTGCGGTGGCCCTGGGGTCTTGTGACTAGACAGTGTTGGTCTCTGCCTGCCCCTCCCACTTCCCACACTGACTGCTGTCGGTGGTTGGCATCCCACAGTGTCAGGGTGGGACCTCCAGCAGTCCTGAGCACTCTGCTTAGGTTGTCCCTTGGAAGTCATTGCCAAGACCCTTCCCAGGGACAGTCGCCCTGCCTGGCCACCTCCCCACTTTGCTAGGTAGGCTGGGTTGGGTTCACCTCTCCTGAGCCCTGGGTCCCCACCCCAGCCCTCATCTTGCTGGGCTAGGGTTGTCTGTTTCTATGGGGCTGTCACTAATTAGAGACCCCACCCAAGAACTATGCCACCATATGACTGCACGGTATGCCCAGGTACAGAGGAATGAGGACCCAGTGGCAGGACCGCCACTAGGGGGCAGTGTGGCTCTTAGTGTGGGCTTTGGGGTAGTCCTGGGGGTGGGGTCTGCCCTGTCTGGCTGGACAATTCCACTCCCTAGGCCTGTGCAGGACAAGGGTCAACCATGGTGGTCTTCCTCAGGTAGGGGGGCCTCCTGATTCACCTTGATCTCTTGAAAACTTAACTAGCCCTTAAGCTTCCCATCAAAACATTAAAAAAATATATTTATTTATTTACTTATTTGGGAGAAAGAGAAGTAGATAGAAAGAATGGGCACATTATGGCCTCCTGTCACTGCAAATGCGCTCCAGATGCATGTGCCACCTTGTGCATGTGGCTTTACGTGGGCACTGGGAACCAAACCTGGGTCCTTAGGCCTTGTAGGCAAGCGCCTTAACCACTAAGCCATCTCTCTAGCCCCTGTCAAAACAATTTTTTTTTTTTTTTAGAGGTTGGGTCTTGCTCTAGCATGGGCTAATTTGGAATTCACTTTGTAGTCTCAGGGTGGTCAAGAACTCACAGCAAAAAACTTTAAAAAATATTTTTATTTACTTACTTACAAGCAGAGAAGAGACAGACAGAATGGGTGTGCCTCCAGTAGCTACAAACAAAACTCCAGATGTATGTTCCTCTTTGTGTATCTGGCTTTACATGGGTACTGGGGAATCAAACTAAGGCCTTGGGCTTTGAAGGCAAGCACCTTAACTGCTAAGCCATCTCTCCAGCCTCCATCAAAACTTCTTAAAAAACGTTTTTAAATTTTATTTGACAGAGGCACAGAGAGAGAATATGGGCACACCAGGGACTGTAAACCCATTTGTTTGCAGCCACTGTAAACGAACTCCAGACGCATGTGCCACCTTGTGCATCTGGTGGTTTATTATGGGTATTGGGGAATCAAACCTGGGTCCTTAGGCTTCATAGACAAGGGCCTTAACCACTAAGCCATCTCTCCAGGCCTGCATCAAAACTTTTTTAAGGCTTAGATAAGAAGAGGTGTGAGGCACCTTACTCATTCTTATTTCAAGAGATAGAACTATGTGGGGTTCTCTAGTTCCCAGTCTGCGTCTTGGCATAAGCTGGCTTTCCCTCTGGGATTAGAGCCCACTTGTTCTGTGATTTCCTAGCCAAAATGGTCTTGTCTTAGGTTGGTTTATCCTGGTTGGTACTTGGGACCCATGACTACCTACCTCACCCCCCTTCCTTTTTTTTGGTTTTTCAAGGCAGGGTCTCACTCTAGCCCAGGCGGACCAGGAATTCACTATGTAGTCTCAGGCTGGCCTTGAACTCATGGTAATCCTCCTACTTCTGCCTCCCGAGAGCTGAGATCAAAGGCGTGCACCACCACACCTGGCTCACTCTCTCACTCTTGATTGTGGCCTTGACCCTGGCCCCCAGTGATGAAACAGAGCAGGTTTGGGTGTGGGAGTATGAGACAGAGGAAGGAGCGCATGACCTGTACATGGACACTGGGGAAGAGATCCGCTTCCGGGTAGTGGATGAGAGCTTTGTGGACACGTCCCCCACAGGGCCCAGCTCGGCTGAGGCCACCTCTTCCAGTGAGGAGCTGCCAAAAAAAGAGGCGCCCTACACACTTGTGGTAAGTTTCTGGGTGCTGTGCCTGGAGCCCCTGGGTGGTGGGAGAGCCCAGTGGGCAGCAGTAGGAGGGGGCTGCTTTGTTGAGGTTCCCCCTTTCCCCAGGACCTCCTCTCTAGCAGAGCAGGGTCCAGATTTGTGTATTCTGCTGTCACTTCTCCCTGGAGAGCCTGCTTTTGTAAGTTGGGCCCGTGAGGTGACAGGTAGGCAATCCTCCCACCTCAGCTTCCCTTGTGTTAGGATTAAGGGTGTGAATCACCCTTTCCAGCTCTCATGGGTCTTGTAAGGAATAAAAACCATGGAGGGGACTAGGGAGAGATGAATCCAAGTCTGTAGAGGTCCAGTGAAGAGGCCCTCAGCCTGTTCTCTGCATGTGTGTAGAGGCTGAGTGGGTGTTATGGACCCCTGCAGGGGGCTCAGGAGGGCAGGTCTGGGAGTGAGGAAGGGTAACCCCACACTGAGCCTTGGGCCAGTAACCAGCACTTTCCTAAGTACCCCAGGAGAGCTGTTGTGCGCTCCTCCACCCCTTGTGAGAAGGGCGGGACCCCTTTGCCTCTGCCTGGGACATTAGGCCCTGTTCTTTCTCTGTCCTCGGCAGGGATCCATCAGTGAGCCGGGCCTGGGTCTCCTCTCCTGGTGGACCAGCAACTAGCCCAGGGGCTCAGTGGAGAGTTGTTTACCCACCCCAGCCCTGGAAGGTGGAGCAGTGAAGACAGCCATGCAGAAGCTAAGGAGAATCTGCCTTCCAGAGGCGGGCTGGTTGGAGCCAGGAGTGGCACCTGCCCATCCCTTCTCCAGTCCTGGACCTGCTCCTTTTGAAAGCCTCCCCTAAAGGTCTGACCTGGTGGACTGTTTTATCTTGAGCTACCTATGTAGCTGAGGATGACCTTGAACTTCTGAGCATCCTCCCTCCACCTCAAGCACTAGGATTACAAGCGTCACCACACCCACATTTATTTTTGAGACAGTGTCTTAAGCTTGCCTCCCAGCTGTAACTGAGGATGACACTAAATTCCTAACCTTTCTGCTTTTACCTTCCAAGGATGGGGTTACAGGTATGCAGCATACCTGGCTGTTTGTTTTTTTCTCCTCTGCCGAGAATGGCTCTTTCATGCTGGCCAAGTGCTCTGCTGTAGAGCTAGCCCCGAGCTCCATCCCTTTGGCCTTCCAGCATCTTCACTAGCAGCAAGAGGCATTTGTCACACAGTGGCGGTATCAGCAGGGAAGAGGACCCCCTTGTCCTACCTCCTAGTGTCAGAGTGGCCTTGAACTCAGGTAACCCTCCTACCTCTGCCTCCTGAGCACTGGGATTAAAGACGCGTACCACCACACCTAGCTCCTTTTCTTTCTTTCTTTTTTTTTGGGGGGGGGGGTGAGGTAGGGTCTCACTCTAGCCCAAGCTGGCCTCAAACACAGAGATTAAAAGTGTGCGCCACCATGCCCGGCTCAAGGTACATTTGGGAATGACCTTTCCCAAGTCTCCAAAATGGCAGGACATAGAGGTTGAGAGACTCAAGCTACCCCTGAGTAAGCTTCAGGCTGGCTGAGCTTGGTGGCTAAACAGTAAAGGGAGAGATATCTGGTGTAGTTCCTATATGGTCCCTGCTGTTAGTTGCTGATGGGGCTGGAGCACGAAGGAGCAGCTGCCTCCCCCCAGCAGTTAACTGAGGCAGGCCCCCCCCCCCAGGTCTAGAAAATGGAGGCTGTGGGTTTTGCTCCCAGTGTCATCCTGTGCTGTACAGGAAGCCTGTTACGCCCTTGTGCACCCTGTGGGGGGGGGGGGGGGCTGCCGCCGCCACCCCAGATCTACGCAGATCATGTAAGAGTGGTTTGATCAGGATATCAGTGCAGTGAGTGCTGTCCTGTGATGGCACCTCCAGAGCTTCCTGGGCCTTTTCAGTTCACAGAGCTCAGCAGTGTTTGTGTGGTCGTTAGTGTCAGATGATATTACCTAATAAAAAGCCTGGTTTTTGTTGTTGTTGTTGTTTTTCAAGGTAGGGTCTCTAGTCCAGGCTGACCTGGAGTTTCAGGGTGGCCTCAAACTCACTGCAATCCTGTCTCTCCCTCCTGAGTGCTGGGATTAAAGACATGTGCCACCACGCCTGGCAAGAACCTGTTTTTTGCCATGGTCCTGTGTTAAAGGGGCTAGGTACAGCAGGCAGGACATTTCCTTTTTTTTTTTGAGGGTCTGGTCTCATTCTAGTGTTGTCCACTCTCCAAGGGGTGAGCCCGTTGCTCTGGGAGCCCCTATCCCACAGGGACTGGGGAGGGCTGCCCTGTCTTGCTGACTGACATCTCTGCTCAGTTTCCTGAAGCTAGTTGGTAACAAACAGCACAGACACCAGCCACAGGAACAGTTAATGAATTTGGATTATTGCAAGAACAAAAGGTTCTCTAAAATCCTTCAGCCACCAGTGAAATGATCAGGCAGAATAAAAACTTCCTTAGAGGGGAGTGTTGTCATCAAAAATAAATACAGTTACATGGGACTGCTCAGAGAACGAGCTGAATGAAAAGGGAAGCAGGGGTTGGGAACTTATTCTTGGAAGCTCCCCGCAGTGGATCATTCAGTGGGCTGAGGATGGGAGCAGGAAGCAAGTCTGGTCACATCTTGCAGCAGGCCACACTGGATGGAATCGATCCAGCTCTTGATGGTTGAGTGGCACCCAGCAGGGTCCAGGGTGGGGCAGCACGGGCCCGGATGCCCTCACTGCTGCAGCTCCTTCATCCTGTTGAGGGCGCTGCCCGCACGGAACCACTCAATCTGAGTCTCGTTGAAGGTGTGGTTCAGGAGGATGGTCTCCTGGGTTCCGTTGGGGTGCTTGATGACGCATGTCAGGGGCTGCAAGGGGGAGATGTGGTGTCGGTGTGAAGTGGAAGGCACTCCTAGCACCATCTAGGGACTTTGTAGGCCAGGCTTGAGACTAGGTGACCCCAGCAGGGGACTTGTTGGGCCAAGTGCCAGAGCTGGCTCCTCAGCACTGGGAAGACACTGCTGTACTGGACATGGATTCACAGGAACTGCAGGTAAGGCTGGGTGGAGAAGGGGAAGCCATCCCACCCACCCAAAAGGGCCCTGGACCCCTGACCTTGCCAGGAGCAAAGTCCTTCAAGCCCTGAATGGTCAGCTTGTCCACAGGGTGGATCTTGTTGTAGTCAGAAGGGTCAGCGAAGGTGAGGGGCAGTAGGCCCTGTTTCTTCAGGTTGGTTTCTGGAAGACAGGCACATGCACTCAACAGGGTGATGCCTCAACCTAGGGACCCTCACCAGCCCAAGGACATTCTTTCTCTAAGGCCAGGCAAGACCCTGGGGATATCCCTGGTCATGGTGCTGGGGACAAACAGGCTAGGGCTCAAGTCCTAGTGACCCTTCCCCCTAGAGGGTGCCCATGCAGGTTTGCCTTATGGTGCAGGCTTATCCATAAAGATCCCAGCCCAAGTTGACCACTGGCAGGACGGGTGACCTACAACCTTGAGTGAGGGGCAGCTGTGGCTGGGCATGGACTTCTAGCTCACCATGGATCCTGGCGAAGCTCTTGGTGATGATGGCCCGGCCCCCCAGGTGGCGAGGCTCCAGGGCTGCATGTTCCCGGCTTGAGCCCTCACCATAATTTTCATCTCCAATCACCACCCACCTGATGCCATGTTTCTGTCAGGTAAGCAGGGGTGAGTCAGGAACCAGAGGGCACTGACCTAGTGCCCGGGGTGCTGAGGCCCAGGGATCAAAAGCCAGTGAGACCCTTACTTGCTGCCCTAAAGCAACTGAACTTCAGATACGAGGACAGGCAGCCTGGACGTTGGCTCTGCCTACCTGTGTGCAGTGGGCAGAGGAGCAGTTTAGAGCTGTGATGGGTGGGGTCCCAGTGAGGGAGCAGAGCAGTGAACGCATGCACCAGGAGACAAAGCAGAGTGTCCCCAGCTCGAAGGGCCACTCCACTGTACAGTCAAGGACAAGGACTTTGGGGAGCAAAGTGATAATATGGTGCGCCCTCTGGTAGCCCCCACATTGGTACAGATCAGTCCCAAAGATTTTTGGTTTGTGTTTTGAGGTAGAGTGAGAACTCTAGCCCAGGCTGATCTGGAATTCACTCTAGTCTCATGATGGCCTTGAACTCAAGGTGATCCTTCTACCTCAGCCTCCCCAGTGTTGGGATTAAAGGCGTGCTCCACCACGGCCAGCCCAACTAGTCTTTGGCCTTGACTCTCAGGACCCCTCTGCTCCTTTAGCCTTGTCCTAAACCCCTCAGTAGTCCCTGGTGCAGGCCTTCATTCTTTATAAGGCCAGATGGCTTGTGTAGCTCTTTCCTCTCTGAGCTTTAGTTCCCAACTTACTTTAGGAAGCATCTCTTCTTTAGGACCTCCTAAATGCTGGGACCTACCTACTGGCGATGGGCTGGCCCCTCCCCACAAGCCCTCCCAGTGCCTGCCCTCCAGGCCACCAGCATTGCTCCCACTGATGCTGGCCCACCTTGTAGTAGCGGGCAGTGTCAGGGACAGGGCCAAACTCCTGGGTGACAGCATTGCGCACAGAGTTGGCCTTGCCATTTTCAATGTTGATGGCACCGATGAGCAGGTTATTGGAGATGTTGTCTAGGTGCCCACGGAACTTGAGCCAGGGTCCAGCAGCAGAAATGTGGTCAGTGGTACATTTTCCTTTGACCTTGGTTGAGTGAGCAGAAAGGTGGCTGGTGAGTGCTGGGTAAAGAAAGACCTCCAGAGGCAGGCAGCAGGCTCTAGTGCCCAACACCCAGGAGTGGTGACAGAAGCATGGCACGCCTTGACCCCAGCCTTCAGTTCCAGTGCCTGCCCCACTATCCCACTCAAAAGCCCCAGGCTGCTGCTTCTCCAGACACATCATACCCTGGGGACAGGTCAGTCAAAGGGGTGGCATGCTAGATAAGAACCTGTATCAGCTTGGTCAGTTTCCATGCTTAGGTCCTCAACTGAGCTACCCAGAGAGGATGATAAGCCCGACTCCATGCCTGATTAGTCCTTAGCCCATGAATTAATTAATGTCTGGCATGAGTCTGAAGTCCCTGGACATACCACAAGGCTTAGTTCTGCTCAGCTCCCAAATACAGGCCCAAGTAATGCCCCAACCGAGGACAATAGGAATCTGGGGCTTGGAGTGTTTGCCGTCAAGCCAGAGTTGTGGCTGCTGCACTGACTCACTTGTGTCCTCTGGCCCAGCCTGTCCACACCAGACAGCTGACAGCAGCTGGCCAGGTTAGCTCTGCCTGGACAGGCCATGAGAAGGGTGCCCTCCCTCTTTTGCAGCTGGCTCCCCTTCCCGCTCTGCCAGGATCCCAGCTCTGCCTAATGCTCAGAGACAAGGTGTTCCACTGACCTTGATGAGAATCTGCAGGTCCTCCAGGTCTTTGCCATCCCACTTGTCAAAAGGTTCCAACAGCTGCAGGCGCTGGCTGGTGGGACTCACATCCACCCTCTGCCCGCTGCTATCCTTGGGGGGGTGCTGATAGGTGTCCTGCCCTGGGTCGAAGCCCTGCAGAAGGGAATAGGAAACACATGTCCCAAACTCCACTCTTATGCATGCTCAGGAGGCTAGACAAGGCAGGTCTGTAGCTGCTAGCCACACTTAGGTGGCAACATTTGCTCACCGATTTGGGGAGCTCATCTGCATCTGGAGCCTCCAATTTGAATTTCTTGCCATCCTTCCCTGTTAGGAAATCGGTTTCTGGGTTGAACTTAAGAGTTCCTGCTATGGCCAAGGCTGTGACAATCTGAAATATGAGTCCAGTTTGCTGGTTAGCAACCAATGCCATGCCTAACCAACCCCACAAAGAACAAAACCCAGGAAATGTCCATGTTCTCCCAAAGGCCCTCTTTTTGGATGTTAGAACTACAAGACAAGTTTGGGACCGTTGGGGCTGCAGAGGACTCCTTCCACTGCAGTCAGGCATCAGTTCTAGCCCTGCTCTGTACAGCAGCACTTCCTGTCCTCTGCAGAAATGCTAAGTGACTGACATGCTCCTGCACGGCGGCATCGGAGGGTGGACAAGCACTGTCATTCAGCCAGCAGAAGCACCTCTGCAGCCCCCATGTAGACCGAAAGGAGATTAGTCGTGTGTCAATGACGGTTGAGGCAGGACACCACTTCAGCTGATTCAGGGCCCACAGTGGCTTCAAGGCCAAACTTTCACTGAACCCAGAAACTGGAACTGGGTGCCATGGTACATGCTTGTGGTCTCAGCTACTCTGAGGACACTGAGGCAAGAGAATCATTTACACTAAGAGAAGGAAGGGAGGGAGGGAGGAACTGAACACAAGCACACTACACCACAAGAGTCGAGGGAGACCCAGACAAAAGTCTGAGGGGCTGGGAAGTGCTCGGACATTAACAGTGATAACTTTTGCCCTTTCATACTGAAGGCTCCCACAGCAGTCCCAGGCTGGTGCCTGGCCAGGTGGTCTCACCTCTGGGGATGTGACAAAGGCATGGGTCTCAGGGTTCGCATCATTTCGACCTGTGAAGTTCCTGTTGTAGGAGGTGACGATTGTGTTCTTGTCCCCTTTCTTGATGTCTTTTCTACCAGATGAGAGGGAACAGGATTAGGGATATCTGGCCTTGTCACCTGACCTGAGGCCATGTGGGCAGATCACTAGGCCTCACCTGAGACTGCACAGAAGACAGCAGAGCCCAGATTGAAGTCTGAGTCTCTCTCAGAGCCAACAGCTTGCCAGCCAGGACTTAGCCCTACTGGCTTCTTTCTGCCAGCCCAGGCTCCAGCCTGTAGCGCTACTCAAGGCCACTATAGGTCTCTTTCCCTCCTAGACCAACTGTCAGCCATGAGTAGCAAGGGCTTCAAACAGAAGAATCTTTGGGCTTGAGTCTTCTCCATCTTTTTTTGTTGTTGTTGTTTATTTTTTTGAGGCAGGGTCTCACTCTAGCTCAGGCTGACCTGGAATTCACTATGTAGTCTCAGGGTGGCCTCGAACTCATGGGCGATCCTCCTACCTCTGCCTCCCGAGTACTGGGATTAAAGGCTTGTGCCACCATGCCCCACAAGTCTTCTTCATCTTAGTACCACCACCGCAGGGCTAAGTGACCAGAGACCAGAGACAGACTGCTCACCTGTCCCACTGTCCAATACAAGGACCACAGGCATTGGCCAGGACGATGCCACCCACGTCCCTCAGGATCTGTGCCTACAGAGGACAAAGGAAAGATGGGATTGTTAGGGGCAGCTGCACAGCCGATGGGAAGGAGGAAGCACCAGCATGGAGGATGCACTGCCTTAGCCCAGTCGGCTGTGGCTTGTCCCACCCTGAAGCACAGAACAGCAGTGAGGCGGGAAGCCAGAGGCAAGGACAGGAGGACACTCACATAACCATCGCGCTCAATGGTGGCACGGATCTGCTCAGAACCTGGTGTGATGGTGAACTGGGACTTGCACTTGAGTCCGTGGGCCAGTGCCTGCTTGGCCACAGCTGCTGACCGCCCCATGTCTTCATAGCTCGAATTGGTGCAGCTGCCAATCAGACCTGGTACATTGTGGGTGGTAGGGCCAGGGATCAGGAGAGTATCAGGACCAGCAGTCTCTAGCTGACCCTAGACTAGTGTGACCTGGTACAATGAGTTAACAACTGGGTGAGGACAGACTGTTTTTAACAGACACTTGGAAGCAACCTAAGTACCAATAATAAAGAACAAGCTTGGGCTGGAGAGATGGCTTAGTGGTTAAGCGATTGCCTGTGAAGCCTAAGGACGCCGGTTCGAGGCTCAATTACCCAGGACCCACGTTAGCCAGATGCACAAGGAGGCACATGCGTCTGGAGTTCATTTGCAGTGGCTGGAGTCTCTAGCATGCCCATTCTCTCTCTCTCTCTCTCTGCCTCTTTCTCTGTTACTCTCAAATAAATAAATAAAAAATAAATAAAGGACAAGCTACTCATGACCCAGTCATTCAAGGGCAGACTAGTCACTTACCATGACACTGAAACACAGGTTAGTAGCACAGTTCAGTTTCACACCAGTGCCACACATATTTGTGCACCCTACATGTCTACATGTCCCCACCCAACAGGGCCTCATTAGAGCTTGAACTGCTTCTACCCCCAGTATTAGGATTTTGGGCGCTTGCCACCCGGGTTATGCCATGCTCAGGACCAAATCCTGCACTCTTACTAAGAGAGTCTTGATGACAAGTGTTCTAACAGCTGAGCCAGCTGGACAAGAGAGCAAGTACTGAAAAACTGTCTCTTAACAATACAGTATCACCAAATATCAATTTATTTCTGTCACTTTTGATTTACAGGCGTGGACGCAGCTTGCTGAAGACAACAACTGTTAAGTAGCAGAGCCATGATTCAAACCCAGGCTTTGTGGCTCCAGGGTCTGGGCTACTTGTACCCAAACCCTTGGCTCCCAGCACCACTACATTCTGTTGCCCGAGTCAGGCAGGAACGGAGGTAGGGAGGAGGGAGATGAGATGCAGTCATGGGAAAGCTTGGTTCTCGAGTATGGATACAGTATTCAGTAGATCTGCCTATGGAAGCATGTAAAATAAAGTGGCATGACTGGCATGATCTGTGTGTAAAGCAGGTGTTTTAAATGCTTGTGGGACTGGAGAGATGACTTAGTGGTTAAAGCAATTGCCTGCAAAGCCAAAGGACCCAGGTTTGATTCCCCAGGACCCATGTCAGTCAGATGCACAAGGTGGTATATGCGTCTGGAGTTTGCAGTAGCTGAAGGACCTGGTGCACCCAATTCTCTCTATCTGCCTCTTTCTCTTTCTAAAAGAAAAATGTTTGTGAATATTCTCTTAATAAGCATGTATTCCTTTTTTTTTAAAAGAAAATTATTATTATTTAGTTGAGAGTGACAGAGAAAGAGGCAGATAGAGAGAGAGAATGGGTGCGCCAGGACCTCCAGCCACTGCAAATGAACTCCAGACGCATGCGGCCCCTTGTGCATCTGGCTAACGTGGGTCCTGGGGAATCGAACCTCGTACCGGGGTCCTTAGCCTTCACAGGCAAGTGCTTAACTGCTAAACGATCTCTCCAGCCCACATGTATTCCTTTTTATGCCAAGTTGAGCCATTTTTAAACAACAGGCCTGTTGACAAAGTGGCTACTTCATGAAGCACTACATGCTGGGCACAGGTGACTGTTCACAGCCCTGGGCAGAGCCACTGGCCATCCAGGTGGAAGGTACTCACCCACTCGGATGTCCAGAGGCCAGCCTTCCTTCTCTGCCACAGCACCCACTTCTGCCACGGGGTGGGCCAAGTCAGGGGTGAAGGGCCCATTGATGTGCGGCTTCAGCTGAAAGACAAAGGGCAGGAGTGGGGGAGGTGGGAGGAGGCAGGGGCAGTAAGTCTACCACCTGCTAGATGGACTAACTTAGTGCTAGAGGCTGGAGCCCTAGCTACTCAGAAGGTGGAAAGAAGAGTATTACAAGTTCAAGGACCACCAGGGCTACAGAGTGAGTTCAAACACAGACTACAGCTTTACATGTAGGAGGACTTACTAATGTGTAATTTGTAGTAAAGTGCCTGGAACACAATACAATCAGTCCAAATAACCCATTTTTTCACAAGTGCCTTAGGTTTTACACATGGTGCAGTGGGATCCAGGAGGCTGAGCGACATGTACAGCACTTCAGCAGCTGGCCCACAATGACCTCATGCAGACTAACTCTCCAAATGCCTGCTCTAGCCTGCAGGCCCCAGTGTGCCAAGCCCGCTGCAGCCTTACCTTCTGAACTCTGCTAACAAAGCAGCCCCCATGCCAAGGATGAGATCATGGTCCACTAAGGTGGGGAGGGGGACAGTGACACAAAGGGACACTTATGCAGGACTTCGTTTTCCCACGGCTGTATTTCATCTCCCCCCCCCCCCCCGCCCTTTCCCCATTCCTACCTAACTCAGGCAGCAGAATGCAGTGGCACTGGAAACCAAGGGCCCTAAGTCCCACTGGCTGTGCAGGCAGGACCCTTCCCCAGCCTCTGAGACCAAGAAAACAGGGTCTCCACCTTCAATAATCCTCTGAACCCCACTCCCTCCCTTCCTTACCTCACTGAGGTTAATTTCAATCAGTTGGTCATATTGGCAGCCAGGATCAGGCATCAAGTGATCCTTGAATTCTTCCGCTAGGTTGGCGATGTCTGGAAAGAGCAAGGGAGGGTGACGAAGCACAGGAGGTGGACTCTGGTCCACCCACCGCCCATCTGAGCCTCTGAGCCACAGTGCCCTTGTGCCTGTCACACACCCGGTTCCAGGCACTGACCGAGTGCAGAGGAACAAAGCAAACAGCGTATGATGCTGCCCTGCTCCATCAGGGAACCAAGAGTGATGATACGACCTGCGACACACAGGACATGGGGCAGGGAGAGGAAACACTGAGGCTGCAGCCAGGGAAGGCTTGGTGAAGATGGACAGCAGATTTGGGGAAAAGGGGTGCTTGAGACAGGATTTTGCTATGTATTCCAGGCTGGCCTAGAATCAAGGAATCCTGCCTCAGCCTCCCAAGTACTAGGATTAGAGGCATGTGCCTCCACACCTGGCCTGAAGAGTAGAACATTGACGTCACTGGATGAAGAGTGGGGAGAAGGGCACTGAAGTGTAAGTCCAGAGGCTCACAGCTCTGCAGGGACCCTAGCCTCTAGGTTCTTCCCATTTCCACGCTCTCTTTCCTTTCTAGACTTTAGAACCTTATTTCTTCCTCATGAGCTTTAAAGACACCAAGCTAGAGCTCAGGGAACTTGCTGCACGAGACTGGAAGGTAATTATGTTCGTGGTTTTCTCCATTGTCAATGCAGTAGTGCCACAGAGTTTGTGCCATTTCCCGCACTTCCTCTAGGGGGCACTAAGGACCAGAATTCAGCCACCCTCCCTTGAAACTAAAAATTCCTGCCTCGAGGCAGGGATACCAGACCCTGTCTAAAGCTAAAGAGGGCACCAGACACCTTACTCAGAGCCACACACACAGTGCTGACTGGCTGTATGCCCATGCCATAGCACCCTCACCAGCTCACCTTCTCGGCCTGTCTTGCTCAGGTATTTCTTCATCCTGTGGTTGTATGGGAACACTGATGTCGTGGCCCCAATTTCTGCGCCCATGTTGCAGATGGTTGCCATGCCTGTGGAGAAAAAGCCCATGGGGCTGCTGAACAACAGCTAGGCATGTGCCTGAGTACTTGCCAGGTGGGCACAAATCACATCAAAGAGCTCCTTCACTTCCTGGTCCACAGGGCCACCTAGTGGCAGGAGGCATTTATCCGTGAAAGCCCAGGATGAAGAATGGCCAGTGAGGGGAGGCCTCAAGCTTCAGCATCAACAACCAGTTCTAGCTTAGGGTCTGACTTCAAGAGCGTAAGGCCACCACATGCTGAAGCTGGACATGGCCAGCCACTGCCCAGCTTTACTGTGTCTGCTTTGCAGGTGCTAGGATCCAGGCCTGCCTGCCTAGTGTCCTGCCTTCTTTTAGTCACACAGTTCAACGTGAATTTTTTAAAAAAATTTTTTATTTGAGAGAAATAGGCGGGAGGGGAGGGGGGGGGGAGCAGAGAATGGATGCACCAGCGCCTCCACCAGCTGCAAACGAATTCCAGATGTGTACGCCCCCTTGTGCATCTGGCTTGTGTGAGTCCTGGGGTATCAAACCTGGGTTGTTTGGCTTTGTAGGCAAGTACCTTAACGGCTAAGCCATCTCTCCAGCCCCAAGGTGAATAGTTTAAAAAAAAAAAAAAAAAAAGGCTGCAGAGATGGCTTAGCCGTTAAGGCGCTTGCTTGTGAAGCCTAAGAACTTATGTTCAACTCTCCAGGTCCTATGTAAGCTAGATGCACACTGACACAAGAAGTGTGCAGTGTTGCATGTGCTCATAAGGGGTACACCCATTTTCTCTCTCTGCTGCTGCTTTCTCTCTCAAATAAATAAATAATTAAAAAATATATACATATGTATGTTTCCGAGGTAGGGTTTCACTCTAGCCCAGACTGACCAGGCATTCACTATGCAGTCTCAGGGTGGCTTTGAACTCATAAGGCTTCACCCATCTCTGCCTCCTGAGTGCTGGGATCAAAAGGCATACACTGGGCTGGAGAGATGGTGTAGCAGTTAAGTGCGTGCCTGTGAAGCCTAAGGACCTCGGTTCGAGGCTCGATTCCCCAGGACCCACGTTAGCCAGATGCACAAGGGGGCTCACGCGTCTGGAGTTTGTTTGCAGTGGCTGGAGGCCCTGGCGTGCCCTTTCTCTCTCTCTCTCTCCCTCTCTCTCAAACAAATAAATAAAAATAAAAACAAATAAATTTAGAAAAATAAAAAGGCATACACTATCATGCCCAGCTAAAAAATATTTATTTGAAACAGAGAAAGAAACGGCACACCAGGGCCTCTAGCCACTGCAAACAAACTCTAGACACACATACCACCTTGTGCATCTGGCTTATGTAGGTACTGGGGAATTGAATCTGAGTCCTTAGGCTTTGCAGGCAAGAACCTTAACTGCTAAACCATCTCTTCAACCCAGTGAATAGTTTTCTGAATTTCACCAACAGGAATGGAATAAGGAGCCAGGCATGGTGGCACATGCCTTTAAGCCCAGCACTCAGGAGACAGAGGTAGGAGGGACACTTTGAATTTAAGGCCAGCCTGGAATACAGTGAGACCCTACCTTGAAAAAATATAAGACGGTTATCAACTTCACAGTTGTCTTGTGCCATGTACTAAGAATGAGCCACCATCACTCGAGGGGTACAAAAGTATCTTGGATCCTTAGGGATCAACCAAGGTAGCACAGTGCTTGGCTACAGAGTAGCAGAAACTAAAATCTGCAGGGCCATGCCCCCACACTGCCTGGGCAGTTTCAGAGGAAGGCCACTTTCTGCTCCTGTTGCTCAGCTGTAGGCCCAGTGACCCAACCAAGGGTGAAGACTACTGTGTAGGGCCATTCTCCTTACCAGTGCAGGAAATGGAGTCCAGACCAGGCCCATGGTACTCCACAATGGCGCCTGTGCCACCTTTCACTGTGAGGACACCTGCCACTTTCAGGATCACATCTTTGGGTGAGGTCCAACCAGAGAGGGAGCCTGTTAGTTTCACACCAATCACCTGAGATGGTAAGCAAGACAGAGATTACAGGCCTGTGCACCCGACGCCATGTTCCCACCAGAAGTCGAGCAGCTGAGGTGCTGGTGTTCCCATTTCTGTTCTTCAGCACTTCTGAGCCCATAGTCCCCACTCATCTCCCCTAATCTCCCCTGAAGCCAGCCCACAGAAAGTCCTTCCCTGCCCTTACCTTGGGGCACTTCAGCTCCCAGGGGATCCCAGCCATGACATCCACTGCGTCAGCACCTCCGACTCCAATACAGATGCCTCCCAGGCCACCACCATTGGGTGTGTGGGAGTCAGTGCCAATCAGAAGAACGCCAGGATAGGCATAGTTTTCCAAAATGATCTGAAAAAGAATCCAAGATGTTTTGTTTATTTATTTACTTACTTATGAGGGCAAGAATGAGCACACCAGGGCCTCTAGCTATTGTAAACAAACTCCTGACACATGCCACCACATGCATCTGGGTTACAGGGGTGCTGGGGTATCAAAATGGGGTCCTTCATCAAAATAAAAGAGAGACTGGAGAGATGGCTTAGTGGTTAAGGCACTTGCCTGCAAAGCCTAAGGACCCAGGTTCGATTCTCCAGGACCCATGTAAGCCAGCTGCACATGGTGGTGCACGTGTCTGGAGTCCATTTGCAGTGGCTACAGGCCCTGGTGTGCCCATTCCCTCCCTCCCACCCCTCTCTTTGTCTCTAATAAATGAAACAAATAAAAATAAATCTTAAAAAAAAAGAAAGAAACTGATTGAGAGGGGGAGGGGATATAATGGAGAATGGAGTTTCAAAGGGGAAAGTGGGGGGAGGAACGGCATTACCATGGGATAGTGTTTATAATCATGGAAGTTGTTAAAGCAACAACAAAAAAAAAACCAAAAATGGGGTCCTTAGGCTTCACAGGCAAGCACCTTAACTGCTAAGCCATCCTTCTAGCCCTCTCATACCAGTTACTTACTTAGTTATTTATTTATTTATTTATTTATTTATTTATTTATTTATTTGCACCACCTTGTGCATACAGCTTTACGTGGGTACTGGGGAATAGAACCAGGGTCATTAGGCTTTGTAGGCAAGTGCCCTAACCACTGAGCCATCTCCCCAGTCCTTATACCAGTTTTTTTTTTTTTTTTTAACTTTCATTTACTTATTTGCAGAGAGAGAGACTCCATTTGCAGGCACCACATTGGAATGGGGGACGCCTGGCGTTGGCCAAGGCTGGGCCCATGTGCCTTTGTAACCAGCTGCAGAGAGGCTCTCTGGCTCTTGCAGGCTGTGACCTGCCACCCTAGCAGCCCTGTCCTAGCACGGGCTATGGTGTGAAAGGGCAATGCGTTGATCCACAGCTGGCTCTGCTGACAGCCTGTCTCAGCTCCTAAGAAAGGAGATGGCAGCAAGGACTGAGATGGAAGTAGGAAGAAAGGTCACCTTGGAATAACAAAACAAGTTTCATACATATAGGGCTTATAGTTAATGGATCCCTACATACAGGCCAGTATCTTCAACTACCACATCTGATACCTGCTTCAGCTTCTCGAGTGCTACAGGTGTGTGTTACTACTATGCCCGGTTTTAGAAACAAAACTGTCTACCAAACTGAATTCCATCTTTGGGTTGATCAGAAAAGCCTTGGGCTTATACAGCTGTGACTTTCAGTAGCTCCATCCTATGGACCCCATGGATGAGAAAACAGTGGTGCTGGGATGTGAAGGATTCTTGGGCAACGGAGGTGGCAGAGTACTATGTTGGTGCAGAGCACTCCCTCAGAGCCAGAACTCTGCTCCCCAATTAGCCAGATGTTGCTGGGCCAGCACAGAGCCTCTCTGCCTCAGTTTCCTCATTTGTAAGATATGGTACAAGGGCTGGAAGTGTGGCTTAGTGGTTAAGGCACTTGCCTGGCAAGCCAAAGGACCCAGGTTTGATTACCCAGGACCCACGTAAGCGAGATGCACAAGGTGGCACATGTGTCTGGAGTTTAGTTGCAGTGGCTGCAGGCCCTGACGTGCCCAGTATCTATGTCTCTCTTTCTCTCTGTGTCTCTGTCTCTCTCAAATAAACAAAATAAAATAAAATAAACAAATATGCTATCCTTACATTAAAAAAAAAAGATATGGTACAAAAGCTACTACTTCATAGGGCCATAGTAAGCACTAGTGAGTTAATATCTTTATTTATTAACTGTTTTTTTTTTTTTGGAGGTAGGGTGTCACTCTAGCGTAGGCTGACCTACAATTCACTCTAGTCCCAGGCTGGCGTCAAACTCACAGCGATCCTCCCACTTCTGACTCCTGAGTGCTAGAATTAAAAGTGTGTGCTACCATGCCTGTTTTTTTCCCCCTTTATTTTCTAAAATAAAAAGTCAACTTGCCCCAGAGATCCCCTGTATTTGACTTTTTCCAGTCCTCACAATTACATGGCAAGTACTTCACCAACTGAGCTAGCACTGACCCCGCCCCCCCCCTTGAAGTGGGGTCTCACTCTAGCCCAGGCTGACCTAGAATTCACTTGATAGTCTCAGGCTGGCCTGGAACTCACGGTGATCCACCTACCTCTGCCTCCCAAGTGCTAGGATTAAAGGAATGTGCCACCTCACCCAGCTATGATTTTTTTTAAATATTTTATTTATTTGACACAGTGAGGGGGGGGAGAAAATCAGCATGATGACAGGGCCTCTAGCCACTGCAAATGAACTTCAGATGCATGTGTCACCTTGAGCATCTGGCTTTATGTGGGTACTGGGGAATCAAACCTGAGTCCTTTGGCTTTGCAGATAAGAAGTGCCTTAACCACTAAGCCATCTCTCCAACCCTGATTTGTTTTCTTGACAGTGTCTGACTCTGTAATCCAACTGGCCTGGCACTTGCAGCATTCCTCCTCCCTCAGCCTCCCAAATGCTAGGGTTCAGGCAGGTATGAGTACAAGCATGTGCCCCACACCCAGCTTACTAGCGCGTCAATATTTTTAGCTGTATTGATTTCTGGTAATATGGGGATTGAATCTAGGGCCTTCCACATACTAGGCCAGTGTTCTACCCGTGAAATACAACCCTATACTTTGTAATATTTTTCATTTCTTTCTTTTTTTCATACTTTATTTATTTAAAGTAAGGCAAAGGAAAATTAGCAATGAAAAATGTAGAAAAGCCCGAAAGTGTCAGGGCAAGCATGCTTATTAGTATTTCAGCCATCCAAACAAGAGAAAGGAAGAAGGAAAAACAAACGAGAAAAAGTTGTACTTTTTGTGTTTAAACCCAAAATTGCCAGGCATGGTAGTGCACGCCTTTAATCCCAGCACTCCGGAGGCAGAGGTAGGAGCATTGCTATGAGCTCAAGGCCACCCTGAGACTACATAGTGAATTGCAGGTCAGCCTGGACTAGAGTGAGACTCTACCTCCAAAAACAAAAACAAATGGCTGAAGAAATGGCTTAGAGGTTAAGGCGTTTGCCTGCAAAGCCAAAGGATCCCAGTTCGACTCTTCAGGGCCCATATGAGCCAGATGCACAAGGGACACAAGCATCTGGAGTTCATTTGCAGTGGCGGGAGGCCCTAGAGTGCCCGTTCTCTCTCTCTTTCTCTCTCTCATAAACAAACAAACAAACAAACCTACCTCAGAAAATTGGGCAAGTTTCACAAGGAGAATGTGAACAACTGCCTTTTTATTCACTTTTAAACAGGGTCTCATGTATCCCAGGCTGCCCACTTCTGCCTCCACCTTCTGCATGCTGGGGTTAGAAGCATATGCCACCTGCCTGACCTGTGCAGTGTGGGGCTCAAACCCAGGGTTTTGTGCATTATAGACAAGCACTCTATAAACTGAGCTATATCCTCAGCCCCATATTTATGTTCTTTTTCTTTTTTTAATCTGTTTTTCTTTTTTTTTGAGGTGCTGACGATCAAACCCAGGGCTTTGTTAAACACTTTACTACTGAGCTACCTCTGTAGCCCAGCGAGTTAAGAGCATTAAGTCTACTACCTGACATACAATTTGTGCCCATCAAATGTTAGCCACTCGTGTTACATATTTAACACGTGTGGGAAAAGTAACACACACATAAAACAAGTAATAAATATTCGTGGATATAGCTCCGTGGTAGACCTTGATTCCCCAACATCATATAAAAAGTAACAGTACTGGGGTTGAAAGTGTACACTACCATACCTAACTTCTATACTTTCTTCTAAGCATGTACCCAAGCATCTATATTTCTATAAACTATAGGTACATACCTGTTAGGTGCATACCTGTAACCCCAATACTTAGGATGAGATGACCATTTGCTTTGCTCAGTCTCCTGAGCCACAAGTCCCCTGCCTCTGCCTCTGCCTCTGCCTCTGCAGGCCTGGAACATGCTGTCTGGCAATCTGAGTGCAGCCTGGGCCCTTACAAAGGCAGGCTGAGTCCTACTTTACCTGGTGAATGATTCCAGATCCAGGTCTCCAGAAGCCCACACCATACTTGGCTCCAGCAGATGCCAGGAAATTATACACTTCCTGGTTGATGTCCTATTAAAGCAAATCAGTAACCACAGCATTAATACCAGTTTGCATCTCGGGTGACCCTTACCATTCCTCTTCACTCCCTGCTGCCATGGCTCTGCAATGCTGGAACCATGAAGACTGCTGACAGGCGGCCCCCTGGAGCGCTTTTGAAATTAATTCCAGCATGTTAAGTTTCAGCTGGCAGACCCTGAGTAAAAGACAGGGAAGCAGAGACAGCCCTAGCTCCCTGACACCTGGTGAGGGTGGTGGGCCTGGCATAAGATCCTACCCTGCACGCCTCACTTCACTTTCTTTTTCTTTGTTGGTCTTTTCCAAATAGGGTCTCACTACAGCCCAGGCTGACCTGGAATTCACTATGCTGTCTCAGGTTGGCCTCAAATTCACAGTGATCCTCCTACCTCTGCCTCCCGAGTGCTGAGATTAAAGGTGTGCGCCACCACACCTGGCTCATCTCACTTTCTTATTTTAGAAGGAAGTGGACTAAATGATTGTCCAAGGTCCCTGTGGCACTCAAGGTGCCATCCAGGAGTGCCATGCACATCAGCATGTCTGACTAGGTCTGAGAGCAAGACGAGTACCACAAAGGGTGGCATGTGGACCTTCTGGCTCCCCTGTGGGTGCTGCTTCTCCTTGAAGCCTTGGATCTTTGTCTGCAATCTCAGTTGACATTTACTGAATGACCACTGTGGGAATGTTATCGTGCTAAACAGCCTTACAACCCACTTGGGAAATGGGGAGAGACTGTCATGAAGGCCACTTTAAAGATGTAAAGACAGGCTCACATGAAATAACTTACTAAAGACCA
The DNA here is from genome assembly GCA_036346955.1 of Dipus sagitta. NCBI lineage: Eukaryota > Metazoa > Chordata > Mammalia > Rodentia > Dipodidae > Dipus > Dipus sagitta. The sequence continues at coordinate 213,969 of CM070777.1, read as the reverse complement.
CAGAGCTAAATAGGGCAGGTCCATCCAACCAGAGGCCAAGAACTACATCCTGCCACAAAGCAAAGTTGTTTGCCTCTAAGAAGAGTTTAAGACTCCATCTAGAGTCGGTGCCAGCATGCAGTAGGTATTCAGTACTTGGTAACGTTTTATAGGGGCCAAATGAAAAACAGCCAACTGGGCCACTGCTCTGAAAATGATGGGATTAGCTATACCTACTCAGCCTGTCATTTCAAGACATCTTCCTGGGGACAGGGAATGCCCCCAAAGCACAGCTAACGTGAAGCCAGGGTTTACAAGTGAGACTGACCAGTGACAAGAGGGACATCACTATGGCAGATTCTCGTGCTCCAAAGGAGGATCTAGGAAATGAGACCTGCTGGACTCTGTAAGCGAAGAGCTATGCTTCCAGGCAGAGAAGGATTTGCTGTCAGCTCCCCAGACTCTTGATGAATATGTTCAAAACCACTTCGGCCAGTACATCCTTAGGTTCCCCGGGTAAAAGAATGCCATTCTTTTATATGTAACTTTTATACATAATAAACTTTTATAAATAACCTGAGTCCTCAGAACAATCCCTTTCTAATTAATAATTAACACATTGACCTTTTCACTTATAAATCTGTCACTTGTGAAACTGGGGTCTCCAGGAATGGGTGTATGTGCATGTCTATGGGAGGGTAAGTAGCTCCAAAATGATGACATAAACTCAAACCCAGGCTGGAATTCTCTCTGGCTGTGTAAGTCTAGACATTACTCTGCCTCTCCCTTTACAAATACATGTAGAGGGCTGGAGAGATGGCTTAACAGTTAAGGTGCTTGCCTGCGAAACCTAGGGACCCAGATTCGATTCTCCAGGTCCCCACACAAGCCAGATGCACAAGGTGGCAATTGTGTTTGGAATTCGTTTGCAGCGGCTAGTGGCCCTGGCATGACCATTTGCACACTCTCTTTCTCTCTCTTCATTTCTGTCTCAAATAAAAATTAATTAAAAAAAATACAGCCGGGTGTGGTGGCATACACCTTTAATCCCAGCACTCAGGAGGCAGAGGTAGGAGGATCGCTGTGAGTTCAAGGCCACCCTGAGACTACATAGTGAATTCTAGTTCAGCCTGAGCTAGAGTGAGACCATACCTCAGAAAAAAAAAATAAATATAATAAAATTCGCCAGGAAGATCGCCATGAGTTCAAGGCCACCTTGGGAATACAGAGTGAATTCCAGGTCAGCCTGGGCTATGGTGAGACCCTATCTTGAACCCCCCCCAAAACAAAAAATCACATGTAGAACCAACCATACCCTCCCCTCATTTTCAAGGTAGGGTTTTGCTCTAGCCCAGGCTGACCTGGAATTCACCATTGTGGTGGTTTGATTCAGGCGTCTCCCATAAACTTAGGTATTCTGAATGCTAGGTCCCCAGCTGCTGGCAATTTGGAATCAAAGCCTCCTGGAGGCAGTGTATTGTTGGGGAGGCAGTGTATTGTTGGGGGCAGGCTTAAGGGTATTACAGCTATCTTCCTCTAGCCACTGTTTAGCATACTCTCCTGTTGCTATTGTTCACCTGATGCTGGCCATGAGGTGATGTCCAGCCTCTGCTCATGCCATCGTTTTCCTCTGCCATCATAGAGCTTCCCCTCTATAAGCCAAAATAAACTCCCTTTTCTCACAAGCTGCTGTGGGTCAGATGTTTTCTGCCAGCAATGTGAAATTGACTGCAACAACTATGCAGTCTCCAGGTGGCCTCAAACTCACAATGCCATCCATTCTTAAACCTGAATGTCCCCTCCAATACTTTTGTTGAACCTTAAAAGAAGTGGGACCTTTAAAGGGGATGAGGCCCTGAACACATTAACATTTTATCTGGATCAGTTATCCTGAGAGTGGGTTCCTGATAAATGGACTAAGTCCTGCCTGACTTTCCCATCTCCTCCCTGCTTGCTTGCCCTTCTGCCTATTACAGTACAACACAAAGGCCCTCACCAGATGTCTTACACTTCCCAGCCTCTAAAACTGACAGCTAAAAAGTTCGATAGCATATAATTTTCCAGTCTGTGGTAACCTGTTACAGCAGCAAACAGACCAAGACAAGCCCTTTCTTGACTCCTAGGATGGAAACAGCCCTTCCTATAGACCTCAAGGCCCTGTCTGCCCCTGCCTCCTACATAGAGGACCTCAGGACTCCTCTTTTTGTTTTTTTAATATTTTATTATTTATTATTTGACTCAGAAAAACAGGTAGACAAAGAGAGTGAGTATGGGTGTAGCAGGGCCTCCTGTCACTGCAAATGAGCTCTAGATACATGTGCCACTTTGTGCATCTGGGTCCTGGGGAATTGAACGCAGGTTGTTCCAAATCCAGGCTGTTAGGCTTTGTAAGAAAGTGCCTTTAGCTGCTGAGCCATCTCTTCAGCCCACTATTCTGTCTTGAATATTCTTCTTCCAGGTATCTGTTTCAGTCTCAACTTATAGTCACATGTTCAAAGAAGCTGGATCCTTGCCCCTTCCCTAAGACTTTCTTTCTTTCCTTTTTTTTTTCCCCCGCTGTCCCACTAGGCTCCTGGCCTCAGCAGCTACCAGCCCTGTAAAGGCATGTAACATGACGATTCTCTTTGCTGCTAACAAGGAAGCCACCAATCAGCAGGCAGAACTTGAGTGGAAAGAGCCACTGTACACCCGGGACACTATGTGTGGGTGAGGAAGGGAAGAAAGTGCTCGAATGGGAAGACTGCCCTGAGTGTTTCCCAAGGATCTAAGAGGCCTGTGAGCCAGGCTGACCTTGGGAGCCAGAGTACTTTCAATCACATGCTCCATTCTGTGCCAGCTAGGTCGCAGACCTGCCAGCATTCAACTCCTGCCAATAACCCTCCCGCCAAGGGGCACCCACTCCCACTGCACAGGGCAGAGGACAGGGAAGCCCAGAGCTGGGAAGCAGAAGACCAGGGACAAAAGCAGCACACAGAGGTACAACTCACTGTGGCTGGGAGAAGGAGCAGGGATTGGATTTCACAAGATTCTAAAAACAGTTTAAGTGGCAGCTTCAATGGCACATAGCCACTTTTCCAGTTACACAAAATTCCCACAAGAAACCCCCTGCCCCCCAGAGCAGGCTGTCAGCATGAGAGGCCTGGAGCAGGAGCATGAGTTCTTTCTTGCACTTGTGAGACTCAACTATGGGTGCAACTACATATCAAGCTCTAGTCTCTCTCCTTGGAAGGTCCTCAGGTCAGAGGAGAGCAGGAGAGAGCACATGAATGTGGGCGAAGATGTGTGCAGAGGACAGCAGGCTGCTGAGGTAGTAAGAAGTCCGACTGCCCCTCCCCTCCCAGGGCACCAGCACCAGCACCTTTGGTCTGCAGCACTCATCTTATGGGACAGCAAGTGGACATCTACTCTAAGACTGAGGACAGCTGTTACTTTCTTCAGGCAGTCTCTTTATTTTAAAGCATCCTAACATTTCACAATGGTCATATATTATTTCTAGTATTAGAAAACAGCCAAAACAAGTTTTAAAACTAGGCTATACCTCAGGACTGGGATAGCTCAGTGGTAGAACGCTTGCCTAGCAGGCATGAGGCTGAGGCTCTGGGTTCCATCCCAGTCCCCAGCACTCCCCTCCCCCCATGCCACACCACACCACACCACACCACGCTCACATGGTTAAATCAAGCAGCTCATAACAATTTGGAAGCAGAACTATATGGATAGTCACAGTGTGAGGGCTTTACCTCTCTTAATCCATGTCATACCACCCACATGCCCCATTGCCACCTTGGGCTCACCTTGGCCCGGCGCAGATCTTTCTCACCCCCAACCTGGGCCTCAATCAGATGGTCACAGTGGATGGTGGATGGCACAGCCACCTTTGGTAGCCCGCTGCTGATGAACTGTAACATGGCCATTTGGGCTGTGGCATCCTGCATGGCCACTCGGTCAGGCCGTAGCCGCAGGTATGTCTTGCCCCGCTCAATCTCCTGGTTGACTGGATCATCCAAGTGTCCATAAACAATCTTCTCTGAGAGGGTCAGGGGCCGATTTAGTCTGTGTGCAGAAGACAGAAGGAAGCCTGATAACAGCTTCATGGTTCAGGCCTACCACAGCCTCTCCCTCGAAGTACTCACCTGTGGCAACCCAACAGTGGGCAGGGAGAGGGGAGTTTGTACACAGGACCTTGAATTTCACTCAGGTGCCAATGAACTAATCCTGTTCCCTGTGGCATCTCTAGCAGATAGCAGTGCCTGGTTATTTAATGAATACTTCAGAATCGCTTAAAGAATAGGTAAGTGTCAACACCATAAGAGAGAGGCCAGGCATAGTAGTAGTCACACCTGTAATTCCAGCACTCCTGAGGCAAAGGCAGTTCAGGATCATCCTCAGCTATATAGTGAGTGAGTGAGAGGCAGGTGGGACTACGAGAGACTGTTCTCAAATGACCAAAAAAAAAAAAAAAAAAAAAAAAAAAAGATGATAGGATTGGGTTTTTTTTTTTTTTTCGAGGTAGGGTTTCACTCTAGCCCAGGCTGGAATTCACTATGAAGTCTCAGGGTGGCCTCAAACTCATGGCAATCCTCCTACCTCTGCCTCCCGAGTGCTGGGATTAAAGGCGTGCGCCACCACGCCCGGTTAGGATTGGGTTTTTTCAAAGGATATTTATGCTTTTGCACTATGCTAATCTAGTATCTAATAAGAGCCTAACAGACATATACCTCAGTACCTAACATTCATTGTACTTTTGTCATCCAATAAAGCGACCACAGGAAACAGGCTCACCAGAGAAATGTTAACAGTTCAAGACCACAGCTTGACTCTTGCCCTGGATCCCATTACCTCTTTGGAGACCCTTTCTCCTGTGCCTCAGCCACACTGAGAGACAAAGGGACAACGCCAGCATCTTCACACAACCTGCTGCCCTCTCCATGCACAATTTTTATTTTTTTTTGTTTTTTTTCAAGGTAGGGTCTCACTCTAGCTCAGGCTGACCTGGAATTCACTATGTAGTCTCAGGGTGGCCTCGAACTCTCAGTGATCCTCCCACCTCTGCCTCCCAAGTGCTGGAATTAAAAGCATGCACCACCACGCCCGGCATTTGATTTTTGAGGTAGGGTTTTACTCTGACCTGGAATTCACTATGTAGTCTGTAGTCCCAGGCTGGACAAAATAGCAATCCAAGGAACAGATTCTTCCAGGACTCAGCTGCTTCCTCCTCACCAGGATCCCACCCCCTAGACCAAGTTTAGAGCTTTGTGGCAGGTCAAGTCTCCACCTCCCTTCCTGGTCCCACTGACCCCAAACATAGCAGCCATTTCCTCCTTCCCTGTGGACTTCTACTCTACCTCCTACCACACTGAGAATTTAAGACAACTGTGAGACCTCCTGGAAAGCAGCAGAGCTCACCCATAGCCATGAGGCCATACTCTCATTTGAGGTCAAGGAAATAAACTAGACTGGAGCCAGATGCTCCAGGTTTGTATCTGACTCTGTTACTAAACCTACTGTGCAACCACATGAATGAACAACTGCCCTACACAGAGAGGTGCTACCCACCTAGCTACATCAAAGTGCAGGGCTGGGGCTGGAGAGATGGCTTAGCTGTTAAGGTGCTTGCCTGCAAAGCCAAAGGACCCAGGTTTGATTCCCCTGGATCCACATAAGCCAGATGTACAAGGGGGCACACGTATCTGGAGTTCGTTTGCAGTGGCTGGAGGCTGTGGTGTGCCCATTCTCTCTCTCTCCCTGCCTATTTCTATATCTCTCTCTCAAATAAATAAATAAATAAAGTGCACTGCTGGACAAGGAGACAACAGCCTGTATTTCCTTTGTTTTGTTTTCCTTTTTATTTATTTATTTTTGGTTTTTCAAGGTAGGGTCTCACTCTAGCCCAAGCTGACCTGGAATTCACTATGTTGTCTCAGGGTGGTCTTGAACTCAGGGAGATCCTCCTACCTCTGCCTCCTCAGTGCGGGATTAAAGGCATGCGCCACCACGCCTGGCTGGAATCTTCCTTCTTAAGTCTGAGGTTCAGATGATAAAGGAGACAACTATACACATAGCTTTGGTCATTGCCATTATCAAGGTTTAAATGTTGTGTATATATTTCTGTTAACTCTGCTAATGTCTCATCTGCTTTACAAGACCTACATGAACAGATTCAGACCATGTTAGACATTACTGTGCCATTCGTTGAACAGTTCTGGGAGAACTCAGCTCACGGTCAGAAGGTCATGAGACAATCTAACTCCATCTACCTGGGTTCCCTTGAATGCTCTTCAAGGCATGAAAGTCTACAAGAATGGAAACCCTAAAGGTCTCCAGTTTGCTGTGCACCCACTTTCCCTTAACTGCTCCCTTGTATTCTTTCTCCCAAACACTTTCTTCCAGGACTGTCTTCTTGCACTCTACCAATACACTTTTGGGGTCCCTTAGATAATCCCACTAGAGAAGTTTCCCAGCTGCCACACCCATCTACCTCACTCAGCTTGAAGAAAGCCCTGATTTCCTAATGGCAGTTAGGATTACTTCTTTGGTGGGGGGGGGGGATTGAGGCAGTTAGGGTGACTGGGACCCCAAAAGTAAAGGCAGGAATGTCCTTAAGTCTGCCCTTGCAGTCTCCACTTTGCTAGATCAGAGAAGCTGGCTTCCCCTTTTCTCTTAACTCAAGGAGTTCCCTAGATCTGTTTTTCCACAAACAACCTGAGCCCTTCCTGGGAGGGAGTTCCCCTTTCCTAGAATTTAAATCTGATCCTAACATTCTGGTTGGTTATGTCATGTCCTCTGCATGAGCCAGTTCCTAGCACAGTCCAATCAGCATGCACTCTGGCTCACCTGAGCCTGAAGGTGAAACCTACCACAGTAAGGTTATAAATAGATCCTTACCAGAGGCAAGGGCTCTCCTGACTGCCTGTTCATCACTGTGGGACCTCCAATAAAGTGTTTAACAAAAAAAAAATCCAAAATCACTGGGGTGGGGGGTGGGCGGGGCAAAAGGAAGTAAATGGATTATGAACAAAATATATTATGTACATGTATGAAAATTATCAACAAAAACAGGTTAAAAAGAATGCTAGGGCTGGAGAGATGGCTTAGCGGTTAAAGCACTTGCCTGTAAAACCAAAACCTAAGGACCCAGGTTCAATTCTCCAGGTCCCATGTAAGCCAGATGCACAAGGTGGCACGTGTGTCTGGAGTTCATTTGCAGTGGCTAGAGAAGCCCTGGCATGCCCATTTTCTCTCTCTCTCTTTCCCTCCCTGCCTCCCTCTCTATCTCTAATAAATAACTAAATAAAAATAACTTAGAAAAGCATCCTAGAAGCAATGCTGGCTTCAGTGTGGCTCCCACTCAGCAAGTGTAGGGTCTTACGCACATAGCCTCCTAGTCTGACACTCCTACTGCCTCTACTTCCCACACTGTGATTGTAGGGGTACATGCTTGGCCTTCTAGCTCTCTTTTGTGCATCTCTGTGCATGTGTACACCATGTGTATGTGTGTATGTACATGTGGGCATGCATGTACTCAGACAGGCAGGCATACTGTATGCGCAAGTACGTGTGGAAGCCAAAGGACAACTCTGGGTGTTATCCTCAGGTGCAGTATGTACCGATTATTGAGACAGAAGTGGTAGCTTGTTGACCTGATCTCCCTAGTTAGGCTACACTGGCCAGCCGACCAACGAGTTCCAGGGATCCCAGTCTTCTGCTAACAGATTCTTCCTGGCAAGGGGGTAGAAGTTTCACCAACAAACCAGAAAGGCTTTCCTCTGCCGAGTGCTTTGTACTCTGAGTACACAATCCTTCCAGCGTCACTAGCCCTGCCCAGGCCTCCTGCACAGGCATGGGGCAGTGCAGGACTCTGGACCTACCCGCTTCCACCGGTAACCTTACCGTTGACGAACGATGTTAATATTCTTCTCTAGCAGGTCATAGCGGATGTACTCATTGGGTTCAAAGTGGCTCATGGCCACCTTGGCCCGTTGGCACAGGACTGAGGCCACATGGTACTGCCGCACACCCAGGGCTTTCTGACAAAAGGAAGACAATCACACTGTCAATAGATTTTTCAAGAGTCTAAAGTACAGGTAAGTACAGTGAAAAAAAAAATCAAAGAATTAGGCTGGGCGTGGTGGCACACACCTTTAATCCCAGCAGGCAGAGGTAGGAGGATTGCCATGAGATTGAGGCCACTATAAAACTACATAGTGAATTCCAGATCAGTCTGGGCTAGAGTGAGACTCTACCTCGAAAAATCGAAAAACAAAAGAATTAAGAGTGTGGGGTTAGAGAGGCAGCTTAACGGTTTAAGGTGCAGTTAAGGCGTTTGCCTGTAAAGGCTAACGGCCAGAATTCAATTCACCAGTACCTACGTAAAGCCGGATGAACAAAGTAGTGTATGCATTTGGAGTTCATTTGCAGCATCTTGGGGCCCTGGCATGATCATTCTCTCTGTATCTTTTCCCTCTCTCTCTACACTTGCAAATAAGTAAATAAAAATACATTTTAAGGGCTGGAGAGATGGCTTAGCAGTTAAGGCACTTGCCTGCAAAGCCAAAGGACTAAGGTTCAATTCCCCAGTACCCATTCCACATAAAGCCATATGCACAAGGTGGCACATGCATCTGGAGTTCCTATGCAGTGGCTGGAGGCCCTGGTGCACCCATTCTCTCAATCTCTCTCCCTGCTTCTTTCTCTCTTAAATTAAAAAAAAAAAAAAAGTGGGCTAGACAGATGGCTTAGCGGTTAAGGCATTTACCTGCAAGGCCTACGGACCCTGGTTCGATATCCTAGGACCCAAGTAAGCCAGATGCACAAGTGGGCGCATGCATCTGGAATTCATTTGCCAGTGGCTGGAGGTCCTGGCACACCAATTCTCTCTCCCCTCGCTTTCTGTCAAATAAATTAAGAGATGTTGCCTAACCTCTTGAACATGTGATAGACTTGTAGACATCTAGTGATGCTGTGTGACTTTTAGAGTAGATTGATAAAATGATAGCTTCTGCCTGGCCTCCTCTATGCCTTGGACTGATCTAGAAAAGACAGTCAATAAATTGTTAACACATGTAAGCAGGGCTGGAAAAATAGATCAGTGTGTAAAATGCTTGCCTGTGTATCATACTGACTACCTAGGTTAACAAAAAATACAGGTGCAGGCTGGAGAGATGGCTCAGCAGGGAAGGCACTTGCCTGCCAAGCCTAACAAACTGGGTTAGGTTCCCCAGCACCCATGTAAAGCCAGATGCATAAAGTGGTGCACCCAGTCTCTCATCTCTCTCTTCTCTCTCTGCTTGCCAAAAAAAAAAAAAAAAAAAAAAAAAAAAAAAAGCAGCAGCAGCTAGATAGCACAGGCAAGAGAGAATGGGCGTGCCAGGGCCTTCAGCCACTACAAACAAACCACAGATATGTGTGGCCCCCTTTCCATCTGGCTTTTGTGGGTCCTGGGGAGTTGAACCTGGGTCCTTAGGCTTTGCAAGCAAGCACCTTAACCGCTAAGCCAACTCTCCAGCCCCCCAGTCTAGATTTTTGTTTAATCAGTATGATGGTCCTAACTGAATAATTCAGTTAGGAAACAACATATGGAAAGCTGAGGTAGGATGATCACCATGAGTTCAAGGCCAGCCTAAAGCTATAGAGAGAGTTCGAAGACAACAACCTGAGCTTGAGTGAGACTTCCTCCTTGAACAACAAAAATAAATAAATAAAAATAACATAAATCCAGGCATGGTACCACAGTTGTTTAATCCCAGCACTCAGGAGGCAGAGGGAATTGAACCCAGGGTGACAGGCTTTGCAAGCAAGTACCTTTAACCTGTGAACTATCTTCCTAGCCCTCTATTAACGTCCTCCCTCCAGACATAAATTGGCCTGGATATCCATGACCTCATAGTGCCTGACACTACCTACACAAGACCATCATAAGAGGAGGAAAAGATCATGACATCAAAATGAAAGAGAGACTGATTGAGAGGGGGAGGGGATATGATGGAGAGTGGAGTTTCAAAGGGGAAAGTGGGGGGAGAGAGGGTAGCACCATGGGATATTTTTTATAATCATGGAAAATGTTAATAAAAATTAAGAAAAAAAAGTTAATTTGAAAATATTATAGGAAATCATCCCAAAATCTATTGTAGTTTCAAAAGACTTCGTCTCAAATCCAAGATGGAAAGAGAGGTCTAATATACCAAAGGTTGTCCTCTGATTTCCACATGTGCCCTGAGGCATGCATGTCCCTCCCAAACAAAACCCAGTGTTCAAGAGGCAACACAGCCCAGGGAACAGAACCAACAACTAGTCCATGCTGCACCTGCCACTCCCACCAAGCCTGGCTGTCCAGTTTGGTTACACTACTGCCTGCTGGTGAGCCACCTGTTAGTGGGCAATGACACTCAGAGCAAACCCAGGAACTGAATGAAGGCAGCTGAGCTGCCCAAACAGACCTGTCTCCTGGAGGAGGCATTTGCTTCAGCAAGGAACAGAGAGTCACTAGGCACCTAGATACCTGCCAGAGGCCACTGTGGGAATGCTCCAAGACAAATGTCAAGTCACAGAAGGAGCATCCATTGTAGATCTTAGAATCTCAGCTTCCTGAGCTTTGAGATCTCAAGACTTTTGATCTGAGCCTCAATTTCCTTTTCTGTAACAGAGGAAAAGCATCAGAGACTATGTGAGGATTGTAAAGAATGCGGTTTATAAACAGAAATGTCTAGAAGGATAAACACAACATTTTTCTGGATGGGGGAACAGGGATGAAAAGGCAAGAGAACTTTTAGGACTACACTGCATTACATTAGGAGGACATATACAAAAAGCATAGAGTTCCATAGGTTCCTTCAGTGTAAGCTGCTATGCCTCAGTCCTCCGAGAATGAGCTGCTGCTGCTATGGCCACAGCTGGAGAAAGGACCATGGGATGTTTTCCCACCATACCTCCATTCTCCTTGCCTAGCCATCAAAGACCAGGGCCTCAGATCAGGTCCCAAACACCAGGACAACACACCTCAGAATGGAAACGGAGCTGTGTATCCACCGTGTATGTCAAAGCCTAACACTACCCACTCAGCCTCTGTCGCCTGACTCACTACCTCATGACAGATCCCCTCACAGGATGGTTGCAGGGGCTTAGATGGGGCTAGAACCCCTGTTTCTTCTGACCACGTCCTTATAGCCTTGACGCTCATAGCTCTTAGCAACTAACTGCTCAGTCCTTCCTGGAAGGGAAGCCTTAAGGGAGCTCCTTTTAGGCAGGCAACAGAGGGTGGGCTTGTCAGTCAACACTCCCAGAGGAGCATCTTCCCAAACCTCCGCTGTGGCTTCAAACAATTTTTCTCCTGCCCCTGGTGGTAGGCAACGCCTGACACTCCTCATAAGAATCCAAAGCTTAACAATTTCCTCCTGCCGGCAGGCAATCAACTATCTTGGTTGCTATGCAACTGGTAGGAACAAAAGTGGTACAGTCCTTTCAGAGGTTTGGAAAAGGGGCAAAGAATGATGTCCCCCCACATTACAGCCTCTAAATGGATACCAAAAGTGGCAGGGGCTCCTTTAAGAAGCTTGCTGATAGATTCACTCATTTGCCGAATTCTCTTTTGTCGCTGACTCTAGCAACAGACTCCGCACGCTGTGTGCAGCATACAAATCCCGAGCTCTGTTCTGGCCCTGGAGAGGAGGCAGCGGTTCTGCACCACCACTTGAGAAGGGCATCCTATGTAAGCTCCCCAGACAGCCTGTGAGCTCAGCCAAGGACAGAGCAGCCCCTGTGGGACCCACACCTCTGCCTTGCTGGTATCTGGGGCAGAAGGCAGTAACAGCCCCACAGAGACACACGCTGAACCGGGCTGGGGCCAACTGAACTGTGTACCCTACATCCAGCCTACTCTGGCTTCTACTCCTTATCCCCCAAGAGGGCTCTGAGGAAACACACTGGCTGAGTGGTTAAAAAACAGTCCCAGTTCTGCAGTCTAGCATGTTTGCATCCAACATCTGCATCTGCTGTGTGCTAGCTATGACACCAGATGAGTCATTTAAACTCTTTGGGTCTCAATTTCATCACAAAAACAGGCTGGTAATTACTTGTGTCTTCATGTTGCCTTGAAGGACAAATGGGGCAAGACTGGCAGAAGACGCTCTGAGACTGGGGAAAGGCGTGAACTCAGGTGTGGGGCAGCTGCTGCAGTTCTTGTTTGCCAGGCCTTCGCTGGCAGCTCCATCATCAGCCACAGCAACCAGCAGCAAGTAGACCAAACGTGCACATCTGGGTGCCAGAGGGCTGAGTCTGTACTGAGGACCCCAGCAAGCAGTAACAACAAAATGCCCAGCAGAAAGTGAAGGGCCCAGCGGTGGGGGATGGGATTTATAAGAACTCCTGAGGGGGATGTAGTTCAATTGGTACTGTGCTTATCTAACATAAGACCTGGGTTTGATCCCTAGCATCATCAAAACTGGTCGTGGTCAGGAGTGCTCAGCACTGCAATATCTCCATCACACCTTCCAAGGCTCCGGATCCATTGTGGAAGAGGTGGTGGAAAGAATGCTAACAGCCAAAGGAAGGGTAGGACTCCTTACAACATGCTCCTCCAGACACAAAATGGCCTGGATATCCATGACCTCACAGTGCTGACACTACCTACACAAGACCAACATAATAGGAGGAAAAGATCATGACATCAAAATAAAAGAGAGACTGATTGAGAGGGGGAGGGGATATGATGGAGAGTGAAGTTTCAAAGGGGAAAGTGGGGGGAGGGAGGCAATTACCATGGGATATTGTTTACAATCATGGAAGTTGTTAATAAAAATTTTTTTTGAAAAGGAAAAAAAAAAACTGGTCGTGGTGGCACATGCCTGTAACCTCAGCACGTGAGAGGTGGAGGAAGGAGGATCAGAAGTTCAGGGACAACTCCAGATACTGATTCTTCAATGCCCAAAGAACTTAAACTCCTAATCAGAAATGGTCTATGTCTTGGCAGGGTAGAAGTAGAAATATCCCCCCTGGACCTAAATTCATCAAATGTCCAGGCTCTAGAATGTAGCAATGTAAATACATAAAATTATATATATATATATATATTTATATTTATATTTGTTGTTGTTGTTTGTTTGTTTTTCGAGGTAGGGTCTCACTCTAGCTCAGGCTGACCTGGAATTCACTATGTAGTCTCAGGGTGGCCTTGAATTCATAGTGATCTACCTACTTCTGCCTCCCCAGTGCTGGGATTAAAGGCATGTGCCACCACGACCGGCCCACAAACAATTATAGAACTCACTTCCTCAATACTGTCCTCCTCCTTGTAGAATGAAATATAGAACCAGAGCTGGAAAGATTGCTCAGCAGTCACGGTGTTTGCCTGCAAAGACTAATAGTTTGATTCTCCAGTACCCACGTAAAGCCAGATGCAAAGTGGCCCATGAATCTGGAGATCGTCTGCAATGCCTAGAGGACCTGGTGCTAATTTAGATTCATTCTTTCATATTATCTCTCTCCTTCCTCCCTTCTCCTGTCTCTGCTTGCAAATAAATAAAAATATCTTGAGTCAGGTGTGGTGGCAGAGGTAGGAGGATCACTGTAAGTTCGAGACCAGCCTGAAACTACAGAGTGAGTTTTATATCAGCCTGGGCCTGAGTGAGACCCTACCTTGAAAAACAGAACAAAACAAAATTTTAATATTTTTATTATTATTTATTTATTTGAGAGAGAGAGAGAGAGAGAGAGCATCAGAGAGGGGGGAGGGAGGGAGAGAGAGAAAGAGAGAGGGAGGGAGGAAGGAAGGGAGAATATGGGAGTGCCAGGGCACCCAGCCACTGCAAATGAATTCCAGACGCATGTGCCACCTTGTGTATCTGGCTTATGTGGGTACTGGGAAATCGAACCTGGGTCCTTTGGTTTTGCAAATGCCTTAACCACTAAGCCATCTCTCCAGCACCCCCCCAAAAAACACACACAACAACAACAACAAAAAACACAAGGCCAGGCATGGAAACTGAGATAGGAGGCTTGCTATAAGTTCGAGGCCAGCCTGAGACTAATTCCAGGTCAGCTTGGGCTAGAGCAAGACCCTACCTTGAAACACACACACACACACCTGACCCCCAAACCAATGGATTCATTTCTGCTTCATCCCAAAGCTCTCTCAGAGCATCCCCCAAAAGCTCTTCATAAACTACCAGGGAGATGGGGGGGGTAGGGGAGAAACACAAGCACTTTCCTAGGAGTAGTCTATTTTTTTTTTTTTTTCCTATTATACTGCTGGGGATGAAACCCAGGCTTTGTGCATGCTGGGCAACCTCTCTACCACCAAGATGCACATCAAGCCCTGCTACCTCTGTGTCCAAAGTGCTGGGATTAAAAACATGTGCCACCATACCCAGCATTTTAAACTTTTTTTTTGACACACACACATATTATTATTTTTTAATTTTTGTTTTATCTGTATTATTTATTTGAGAACAACAGACAGAGAGAAAGAGGCAGAGAGAGAGAGAGAATGGGCTCGCCAGAGCCTCTAGCCACTGCAAACAAACTCCAGACACATGCGGCCCCTTGTGCATCTGGCTAACGTGGGTCCTGGAGAATCGAGCCTCGAACCGGAGTCCTTAGGCTTCACAGGCAAACGCTTAACCGCTAAGCCATCTCTCCAGCCCATATTATTGTTTTCAAGGTATTGTCTCGCTCTAGCCTAGGCTGACCTGGAATTCACTACTATGTAGTATCAGGCTGGCCTTGAACTCACAGTGATCCTCCTACCTCTGCCTCCCAAGACCGAAGAGGCTATCTTTTTTTATACAGCTTTTTGTTTTGGGTAGTGCTGAGGGTTAAACCCAGGGTTTTGCACATGTTAGGCTAAGCGCTCTGCCCATGAGCATCCTCATCCCCAGAGCTTTTTTTTTTTTTTTTTTTTTTTCCTTTTTTCTTGTTAAACTTGGGATGGAACTCAGGCCTTATGCATGCCAGGCAATTATTCTACTACTGGCATAGTGGTGCAAGCCTGTAATTTCAGCTATTGGGGAGGCTGAGGGAGGGTTCCAAGTTCAAGGCCTTCCAGCAGTTCCTTTCCTCCTTCCACCTGAGAGGCCCAGAGCACACCAATGCCCTAAAAAGTGGACGCTGGGAAAGAGGAGTGTTAAAGCAGGAATCAGCCCAGACTCAGCACTCATTTAAAGCACTTCCCAGGGCTGGAGAGATGGCGCAGCGGTTAAGGGAGCTTACTTGTAAAACCAGGCAGTAGGCAATCAATAAACGTTCTAGGAACAATTGGTTTGCATGGCAATGTTGTGCCCAACTCATCCTGCAGACGGTATGACCTTTGCCGAAATTTGACATTTTAAGTTTGTTCACTAATTCATTCACAAAGTCACTTGATTTAAATCAATGGCTGGTCCAGTAAGACATCACAGAAAACATACAATCAGAATAACCTGTTTAAGAGCCGGGCGTGATGGCACACGCCCTTAATCCCAGCACTAGGGAGGGAGAAGTACGAGGACTACTGTGAGTTCAAGGCTGCCTTGAGACTACATAGTGAATTCCAGGTCAGCCAGGGCTAGAATGAAACCCTATCTAAAAAAAAAAAAAAAACACTTTAAAATTCAAAGATTTCTTAATAAACATGGCACTTTTCCATTTCTTTTTCCTAGAACAGAAATCAAAGAGCAGAGATTAAATTTACTCATTCTCCAACATTAAAAATCACAAAAAGGAAGCAGGAGAATGTCGGAGTACTGCAGTTTATCCAGTCACTGAATAAGCTGGTTAACGTTTGCAGAGACTCCAATTTCTCTTGCATACACTGTCCCCCCTGCCTGGCTATAAGCAGCCAGGCAAGGTCTACGGATATGCCTACTTTTTTTGTTCCTTAAGGTGGGTGCTGGGGATTGAACTCTGGTCCTCAGACTCCAACTCCTAACATGGCATTTTGTAGAAAACCTCTGCTGAGGACATTCAGTTTCTTTGCAGATAATTACTATCCTAGAATTTCATGCAAAAGATTATGCGACTTCCCTCAGGTCTCATGGGAACACAAACTCCAGTATCTCAAGGCTAAAGTGACTAGATCCTCTTTTTTTTTTAATTTTTTAAAAATTTATTTGGTTTATTTGAGACAGATCGAAAGAGGGAGGGAGAAAGGAAAGGGAGAGAGAGAGGGAGAGAAAGAGAGAATGGGAGTGCCAGGGCCTTCAGCCACTGCAAACGAACTCCAGACACATGCACCACATTGTGGATTTGGCTTATGTGGGTTCTGGGGAATTGAACCTGGGTCCTCTGACTTCACAGGCAAACGCCTTAAGTACTAAACCATCTCTCCAACCCATAAATCTTAATTACCATCTTTATAGTAAGATTTTTTTAAATGAAGATTAAAACCAGAGCATATGGGGCTGGAGAGACGGCTTAGCAGTTAAAGCACTTGCCAGCAAAGCCGAAGGACCCACGCAAAGCCAGATGTACAATGTGATGCATGCATCTGGAGTTTGTTTGAAGTGGCAAGGGATCCTGGGGTGCCAGTTCTTTCCTCTTCCCCAGTCTGTGTCTGCTTGCAAATATATATATATAGAGAGAGTGGTGGTTTGATTCAGGTGTCCCCCATAAACTTAGGTGTTCTGAATGCTAGCTTCCCAGCTCATGGAGATTTGGGAATTAACTCCTGGAGGCAGTGTATTGTTGGGGGCGGGCTTATGGGTGTTATAGCCAGTTTCCCCTTGCCAGTGTTTGGCACACTCTCCTGTTGCCATTGTCCACCTTATGTTGGCCAGGGGGTGATGTCCATCCTCTGCTCATGCCATCGTTTTCCCTGACATCGTGGAGCTTCCCCTTGAGCTTATAAGGCAAAATAAACCTCTCTTTCCCACAAGCTGCTCTTAGTTGGGTGATTTTTGTTTTTTTTTGGGGGGGGGTTCGAGGTAGGGTTTCACTCTAGCCCAGGCTGATCTGGAATTCACTATGTAGTCTCAGGGTGGCCTTGAACTATCAGCAATCTTCCTGCCTGTGTGCTGGGTAAAAGGCGTACGCCACCATGCCTGGCAGTTGGGTGATTTCTACCAGCAATGCGAACCTGACTGCAACAGTAAAGTGGTACCGAGGAGAGGGATTGCTGCTAGACACCTGACTGTGTGGCGTTTGTCTTTTGGAGCTGATTTTCAAGAGGAATAAGGAAAGATTTGAAACCTTGGCCTAAGAGACACCTTGCAGTGCTGTAAGTACAGCTTGATGGACTATTCTGGTCAGAGTTGAAAGACCTGAATGTAGTAAGAACTATAGACTTTGAGGGTTGCCTTAAGAGGGTGAGAAAGAGCTTTGCTTGGACTCGGCTAGCAGTTTGTGTGGAAAGCTTGCTGTTATGCCTGGGTCCTAAGAAGTTGTGCAGGGTTGCTTTGCATAGAAATGAACTGGTGTGAGCAGAGAGATATGGCACGGAAAAAATGAAATCTAAACTGCTGCCATTCACCTGCAAATTGTTTGAGAGAGAGCAACTATTGAGATTGGGCCAGCTGACCTGCACTGGGGCAACAGGAAGAATGCAGACTCTTTTGAAGGGGCCTGAGTGCTCAAGGAGTCCTGTTCTTTCAAAGTCTGCTTTATTCCCCCCTGGGGTTAACAAACTGGCACCCTACCTGGTATTGTAGAGTATAAGAAATGCAGGAAAGAGAGGGTCATTGAGTTCGCAACACGGTCTTGTGTTTTGGAAATGGCCATGAGCAGTGTGTAGCAGGTTTGCTGGATGCCTGTATGGAGACCCAATGGAGCCTTGAGGATGAACCATGGATTGCAGTGGAGACCCAGTGGAGATGCCAGAAAAACAAGGTGGCGCTAAGGAAAGCTGCCGGCCCTGATGAAGTTTTCCAGGACTGTGAGTAGCCTAGCTGGAGGGGAGGAATTGGAACGCCAGCAACTTATTGCTGGTTAGAATTATCTGACTTGGAGATTTGTCACTGGCTAGAGTTGTTGGACTTGAAGCTACAGAGTTTATTTGCCCTGGTTGTTTTAAATCTTGTATTAGATGAGTATTTCTTAGCTATGCCCAATGCCATCTTTTGCAGTGTGAATGTTTTATTCTGTGCCATTATGGTTTTTTTGAGGTTATTATTTTTGGTGTTATGGCTTAGTTAAAAGACCTTAGATTATCAGGATGTATGAATATCATTGGAATTGATAAAAACTATGGGGTCTTTTAAAGTTGGATGAATGCATTGTATTTTATATCATGAACGGTTATCAGTTTATGGGGGCCAGAGGTGGAATGTGGTGGTTTGATTCAGGTGTCCCCCATAAACTTAGGTGTTCTGAATGCTAGCTTCCCAGCTGATGGAGATTGGGGAATTAACGGCCCCCCCACCCCAGAGGCAATGTATTGTTGGGGCGGGCTTATGGGTGTTATAGCCAGTGTCCCCTTGCCAGTGCTTAGCACACTCTCCTGTTGCTATTGTCCACCTTATGTTGGCCAGGGGGTGATGTCTACCCTCTGCTCATGCCATCGTTTTCCCCGCCATCGTGGAGCTTCCCCTTGAGCCTATAAACCAAAATAAACCTCTTTTCTCCACAAGCTGTTCTTGGTTGGGTGATTTCTACCAGCAATGTGAACCTAACTGCAACATATATATAAATTTTTAAAAATATTTTATTTTTATTTATTTATTTGAGGGAGAAAGAGAGAGAATGTGCCATCTCGTGCATCTGGCTTACATGGGTCCTGAGGAAATCGAACCTAGGTCCTTTGGCTTTGCAGGTAAGTGCCTTAACCACTAAGCCATATATCTCTCCAGCGCCTCCCTTTTTCCTTTTTTTTTCCTTTTTTTTTTTGGTTTTTCAAAGTAGAGTCTCACTATAGCCCAGGCTGACCTGGAATTCACTATGTAGTCTCAGGCTAGCCTCGAACTCACGGCAATCCTCCTACCTCTGTCTTCTGAGTGCTGGGATTAAAGGCGTGTAACACCACACCCACCACATAAAATCTTTTTTAAAAAACAGTATGCACTGGGCTGGAGAGATGGCTTAGCAGTTAAGGCGTTTGCCTGCAAAATCAAAGGACCTTGGTCCAATTCCCCGGGACCCATGTAAGCCAGATGCACAAGGTGGGGCATGCACCTGGATTACATCTGCAATGGCTGGAACCCCTTGCCCACTCATTCTCTCTCTCTCTCTTTCTGCGTCTCTCTCTCTCACACTCTCAAATAAAACATAAAACATTTTTTTTTAAAGTATGCATTGAACTTGGCACTGTTCTTGGGTTATGGAGCCTAAGTATCTTGATTATGAAGCCAATGGTGTCTTGGTTCAAGGATAAGTCTTCATGCCAAAGGGAAGCAGTACAGTGCCAGTTGTCAAGCCTCAGAATAAGAAACATGTAGAACCAGGGTTCGAGAGATGGCTTAGTGGGTAAAGTGGTTGCCTGCAAAGCCTAAGGACCCAGGTTTGATTCCCTAGTACCCATGTAAGCCAGATATACAAGGTAGCACATGTGTCTGGAGTTCATCCACAGTGGCTGAAGGCCCTGGTGCACCCATTCTCATTCTCTCTTAAATAATTAAAAGTGAGGCAAGCACAAGGTCGCACAAGCCCACTAGGTGACACAAGTATCTGGAGTTTGAGTGAACTGGCTGAGGCTCTGGTACACCAATTCTCTCTCTCTTTCTAAAATAAAATAACAATAAAAAAAAACTAAGCAGGCCCAGAGAGATTGAGGAATTTGCTAAAGGTCACAGCCATTCAGTATTAAAGCCAGAATTCAGGGCTGGAGAGATGGCTTAGCGGTTAAGGCACATACATGCCTGCGAAGCCTAAGGACCCAGATTCAATTCTCCAGGTTCCACATAAGCCAGATGCACATGGTGGCGCATGCATCTGGAGTTCGTTTGCAGAGGCTAAAGGCCCTGGTGTAAACATTCTCTCTCTCTCCCTCCATCTATCTCTAATAAATAAATAATTCAAACCAGAGCAGTCTGATGCCTAAGGCCTTCAAGGTATTATCTTTTGCTATATTTCCTGTCTAATTCTGTTTCTTCATCTATATAGCAGTGCTCATAGTTCTGCCTTATTCCATGGTCATGAGCTGGTACACAGTAAGGGCAATGTTTCTTTTAGTGGTAGTGTAAAGCCATCATTCTCTCATCTTCCTTGACCTTTGGTTCAGCCGAGAGTAGAAGTCAAATATTTTACCTGAGGGGCTATGTAGGAATACAATGGACACTCCAGGAGAACAGAGATTGCCTCCTTCTTACCAATATTCCTACTGGGCATGGGAGTGCATGCCTGCAATCCCCACACTGAGGAGGCTGAAGCAGAAGGGTCACAAGATGGAGACCAGCCCGAGCAACACAGTGAGACCAGGTCTCCAAAACAAACAAACAAACAAAAAAAGGGCTGCAGGGATAGCTCAGTGGTTAAGGCGTTTGCTTGCAAAGCTAAAGGACCCAGGTTCCATTCCCCAGGACCCACGTAAGCCCGATGTACAAGGTGGCACATGCATCTGAAGTTAGTTTGCAGCAAGTGAAGGCCCTAGCACGCCCATTCTGTCTCTATCTGCCTCTGCCTCTCTCTTTCTCTCAAATAAAAATAAAAATAAAATATAGAGAAAATGCTTAAAAAACTGTTTCCAGACATGGTGACACACACACTCAATAGGCAGAGGTAGGAGAATCACGATGAGTTCCAGACAAGCCTGGGACTACACAGTGAGTTCCAGATCAGCCTGGACTAGTAAGACTCTACCTTGAAAACAACAAAAATCTAAACAATGTTTCTGAAGTAATTCATAGAGAAGTAGAAATTGACTACAAGGTCAGGTCTACTAGGGTAGTTAACTGTCACTTCTGAAAAGCACAAAGGAGGTCAACAAAAGTTGTTCTTAGGGGACCAGATGAGCTCGACTTAAGACAGCCTGGCTATTTACAGGCAGTGTGACAAGCAAAGTGCATATAATACTGTTCATTCATGTTAGCTGAATGAAGACAGGAGACCTGAACTTCAATCCTGACTCTTTCACTGGCATTCACCCATGCTCTCAAGGTTTACTAAGTGTAAAAGAGGAGGTTGGACTATATGGTTGTAAACACATTCTACTGCCTCATCACTTTGTAGCATTTGTTTAATAATGATCACCTCCCATTGACAGATAACAGATACAGGAAGCTTCATGCTCAAGGTCACAGGATCAGGACAGAAGATGAACTACAGCCTAGATCTCTTTCTCCTACTTTCCAAGATCCAAGTGTGACATTATTCAAAGTCATTTATCTGTCAAGTAATCTTGCCTGATTCCATTAAATCACAGCACAAATAGGAATGGGAGGGGGAGGGGAAAAACTACCCGTATGCCTCTATGACTACCTAAATCAAATGACCTGAAGAGCTAATTAAGCTGTAAATCCATTGCTTTTACCCAAAATACAATGTGACTGAGAATAACTTCAAGTAATATGCTTCATGACAATAAAGCAAATAACTTCTTTACTAATTCTATATTCAAAAAGTTATGCTACCTGAACTAAGAGTCACAAGGAAAATCATAAAAGGCTGGTAGAAAATGTTCACTTTATTGCTTCATTTTTATTAACAAAATATGCATATGTTAAATTTATTAACACCTTTCCAGGGTTGTCAAGTTAGGAGTGGGAAAAAAGACAGTCACAAGTCAACTTTCTAAGTGGCTTATAAACAGGAGTCAAGGTCAAACTGTGGGGCCTTCTTATCCTCCCAACAAGTACTTGAAAAACAACTGAGTTTGAGCCCAAAATACTCCATTGTGTGTGACAGATACAAACGAAAGCTCGAGGGGGAAGGAGGAGAACAGAGAGTTCTCCTTGAAAGCTAGAACTTTCATCCACCTTCTTGCAATTTTACCATCTGTCAAATGGGAAATGTCATCTGAGATCTATCTCAGCAAATGAACACATGACTCAAATAACACGTTTAAACAGTCTTGAGATCGGTTTGAAGAGAGGACACTGCTGTCTATGACTACTTATTACACTGGGGCCCAGAAGAATACTCTCCCCCTTCTCGTGCCTATGTTCCCCGGGGTCCTCAGAGGGTGGCATCGGGGACAATTCTGCAGGCTCCAGGCGTGACAAAACCGCAGATGCACTTAGCTGTCAAGTCCTGTCGCCGAGAGGTTAGCGTGTGCTTCAGGCACAGGGCCTGGAGAAACCCACAACCACTGCGCCCATAGTCACCTTGTCCTCACCTTGAGGGACAGAAAGGCAGCGTGAGGGAGCGAGGCCTGCAGCCTTCAGAAAAGGTGTCTGCACGCTTGGCACGGCCGCCGCGGTCTTAGCCCTAGGCTTCTCGCGGGGCGGGGGCAGGCACGGGGCGCTGCCTGTGCCCGGGACGCCTTGACCTAGAGCACCGCGGGCGCGGGCGGGACGCCCGGGCGGCCTGCGGCCCGGCCTGGAGCTTGTGAAGTCGGGCCGAGGACGAGCCGGCCCGCCGAGCCAAGGCCTCGCCTACAGCCCCGGGCAAGGACCGAGGCACCCCGCCCCCGCGAACCCACACGGCCCCGAGCGCGCTCACCTGCAGTCGGGTCACCAGCAAGCTGTAAGGCGCCATTTTGTGCACTGACAAAGATGAGGTCGCGAGAAGATGACGTCCCACGCGGCGCATTTAAGGCCTCGGGGCCGGGGCGTGGCGGGGGCCGCGCGTCACGGCAAAGGTGGGGCCTTGGCGACCCGCCTGGGCGCTGAGGGACGCGGCGGGCGGGGCGGGCGTGCCAGGGACGGGGCGCAGTCGGGGCTGTCCTTAGGACTTGGGGGTGAGTCAGGAGTTCAAGGTCATCCTCGGCTACACGGCGAGTTTGAGTCTAGTCCGGGATCCATGAGTCCCTAAAATAAAACCAACGGCAAAAGCACTCGATGCAAGCCGGGCGTGGTGGCGCCCGCCTTTAATCCCAACATTTGAGGTAGGAGGATCGCCGTGAGTTCGAGGCCACCCTGAGACTGCGTAGTGAAGTCGAGGTCAGCCTGGGCCCGAGTGAAACCCTACCTCGAAACAAACAAACAAAAAAAAAACAGTATGGAAGCATGCGTGAGGCCCTGGGTTCAATTTCCAACACACACACAAAAAAATACCGGTACAAATTTTCCTTCAGAGCAAACTGCTGTTATCTATGGGTCCAAATCGGGGTGATATAAAAATTTTTTTGGAAAGATTTGCAAACTAGGGATCCGGGTATCCAGAGGAGCTACGGAAACTCTCGCGAGAACGAGCGAGATTTGTTACACCGAGGGTAGATGTTGATGAGAAGCTTTAAGGACCAATCACAGCGACGCGGAGGTGGGAGCAACGGAAGTGAAAGGTCGAGCGGAAGTTCTCGGAGCTTCCGGTAGCCGGCTTGGGAAGGAGTTATGGCTAAACACCATCCGGATTTGATTTTCTGCCGCAAGCAGGCTGGCGTTGGTGAGCCGGCGTCCTGCCCCGGGATGTCTGTGGGTGCAGCGTTGGAGGCTGGGGAGACTCGGGGTTCGCACCTCCTCCTGAGGCTCAGACCGTTTCGCGTCTCCGGGTCCGCGGGAACCTCGGGGCGCGCGCGGGCCGGCGGCCTCGGGTGAAAGCGGGCGGGGACCTGGCGCTGGCGGGAGCGTCGGGGTCCGGCCTGGGAAACCTATGATTGCCCCGGGCTTGGGAGGGGTTTCCGGAGGAGAGTGGGCCGGGAGGCTGAGGCAAGGGGATTGCCGCGAGTTCTAGTCCCGCTCCGGGACACACCGTGAGATTGTGTCACAAGAGAGAGAAAAGCAAGACAAAACGGCCATCCTGCCTTGCTGCATTTCCTACACAGATTGGAAAATGAATTTACTCGCTTCGTCACAGCCTTTATTCTAATTGTTCTTTTTTTTTTTTTTTTTGGCCGTCTTTGATCTTGCAGCTATCGGAAGATTGTGTGAAAAATGTGAGTGGAATGCACCTTCCTCCCATACCCCATCCCTCCCTCTCAGTGTCTGGAGGGCCAGCAAACGGTTATCTCCAGAGGTACCACAAAGGCTTGGAAGCATGTGAACACTGAATGCCAGGCTGCAACCAAAGGCTCCTTCCTTATCCCTGCTTCAACTTAAAATCTTTTAGACACAATATATTTAGTTTGTTTTGTTTTGTTTTCTGGTTTTTTGAAGGTATGGTCTCACTCTAGCTCAGACTGACCTAGAATTCATTAAGTAGTTTCAGGGTGGCCTCAAACTCACTGCAATCCTCCTACCTCTGCCTCCGGATAGCTGGGATTAAAGGCGTGCGCCACCACACCCTGCTCTATATTTAGACTGAGAAAACCTCTACCTTTGAACAGTAAGAAGTAGCAGAATAGCACAAACCCTCCCTCCCCCCATGCACGTTAAGGCGTGCACTTTTTAAAATTTATTTCTTTGTGATAGAGAAAGAGAGCGTGGGTGCCCATCAGGGCCTCTTGGCGCTGCAAAGAACTCCAGACACATGCACCGCTTTGTGCATCTGGTTTTACGAGGGTACTAGGGAATCAAACTCTGGCCACCAGGCATTACAGTCAAGCTCCTTTAACCACTTATTTATTTGCAAGCAGAGAGCTAGAAGAGAGACAGATAATGGGTGTTCTAGGGCGTCCAGCTGCTGCAAAGGAACTCCAGATACATGCACCACTTTGTGCATTTAGCTTTACATGGGTACTGGGGAATTGAACTCAGGTTGTTAGGCTTTGCAGGCAAGCTCCTTAACTGCTGAGCCTTCCCACCCCCCGTAATTTGTTCTGTTTGTTAGAAGAGAGATGGGGCTGAAAAGATGGCTCAGCAGTTAAGGAGCTTGCCTGTAAAGCCTGATGACCCAGGTTCAACTCCCCAGTACCCATGTAAGACCAGCTGCAAAATGGCTCATGTATCTGGAGTTCCTTTGCAGCAGCAAGAGACCCTGGTGTGTCCATCCCCCCTGCAAATAAATAAATTTTACAAGGGAGACTGATATATATATTAAATTTTTTTTTTAATTTGAGAGCGACAAAGAGGCAGAGAGATAATGGGTGTGCCAGGTCCTCCAGCCACTGCAAACAAACTCCAAATGCATGCGCCACCTTGTGCATCTGTCTTACGTGGGTCCTGGGGAATCGAGCCTCGAACCAGGGTCATTAGGCTTCAGAGGCAAGCTGTTAACCACTAAGCCATCTCTCCAGCCCAAAATATATATATTTTTTAATTTGTGCTGAAGAGATGGCTTAGCCATTAAGGCACTTACCTGTGAAGCCTAAGGGCCCAGGTTCAATTCCTCAGTAACCCTGTCAGCTAGATGTACATGCTGGCACATGCGTCTGGAGTTCATTTGCAGTGGCTAGAGTCCTTGATGTGTCCATTCTCCCTCTCTATCTGCCGCCCCCTTTTTCTCAAATAAATAAAAATAAATAAATAAAAGAGGCTGGGCATGGTGGTGCATGCCTTTAATCCCAGCACTGGGGAGGCAGAGGTGGGAGGATCACCATGAGTTCAAGGCCACCCTGAGACTACCTAGTGAATTCCAGGTCAGCTTGCGCTAGAGTGAGACCCTACCTCGAAAAACCAAAAAAAAAAAAAAAAAAAAGAGAGAGAGAGAAGGTCAAGGCTTTTGAAGAAGTACTTGGTAGTGAACATAACTCCATTCTCTCTTTTTTCTTTTAGGTGATGGCAAATGTGTGATCTGTGACTCCTATGTGCGTCCCTGCACTCTGGTGCGCATATGTGATGAGTGTAACTATGGATCTTACCAGGGCCGCTGTGTGATCTGTGGAGGCCCTGGAGTCTCAGATGCCTATTATTGTAAAGAGTGCACCATTCAGGAGAAGGACGTGAGTCTGAGCTTTCCAACTGACCTTTCCTCCTTTCCTTTTGTACCGCTTTGTGATCAGTGGCCGTCTGTGGAGGTGGCAGTGTTCAGCTAACTACCTAGGCTGCAATTCCTTCAAGCTTGTCAGCCAAACTGGGTGTGGTCCTGTATAGGGCAGATATTCTCTAGCAAGGGCAAAGTGTAGGAGAAGCAGGTCTTTGTCAATATTAGCAGTCTTGAGACCTCCCTCCCTATTCCTTTGGTGTCTCATGTGATTATTCTTGTTCAGAAATGACATCCTGTTTTCTGTAAGTTTGAGCAATACTCTCTCTCTCTCTTTGATTTTTCAAGGTAGGGTTTCACTGTATCTCAGGCTGTCCTGGAATTAACTATGTAGTCTCAGGGTGGCCTTGAACTCAAGGCGATCCTCCTACCTCTGCCTCCCTAGTGCTGAGATTAAAGGCTTCATGTTTTCTCTTTTTGAGGTTTTTTGTTGTTGTATTTCTTTTTGTTTGTTTCCTGAGGCAAGGTCTTACTGTATAGCCCAACCTGGCCAGGTAATCACTGTGTATTCCAGGGCAATCTCAAATTCATGTCATTCCTCCTGTCTGTGCCTCTCAAGTCCTGAATCTACTATCATAAAGGTCATTTTAGGTGAATTTGGTGGCGAAATTGAATTAGAGACATTTCAAGTTGGTTGCAACACTGAGTGGTTAAGGAATGCTGATATGGGCTAAGAAAATGAGAAGCCTAAGCTGGGCATGGTGGCACATGCCTTTAATTCCAGCACTTGGGAGGCAGAAGTATGGCTGGATCGCTTGAGTTCGAGGCCAGGCTGAGACTACATAGTGAATTTCAGGTCAGCCTGTGATAGAATGAGACCCTACCTTAAAAAAAGAAAGAAAGAAAAAAATGAGAGAGGAGATTTTTTATTTTATTTTATTTTATTTATTTGACAGTGACAGAGAATGAGGCAGATAGAGAGAATGGGCACACCAGGGACTCCAGCCACTGCAAACAAACTCCAGACACGTGCGCCCCTTGTGCATCTGGCTAATGTGGGTCCTTAAGCTTCACAGGCAAGTTCTTAACCACTAAGCCATCTCTCCAGCCCGAGAAAGGAGATCTTAGATTATAGAAAACAATGATAGCTTGAACAGTCTTCCTTCCTAAACTGTGATTTCCGTTTTCTTTGTCAGTCAAATTCTGCTTTTTATAGGTATGCCTCTGGTTGGTCCCTCTTTAGTGGAGGGACTTGGTTCATGGATTTGTCCCTCCTTTTCTTAGGTCTTGGTAACAGCGTCTGACTTGTAGAAGCATGGTACAGCACATACAGAACACGGTGCTGCCCATAAATTATTCCTAGGATCCCCCTCCCATACGTAAATATTGGGTTCTCCTGCAGAGTAGGTAGGTATTGATAATTGTACTGTGAATTGAGTAGTGAAGAGAAGGTACACGCAGTTCTTAAGCTAGCTAAAAACCCATTTAAGTACAGTGCTTTCTTGAACTTTTACACAGTTACAGCTAGAGTTTATATCTGACATGAGCTTGTAACCAGAGAATGCTTAATAAACACTACTTGCTGTCTGGCTTGTCTATATGTGATATTTGTTTGACCTGATACCTGTGAATTCTTGTGTCATATTCTGCCCCTAAGGATTATTCTCTACATTGCTTTGCCTACTTCTCATACAGGAATGTTCTGAGGATATTTGAGATCTACCTCACGTTTACTCAGCACTAGTTTCCAAGGAACACAAAGCAGTCTAGTGACATGATCCAGCCTCTCATCCTTACAGATAGATCATCATGTAGATTAAGTGCAAATGCTTTTTCCTATGCAGAAATCTTCCTGCAACAAAAGCCACCCCTGTTATTGTTCTCCTCTTCCTGCAACTTTCATAATTTATAAGGTAATTAGGTCAATAAACTAAAATGGGTGTCCTTGTTAATAGTTTTTCAAAGCCTTGAAAATAACCACCATTTAAGAGCTACACATGGTGGCATATGTCTTTTAAAAAAAAAAAAAAAGCTGGGCTGGAGAAATAGCTTAGAGGTTAAGGCACTTGCTTGTGAAGCCTAAGGAACTGGGTGCAACACCCCAGGACCCATGTAAGCCAAATGCACAAGGTGGCCATGCTTCTGGAGTTTATTTGCAGTGGCTGCAGGCCCTGGTGTGCCCATTCTTTCTATCTGCCTCTTCCTCTCTCTTTCTTTCAAATAAAATAAAATACATATTTTTTTTAAAAGAAATCTACCAGATCAGGTGTATTTGTGCACGCCTTTAATCCTAGCACTTGGGGGCAGAGGTAGGAGTATTGCTGTGAATTCAAGGCCACTCTGAGAATACATACTGAATTGCTGTCTTTCTATGAGTCTATAAGAGAAAATGCTGAAAAAGCCCAAGTGAAGAAAGATGTAACCCCTTTGAACTAGCTCCAACTGTTCTTGTTTTCTGAACTGGGGATTGAACCCAAATCCTAGCCATGTGAAGGTCTATCTCTTTTCTTTTTTTCATCTTGTCACACCACCAACTGATGTAAACAGCACATGCTGCTGCTTCACCCAGACCTTCTTGACAGCTCAGTGGGTCATTAACAAAAGGGCCACCCATAGTGCTTTTAAGAGGGAGAGGAAAGTCCCGTGGTGTAGTGGCACACGCCTTTAATCCCAGCACTCTGGGAGGCAGAGGTAGGAGGATTGCCATGAGTTCGAGGCCACCCTGAGACTACATAGTGAATTGCAGGTCAGCCTGGGCCAAAGTGAGACCCTACCTCAAAAAAACAAAAAAAGGGAGAGGAGTTATAGCTTTAAAAAGGTTGCTGGAGGGCTGGAGAAATGGCTTAGTGGTTAAAGCACTTGCCTACAAAGCCAAAGGACCTAGGTTCAATTCCCCAGTACCCATGTAAGCCAGATGCACAATGTGGCCCATGCGTCTAGAATTCATTTGCAGTGGCTGGAGGCCCCTGACGTGCCCATATTCTCTATCTCTCTCTCTCTGTCTCTTCCTCTCTCTCAAATGAATAAATGAGTAAATGAGAACGAGAACATTACATCATAACAGTTTCTCCCTTATACAGCTATGGTAAGGATAAAAGTAAATATATACAGTGCCCCATTTATGATGGCTTGATTTACAACTTTCCACTTTAAGATGAAGATGGTACTAAAGTAGTTGAGCATGGTGGTATGAAAGGCCAGTTACTAAGGAGCCTGAGGTTGGAGGCAAATGCCTTAAATGCTAAGCCATCTCTCTGGCCTGTTATTTTATTTTTTGATATTTTATTTTATTTTATTTTTGAGGTAGGGTCTCACTCTAGCCCAGGCTGACCTGGAATTCACTATGGAGTCTCAGGGTGGCCTCAAACTCACGGCGATCCTCCTACCTCTGCCTCCCGAGTGCTGGGATTAAAGGCGTGCGCCACCACGCCCGGCTACAATATTTTATTTATTTTGAAGCAGAGACAGAGAGTGGCAGTGCCTGGGCCTCCAGCTACTACAAACAACTCCAGATGCATGTGCCACTTGGTGTATCTGGCTTTACATGGATACTGGGGAATTGAATCCAGGTTGTAAGGCTTTTGCAGTCCTACCTCAGACTCCCAAGAGCTGAGATAAAGGCATGCACCAACGTGCTTCACCCAGCTTTAAGTTTAGATTACATCCTTTCTTGAATTTGCGCTGTGAGCCATTGGGGGGAGGCTTACTCCCTTGTTTTTTCACACTGTATAGGTAGGAATCCTTAGTACAATACATGGTACGTGGTTTCATAGGAAATGATACCGTGCTAAACATTGACTTTGTGGTCTCATTTAAAAATTAAAAACCAGGGCCGGAGAGATGCCTCAATGGTTAAGGAGTTTGCCTGCAGAGCCTAAGGACCCAGGTTCAATTACCCAGGACCCACGTCAGGCAAGGTGCACAGGGTGGCATTTTCAGTGGCTAGAGGCCCTGGCATGCCCATTTTCTCTCTCTGTCTACCTCTTTCTGTCACTCAAATAAATAAATAATTATTTTTTTTAAATTGTAAAACAGCTGGGCATGGAGGATTGTTGTGAGGTCAAAGCCAGCCTGATACTACATAGTGAATTCTAGGTCAGCCTGGGTTAGAGTGAGACCCTACCAGGAAAAAAAAAAAATTGAAACAATGTTGCCAAACCTGTATGTATATGTTCCTTCCACCTTTAAAAAAATATTTTATTTTTATTTATTGATTATTTATTTGACAGAAAGAGAAAAAGAGAATGGGCGTGTCAAGGCCTCCAGCCTCTGCAAATGAACTCCAGATGCATGTGCCCCCTTGTTCAGCTGGCTAACGTGGGTCCTGGGGAATCGAACCTGGGTCCTTTGGCTTTGCAGGCAAATGCCTTAACCACTAAGCCATCCCTCTAGCCCTCTTCCACCTTTTTTTTTTAATGAAGTTTCACTGAACTTGGGCTCACCACTTCAGCTGGACTAACTAGCCAGTTTACCCTAGGAATCTTCCTGTCTGTCTCCCCAGTGCTGAGCTTGGAATTTTACATGGAAACTGAGGATCCAAACTCAAGTTCTCATATTACATGGCAAGCACTTTACCCACTGAACCATCTCCCCAGGCCCCTCTGGCTAATAAATTCCTAATGGATCAAATAGAATGACTGGAAAGATTAAGAAACCATTAATCCAAAAGCTACAAAATGATCTTTGAAAATTCCTGGGAGTTAGGGGGAGAGAAAATGTTCATTGGTCTGACACACACTCCCCATTAAGGTAAGGTGTTTGGACGCCTTTGCCAAGCCATTTTTGGGGGGCTTGGAGGGGGTGCTGGGGATTGAGCCCAAAAGGCTATGTGCATAGACAAGCACTGGTGCAAAGGTATATCCCCAGCACTGTTGTAGTCTTTTTTTTTTTTCTCAATGTTTATTAACATTCCATGATTATAAAAAATATCCCATGGTGCTACCCTCCCTCCCCCCACTTTCCCCTTTGAAATTCCATTCTCCATCATATCCCCTCCCCATCTCAATCAGTCTCTCTTTTATTTTGATGTCATGATCTTTTCCTCCTCTTATGATGGTCTTGTTTAGGTAGGAGTCTTTGAATACTAAAGAAGAGCTGAGCTTTTGTTCCTCCTATGGCTAAGGTTTTTATAATCTTCAGTCCCTCTTGACTCAAGCCCAACAATTTATCAAATTCTCCATTTGTTTTCCAGAGAGATGGTTGCCCAAAGATTGTCAATTTGGGGAGCTCTAAGACAGATCTGTTCTATGAACGCAAAAAATACGGCTTCAAGAAGAGGTGATTGATAGGAGGCTCCTTCCTCCTGCCATCAAGCTGCTGCAGCTGCCAGAAAAAACGCCTACTACTACCAGCAGAAAGGGAGCCGAGCCTGGAGAGTCACCAGAAGCTCCTGCTCCTGGACTGGCCCCTTTCCACCCTTTCTTTCCCTCATCCAGGTGGGTGGGGATGGAAAAGGATTCTTCATAAAGCACTCTGGCCGACTGTTCCAAGAAAAACTGATAGCTTAGTTCCTAATTTGTTTTTGAATTTGAGAAGCAAGACTGTGCTCTTCACATTAATATGTTCTTTCTATACCAAGAGCGTAACAGAAATAATATACTTCCAGCCTTCTGTTTGAGTTGTTGACTGTGATGCCAACCCCAGCGAAAAGTGTGTCCTTGCAGCAGCTCTGATGGCAGTTGTCCTCGATGACCCTCTGGCAGGGAGCCACCAGAACAATAAACGTGATGGGAATATTTAGTCTTAAAAAGCTTGCCAGATGGTGCTGGGCTCATGTTCTTTTCCTTCGAAAAATTGGAAACTTTCTGTTGTTGCTATTGTTTTAATAAAGTTGGTGTTTATTTTCTGGTAGTCAGTTGCCTTCTCCATTTAACTTAACTCTACAAATTTACTTTTAGTCACCAGTGACTAGAAATGGAGGTAATAGGATTCATGAAGCAACTCATCCTCTAATTTTCATTAGAAGGAACTCACCTGTGCTTTTGGTATAGGTAAATCATTTTTAGAAACTTACTATATTTTCCTTACTTGTAATTATTTTTTTTCTTTTTTGAGGGGGGAGGGGTGGCCTGGAACTTCTGACATCCCACCTACCTCAGCCTCCCAAGTACTGGGATTCCATACATGCATGAGCTATGACACTCAGCTTTCTAACTTAAATTCTCAACTGAAGAGAGGGCTTGCAATAATAGTAAAAAGAATAAGACAGCCAGGCATGGTGGCCCATACCTATAATCCCAGCACTCATGAGGCTGATGTATACAGTTCAAGGTTAGTCTGGTCTACATAGTCCTGGACAGCCTGGACTACATACAAACCAAGACTGTCTCAAAGAAAAAAAGTGCATGCCAAGCATAGTGATACATGCTTTTTCTGGGAGGCCGAGGTAGAATCTGAGTTTATGGCCATTCTGGGATACAGAGTGAGTTCTAGGTCAGTCTGGGCTAAAATGAGATCCTGCTTCAAAACAGAAAAAGGATTAGATAAAAGAAATTGGAGACTTAAAAATAAAATCCAGTTGGACATGGTGCTGCATGCCTTCATCCCAGCACTTGGGAGGCAGAGGTAGGATTGCTATGAGTTCAAGGCCACCCTGAGACTACATAGTGAATTTTATCCAGGTCAGCCTGGACCTCTAGCCACTGCAGACAAACTCCAGATGCATGTTCCACGTTGTACATCTGGCTTTACATGGGTAATAGAGAATTGAACATTGGTTGTTAGGCTTTGTTTAACTGCTGAGTTATCTCCCCAGCCCCAAGGTTTCTTTTTTGTGACCCACTAAGTTTAATTAGAGTAGTTTGCATGGGCGTAGGTAGGAGCAACTTCCTGAGATCAGAAGGAACTTAGCAGTGGCTGTACCACTGAAGAAAAGGTTTTCCCTCTCCCGAGCAGCTGTCTTGGCTAGTAGCTCCTCAGACAGGGTCCTTTTAAGAAAATGCTTTCTGGTGGGGCATGCTTGTAACTCCCAAAACCTGATTATAGTTGGAGGCAGGAGGATTAAGAGTTCAAGACTGGGCTTAATTATCAAGGGGATATTGCAGAACACTTGCTATGCTCTAGATTTAATCCCCAGCACCAAGAAAACGGGGGAGTAAATTATCAAACTAGGGCAAGTTAGATATATCCCTTTGCCTGGTTCATCTTCATTTCTCACTGCTGAGGTGATAAGCAAAGTATCCTGGAAGAACATTTTCCCAGCTCAAGATGACCATTCAAGAAGCTCTTTAATACTATACATAGGGAAAATCAATGTAGGCATTATAATGAGTCCCGAGGTATCCCACATTTACAGTGCAACTTGGTAGGAAAGCCTAAATTCTTTTTGGTTTGTGTCAAAACTACTAACGTAGAGGATCACTGTGAGTTCAAGGCCACCCTGAGACTACAGGGTGAATTCCAGGTCTGCCTGGGACAGCTTGAAAGCTACTTCAGGAAAGCAGGTCAAGGCCATACAGCTACAGATAATCATGAAGGCTTTTCAGGTGTTTTGCCATCCCATTCTCTACTCCAGCCACTGGGGCTCTTTTTCAGTTCCTCAGCTGCTGATTTTCCTTCTGTTTTCAGTGTGCTTTATTTTTTACTGTTGATCCTTGTATACTGCTGCTCCTCTCCTTGTCTTGCTCAGCTAACTCCTACTCCTCCTTCGGGCCTGAGCCAAAGACGTCCTCAGATGTCTCCCAACCTGCAATCTAACTTCCCCTTGTATTCCCACATAGCATCTTCTGTGCATTCTTAAGCATTAGTGGTCATTAACCGTCACCCTCTAGGGAGATCACAGATGTTGGATGTGGAGTGAATAAATGAAGTCAAGGAAACCAGATAATGAACTTCCTTGAAGGATGTGCGGGAACCCACAGGCAAAGGATGTGGTGTGACACAAAGGACACTTGTACACCGGGAAACAATTTCAGCAAAGGTGGTCTTGAAGAGGGTGATGTGTTGGGGGAGGTTAGAGCAGTTCTAAAGTACCAAGTGAGCAGAGACCAGATCACTTAGAATTTGTAATTAATTTTTTTGTTTGTTTTGTTTTTCAAGGGAGGGTCTCTAGCTCTGGCTGACCTGGAATTCACTATGTATTCTCAGTGTGGCCTTGAACTCACAGTGATCCTCCTAC
The DNA here is from genome assembly GCA_036346955.1 of Dipus sagitta. NCBI lineage: Eukaryota > Metazoa > Chordata > Mammalia > Rodentia > Dipodidae > Dipus > Dipus sagitta. The sequence goes on along the minus strand of CM070777.1, from coordinate 180,140 downwards.
CTCTGCCTCCTGAGTGCTTGGATTAAAGGCATTCGCCACCATACCCAACTGTAATTGATTTTTAAAAAATATTTATTTTCAAGCAGTGTCAGAGAAGAGAGAGAACGGGCACTCCAAGGCTTCCATCTGCAGACGCCTTAACTGCTAAACTCTCCAGCCCTGAAAATTTTATTTATAGGGCTGGAGAGATGGCTCAGAAGTTAAAGGCTCTTGCTTACAAAGCCTGATGGCCCAAGTTTGATTCCCCAGTACCCACATGAAGCCAAATGAACAAAGTGCTGCGTATGTCTGGAATTCATTTGCAGTGACAAGAGACCCTAGAGCACCCATTTTCTCTCTCCCTCCCTCTGCTTACAAATAAGTAATACTAAAAAAATATATATATATGAAAAACACTTTTAAGGACCAGGCATGGTGGTGCATGCTTTTAATCCCAACGCTTAGGAGGCAGAGGTAGGAGGATCGCCTTGAGTTTGAGGCTACCCTGAGACTCCATAGTGAATTCCAAGTCAGCCTGGGCTAGAGTGAAACCCTACCTTGTAAAACCAAACAAATAAATTAATTAATGCCAGGCATGGTGGTACACGCCTTTAGTTCCTTGGAGGCAGAGGTAGGAGGATCTCCATGAGTTCAAGGCCAGCCTGAGACTAATTCCAGGTCAGCTTGGGCTAGAGCAAGACCCTCCCTCAAAAAAAAAAAAAAAACCAACCCCCCCCAAAAAAAACCCACCAGGCTATGGGGGATACTTTACATTCAAACTACTACACACACATACCTATATGGAAATAGGTATTATTGTTATATATTGGTATGTAGCTATATTACAATATGTCAGAAAATACATTCACTAGATATAGACCTTGGCCTGCTAGTAAACAACTAGCAGGGTCTTTGAGACAGGGTCTTCCTACTTAGTCCTGGCTTATAACTCACCATGTAGACCAGGCTGGTCTTGAACTTGTAGCTATGCTCCTACCTGTCTCCTGAGTGTGGGAATTACAGTCCTGCATGACAACCATGCCCCACGTAGAAACTTCTAAGTTAAGAAAACTGGACAGGAATGGGCCAGGTGTGGTGGTGTATGCCTTTAATCCCAGCACTTGGGAGGCAGAGGTAGGTGGATAGCTGTGACTTCGAGGCCACCCTGAGACTACATCATGAATTCCAGGTCAGCCTGGGCTAGAGTGAGACTCTACCTCGAAAAACTAAATAAAAATAAATAAAAATAAAAGGGAATGGGCTATGCGTGCTGGCACATACCTTTAATCCCAGCACTAGGAAGGCAGAGGTAGGAGGATCGACATTATACATAGTAAATTCCAGGTCAGCCTGGGCTACAGAGAGACCGTAACTCAAGAAACCAATAAATAAGGGCTGGAGAAATGTCTTAGCAGTTAAGTCGCTTACCTGCAAAGCCAAAGGACCTAGGTTCAGTTCCCCAGGACCCACATAAGCCAGATGCACATGTGTCTGGAGTTCGTTAGCAGTGGCTGGAGGCCCTGGTGTGCCCATTCTCTATCTGCCTCTCCCTCTCTCTGCTTTTTCTCTCTCTCTTTCTCTCCCTCTCAAATTAAATAAGTAAAATATTTTTTTTAAATAAGTAAATGGAAATGTTAAAAAGAAAAACTCCACATGAAAGTTGCCTCATGCCTTTAATTCCAGAACTCAAGAGGTTGAAATTGCAGGATTATCATGAGTTTGAGGCCAGCCTGGACTACAGAGTGAATGAGTTCCAGGCCAGCCTGGATCAGAATCCAACCCTGCCTCAAAAAAGAAAAAAAGAGAAAAGAAAAAAGGAAAATCCCACGTAACCCAACTGAAATGGCTACATTTCAAAGTCTGTATGTTACTGTTTTGACATATAGCTTTTTGGGTTTTTTTTTTTTTTTTTTTTTTTTTTTTTTTTTTTTTTCAATGTAAGGTCTTATTCTAGCCTAAGCTGACCTGGAATTTACTCTGTAGTTCCTGGCTGGCTTTGAACTCACATAGATCTACCTCTGCTTCCCAAGTGCTGGGATTAAAGGTGTGCACCACCATGCCAGGCAGGGTTAGTTTTTTTGTTTTGTTTTGTTTTGGTTTGGTTTCATAGCTATCCTTGCTACTGCCCACCTGTAGCAATAGATGTGAATAATCAAATAGAGAAACTGTTTTCTTAGATGACTTCAAACAATTAATATAAAAATTTTACCCTGACATGTGTATATGAAAATGTGACTCGCCTTGAGTTAATTGAGGTCAGTTATGACCAGCCTCATTTGTCACTGGCATCAAAACATCTGGCATAACTTGCTTGATTTACTCTCATGCTCTTATGCTGCGCCCACCCCTGGAACTCACGAAAGCTGACCATTGTGAAAGCATGGTGTAGACCTTTCAACCTATGATTATTCAAAATGGGAGGAGAATCAGAAACACTTGCATAGAAATTCAGCTTACAATTAAGTCCTGGCAAGATGAAATCACACACTGAGGCGAGAAAATATTTCCTCCTCACTACGTGATGAATTGAGACATCAGCAATTAAGAGTGATTACTATGTTTCACTGCTATTTTGTCTTTTCCTATATATATGCTCACTTTTTTCCTTTTTTAAATATTTTTTATGTATTTATTTGAGCAAGAAAGAGGGAGGAGAGAATAGGCGTGCCAGAACCTGCAGCCACTGCAAACAAAGTCCAGATGCACGTGCCACCTTGTGCATCTGGTTTACATGGGTCCTGGGGAATAGAACCTGGGTCTTTGGCCTTGCAGGCAAACACCTTAACTGCTAAGCCATCTTTTCAGCCCTTATATGGTTACTCTTTACCCAAAGCTCCTATTTGCCCAGGAAACAGGCCCTTTCAAGTTTGTTTGTTTGTGAAGCTGCCCAGTGCTGATACAAATAAAAACACAAATACGCAGAGGCTCAGCAAAGCCCTTCCTCTTAGGGCAAGTATGCCTTTCCAAAGCCTGCGGGGAATGACAGGAAACAGCTACTCTTTATGTGCTTAGAAGTACCCTATTCCTCCTTCCTTCAACAATGCGTTCCAACTCACCCTGATCATTCTCTTCATTCCATCCTGGAAGGTTTCCCAGTGGACAATGCACACCAACTGGGCACCGAATACACAGGATATACGGAATGCACTGTGGCTAAATTGTTATAAAGAATTTGAATAGAAGCTATTTTGCAGGTTCAGACCTTTGGGGAAGGGGAAGAAAAACTATTTGAGTCAGGCTTTACATACGGTATTATTTAATCACACGATCTCCATTTTAAAAAAAATATTTTTATTTGCAAGGAGAGAAAGAATGGATGGACCAGGGCCCGCTGCCACTGCAAACAAACTACAGACGCATGTATCACTTAGTGCATTTGGCTTTACGTGGGTGGTGGGAGATCGAACCCAGGTTGTCAGGCTTTGCAAGCAAGTGAACTGTTGAGACATTTCTCCAACCCCAATCTCCATTTTCTTTTTTTCGAGGTAGGGTCTCACTCTTGCCCAGGCTGACCTGGAATTCGCTATGGGGTCTTAGGATGGCCTCGAACTCACGGCGATCTGCCTCCCAAATGCCGAGAATAAAGGCGTGCGCCACCACGCAGCTCCGATCTCCTTTTTTGTTTTTGATGTTTTTATTTTTATTTATTTGAGAGAGAGAGATAGAAATAGGCAGGTAGAGAGAGAGAATGGGCACGCCAGGGATGCGTGCACCCCCTTGTGCATCTGGCTAACGTGGGTCCTGGGGAATCGCACTTGGGTGCCTTGGCTTTGTAGGCAGGCGCCTTAACCGCTAAGCCATCTCTCCAGCCCCGATTTCCATTTTTATAGATGAAGAAACAGTCTTGGCGATGTAAGAGTACTTGTCGTGGTCGCCAACGCCTTTTAATCTCAGCTGAGGTAGGAGTAGCACCATGAATTAGAAACCCACCTGGGCTATAGAGTAAGCTTCAAGTAAGCCTGGGCTAGAGTGAGACTGCCTCAAAAAAAAAAAAAAAAGTTTTTAATTTTAAAAAGGGTACTACTTGCAGCATTAAATCAAAATCACACAGTAGGTGGCAGACCTGGGATGTAAACCCACCTATTTCCATGGTTTATGGCTAATTGACTACAAATACCAGCAACCCTTGCCATACACTGCGCAAACGCACACTTCCCAGGCCAGGCCCTAGCGGCTATAGCAGAAACCCAATCAGACGCCACCTCGCCTTGCCTAGGAGCCAATGGGAGAGCTGTTGCTAAGACATCTGAGTATTTTTAGCTTCCAAGGTAGTGAGCCGAGGTGGAACACGCACGGGGGGGGGGGGGGGGGGGGAGAAAAGAGGGTAGGGAGGGGAGCGGAGAGGGAAGGGTGAAACGAGGAAAGGAGGAGGGGGCGTGTGTATGACGCCCGACCTCTGGGTGATGCACGAGGCAAGTAATCCCTGGAGGTGCCCCCGGGCAGGAGTGTGGGGGCTGGGGCACGCCGGTTTAGGTTGCCTCCCGCCTCCCAGTCTCCCGTGGAGTTTGCCCTCCAGCCGGGCTTTCTCTGCTGCTGTCAAGGGGAGCGCATTTAAATCCCAATGCTACCGCTGCTCTCTGCCCTGTCAGAGATCAAGGGAAATAAAATGCAAACTGTTCGTAACTGGAACTTTCCGGTGTCACCACCTCTCGTGGGTTAGAGGCTGCCGCTGTGCCAGAATCGTCCAGAAAAAAAAAATTATATATATGAAAGAGAGGGACAGGATTGGGTAAAGGGCAACCTAAAGAGGGAGAAGATGATGTGCAAGGCCCCTGGTCCCTCGCCTCTTGGTCCGGCAGTCCAGTCCGCCTGGGACTTGACCCGAGCACAGCTCTGCCCACTCCCAACTCCGTCTCGCGCTGCCAAAGTGGCAGAGTGGCCCGCAGAACCAACGTCCATGCAGGGGGCTCTGGGTGCGCCTCTCCCCGGGTTCGACGAGCCTGGCTTCGCCACCCCAGGCATCTCCGGGTTTGCAAGTCTGGTTCACCTTGCAGGGGTTGGCGCTGCTCCTGCGGTGGGGCTATTGCTATAAGGAGCGTAACTCCCTGGTACCCCATACGGTGGTTGCCAGCGTGGGGGAACCAGAAGGGAGGTACTCAAGAGGAATCAGGCTGGCCAGCTGGCACCTGGAAGCTAGGCGCCAGAGGCGGCGAGTGTTCCCTTCAATTCTCCTTGGCTCGTCTTCCCTCCCGAACATCGTGCCCCGGGCCTCATAATCCCCTTCCCTCCTCCAGTACTCGTCCCTTTGCCTCCAACATTACTCGCGGTGCTAAGAAGACTCAGGCTAAGCCGGGCTCGGGTCCGGAACGTTTCTAGAGCTCGCGTGGTGCTCCCCCTTATCCCCAGCTCTGCAACCCCAGAAAAGACTGGAACCCGAGTGTTGCGAGCGCCACGGGGACAGAGCCGAAGGACCCACCAACGTGGTCTAGGAGGAAGATTGGAGCAGATGTGCGCACCCTCAGCGCTAAGGGCAGGTCCAGGACTGGCACCTGAGGGGAAGAGTTCTCGGGGGTCGAGTGATGCCAGCTTCTCCCTGCAACAATTCACTCATCTTACGCAGCCAGAACAAGCAACTCCTGTAGCCCTGGCCATCCCTGAGCGCCCACTGTGTCCCAGGCCGCTCCCTGAGCGCCCACTGTGTCCCAGGCCAGTCCCTGCCTCGCCAAGCCGAGCTCACAGTCTAGTGGACAGGCACCCTACACCCTGACTTCAGACTGCTTTAGGCCTGCAGCAAAGAAAGTCGAGGTGGTGGCGCACTGATGGAGAGGCGAGCAGCCTGGCTGATGGGTCTAGAAAAGATACCCGTGAGGGGGGGGTCTCCGGCACACCCCCTCCCACGGAGCCGCACGGCCTCCCACCCGAGTCCGGGTTCCTAGGGGTTAAGCCGCCACCGGCGGGAAAGTAGTCCCGGCCTGGCACCCGGCCCCGCCCCGGCTGGGTGGAGGGACGCATCACGCAGGGGTGGGGAAACCAGATCCGTGCGCTGGGTTGCTAAGGGTGAAACTTTTCATTGACTTTGCTCACTTCGGGCCGGGGCACGGGTAGGTGCGGGTGGCAGGGAGAAGTAAGTGAAGAGCGGAGTAGACGCGGGGCCATTAGGGGCAGGACCCGCCCGCCGGCCACATCTCGGACTGTCCGGCAGCGCGCGACGGGAGCCATCCTCCGGTGCGCCCATCCCCGCGCAGTCGCCCGCCCGCCCTCGGCCCCCTGCCACCGATCCTGACCTCCGGAAAGCGGAAAGAATTAACACTGAAAGTCATACCCCGTAACTCTCTTCTCGTCTCCCCACCCTCAACGACGGAAAGGACATCTCAGCCCCCCGGCCTCGCGGCACCCGGGGAAGGCAGAAAGCAGCGACCTCCGCCCGACGCCCAGGACCGCCCTGGCAGGAGAAGCCGCCCCGCGGCCGGTAGACCGCCCCGCCGCCGGACACCGAGTGAGTGCGTGGGCATGGGGGTGGGGGGGGGGCACCCGACACCCACCGGCCAGACCGCTGCCTCACTCCGCCTCCTGGCTTTGCTGGACGCTGCACCCCGCCGAGCCAGCCTTCCCCTCTGCCCTTGTGCCTTCTCTCTAGACCCACCTCTGTGCCCCTCTGCCCGCACGCGCTTTGATCCTGGGATACCTAGTTCCGAGTGTGGCCCTCTCTGGGGTGGGGTGCATTTCCCCCTGTACCTCCTCTAGTTCTTCATATGCAAGATAGGTGTTTCTTCATTTCCCAAAGAAATATAACTCCCATTACTGGTAAATAAATCACAGGAAGGAAGGGGATGGATGCAGGCCTTGCTTTTTGTTTTTGTTTTGTTTTCCTCAGCTTAGTTTTCCCTTGTGCAGGGAAGGGGTGGTGATGCGGTTCGTTTCTGGCCCTGTGGCGCCTGAGGGATGGAGACTAGACACCCCCTTTTTGACGGTGAGACTCGTTGGTGGAGACTGCTCTTGGGCCGCTGAGCCACAATTCATTTCTCTTTATCTGCTGTGCTGTAAGGGAAAAGTGGGACAAAAAAAGATACCCTGAGAGCCTGCCAGGGAGTGATCTCCCCTGTCCTTAAATTCCTTCCCCTTCGGTCCCGAGGATGTCCAAACCCTGGGGAAGGAAAGGAGGGAGCAGACGGGAGGAACACCCTGCAGGCTCTCCCCTCCCTAGGGAGCAACCAGAAACCCATAGAGCAGGCTTCTACTTAAGGACCTGCAGACGGGGTGCTTGTGTCTCCTCCGCCCCCCAACACACACACACACTCCTACCTACCCTCACTCAGGGCGTAGGTCCCTCATCTCTGACTTCACAGCCACAAAACAACAACAACAACCACCTATTGCTTTTCTGGGCGCCTGCCCCCATCCCTCGCGTAAGCACTGGGAAGAGCAGCTGGTGTGGGAGGAAGGATTAGGGAGGTTTAACACCCAGCAGGGGAGCTTTGCCGGGGATCTGGTAGGTCTGGTCTGAGACTAGGCCTTGTAGTGGGAGGAGACACACAGAATTTGTGGGTATTTAGAAAATGTTCGGGTTTCACATGTACGGTGGTTCTCTCCCTGCCCCTGGAACTTTTTCCCGATTTTCCCTGAAAGAGTAGAAATGCGGTGAGGCTTGAGCTCCGTTGGCTTGGGGCCTTGCCGTCGGCCCCGGCGCCTCCCTAGTTTAAATGGGAATTTCTTTGGCCGAGATGATGGGAGACAAGTAGGTCTTAATTCCTCCCTTTCCTTTCCTGGCTGTGGGAGTGCTGGAGCTGAGCCTACTGGGCAGTAAGTGAAAAGGGCTTTTTCTCTTGGAAGCCATCGTCCCTACAGCTACTGCTCAGTCGGTGGAATTCAGATAAAGAGGCCGGGGTGGGAGCCATAGCCTAGTCTACTCCCTTCATCCAGGAAAAACTCCCTAAAAGCAGTGTTCAAGTTAAGCAGGTTTGGGAAGATGTGAAAAGGGGGAAGTCAGCCTCTCTTGAAGTCAAGACAGGGAGGGACGTTGGGGACGGGGATTCCCGGTGAGCCGGCCTTGGAGGCAGATTTATACCAAATATCTTAGGCGATGGGAGGGGGGCGTCCGCCGCAGCGCGCATGTGCGTCGGAAACTTTTCCTTGGCTCGGGACCCTCGGTCGGGTCCTCGTGCCGGGCATGCGCGATCGGGCAGGCTGGACTCTCGCGAGGCGCACTGGGAAGCGTAGTGTGCACGGAAAGTAGGTCACGCGTCACCGCCGGTTCTGGGCGGCCTGAGGACTACCACTCCCAGAGTGCTTAGCGCGGCCGCCGGCCTCGGACGAGACTGCAGCGCCCTGCGCTGGATAGAGCTCACATAGTCCAGACCCGGGTGACCCGGTCCGCCTGTGGGAGACGTGCGTGACTCTGGGCGGGTGCATTGAGCACAAATCCTGGAAGCTGTGCGGCCTGTCGGGCGGCTCTGGGACGGTGGGCTGGGAGCTGGCCCGGGAGAGCCCAGCTGGGCCCAGCTCTTCACTCTGATCAGGGTTGCGTGCCCCACCCGGACTGTGACACCTGACTTGGTTGAAAGGAACCCTTTTCCTCCCAACGTACACACATACTTATTTGAATCCAGTGGTGCTTGACGGTAGTGTCTATGATCTTAGATGTTAACCGTTTGAAGTACCTGAAATTTTTAGGTTTGGGATCGGGATCCAGTATTCTTTCAGTATTCCCTTCTAAAATGTAGCAGTCTTTTTCTTTAAAACCTCGTTTTGCACTTGTTGCCATTTTTTTTTTTTTAAGTTTACTTGTTTATTTGAGAGAGACAGAGTATGGGCACACTAGGGCCTCCTGCCACTGCAAACAAATTCAGGACTCGTGTGTCACTTTTAATCTGGCTTTTTACTTGGCTACTAGGGAGTTGAACCTGGTCTGTGTAAGGTGTTATAAGCAAGGGCCTTTAACTACCGAGCAGTCTGCCCGGCCCATGTTGTTTTAGTGATATCTATATTGCCTGAGACTCTTTCGGACTCGTGCCTCCTTTCTTGCCCCATTTTTGTTTTAAGCATTTACTAGAAATTAAGTAAGTACAAGGGATCTGAACCAAGGTTCCGCCCACCTTCTCTTGTTGGTACAAACTAAGATGTTTTCTATTCTTTTTACTGTTTTGCTTCCCCCCATCCCTCTTTGTGACTGGAAGTAAATAAGTGAAGGAAAATAAAATAATGAAATTGGGAGAGAATTTTTACTTACAGTCTTTTATTTATTTATTTTTAACTCGAGCACATGTACCAGGGTCTCTTGCTGCTGCAAACAAATGCCCCTCTGGTTTATTTTTTTGAGATTGGAGCCTTACTGTGTAGTCCAGCCTGACCTTGAACTCACGATCCTCCTTAGACTGTCAGTGCTAGGATTACAGGCATGGCCATCTCACCTGCAACTTTTGGGTACATTGTGTATTTTTAAGCACGTGCCTTTAACCTTTGAGCCATCTCTCCACCCCCATTGTGCATTTAAAGAAAATTTTTAAATCTATTTATTTGTGAGAGAGAGAGAGCACAGCCTTTTGCTGCAAACACATGGGCCACTTTTGTGCATCTGGCTTTATGTGGACACTGGAGAATTGAACCAGAGGCCAAGAGGTTTTACAAGCAAGTGCTTTTAACTGCTCATCTCTTCATCCCTACATTGTTTTGTTGTTGTTGTTGTTGTGGTTTTTTTGGTTTTTCGAACTCAAAATACTTAATAAACCGGGCGTGGTGGCACACACCTTTAATCCCAGCACTTGGGAGGCAGAGGTAGGAGGGTCGCCGTGAGTTCGAGGCCACCCTGAGACTATGTAGTGAATTCCAGGTCAGCATGGGCTAGAGTGAGACCCTACCTCAAAACAAACAAACAAACAAAAAACCTTAATAAGCCAAGCATGGTGGTGCACATCTTTAATTCCAGCACTTGGGAGGGAGAGGATTGCTGTGAGTTTGAGGCCACCCTGAGACTCCATAGTGAATTCCAGGTCAGCCTGGGCCAGAGTGAGACCCTACCTTGAAAAACCAAAATAATGATAATAATAACTATTACTATTATTATTAATTAAAAGACTTAGTAAATACTTTGCTTTTAAAAAAAAAACAGTTTTATTTTTATTTATTTATTAGAGAGAATGAGCATGCCAGGGCCTCTAGCCACTGCAAACGAACTCCAGATGCATGTGCTACCATGTGCATCTGGCTTATGTGGGGCCTAGAGAATTGAACCTGGGTCCTTAGGCTTCCCAGACATGTGCCTTAACCGCTAAGCCATCTCTCCAGCCCAAATACTTTGATTTTTCTTTTTTTGCCGCCTTTTCTGGTGTTTTGGCTAGAAAAAATCTGAGTCCCTTGCAGCTTCATCTTTGAAGTATAGTTATTTCTACACTTCCTAATTTTACCAAACGTCCATAAATACTTTATATATAAGCTCTAGAATTTGTCCATCATCTAAAAAATAAACATACTCAACTGAATGGTCACTCCTACCTTCAGCTGAAGACAGGATAGGAGCCGTGCTCTAATCCCCTGCTCTATAAGCTTCTTGAAGTCAAAATTAGACCTTGAGCTGATAGAGCACAGAAGCTCAGTCTAGTCCTAGTGCCGTTTTTGTAAGGTTCACCCTGCAACCATCTGGCCTGGCCTGTCCCCTGCTTAGAGGCACAGGTGGCAGGCGCTCTGCACTCCCTTGTTTGCGCAGCAGCTCCACTGGGGTGTGAACTGGTGTGCAGCTTTAGTTGCTAACCCTGCAGAAAATGGTTCTCTAGGCAGGGCTGATGACAGTAGTTCTATTGTATTTTGGGGTGGGAGGCTTATTTCCCAATGACTCTGGCCTACATTTAAAATGTTCCCATTTCGAGGCTGTACTGTTTCAGGAGCTGTAACTTGGAAGGCAGTTAGCAATTGTGGAAGTCCTTTCTTCTGGATACGGTAACTAAGGCAAAAGATTTATATGATCTGAAGAGAAACCAGGGTTGTAATCAAACTCCAGCCCTGAGTCCTTCACAGGACAGAAGATGCCTTTGGTGGGTCATAGATCAACCACGTCTCTGCCCTCCCACAGAGATGGCCCTTTTCAGTTCATTTTCTCCATGAGCAGGGGTCTGGAAATCACTGGTTTTGAAGAAAGTAAGATTAGAATTGCTAGCTGTCAGGATCTCACAGACCATCTTCTGGAAACACAAGGCTGGTCCAGACCTAGGGAAGAAAGCTCTTTGACCTCAGTGGGATGTGACTGTGATAGAATCCCAAAATAACAATCTGATTGTTTATTTTGGGCCTCCTCCTCTGCAGGGTTCTCCAACACTTGATGTAAATCTGATCTGGTGCTGAGGACAGGTGGTCAGACAGTCCTTGGGAGGCCACTGATGATGGGTCCCCAGCTGGAGGTTGTTGGGTGATGGAAAATTTCTTTCCTCTGCCATCCTTCTCACTCTCAACCTTGCCAGAAACTATGGAGATTCATTAGGCCATGCCACTGCTTCTCTTAGCACTGTTAGCTTCTGGAGTCCTGCTTCCCTGGGTCCCGTCCTGTTCCCCCTGCCTCCCCCCCACACACAGCAGTTGCCTTGTGGGCCCATATTTGAGTTGTGACTGGTCTTGCTTTTTCCCCAGAATCAAGGTCTTGCCCAATTATTGGAGTTTCTCTGTATGGAAATGCAAACTTTGGTCACACCATGGAGTTCTTTTCATTTTTATTTTTTGATTAATTTGTGTATTTATTAGAGAGAGAGAAAAAGAGGCAGATATAAAGAGAGATAATGAGCCAGGCATGGTTGTTCGTGCCTTTAATCCCAGCACTCAGGAGGCAGAGGTAGGAGGATTGCCGTGAGTTTCAGGCCACCCTGTGACTACATAGTGAATTCCAGGTCAGCCTGGGGTAAAACGAGACCTTACCTGGGGGGACAGAGGGCGGGGGCAGATAATGTGTAAGACAGGGCCTCTAGTGACTTAAACAAACTCCGGACACACACACACCCCACCTTGTGCATCTGGCTTTACTTGGATACTGGGAAACCAAACCAGGGTTCTTAGGCTTCACGGGCAAGTGCCTTGACCACTAAGCCATCTCTCTAGCCCCTGGAGTTCTTAAATTGGTTCTGCAAACCCAGACTGAACCCCAAAGCATATACACCCATGGGGCCCAGGATGACAGATGGATGTGACTGGAGTGCAAACCCCAGTGAAAAGTTGGCAAGTTCCTTCCTGTTCAGTGACCTGTATCCTTCAGTGACCTGTATCCTTTTCTATTTAAGGACAGCTACAAATTTTCAACTTATATCTTTGCCTGTGACAGTTTGGAGACACAACTTCACTAAGACATGAAAGGACAGCAAAGCAAGGGCTTTCTCCAGCTGAATTTTTTTGTTTGTTTGTTTCCTTTTGTTTTTCATTTGTTTGGTTGTTTTTTACTATCTCTTATTTTTACTTATTTATTTATTTATTTGACAGAGAAAGGGAGGGAGAGAGGGAGAATGGGTGTGCCAGGGCTCCAGCCACTGCAAACGAACTCCAGATGCGTGTGCCTCTTTGTGCATCTGGCTTATGTGGGACCTGGGGAATCAAACCTAGGTCCTTTGGCTTTGCAGACAAACGTCTTAACTGCTAAGCCATCCCTCCAGCCCTACTATCATTTTTTAAAATATTTTATTTATTTGCATGCAGAGAGAAAAGAGAAAATGGGCATGCCAGGGTCCATAGCCACTGCAAACGAACCCCAGATTGCATGCACCACTTTATGCATCTGGTTTTATGTAGGTACTGGGGAATGAAACCCAGGTTGTTAAGCTTTGTAGGCAAGCACCTTAACTCCTGAGCATCTCTCCAGCACTTATTTTTTGGCGGGGGGGTTGTCATTCATACAATGACCTCAGTTCTCAAGATAGTAGGAAACATAGCACTCCTAGTTAGAATTATGTTAAAATAATACCTAACTTTTATAAAATGCTGCTAATTGGGACCTGCAGAGATGGCTCAGCAGTTAAAGACACTTGCTTGCAAAACCTGACAGCACAGGGTTTGATTTCCCAGTACCCATGTAAAGCTAGATGCACAAAATGGCACATGAGTCCAGAGTTTGTTTGCAAAATGGCAATAGGCCCTGTTGTACCCATACTGTCTTCCTCTCTCTCTCTCAAATAAATAAAGAAAATATTTTTAAAAATAAAATACTGCAAATATGGCATGAAGATAAAAAGTTCTAGGCCAGCCAGGGCTGGTAAGACCCTGATCTAAATAAATAGACACAGCCCCTGGGTCTGTGTGATCCAGAGTTGGTTTTCTGTCTGTTGTTTGCTATTGGTCACCACAGCCTTTCTGCATGTGTATTCATGATGCCCCATTTCTTTCTCATTTCCCAGAACACTCTGGAACCCAGGTCTGCCTACCTTATTCCCTGCCTGTGCGTGTGCCCTGTGCTGATTCTCTGCATAGAAAAAGATCATGCAGCTGGAAATCAAAGTGGCCCTGAACTTCATCATCTCTTATTTATACAACAAGCTGCCCCGGCGCCGGGCAGACCTGTTTGGGGAGGAGCTAGAGCGACTTTTGAAGAAGAAATATGAAGGCCACTGGTACCCTGAGAAGCCACTAAAGGGTTCTGGCTTCCGCTGTGTCCACATTGGGGAGATGGTGGACCCTGTGGTGGAGCTGGCCGCCAAGCGTAGTGGCCTGGCAGTGGAGGATGTGCGGGCCAATGTGCCCGAGGAGCTGAGTGTCTGGATTGATCCTTTCGAGGTGTCCTACCAGATTGGTGAGAAGGGAACTGTGAAAGTGCTGTACCTGGATGACAGTGAGGGTGGTGGTGCCCCAGAGCTGGACAAGGAGATCAAGAGCAGCTTCAACCCTGATGCCCAGGTGTTTGTACCCATCGGCAGCCAGGACAGCTCCCTGTCCAACTCCCCATCACCGTCCTTTGGTCAGCCCCCTAGCCCCACCTTTATCCCCCGTTCTGCCCAGCCCATCACCTTCACTACTGCCTCCTTTGCTGCCACCAAATTTGGCTCCACCAAGATGAAGAAGGGTGGTGGAGCATCAAGTGGTGGGGGTGTGGCCAGCAGTGGGGCAAGTGGCCAGCAGCCCCCACAGCAGCAGCCCCGCATGGCCCGCTCACCCACCAGCACCCTACTGAAGCACAAGAGCCTCTCTCTGTCTATGCATTCACTGAACCTCATCGCGGCCAACCCAGCCCCTCAGTCCCAGCTTTCGCCCAATGCCAAGGAGTTTGTGTACAGTGGTAGTGGCTCACCCAGCCTCTTCTTTGATGGGGCTGATGGCCAGGGCAGCAGCACCTCGGCCCCCTTTGGGAGCAGTGGGGCTGGCACTTGCAATAGCAGCAGCTTTGATGTATCCCAGATGTTTGGAGGTGGCACCAACAGCCTCTTCCTAGAGAAGTCGCCCTTTGTGGAAGGTCTCAGCTACAACCTCAACACCATGCAGTATCCCAGTCAGCCCTTCCAGCCCGTAGTGCTGGCCAACTGACCCTCTGCCTGCCTGCAGGCCAGGAGCACCCCGACCACAGGAAAGAGGGAAGGGAAGGGAAGGAAAGGCCAAAAGGGGGGGAAAGAAAACTCTTCAGAAAGATTTTCAATCTATCATTCTCGCATACAGAAAAAAAATCCAGTCCAGGCATGGAGTGGGAGGGGCTCCTGAAGCACTGAATCGTGTCTAACTCAGTCCCCTACTGCCTATGATTTAGTTTGGTTGGTTTGGGTTTTGTGGTTTTTTATTCTTTTTCTTTTAATGTAGTTTTCTATATAACATCTTTAATTAGTGGCTTCCTGAGCTAAGAATGGTCCAGATGTGAATTGCTGCTCCCTGCTCCCTTCCTCCCTCCTTTACACTCCTCTAAGATTGGGTGTCCAAGCTCACAGGGAAGGAAGAGTAGCAGCAGGGGCCAGACCCCTCCTCAGAGGAGGGAGAAGCTGGCCCTGTGTCACTGCCTCTGTCACCCAGATATCCTCTCAGTCAAAGCCATCCAACCTCAGCAGACCTTCACAGGCCCTGCCACCCAAATAGGTCTGACCCCAGCCCCCACTCCCTCTCAGGCTAGACCACAGGGAGCTGCGGCTGGCCACTTGACACCCTCCCCATAATAGAATGTCTGTGACTGTAGGGAGGTTAGCACTTTGTCCAGTTGAAACCCTTTCATCTCTGTCCTATGGCCCCATCTCATCATCCCTCTTAGCTGGGACAGTTCTCATGATTTATCTGATGATACATGTGGCCTCTTTCTCTTTCCAATGCAGCCCCTTCCTGGGCCTGAGGTTATGGGTAGGGTACCACAGTGTGTGTCTGTGTGTGTGTGTGTGTGCATGCGTGCGTGTGTGTGTCTGTGTGTGTGTACATACATGTGGTTTGCTGTCCTGTTCCCAAGGATTCCGAGCCATGTGGAACTTCCCTTCTGGATGTGACTCTGGGTTGCAACAAGTGCTTATTTATGTGTGATATTGGGGAATGCGCCCAGGGTATGTTGTCCCTTTTGTAGGGCAATACACGTGGTGGGGTGACACTGTGTCTGAGCCTTCGGCACTCCCAGGGGAAAGCACTGCAGAGGAACTGGTTTCCAGACTGCAGAGGGATCTGCACTTTTGTTTGTTATTGACCAAAATAAATAAACAAAAAGTAGGTTAACTCTGAAGGGCAGGAAGGATATTTGAGGCGTAAGAGGAGTTCCTAGACGTCAGTAATCCCTGTGGGTGTAACCTAGCCCAGGGTGGGAGCCACTTAGTTAAGCACTTGGGGTGTGGGCACAAAGAGGCAGGGCAGAACTCTGGAGTCTGTGCCTGTGGTGGGCAGTCCTGAGCCTTGAATTGAGAAATGTTGGTCTATAGTTGTAGGCATTCGTACAGTGGTGCTCGTCTCTTGCCACACCCCATTGCTTCCCTTACTTAGGACCTCTAGACCTTGACGCTGTGAGACATCAGTCTCCTGGGCTGGCGAGAGGGGTATATGGCCTCAGGGCCCCAGAAAGCACCAAAGCCCCTGACAACCCCACCTCCCTCCACCTTTCCCAGGGTCCTCAAGTGGGAACTGCTGTAGCAGTGGGTCCAGCCCAGACAAACACTGCCCACTTCCTCTCCCTGCAGTGGGCACCACCTCTACCTCCCCCAGCAGGGCAAGGTCTTGAGTTCTCACCCCAGCACCATCTGTCCTCGACTTCTTGGGCCAGATCAGTCTGGACTGTGCCTCATCCTCAGCTCTGCCCATGCAGGTAACAGGCAGCAGGCAGCCCCCTCTCTGGTAGTATGGGTGCTGCCTTGTCCACTCTGTCAGGCCCTACCCTCACCCTCACGCACACAGGTACCACCTGCTGGACCCATACCAGCTTGTTTTCTCACATGGGGGGATGGGATGCCAGCTCCTCGCGTCGTTCATAATAGGAAGAGAAACGTGTGTTCAGGAACATGACCCTGGCCCTGGGCTTCTGAGCCCAGGTCTGTGTCTCGTCTCAAATCTAGGCATTTCTGCTTCAATTTTATTTTTTTTTCTAAAAAAACAAAAACAAAACTCTGCACTAATTTACCTGGTTTCATAGGAAAACTTTTTATTTTATTTTATACATTTTTGGTGTCCGTTTGTATTGAATAATTTGCTACATTTGTAAAATGTAAGAGGTATATATAATATATGTATATTTCTAACGTAAGAAACGCAACTTTTTTCTTTTCAGGATTTTTTCTTAAAAAAGAGGAGATAAACCAATATTTTTTCAGGAAAAACAAACTTTAGAAATGGGAGCATAAACCCTTTTTCTCCCCGTTCCCCATCCTCTCTCTGTCCCTCTTACCTATGAACAAATCAAACGTTAGATTATCTTGTCAAGAATGTAATTTGTAGGTGCGGGATGGCGTCTTCTCAATGCAGTCAGCTATAGATCCTGTAGTTTTCTCCCTAGAAGTGCAAAGGGGGCATTGAGGCAGCGGGGAGCAGGGCAGTGACCTTTGTGTCTTTAGTGAAGGAGGAATACAATCGAGACATTTTGTATTCAGAATGTTGTGCAATATTTTAGAATGGGACATTTGGTGTGTTTAGAGATTTAGTTTAAAAAACAAAACAAAAATTGATCAAATCTGTACAGTTTATATTGTTCCAGATTTTTTTAAGTTTGTATTAAAAGCATGATATATAATAGCCCTTGTCTGCTCCTTGCTTGTTTTGCTTCTGGGCCTTCTTTTGGGATGGAAGACCGTTGGTCATCACAGTGAGGGACACCAGTCCTCTTCCACGTTGAAAAGGCTTTGAAGCGGGCTGGAGAGATGGTTTAGCGGTTAAGCACTTGCCTGTGAAGCCTAAGGACCCCGGTTTGAGGCTCGATTCCCCAGGACCCACATTAGGCAGATGCACAAGGGGGCACACGTGTCTGGAGTTCATTTGCAGTGGCTGGAAGCCCTGGCACACCCATTCTCTCTCTCCCTCTCTGCCTCTTTCTCTCTCTGTTGCTCTCAAATAAAAATGAACAAGAAAATTAAAAAAAAAAAAAAGAAAAAGAAAAGGCTTTGAAGCTTAGGAGCTGCCCCAGATCCGGCAACTTTATAAGGTGCCCCTTATTGGAGGAGTAGGGTGACAGGGTATTTTTCCCACCCCCATGCTACTTGGTCTCTAGTGCAGGCAAGAATGAGGAAAATCCACCAAAACCAGGTGCTACCAAAAAAATCTTATGTCTGGGTTCTCTGTTAGTCTATTTTTTTCTTTTTGCGTGGTGGGGGGGGGGGAAGCATGGGAGAAGGGTGCTTCCAGAGCTGCCTTAGAGGTGCCAGGCTGGAGACTTGCCATCTGTCTGCCTTTGACTGATTTTCTTCTTGAGATCTCACTCAGCACTGCCTGCTGCAGGGCCCTGAGGCGATGGTTTTCCTTCCCCGGGCTGGTGCACATTGGTTGGCCCAAGGCCCCCTGGGCTGGACAGAGAATATGTGAGGTTATTTGTTGAATCTGATTTCACACTCACAGTAACCTGGTGGTAAAGGAACTATCTCCATTTTATAGTTGAGAAATGGGTTTCATGTTCGATTACTTGCCTACATGTACAGAATATACGAAAGTGGAAAGCTGAAGTTTTTACTTGTGTCTGACTTTGTTAATTGTTCCACCCAGTGACACTGAGCAGGGTCTGGTCCTGGCCCAGTGAAGAAATCCCTGTGCCTGCCTTTGCAGAGCCAACATCTCACACATACTTGAAAAAAACTGATAACTCTTCAGGAAGAAAAATAGGGGAGGAGCACTTTGACACTTCAGTGTAAGTGGAGCCAGCTAGTGCTCTTGGCCCCCAGCAGGGTGGAGTGTCCTCAAACCCCTCACTTTGTGAACAGGCCAACACAGCCCTCCCACCCAAGCATGTAGCTCTATCTAGAAACTCTGACCAAACGTCCAACCTCTAGATGGTTCCAGGACTTCTGATGTCATTTTCCCTCCAGAGGGCTGCCTTGGTCCAGATGCAGCCCATCCTTCTACAGACTGCCTACCAGCTGAGGGCCCAGGCGGGGGCGTCCAGATGACCCCTCAGCCACTCCTATTTATACTACTATAAACACAGGCCCTGACTTAGTAATGTCGTGATCACCTGCTCCACTCCTGTCACACTCAGACATGGAGGGCCTGGGCAACACCCAAACCAAGTTCTAAAACTTATCTTCTGGAACAGTCAGTCCCTTCAGCTCAAGGTAGGGACAGTACAGATTTGAACAAGACCTTCATTCCCATTTCCCTACTCACTCCACTCCCTCCATCTCAGCCAATCCTCCATAGCATCCTTTCAGATTCAGGCCTACCTACATCCTGTCACCAAATACTCACTGGCTCTGAAGAGATGCAGTAGGAGACCTGGAGGAGTTAAGGGCTTCCTGGGGCCCCTGCCCAGCAGCAGGGGAGAAAGAATATTCTGTTGGATTCAGAGAGTTCCTTCCAAGGGCTGAGGTTGTAGTCTATTGGTATGCAATACCATAGGTTCAATCTCCAGTTTGTGTGTGTGTGGAGGGGTGTTAATCCCAGAGTTCCTCCCAAAAGGTCTCATCTTCCAAAATAAAATTTAAAATATATTTCATTTTTATTTATTTGACAGAAAGAGGAAGAGAGACAGAGAATGGGCATGCCAGGGCTTACAGCTGCGGCAAATGAACTTTAGACACATGTGCCAACTTATGCATCTGGGTTATGTGGGTCCTGGGAAATTGAACCTTTGTCCTTTGGTTTTGCAAGCAAATAAATGCCTTAACTGCTAAGCCATCTCTCCACCTGTGAAGCCTAAGGACCCCGGTTCAAGGCTCAATTCCCCAGGACCCATGTTAGCCAGATGCACAAGGGGGAGCACGCGTCTGGAGTTCGTTTGCAGTGGCTGGAGGCCCTGGCGCACCCATTCTCTCTCTCTCTCTCTGCCTCTTTCTCTCTCTGGTGCTCTCAAATAAATAAATAAAATATACAAAAAAATAAAAACAAAACAAAAAAATCATTTATGCACATGGACAAACCCTCCATGAACAGTAACCCTTAGGGTTAACAGTCCCAGAAAGCTTCCTAGAGGAGGTTAAGAGAGTACAAGTGAGCCACAAAGGAGAGAGACACGGCAGCCACCCAGGGGCAGCCTGTGAGAAGGGCACCTATCAGGGAAGAGCCTGGACCCCGGCTTCTCAGCAGCATAGGTTTGAATCCCACCCCATCTCTCCTGAGTTGAGGGACCGTGAGCAAATCCCTCCACCTACTTTGACACCTCATTCCCTTCCCCTGAAGATGGGGATAATTGCACCTCCTTGTGAAAACTAAATGAAATCATGGGTGGAAAATGCTGAGCGTACTGTCTGGTGTGCAGTAAACAAGACAAATACCGTTTTCATCATTGTGGTCATTATTGTCCACCCTCAAAATTTCTGGCCAGCCAAGTCCAGCTAGGCTTCCCCAAATCAACAAATAGTCCGAAACCCAAGCCTGCTGGAAAAGGAAACTGCATTCCCAGAGCAGAGCCTGGACCACACCTGGCCTGTCCTCCACCTAAGAGGGAGGCTGCTGGTCTCTGCGAAAGGGCGTCCTGTGCTTTCTGCTGAGCTCACTCTTCCTTTCCTGGGACTCAGCCTTCGGCCTTGGGACAGGACAGGCCTTGGACATGTTCCTGAAACCTCTTGGGAGTTTCTCCCTGGACAGACAGATGGGCAGGCAAGAGTGAGTCACACAGTCAGCTCTCCTTGTCATTGCCTGCCTGAGTCAGTGCCCCTAGGCCAAGAGGATGCCACTGTCCCAGCATTCCCACTGCCACCTCCCAGCGAATGAGCCAGGGTGGAGAGAGGCACTGTGTTTGGGCAGCCAGACCAAGTCTTGCCTGGGCTCAAACAAGAAGTCTTTGAGCCCCTGGGCAGTGTGAATCCAATCTGGGGAATTTCACTGGAAGAAGACAAGTGGGTTCTAGGTTCTTGAAGCTGCCAGTTCACTAGGTAACCTTGAAACTTACGACATTCATGCCACTTGTACAAGGGACAATGGAGCCAGGATCCTATCCAACTAGGCCATCTGAGCTGTTCCCTGGGCCAGCACCTCGTCCTTGCCCTGGTGAGGTCCCTTGGAAGACCCTATATGGTGGCACCTTTCTCAGAGAAAGGGGGGAATGATGGGCTGGACCATGGTACATCTGAATGCCCCCCAAAAGCACAAGAACCCAATCAAACCACTCCTAGAATGTGGCAGAGCTAGGCAAGGCTATGCAAGAGAAAAGGCCTGGCCCACAGTCAGGACATCCTGGTTCTTCTCTAGCTCTGCCCTAGTCCACTCTATTCACATGTAGTATACGACATTTGACAGAGATCCCTGGAGCTGGGAGGTTCTCAGTCGAGCACTTGTCTAGCTGAGTATACGAATGGCCTTGAGGTTGATCCCCAGTATACCAAAAAGAAAACAAAAAGTAATATGGGGTTGGGCCTGGTGGCGCACTCCTTTAATCCCAGCACTTGGGAGGCAGAGGTAGGAGGATCACTGTGAGTTCGAGGCTACCCTGAGACTACATAGTGAATTCCAGGTCAGCCTGGGCTAGAGTGAGACCCTACCTTAATAAAAAAAAAAGTTATGGGGCTGGGGAGGTATCTCAGTTGGTAAAATGCTGAACGTGCATGAACTCCTAGGTTTGTTCATAAAACCAGACATAATAGTGCATGCTTGTAAACTCAGCACTCAGGAGGTGATGACAGGATCAGGAGTTCAAAGTCATCCTCAGTGAAATAGTTCAAGGCCTGCTTGGGCTATCTGGAAAAAAAAACCAAAACTCCATGGTAAGACTGTGCCTTTAAGGGGTCAGGGAGAAGGCTCAGTGGTTAAATGTGTTTGCTTGCAAAGCCTGCCAGTCTGGGTTCAACCAGCAACCCACGTTAAGCCAGATGGACATTCATTTGCAGCAGCAAGAGACCCTACCCTGATGTGCCCACACACACACATGTGCAAATAAATAAATAGTTGTAATTTCATGTTTATTGGTTTATTCAAGGGGGCTGCAGAGAAGCTTAGTGGTTAAGGCAATTGTTGGCAAACCCAAAGGACCCAAGTTTGATTCCCCAAGACCCACGTAAAGCCAGATGCATAAGGGGGTGCATGCATCTGGAGTTCATTTGCAGTGAATATATATATATATATATATATATATATAGAGAGAGAGAGAGAGAGAGAGAGAGAGAGATATCTGCCTCTTCCTCTCTCAAATAACTTTTTTAAAAAAGAGAGAGAAGTGAGACCCTACCTCGAAAAACAAAATAAAAAGAGAGAGAGAGAAGCCAGGTGTGGTGGTGCACACCTTTAATTCCAACACTCAGGAGGCAGAGGCAGGAGGATCACTGTGAGTTCAACCCAGTTTGGAACTACAAAGTGAGTTTCATGTCAGCCTGGGCTAGAGTGAGACCCTACCTCCAAAAACCAAAAAGAGCCAGGCATGGTGGCACACAGCTTTAATCCCAGCATTTGAGAGGCAGAGGAGGATTGCCATGAGTTCAAGGCCACCCTGAGACTACATAGTGAATTCTATGTCAGCCTGGGCTATAGTGAGACCCTAACTCGAAAAACCAAAAAAAAAAAAAAAAAAGAGGGAGAGAGAGAGAGTGTGTGTATGCGCCTTTAAGATAATCACAGCCAATAGTGGTTATCCAAGTGATCCCTGAGACTGGATAATCAGGGCAAAAGAGGGCTTCCCTGGGAAGGGGCTTTGAACCTGAAAATTGAATAACAAGATTCCTTGTTGTGAACCTTAAAGAGCAGTTGAGTGGCTGGGGAGGTGGCTCAGTAGGTAAGAACATCCATCTGTCCTGTAAGCATATGGGTCTGAGAGGGCCTGATGGATCCTGAGTTCAATTCCCCCGGCCCTATGTAAATATCTGTGCTGGGCATAGCTACTACACACGCTTGTAACCCCAGTGCAGTGAGGAATGGAGACGGGAAAATAGCTGGAACTTGCTGGTCAGCTAGTCTTACTGAAAAAATGGCAGCTCCTGGTTGAGTGAGAGGCCATCTCAAGGAAACATATGGATGATCAATAGAGGAAGACACTGAATGTTCTTCTCTGGCCTCTGCATGGGGTGCACACATCAGCACTCATACACACATGCCAGCAACACAAACTACACACACCAACAACACATACTACACACATACACCCACACAGGGCAGTAGAGGGAAGGACAAGATGATTCACAGACGGAGAAGCAGGACCAAGCAAGGCAAAAAGGCCAGGAGACTTGGGCACATGCCTTTAATCCCAGCACTTAGGAGGCAGAGATAAGAGGATCACTGTGAGTTAGAGGCCTGCCTGAGACTACATAGTAAATTCCAGGTCAGCCTGGGCTAGAGCAAGATCCTACCTTGAAAAAACAAGAAATAAAAATAAAGAAAGAAGGGGGTGGGGGGATGAGGGGAAAAAGAAAGAAGGAAGTAAGAAGGAAAGAAAAAAAGAGGGAAAGAAATAAAAGAAGATCTATGTCCAGGGCTGGAGAGATAGCTTAGTGGTTAAGGTGCTTGCCTACAAAGCCAAAGGACCTGGTTCAATTCCCCAGGACCCACATAAGCCAGATGTACAAGGTGGCACATGTGTCTAGAGTTTGTTTACAGTGGCTGGAGGCCCTGGCACACCCATTCTTTCTCTCTCTCAAATAAATAAATAAAAATAAAATATTTAAAAAGAAGAAAATATATGTCTATGAGAAGAATTGTAAAATGAGCATGTCTGATGCCTGTAATCCCAGCATTCAGGAGGCTGAGGTAGGATCACCATGAGTTCAGAGCCAATCTGGAGCTGTACAATGAGTTAGTTCTAGGTCAGCCATGGGCTAGAGTGAGACCCCTACTTCAACTTGCCCCCACAAAAAAGAATGTGACATATACCCATGACACCATCACCACAATCAAGGTCATGAATCTGTGACAACCCCCTACAAAGTTTCCTTATTCCTCTAACTCTCCTGTTTGGCTCTCCCCTGCTTCCATCCCCAGGCAATCACGAATCTATCTATCTATCTATCTATATATATTTTTAGCTTGGTTGACATTTTCTGCAGTCTTCTATAAATAGAATCAAACAGTGTGTTGTCTTTCCTTTTATTCTAGCTTCCTTTTGGTATCTTTGAGATTCATCCATATCATTACATTACATGCTATCAATGGTACATAATTGCACATCATGCCTAGCTAGGTATATGTCACATTTCAATCATATTAAAGCCAAGAATGGTGGCACAAGCCTGTAATCCCAGAACTCTGAGCTGAAAGTAGAAGAATAAAGAGTTCAAGGCTAGTCTCAGCTGTATCTCAAGAGACCCTGTCTCTAAAAAAAAAAAAAAAAAGAAAAAGAAAAGAAAAAAATAGGGCTGGAGAGATGTCTTAGTGGTTAAGCACTTGCCTGTGAAGCCTAAGGACCCCAGTTCAAGGCTTGATTCCCAGGACCCACATAAGCCAGATGCACAAGGGGGCACATGCATCTGGAGTTCATTTGCAGTAACTGGAGGCCCTGGTGCACCCATTCTCTCTTTCTCGCTGCCCCTTCCTCTCTTTCTCAAATAAACAAATAAATAAAATATATTTTTTAAGTGCTTGCTTGCAAAACCTAATGGCAAAGGTTTGATTCCCAAGTATCCACATAAAGCCAGATGTACAAACTGGTATATATATATGTGGAGTTCATTTCATTTATACCAGCAAGGGCTGGAGAGATGGCTTAGCAGTTAAGCGCTTGCCTGTGAAGCCTAAAGACCCCCGTTCAAGGCTTGATTCCCCAGAACCCACGTAAGCCAGATGAACAAGGTGGCGCATGTGTCTGGAGTTCATTTACAGTGGCTGAAGGCCCTGGAACACCCATTCTCTCTCTCTCTCTCTCTGTCTCCATCTCTCTCAAATAAATAAAATAAAAATTAAAAAAGATTAAGAGCCAGACATGGTGGCACATGCCTTTAATCCCAGCACTTAGGAAGCAGAGGTAGGAGGATCACTGTGAGTTCGAGGCCAGGCTGAGACTACATAGTAAATTCCAGGTCAGCCTGGGCCAGAGTGAGACTCTGCCTTGAAAAAAAACAAAGAAAAAAAAGAGACAGAGAGAGAGATTAAAAATCATTTATAGGGGCTGGAGAGATGGCTTAGCAGTTAAGGTGCTTGCCTGAGATGCCTAAGGACCCAGGTTTGATTCTCCAAGTCCTATGTAAGCCAGATGCACAAGGTGGCGCATGCGTCTGGAGTTCATTTACAGTGGTTAGAAGCTCTGGTGTGCCCATTCACTCTCTCTCTCTTTCTCTGTCTCTAATAAATAAATAAATAAAAATAAAATCTTGCCAGGTATGGTGGCGCACGCCTTTAATCCCAGCACTTGGGAGGCAGAGGTAGGAGGATTGCTGTTAGTTTAAGGCCACCCTGAGACTCCATAGTGAATTCCAGGTCAGCCTGAGCTACAGCGAGACCCTTCCTCAGGAAAAAAAAAAAAAAAATTTAAAAATAAATAAATAAAATCTTAAAAAAAGAAAAAGCCTCGTTAGAGCCCACATGGGGCTTCTATCTTCTTTCCAACTCCTGGGCTGCTCATCTCCCAACACCTGAGGCTAAAAAAAAAACCCTTAGCACTGAAATATCTCTATCACACCTTCCATGGCTCAGGGTCCATTGCAGAAGAGGTGACGGAAAGAATGTTAAGAGCCAAAGGAAGGGTAGGACTCCTTACAATGTGCTCCTTCAGACACAAAATGGCCTGGATATTCATGACCTCACAGTACTGACACTACCTACACAAGACCATCATAATAGGAAGAAAAGATCATGACATCAAAATAAAAGAGAGACTGATTGAGAGGGGGAGGGGATATGATGGAGAGTGGAGTTTCAAAGGGAAAAGTGGGGGAGGCAATTACCATGGGATATTGTTTACAATTATGGAAATTGTCAATAAAAATATATAAATATCTTTTTTAAAGTGCACTCAATCTCCCTTCCTCCCTGTCTCCCTCTCTGCAAATAAATAAATAAATACATAAAATTTAAAAAAAAAAAGAAGAAGAAACCTGCATCCTTGGTTGAGTTTCCCTACTGCTGAGGTAGAAGTTGAGGAAGAGAAAAGCATGACATCTGTTCCTGAAAACTTGATTACTCTTATGAACCAAACAGCTGCTCACCAGATGAATGTGAGTGATATTTATTCTGCTACCATAAAGGAAAAGTCCTTTTTCTGCACATTCCTTTTGTTTGTTTGTTTGTTTGTTTGTTTTGTTTTGTTTTTTGAGATAGGGTCTCACTCTAGCTCAGGTTGACCTGGAATTCACTGTGTAGTCTCAGGGTGGCTTTGAACTCACGTTGATCCTCCTACCTCTGCTTCCCGAGTGCTGGGATTAAATTCGAACTCGTGGACCACCACACCTTTATTTTTTTAAGCTTTAAATGTGCTTTATTAAAGTTACTTTAAAAATATTTGATGGAAACCAGGTGTGGTGATATTTGACGGGCTGGAGAGATGGCTTAGCGGTTAAGTCGCTTGCCTGTGAAGCCTAAGGACCCAGGTTTGATTCTCCAGGTCCCACATAAGCCAGATGCACATGATGGTGCATGTATCTGGAGTTTGCTTGCAGTGGCTACAGGCCCTGGCATTCCATTTGCTCTCTCTCTGTTTCTAATCAATCAATAAATTAAAATCAATCTTTTTTTCTTTTCTTTTGGTTTTTCGAGGTAGGGTCTCACTCTAGCCCAGGCTGACCTGGAATTCACTAAGGAGTCTCAGGGTGGCCTCAAACTCATGGCAATCCTCCTACCTCTGCCTCCTGAGTGCTGGGATTAAAGGCATGAGCCACCACGCCCGGCATCAATAAATTAAAACAAATCTTAAAAAAATATTTTATTGCTGAAGACGCCACAGACTTGGGCTGCAAGGTCACTGAGAAATCCTGCTGGAGCTGAGCTGAAAACCTCCTCCATGTAGAACAGCTGACAGAAAGCTGGAAGAAGCCATGCTGCATGCAATTCAATGGGAGAGAGAGAAATCACCAATGAAGATACTCAACAGTGGACACTGCAAGCCTTATATTTGGCCAGCCTGGCCAAATGAGCCAACGGGTACAGTAGTGGCACATCTGTTATGGAAAACCAACTGCCCTCTAATTTGACTGGAGGCCCACTCCATCGGAAGGAATACATCCCTGATACTGAAAACCTACAACAGGGGTAGTCATGAGCCCTAGGGGTGTAACGTCTGCTACTATCTGGCTAAATGTATATACAATGCTCATCAAACTGCCCAGTAAGCACTTCTCTTAAAGTTCATACCCTTATATTAATGCTACTCTCACTTTTGGTTAGAGAAGCTTCTCTTTTCAGATGGCAGTGACCTTGGGATGACTCAGAGGCACCATGGTGCTGAGAAGAAGTGACAGAGGAGTGCTCAGCACTGAAAATATCTCTATCACACCTTCCGTGGCTCAGGATCCATGGCAGAAGAGGCGGCGGAAAGAATGTAAGAGCCAAAGGAAGGGCTTACACCTTACAACGTGCTCCTCCAGACACAAAATGGCCTGGATATCCATGACCTCACAGTGCCTGACACTACCTACACAAGACCATCATAATAGGATCATGACATCAAAATAAAAGAGAGACTGATTGAGAGGGGAGGGGATATGATGGAGAGTGGAGTTTCAAAGGGAAAAGTGGGGGGAGGGAGGGAATTACCATGGGTTATTGTCAACAATTATGGAAGCTGTCAATAAAAAATCAATTATAAAAAAATAAAAATAGGGCTGGAGAGATGGCTTAGCAGTTAAGCGCTTAGGTGTGAAGCCTAAGGACCCCTGTTCAAGGCTCAATTCCCCAGTACCAACGTAAGCCAGATGCACAAGGTGGTGCATGCATCTGGAGTTCATTTGCAGTGGCTGGAGGTCCTGGTGTACCCATTCTCTCTGTCTCTCTCTCCCCCCCCCTCTTTCTCTGTCAAATAAATAAATAAAAATAATTTTAAAAATATTTTACTTTATTTATTTTATTATTTTTGTTTTCTGAGGTAACGTCTCGTTCTAGCTCAGGCTGACCTGGAATTCACTATGTAGTATCAGGGTGGCCTTGAACTCACAGCAATCCTCCTACCTCTGCCTCCCAAGTGCTGGGATTAAAGGCATGCACCATCACACCCTGCAAATATTTTATTTTTATTTTTCTACTTGAGAGAGAGAGAAGGCACGCCAGGGCCCCCAGCTACTACAAATGAACTCCAGACTCTTGTGCCTCCTTGTGCATCTGTCTTACATATGTCCTGGGGAATTGAACTTTGGTCCTTTGGCTTTGCAGGCAAGTGCCTTGACCACTAAACCATCTCTCCAGACCCTAGACTTTTTTTTTTTTCAAGGTAGGGTCTCATTCTAGCCCAGGCTGACCTGGAATTCACTATGTAGTCTCAGGGTGACATCGAACTCACAGCGATCCTTCTACCTCTGCCTCCTGACTGCTGGAATTAAAGGCATGAGCTGCCACACCTGGCTCAATTTAGACAAAGTTTTGAAGTGGATTCTCTACATAACAATTTTCATTGCTTCACTGTGATGCTGACATTGTTCCTGTGGTGCTGGAAGCTGAGCACAGGCTCCGGTCCCTCCTCCCCACAGACAGGACGAGCTAAAACCACTGAGGCTTGTTTCCACCAGGAGGCTTCGCGGGACATGTCCAATCTGACCTTGTCAGCAAGGCAAATATGAAACCAAATGAAACAGTGGTCACTCATTCCAGCCTACAAATGCGGACCTTTAGTTCTCTGTCAGAGATGTTCAAATGTGGAGTCATCAAGTCTAGTCTTAAGAGTTCCACTGGCCAGGCGTGGTGGCACACACCTTTAATCCCAGCACTCAGGAGGCAGAGGTAGGAGGATCACCGTGAGTTCGAGGCCACCCTGAGACTCCATAGTGAATTCCAGGTCAGCCTGGGCTAGAGTGAGACCCTATCTCAAAAAACCAAAAAAAAAAAAAAAAAAAAGTTTACAGGGCAGTGAGGACAGGTCCAAAAATATGCAGATAGGCACAGACTGGAGGGGGAGCTCCATGATGAAGGAAAACAGTGGCATGAGCAAAGGGTGGACATCACCTCCTGCCCAACATCAGATGGACAACAGCAACAGGAGAGTTGTTCTCCCTCTTTGCATCATTCTTCAATGACCAGGCTGGAGTGAAGAGGTTCCAGACTAAAAGGGTCTTGAGATATATAAATAAATAAATAGATAGATAGATAAATTCAAGGGTCAAGTCAGCCCTCTAGACAACTGGTGGGCCGGTCGAGGTGGCACACGCCTTTAATCCCAAGCACTTGGGAGGCCGAGGTAGGAGTATAGTTGTGAGTTAGGCCACCCTGAGACTACATAGTAAATTCCAGGTCAACCTGGGCTAGAGAGAGACCCTACCTTGAAAAAAAAAAAAAAAAAAGACAACTGGGGAAGCCCTGATGTTTGTTCTAGAGATGGAAAAAGAATGAACCAAGGGATGGATTAGCAATTAAGGGGTTTGCCTGCAAAGCCAAAGGATCCAGGTTCGATTCCCCAGGACCCACGTTAGCCAGATGCACAAGGGGCGTACATGTCTGGAGTTCTTTTACAGTGGCTGGAGGCCCTGGCATGGCATGCTCATTCTCTCTCTGTGTCAAATAAATAAATAAATAAAAATAAAATATTTTTAAAAAAAGAATGAACTGAGCCAGGCATGGTGGCACACACCTTTAATCTCAGCACTTGGGAGGCAGAGATAGGAGGATTGCCATGAGTTTGAGGCCAACCTGAGACTCCATAGTGAATTCCAGGTCATCCTGGGCTAGAGTGAGACCCTACCTTGAAACAAGAACAACAACAAAATAAAATAATGAACTAAGCTCTTTTTTTTTGTTTGTTTATTTATTTATTTTTTTTTTTCGAGGTAAGGTTTTACTCTAGTCCTGGCTGACCTGGAATTTACTATGCAGTCTCAGGGTGACCTCGAACTCATGGTGAGCCTCCTACCTCTGCCTCTCAAGTGCTGGGAAAAGCTTTTTTTTTTTTAATTGACAACTTCCATAATTGTAAACAATATCCCATGGTAATTGCCTCCCTCCCCCAACTTTCCCCTTTGAATCTCCACCCTCCATCATATCCTTCCCCATCTGAGTCTCTCTTTTGTTTTGATGTCATGATCTTTTCTTCCTATTATGATGGTCTTGTGTAGGTGGTATCAGGCACTGTGAGGTCATGGATATCCAGGCCATTTTGTGTCTGGAGGAGCACGTTGTAAGGAGTCCTACCCTTCCTTTGACTCTTACATTCTTTCTGCCACCTCTTCCACAATGGACCCTGAGCCATGGAAGGTGTGATAGAGATATTGCAGTGATGAGCACTCCTCTGTCACTTCTCGGCACCATGATGCCTTCTGAGTCATCCCAAGGTCACTGCCATCTGAAAAGAGAGAGTTCTCTAACGAAAAAGTGAGAGAGTAGCATTAATATATGGGTATGAACTTTAAGAGAAGTGCTTACTGGGCAGTTTGATGAGCATTGTATATACATTTAGCCAGATAGTAGCAGACGTTATATACCCCTAGGGCTCATGACTACCCCTGTTGTAGGTTTTCAGTATCAGGGATGTATTCCTTCCCATGGAGTGGGCCTCCAGTCAAATTAGAGGGCAGTTGATTTCTCCCATAACAGACGTGCCACTACTGTACCCGTTGGCTCATTTAGCCTGGCTGGCCAAATATAAGGCTTGCAGTGTCCAATGTTGGGTATTTTCACTGGTGATTTCTCTCTCTCCCATTGAACTGCATGCAGCATGGCTTTTTCCAGCTTTCTGTCAGCTGGTCTACATGGAGGAGGTTTTCAGCTCAGTTCCAGCAGGATTTCTCAGTGGCCTTGCAGCCCAAGTATGTGGAGTCTTCAGCAATAGGGTCTTACCATCTATTCCTGGTGGGAAACCAATGGCTTCATAATGGCCTGTAATGTTTTGGGGGCATCAGGGACCTCTCTGGCCAACAACTCACTGAAAGGTATCCCATCCCTGGCACTGGAAATTTTCTAGTAACAATGTATGGCTCTTGTGTGTTCCATTGCCCAAAAAAATAGGTTTCCATTTGACTTATTTATATCCTCTTAGATTTTGATTAGCCCTCCCTCCATCTTTCCTTTACTCAATCTCTTCCCCTGACCTAACTTAGGCCTTTTCACCCCCATTAATCTGTTCTTCTACTTACATATGTACAATACCATCCTAGTAGGTCCCTCCTCCCTCCCTTTCTGTTCCCTTTATATCTTCTTTCTAGTTTGCTGGTCTCTGCTACTGAGTTTTCTTCCCACTCACACAGAAGTCCAATCATTTGTAGCTAGGATCCACATATGAGAGAGAACATGAGACGTGTTTGCTTTTCTTTCTTTTCTTTTCTTTTCTTTTCTTTTCTTTTTTCTTTTTTCTTTTTTTTTTTTTTGTAAAGCCAAATTAATTGTAAGATATGAACAGAGGAGCAGGCAGCAGAGGAGCAAGCCTGTCTGAAAAGCCTGTTACAGCTGCTGCAGCCTGCGGAGACCCCCGTACCAATCCCACTTGTACAGAAGGTCCTTAACACATTTTGGTCACTTTCACTTGCCCACAGAATCATCTTTCCTTCCCATTCTTCCAATTCTAGTGGAACTAAATAAATCCCCCAAACAATTAAAGACTAAAAAATAGCCAGGCATGGTGGCGCACGCCTTTAATCCCAGCACTGGGAGGCAGAGGAAGAAGGATCACTGTGAATTCAAGGCCACCCTGAGACTCCATATTGAATTCCAGGTCAGCCTGGGCTAGAGTGAGACCCTACCTCGAAAAACCAAAAATAAATAAATAAATAAACATAAAAGAAGAAATCCAGTGTGGAGGCTCATAGCCTTTAATGAATCCCAGCGCTTGGTAGACTGAGACAGGAGGATCACTGTTTGGTGGCAGCCTGGGCTACAGAATGAGTTCTGGGTCAGCCTGGGCTACAGTGAGACCCTGCCTTGAAAAAGCTCCCCCTCAAAAAACAAAAACAAACCTTTCTATGCCCAACTTATGACTTCTTCCAGATGAATATGATAAGGAAACCAAGATCCAACAGAGTAATGTTAGGGGGTGCTCTGAGGGGATAGGAAAGGCTTCCCCGAGTGGGTAACAGTTAAACATAGATCTGAAATACACAGAGGAGTCCAATCTTACATGCCTCTGGCCTTGTCACACTGCCCTGCCCGATCTGTCCCTGGCCCTCAGCCTCCAACTGGCTTGACACTGTGCGGTCAGCTTAAGGCTATGTGGCTTTGCATAAAGCCAGCCTCTCGGTCTCTCAGCTCTCCTATCTCTGTGGTGAGGAGACTAGGTCACACCCAGCTCACAGAGCAGAGGACCCCCACCACACAGTTGGTCCTCTGTCCAAGGGGGCCTCTCAGCTTGGATCAGCTGGCATATGGGGATGCCAAGGACAAAAAAACAGGCATCTCAGGAGCTCAGGGGCTTGTCCTGAGAGGCACCCTGACAGTTTGTCCTCTGCAACTTGAGTGAGGTTCGCCTGTAGGCAAAGGGCATTTGTTGGAGTAGGGCACTCTTAAGCAAGGCTGGAAGTGGGCAGGTCTAGCTGAGGCACTGTCTCAGCCTCTGAGAGGGCTGGCCTTCTGTTCATGCCAGGGCTGGGGACAGGCCAGGTTGGCTCAAGGCCCAGAGAGGCGGGCCAGGTCAGCACCCCACGGGTCAGGGAGGTGGGGCGCCTGCTAGGACTTCTCTGTGGACACAATGTCCCAGACTGCGCCACAGCTTGGCTGGCTGACAGGGAACAGTGGCTGGCAGAGGGTATGGGCAGCTGGCCGACTGGGGGGGGGGGGGGCAGCAAGCCTGAGCAAAGGGTTTGTTCTTACAACCTGTCCTACTACCTTGGGCAAGAAGAGGGCTGGCCATCTGGAAGCAGGAGCCTGACACCCTGTGGGGAATTTAGCAATCCCTTTCTACCTCATAGCTCTCTTTCTCTATAATCACCAGCAACTGCTATCATTTGAGCTAAGTTACACAAGGGCAGAACACCCAGAAATGGTGACCCTGACTCCTTACTGCCTGTGTGACCTGGGTTAGACCACACCCTCTCTGAAGCTCAGCTCTGTCTGAAAAAAAAAATGGCATTTAGTTCTTTGGATGTAAATGCAGGGAAGACATTTAAGATGGTGCCCTCCACAGAGAAAGTGCTTAATGGAGTCAAAGTTGCAATAAGCAGCAATCACAATATTTTTTTGTTTATTTTTATTTATTTATTTTTTTATTTGACAGCAACAGATAGAGAGAGAGAGAGAATGGATGCACCAGGGCCTCCAGCCACTGGAAACGAACTCCAGATGCATGAACCACCTTGTGCATCTGGCTTACATTGGTCCTGGGGAATTGAGCCTCAAACCAGGGTCCTTAGGGTTCACAGCAAGCAAGCACTTAACCACTAAGCCATCTCTCCAGCCCCAACATTTATTTATTTTTTAATATTTTTTCTATTTTTATTTATTTATTTGAGACAGAGAGGAAGAGGAGAGAGAGAGAGAATGGGCACACCAGGGCCTCCAACCCCTGCAAACAAACTCCAGACGCATGCGCCCCTTTGTGCATCTGGCTTATGTGGGTCCTGGGGAATCAAACCGGGGTCCCTTGGCCTTGCAGGCAAGCACCTCAACCACTAAGCCATCTCAGCCCAACATTTATTTATTAAGGGCTCCTGGGTGCCAAGAATTTTGCCTACACTGTTCTAAGCACCCCAGCAGTCTCATAGCTGTCATTTTCCAGGTGAGGAAACAAAGCGCAAGAACGAAGGTGACAAGCCTAAGGCCACACGGTGGTTGTGGGGGCTGAGTGGCTCCCCACCCAGGCACCCAGGCCCCTCTGTGAGCAGAAGGCCAAGGGCCAGTAGCATAGACCCTGAGGGGAGGGGTTCCCCAAAGCTGAGGCTGAACTAGTAAGGAGCTAAGGGGCTCCTTGGGACACAGCAGATGGCCTCACAGAGGACACTCCTGGCAGAGTCCCAGGCATGTGAGCCAAGTGCTCCAGAATGCTGCGGGGCAGAAGGCGACAAGAATTCCTTCAGTCTTCAGCAAATATTTATTGAGGGCAACAGCGTTTGGTGATGCCTCAAGTGGGCCTGAAGCCAGACTTTGAATGTGACAGTGTCACTTGCAAGGCATATGGATTGGAGGTAGGGTGGCTCCCAGTCTTCCCACCCAGTCTTGTATGTGTATTATGTGTGGTACTGGGACTAGAATCCAAGGACTATGATTTTACCGTAAGCACTTCACCACCCCAGACTCTCAGTTTCTGGTAAACCTGAAGGCTTAGTCACATGGGGATGCTCCACTCTTTGGTTTCCTCAGCTGCACGAGGACATTAATGCTCTCCTCACCTTGTTATTTGATGGCAAAGGGAAAATGAGGCTAAAACCCTGGGCTCATAGTCTAGTTCCAGGGTACTCAGTGGGAGCAGGGACAGTGGCCTTCATCTCCTGCCGGTAGGCCAAGGAGAGGGGAAGCAGTAGATGTGACTCAGTGTCAGCGAGGGCCTGGTTAGATGCCGCCCTCATCTCAGGGCCTCTAAGTAGGTGCTTAAAAACAGGTGGGATCCCAGCATGGGATCAACTCGATTTTGAAGACAGCTTGGACTATATACTCTGTGTCCTATGGTGGCGCACGCCTTTAATCCCAGCACTCAGTAGGCAGAGGTAGTAGGATCACCGTGAGTTCAAGGCTGCCCTGAGAATACTGAATGAATTCCAGGTCAGCCTGGGCTAGAGTGAGACCCTACCTTGAAAAAAAAATAGAAATCACAGGTGGTAGTCCACTATCTCAGTGAGACCTGGGGTGAGGGAACTTTGGGAACTGTTGGGTATTATGGGAGAGTGTGAAAGCCCTTCACATGACACCAGCTCCACCTACAGCTTCAGTGAGGCCATGAGACAGGGGAGACCACAGGCTCCCAGGGCAAAGACCAAGGTCCACGGAGAGCTGTCTGACTGAGGGGACACAGCCTACCAGCCCAGGTTGGACTGGAGGATTGGAACTTTCACTGTGCCAGATCCCTGAGAGGAGGTCAGAGGTTGCTTAAAAGAGTGTCCAGTCACCTGGCTGTCTTCACCAGGTGACATGACTCTGGTCTCTACACACAAGAAGGTACCATACCATAGGTAGTAATACTGAAGCTCAAAGTTTGCCCAAAGTCTCCCAGAAGTAAGCTAGGAACCAGTCATCTATGAATGTTACTTCCTGAGTGGAGTGGCTATATGGAATGCTTCCTGAGCAGGAGACCTCCAGAGCCCCAGCCAGGAAGGGAAAATGTACAATAGAAACTGTGGGCCCAGGGGCTGGAGAGATGGCTCAGTGGTTAAAGGCGCTTATTTGAAAACTCTGCCAGCCCTGGTTCAATTTCCCAGCACCATGTAATCTGGAGTTTGTTTGTAGTGGCAGGGGGCCCTAGCATGCCCATACTAACATTCTCTGTGTCTGCCTCTTTCTCTCTGTCTGTCTGTCTCTCTCTCTCAAACAACCAATAAATAAAAATATTTTTTAGGGCTGGACAGAAGGCTTAGCGGTTATGGCACTTGCCGGTGAAACTTAAGGACCCATGTTATACTCTCCAGATGCACAAGGTGACACAAGCACTCAAAGTTGCACATGCACACAAGATGGTGCACACATCTGGAGTTTGACATCAGTGGCTGAAGGCCCTGGTGCAGCAATTCTCTCTCGTGCTCTCTCTCTCTCTCATTTAAAAAATTTTAGCCCGGCGGTGGTGGCGCACGCCTTTAATCCCAGCACTCAGGAGGCAGAGGTAGGAGGATCACCGAGAGTTCAAGACCAACCTGAGACTCCATAGTGAATTCCAGGTCAGCCTGAGCTACAGTGAAACCCTGCCTAAAAAGAAAAAAAAGAATAGGGGGCTGGAGAGATGACTTAATGGTTAAGGTGCTCGCCTGCAAAGACAAAGGACTTAGGTTCAATTCCCCAGGACCCATATAAACCAGATGGACAAGGTGGCACATGCTTCTGGAGTTTGTTTGCAGCAGTTAAAGGCCCTGGCACACCCATTCTCTCTCTCTCTCAAATAAACAAAAGTAAAAATAAATAAATAAATAAATAAATAATAAATAAATAAATAAAGCTGGGTGTGGTGGCGCAGGCCTTTAATCCCAGCACTCGGGAGGCAGAGGTAGGAGGATGGCCAAGAGTTCAAGGTCACCCTGAGACTACGTAGGGAATTCCAGGTCAACCGGGGCTAGAGTGCGACCCTACCTCAAAAAAAAAAAAAAAAAAAAAAAAGAGCCGGGTGTGGTGTCGTATGCCTTTAATCCCAGCACTCAGGAGGCAGAGGTAGGAAGATCAGTATGAGTTCCAGGTCTGCTGAGCTAGAGTGAGACCCTACCTCGAAAAAAGAGAGAGAGAGAGAGAAAGAGAGAGAGAAAAGAAAGCAAGAAAGAAAGAAAGAAAAAAAGAAAGAAAGAGAAAATAATAGGGAGATAGAGAAATGGCTTAGTGGTTAAGGCACTTGCCTGCAAAGCCAAAGGAGCAGGGTTTGATTCTCCAGGATCCACGTAAGCCATATGCACAAGGTGGCGCATGTGTCTGGAGTTCACTTACAGCAACTGAAGGCCCTGGTGCTCCCATTCTTTTTCTCTCTCTATCTGCCTTTTTCTCTCCCTCAAATAAATAAATAAATTAAAAAAAAAAAAGAATAGGGACGAGCTGGGTGTGGTGGTGCACACCTTTAGTCCTAGCACTCAGGAGGCAGAGGTAGGAGGATTGCTGAAAGTTCAAGGCCACCCTGAGACTACCTGAATTCCAGGTCAGCCTGGGCTAGAGTGAGACCCTACCTCGGACTACCTCAGAAAAACCAAAAAAAAAAAAAAAAAAAAAAAAAAAAAAAAAAAAAAAAAAGAAAAGAAAAGAAAAGAAAAAAGAATAGGGATGGAGAGAAAGCTTAGCGGTTAACGTACTTGCCTGTGAAGCCTAAGCATCCAGGCTCCCTTCCTCAATACCCATGTAAGCCACATGCCCAAGGTGGCACATGTGTCTGGAGCTTGTTTGCAGTAGCTGGAGGCCCTGGCATGCTCCCTCTCTCTCTCAAATAAATAAGTAAATAATTTTTAAATACACAAACCCAGCATTATTTATTTATTCATTTATTTGTGAGAGAAAGAGAAAGAAACTGGCAGATAGAGAATAGGCATACCAGGGCCTGTAGCCACTACAAATGAACTCCAAACATATATACCGCATAGACCACTTTGTGCATCTGGCTTTACTGCCCAAGTGGAGTGGCTATATGGAAGGTACTGGGGAACTGAACTCGGATGCTTGGGCTTTGCAGACTAGCACCTTAAAGCTGAGCCATCTCTCCAGCCCCCCCAAATATTGAAAAAAAAGAATAACATTTATACAACATTTATATAGAAGCTGGGCATGGTGCACACCTTTGATCCCAACAGCTGGGAGGCAGAGGTAGGCGGAGCAGCGTGAGTTCGAGGCCACCTTGAGACTACATAGTACATTCCAGGTCAGCCTGAGCGCTAGAGTGAGACAAAAAAAAAAAAAAAAGGTGGGGGGCTGGGGATGTGGCTCAGCCCGCACTGTGCTTGTCTGACACGCACAAAGCCCCGGTTCCATCCTCAGCGCCGAATAAACCCGGGCATAATGGTGCACGCCTGGAACCTCATCCATGCACTCCCTTGAGAGGCAGGAAGGTCAGAAGTTCAAGGTCATCCTGGTTACATAGCGAATTTGAGGACAGTCTGAACTACAAAAAACAAACAAACAAACAAAAAACAAAGGGGAGAGTTACGTAACTGGAGGCGCGGGGACCATGGGGTGCCCCCTCCTGTGAATGGCCGGCTTGTGCCGTGCGCGTGACCCCAGCGGGCAGCGGAGCCCAGGGCCGGGCCCCTCCTCCGGTCCCGTCGCTCAGCCTCCCGCCGGGAGCGCCCCGGTCGCCCCCGCTGCCCCGCGGCGGTTCCTCCGCTGACTTCATCGCCCGCCCAGGCGTTATTTATATCCGCGCCCGCCTCCCCCGCGGACAGCTCCGAGGGGAGCCGCCGACGCCCCGCGGCAGGTGCGCGGGCACCCGGGCACCCCTTGCCAGCTGCCTGGGCCTGGGGGGCGGAGGAAAGGACGGGAGGCCGCTGCCACCTGAGGTTGTGCCCAGCCAGAGTCCCCGTCATTGCTGACTGCATTCCTTCTCCTGATCAGCGCATCAGCGCGCTGGCTCCGTTTCCCCAGGGGCGCGCCCCTGACCCTGGGTCCCTGCTTAACCATGCAGGTCCCAGAGCGCCTCCTGGGAGAGGCCTGAGCTTCTGAACCCGGAACACGCTCCCTGGGGTTTCTAAGGCTTGGCGCAAGCCTAGAAGAGCGGGTGACAGGCAGGAATTGTGGTCTGCTTGGAGTTCATGAGTAGGTTGGGAAAATCAGAGCAGAGGTTAAGATCGGGGAGCCTTAGGCCAGGGAATGTCCCCACCTTGTCCTCACAGTACCACCCCAGCCAGCAATGTCCTTCAATACCTTCTAAAGAATACAGAAGACTTCAGCCTCCAGCAACCTTGCAAGGTGGGCCTTGTCCTCACCTGGCAAGGCTGGAAGAGGATCTGAAACGCACAAAGCTCCCTGGAGCGAACAGTGAAGACTCGTGGTATCGCTTTATTCGGGCAAAAGCTAGACAATGGGTGTGGAGAGATGAATGAAATATAGTTCCCACCATGGAAATGCTGTTGGCCCAGAAGAGAGGCAGGCAGCGAGCAAAACGCAAATGCAGTTGTAATCATGACAGCGCTGGAGGAGCCGCGAAGGCTCAGAGCTGAGACGGGGCGGATAGGAGTTTCCTGGGCAGAGACAGGTGGGGTCATTCCAGGCAGCAGGAACAGCTTGTTCAGCTGCTCAGAGGCCTGAAATAGCAATTGCTTTAGAGATGTGAGCTTGGGTGAGGCCGAGGCTTAGAGCATACAGATACAGTGAGAGAAGAGAAGGGAGTTTTGGCCGGGCAAGGGGGCTGGACTTTGCCCCAGCACAGCAGTGGGGGAGGGGAGAGGGGGAGAGATGGACCCTAACCTTCCTTCTACCCTCTTCTTCTATGTCCCCACCGCCCCCCCTCAACCCAGGTTCTGCTCTAGCTCTGGAGCCACTGAACTGGAAACTGCAGACTGCCTGGAGAGACTAGACCCCATCCCAGCTGCAAGTGATATTTCTCGTAGGGCCCAGAGTGGGCGACTCCGTCCTCCTTGGGTCTCCAAATTACTCTCTGCCCAGTCTTTCCTGGGTGCAGAGTGAAGAGCAGAGTGGGCAGCAGTAGGAGCTCGCTTGCTGTGAACAACCTGCCAAAACCAGGGCTGGGCACATTTGCTTAGTGGTGCCTCCACCTGCCCTCCACTCCATGGGCCCTGGCTGCCAACTAGTGTTCCTCCATCCACGCCTACCCAGCTTCCAGAATCACACATAAATCCCGAGCCAGCACTGCTGGCTTGTGTCCAGGGACTGCCAGCTCTCTCAGAGTGGTCCTTGGGCACAACACAACTGTCCTTGGCCTCAGTTTGTCACATGGGGAATGGAATGCCTGCAAGTGTTGGGTATCATGGTCAGCAACCTCTTTACCACAGGGCACCAGGTAGGCAGGCTTCGTGCAAACAGAGCTTCTAGGCACTGAAAGTGCAAATTAGGAGCCTCTCTGCCCTCCCTCCACTGTGTCCCCTATGCCACTCCCAGCCCCTGCCAGGGACATCCTGTGCTTCAGTTATGTCACCAGGCCCTGGGAGATCAGGCTGTTGCTGACAGGATTTATTTTTAAACTCTCAGACCTTGGGCAGCTCCCTACCCCCAAGCCATCCTATGCCATCTCATCCTCTCACATGCCAGTGTCTGACAGGTACCCACCAGGCTTCTGAGAGGTCATGGAGAGCCCAGAGTAGGGGGTAAGTGTCTGTGTTCACAAGATCAAGGTCTTTCTGGGTAAACAGATGGAGGAGTATACAAAAGGTTCTCTTAGGGTCCCACAGTCAGGACTAGGTGGGCTAGCACCCCTGCCAGTGCCTTAGAACAGAGCAGCCTCCAAAGCTGGATTTGAATTCTTTTTTTTTTTTTTTTTTCTTCAGTTTTTCAAGGTAGGGTCTCACTCTAGCTCAGGCTGACCTGGAATTCACTATGTAGTCTCAGGATGGCCTCAAACTCACAGCAAACCTCCTACATAGGCCTCATAGGTGCTGGAACTGAAGGGGTGCACCACCCAGCTTGAATTATTTTTTTATTTTTTTATTTTTATTTTTAGGCAGAGTCTTGCT
The DNA here is from genome assembly GCA_036346955.1 of Dipus sagitta. Taxonomy (NCBI): domain Eukaryota; kingdom Metazoa; phylum Chordata; class Mammalia; order Rodentia; family Dipodidae; genus Dipus; species Dipus sagitta. The sequence goes on along the minus strand of CM070777.1, from coordinate 140,472 downwards.
CTAACCTAGGCTGTTGAATTCATTTTTATTTTTTTCAGCAGGGTATGGTGGTGCACAACTTTAGTCCCAGCACTTGGGAGGCAAAAATTCAAGGACAGCCTGAGACTACATAGTGAATTCCAGGTCAGCCTGGGCTACAGCGAGACTCTACTTCCAAAAACAAAAACAAAAACAAACAAAAAAATTTTTTCCCCTTATTTGTAAGGAGAGAGACAGAATGAATGGATGTGGTATGCTGGGGCCTCTTGCCGCTGCAAACAAACTCCAGATGCTTGGGCCACTTTGTGTATCTGGCTTTATGTGGTTACTGGGGAATCAAACTTGGGCTTGCAGGCTTTGTAAGCAAGCACCTTTAACCAATGAGCAATCTCTCCATCCCTAAATTCATTTTTTAAAATATTTATTTATTTGCAAGCAGAAAGAGATAGAGGGAAGAGAGACAGAGGAAAAGAGCCTACCAGGGCCTCTAGCTGCTGCAAATGATCTCCAGATGCATGTGCCACTGTACATTTGCTTTTATGTGAGTACTGAGGAATTGAACCAGGGTTGTTAGGCTTTGCAAGGAAGCGCCTTAACCACTGAGCCATCTCTCTCTCTAATTCCTGATTTTGCTTTTTGTTTTCACAACAAAACTAAGCATTTATTTAAAACTGAATTGAATAAATACACATCATTGTGGAACAAGGACATAGTCAAACTTTCTCACATCCTTGACAATTACTCTTACAATCCTTCATTCCTTCATTGGGTTTGCTTACAACTTTGTTTGTTTGTTTGTTTTGAGGTAGGGTTTCACTGTAGCCCAGGCGGACCTGGAATTCACTATGTCATCTCAGGGTAACCTTGAACTCATGGCAATCCTCCTACCTCTGGCTCCCGAGTGTTGGGATTAAAGGCGCGAACCACCATGCCCTGCTGAATACAGTTTTTTTGTTGATTCCTCACTCAGACCCCCTCCCCTCCTTCTTTTGGTACCATTTCTCCCCCTAGTAATCACTACCCTTTTCTTTACACATGTAATATATAATCATTTAAAAAAATTCTTACTTACATTTCTTTTAAAAATTATTATTTATTTTTCGAAGGGAATGCCATAAGCATTTTATTTTTATTTATTTGACAGAGAAAGAGGGAGAGGGAGAATGGGGGCACCAGGGCCTCCAGCCACTGCAAATGAACTCCAGACGTGTGCCCCCTTGTTCATCTGGCTAACATGGGTCCTGGGGAATCGAACCTGGGTACTTTGGCTTTGCAGGCAAATGCTTTAACCGCTAAGCCATCCCTCCAGACAATTATTTTATTTTTTTAGAGAGAGAGAAAGAGGGTGGATGCGGCAGGGCCTTTCAGCAGCTGTGAACGAACTCCAGATACGTGTGCCCCTTGTGTGCATGTGTGACATTGCATGCTTGCGTCACTGTGTCACAGGTTATGTGGGCCTGGGATATTTGAACAAGTGGTTTTAGGCTTAGTGGTTAAGTGCTTGCCTGTGAAGCCTAAGAACCCAGATTCAATTCCCCAGGACCCAGGTTAGCCAGCTGCACAAGGTGGCACATGCGTCTGGAGTTCCTTTGCAGTGGCTGGAGGCCCTGGCACGCCCATTCTCTCTCTCTCTCTCTCTCTCTCTTGCTGCCTCTTCCTCTCTCTGTTGCTCTCGAATATATGAATAAAAATAAAAATAACTAAATTTAAAAAATATTTTACTTATCCTCTTAAATTTTTATTTATTTTTTTAAAATGTATTTATTTATTTATTTTTGGTTTTTCGAGGTAGGGTCTCACTCTAGCTCAGGCTGACCTGGAATTCACTATGTAGTCTCAGGATGGCCTTGAACTCATGGTGATCCTCCTACCTCTGCCTCCCAAGTGCTGGGATTAAAGGCTTGCGCCACCATGCCTGGCGAAAAAATTTATTTATTTATTTGAGAGAGGGAGAGAGAGAGAGAGAGAATGGGCGTGCCAGGGCTTCCAGCCACTGCAAACGAACTCCAGACACATGCGTCCCCTTGTGCATATGGCTTATGTGGGTCCTGGAGAATCAAACTGGGTCCTTTGGCTTTGCAGTCAAACGCCGGAACCACTAAGCCATCTCTCCAGCCCCTCAATTTTTATTTATTTAATTTTATTTTTATTTTGTTTATTTATTTGACACAGAGAGAGAGAGAGAGAGAGAGGAGAGAATTGGTGTGCCAGGGCCTCAGCCACTGAAATGGAACTCGAGACGCTTGCGCCACCTAGTGGGCATGTGCGACCTTGCACTTGTCTCACCTTTGTGCGTCTGGCTTTAAGTGGGGTATGGATAGTCAAACATGGGTCCTTAAGCTTTGCAGGCCAGCACCTTAACTGCTAAGCAATATCTCCAGCCCCCTACTTTTTTAAAACAATTTTTGGAGGCCACACACAAAATCTTTTGTTTGTTTGTCGAGGCAGGGTCTCACTCTAGCCCAGGCTGACCTGGGATTCACTATGTAGTCTCAGGGTAGCCTCTAAGTCAGTGATCCTCCTACCTCTGCCTCCCAAGTGCTGGAATTAAAGCCATGCCCGGCTCCACACAATCTTTTTTATTTTATTTTATTTATTTGAGAGAGAGAAAGGCATAGAGAGAATGGGTGCACCAGGACCTCCAGCCACTGCAAACAAACTCCAGACCCATGTGCCACCACGTATATCTGTCTTTCATGGGTCCTGGGGAATTGAACCAAGATCCTTTGGCTTTGCAGGCAAGCACCTTAACCGCTAAGCCATCTCTCCAGCCTGACACACACGATCTTTTGATGATGAAATGAATAGTTATATTGGAATCATCATTTGTACAGTAAATGCTCAGTAATTCAGCCAGGATGATTCTCAGCATGGAAAATTAGCTTCCCTCACCCTAAGCAGGTTGACAGCCTCTTTGACTGGGAGACAGGGGTGAGAATTATCTGCCTTGCCTTTTAAGGAAAAAAGGTCTACAAGAGTGTGAAAGCAAATGTATACAAATATCATGCAAATAGTGAAGAGGTGAGAGATGGAGAGAAGATCTGGTTTCCAGGGACTGGAGGGGTGGGGAGCTGGAACAGAAGTAGGATGACCAGCCCTCCTCTGCACAGTGAGAGGGACCTTGCATGTGGACACACACATTTGCTCAGACAACCACAGATAATCTCAGACCCTTTCAGGCAGACATGACACACATATATCCAGGAACATTCACAGGTACAAGACGTTTCAGGTGACAGACCTCAAGAAGTCTTACCCTATTTGAAAGAGCAGGATATTGAGGCCTAGAGGCCTCACTGCTGGCCTGCATATAGCATTTTCCTGAAAGAGCCCCTCAGCTTTGTTCAGATCCAGCTGGCCACATGGGCTCCATCTCACAGATTTCAGTCCTTGTTCACACTTATAATTTCCTCTCCTTTTTAATCATATATATATATATATATATATATATATATATAATTTTCATTTATTTGCAAACACAGAGAGATAGAAGAGAGACAGATAGAGAGAATGGGCACACCAGGGCCTACAGTCACTGCAAACAAACTCTAGATGCATGTGCCACATTGTGCATCTGATTTTACATGGGTACTGGGGAACTGAACCCCGGTGGTTAGGCTTTGTAGTCAAGCACTTTAACTGCTGAGCCATCTCTTCAGCCCTTGTTCTTTTTCTTTCTTTCTTTTTTTGAGGCAGGGTCTTACTCTAGTTCACTCTATAATCTAGGTTGGCCTGAAAATTAGTGATCCAGGCTGTCTGGAGAGATGGCTTAGTGGTAAAGATGCTTTCCTGCAAAGCCAAAAAACCCAGGTTCAATTCCCCAGGAGCCATGTAAGCCAGAAGCACAAGGTGGCACATGCACCTGCAGTTCGTTTGCCATGGCTGAGGGCCCTGGTGTGCCCAGTGTCTGTCTGCCTCTCTCATATAACTAACTAACTAACTAACTAACTAACTAACTAAATAAATAAATAAAGTTTCTCTTTAAAAAATTATAGTGATCCTGTCTCAGCCTCTCAAGTGCTAGGATTATGGGCATGAGCCACTGCGTCTGGCTGTTTTTTTTTTTTTTTCCTTGAGACCGGGCTCTTTTGGTCAAGGTGGCCTCAGACTCCTTATGTAGCTGAGGATAGCCTTGAACTCCTCATTCTCCTGCCTCTACCTCTCAAGTGCTGGGATTGCAGGCGTGAACCACCACACTTGAGAATTATTCCCCTGACTTTTTTTTGTTTTGTTTAATATTTTATTTATTTATTCATTTTGAAAGAGAAAGAGGCAGATAGAGACACAGAATAGGCACACCAGGGCCTTCGGCCACTGCAAATGAACTCCAGATGTATGTGCCACTTTGTGCATCTGGCTTATGTGGGTCCTGGGAAATGGAACCTGGGTCCTTAGGCTTTGCAGGAAAGCACCTTAACCACTAAGCTATCTCTCTAGACCCCCCTTTTTTGTTTTTTGAGGTAGGGTCTCACTTTAGCCTAGGCTGACCTGGAATTCACTATGTAGTCTCAGGGTGGCCTTGAACTCACAGTGATCCTCCTACCTTTGGCTCCCGAGTGCTAAGATTAAATGCATGAGCCACCACGCCCAGCCTAAATAATAAATATATATAGTTTGTTTGTTTGGTTTTTCGAGGTAGGGTCTCATTGTAGCTTAGGCTGACCTGGAGTTCACTCTGTACTCTCGGCCACCGCTTATTTTTAAAAATAAAAAATAAAGTTCGAGGCTACCCTGAAACTACAGAGTGAATTCCAGGTGAGCCTGAGATACAGTGAGACCCTACCTCGAAAAACCAAAAATAAATAAATAAAAATAAAGAAAAAACCTAGGGTGCTTGGCTAGCTCAGTCTGTAGAGCATGAGACTCTTAAAAAAGGCCTAGCTTAGGGAGGCTTTGCTGAGAGACTCCATCAGAAGGTTGGACCCTACACCACGGTTCAGGATGTGTCTGACGCGCCACCTACTGGTGAGACGTGGCACCGGTGTCCCTGCCGGGCTAGGTACTGAGATGCCTCCGATGCATTTGTTCAGTGGGCATTTTGTGAGCAGTGCCAGGGGCAAGCAGGCAGACCAGGCATTGAGAGGTCCACGGAGTTCTGCCCTCAGGCAAACTGGACTGAGCAGCAGGTTCCATAACACCTCTGGGTTGAGAAGGAAGTACAGTGACGCATGAGGTGTGCCTAGGCGAAGAGCCAGACCCTGTGTGCCCAGGTGGAGAGGAAGAGGCATGGTAGGTGCCCAGGTAGAGAAGGGGCGTGTAGCTGGCAGGTGTCTCAGGGCCTCTGAGGTGAGGTGAGATGAGCTCAGATTTGGCTGTAAGTGTAATGGGAGCCTCAGAACATGCTGCGTGCATGAAAGGCTGCTGTGGGTAAGGACTGCAGGGAGCCCGTGGGAAATCGGGGGGGGGGGTCCCTCGGCAACATAGGCATGGATGCTGGCGGGGGTGGAGTGGGGGGAGGGGAAGGGAGGCTCGAAGGAAATGGCTGGGTTCTAAAACTGGAAGGATTGCTGTTGGAGGAGATAAGAGCTGTGAAGACAAGCAGGCGGTGGAGCAGTGACTGTGATGGACAATGGGAGAGGAGGCTTGGCGGGCAGGCACACATGTAGTCCCAAACAGCTACGTAGGAGTCTGAGACAGGAGGATTGTTTGGGCACAGGGGCTCAGGACTGGCATAGTCAACAAAACCCCATCTCGGGATGGAGAAATGGCATAATGGTTAAGGCACTTGCCTGCAAAGCCTAAGGACCCAGATTTGATTCCCCAGAACCCACAGAAGCCAGTTGCACATGGTGATGCATACTGTCTGGAGTTTGTTTGCAGTGGCTAGAGGCCCTAGTGTGTCCATTCTCATTCTTTCTTTTATAAATAAATTTTAAAAATATTTTAAAATAACCTTATCTCAAAACAAAAACAAAAGCAAAAATGAAAACTGGAGCGGGGCGTGGTGGCGCACGCCTTTAATCCCAGCACTTGGGAGGCAGAGGTAGGAGGATTGCCATGAATTGGAGGCCACCCTGAGAGTACATAGTGAATTCCAGGTCAGCCTGAACTTGAGAGAAACCCTACCTCAAAAAAAATAAATAAATAAAATAAAATAAAATAAAAAATAAAAATAAAAAAAAAAGGAAAGAAAAGAAAAGAAAGAAAGAGAAGAAAACTGACCTGTGGTTTTGGTCCGAGCACCAGATGAATGGTGGGTCTTTCTTTTGAAGGGAAGGTGTGGGAGGAGCAGATTTCACAGAGAACAAGAGCTGTTTTCAGTAGGCAAGGTCATGACACAACCAGGAATAGGGGTAGGACAGGCAGGTGGATAAATAAACCAGGCTCAGGGCCGAAGTTCTGGCTGGAGAGGGATCTGGAATTTGTCAGGGGGTGGATGGTGCTCTAGGCCTCAAGTCTGAACTCAACACCCAGGGAGCATGGGTAGACAGAGCACAGCACAAGATAGAGCCCAGTCGTTTCTGACACTTAGAGCTTGAGGAAATCATGCCGTGTGAACTTTTTGTTTTTGTTTTTTGAGGTAGGGTCTCACTCTAGCTCAGGCTGACCTGGAATTCACTGCGGAGTCTCAGGGTGGCCTTGAACTCATGGTGATCCTCCAACCTCTGGCTCCCAAGTGCTGGGATTAAAGGTGTGCGCCACCATGCCCAGAAGATAGATATAGATAGATAAACAGACAGACAGATAGATATAGATAGATACACACACACACACACACACACACACACACACATATATAATTTGTTTTTTTGAGGTAGCTCAGCATGAATGGCAACTTCTCCATTGCTGCATAGACAGAGCTCCTGCTTCAGTTAACCTTCCACATACTATGTACTTTTTTTTCTTTTCGAGGTAGGGTCTCTCTCTGGTCCAGGCTGACCTGGAATTAACTATGTAGTCTCAGGGTGGCCTCAAACTCATAGAGATCCACCTACCTCTGCCTCCCGAGTGCTGAGATTAAAGGCGCGCGCCACCACGCCTGGCCACACTATGTACTTTAAGCATCCTCTTGCCTCAGCCACCCAAGTGCCGGGATGATAAGCCTAAACCATGAGCCGGGCATGGTGGCACATGTCTTTAATTCCAGCATTCAGGAGGCAGAGGTGGGAGGATTGTGATGAGTTCCAGGCCACTCTGAAACTACATAGTGAAAAAACCAAACCAAAACAAAACCTAAGCCACCACCGTTATCCTTGGTTTCCAGCTAGCTTTCTGAAGGGTGAAATTGCAGGTGTTAGCAATTGTTTTTCTTTTTGGTGGTGGTAGGGTGCTTCTGCCCCTCATCGTGATGCTGACAAGGTCTGGGATCATGATCTCCACAGTGCCATGAGGAAAGGAAGCTCAAAGAGGAAAGTGGCTTGGGTGAGGACACACAGCAAGGTGTAAATGGGGCTGTCCTGAGGCCTGGTTTCATATATGCATTATTTATTTGTAAGCAGAGAGAGATGCAAGAGAGACAGAGACAATGGGCTCATCAGGGCTTCCAGCCACTGCAAATAAACTCCAGACATGAGCCACTTTGTGCATGGCTTTTTGTGGGTACTGGGGAATCGAATCCGGCAGTTAAGGTGCTTGTCTGACAAGCCTAAAGACCCAGATTTGATACCCCCAAGGCCTGATTTCTGATGGTGAATGTTGTAATTACTTTTTCATTGCTGGGACAAAAATACCCAACTAGAAGCAGCTTAGAGAAAGAGACATTTAATTTCAGTTTACAGTTCTAGAGGGTGGAGTCCCTCATGGTGGGTGAAACAAGGCAGGAGCAGGAAGCTGGCGTCACATAAGACAGTCCACAGCAAGGAAGCAGAGAACAGTGCAGCTTGGTGATCAACTAGTGCTCTCCTTTATTTCCCCCCCGAGGTAGGGTCCTCACTCTATCCCAGGCTGACCTATAATTCACTATGTAGTCTCAGGGTGGACTTGAACTCACAGTGATCCTCCAACCTCTGCCTCCCAAGCGCTGAGATTAAAGGCGTGCATCACCACCCACCACGCCCAGCTTGCTTTCTTCCTCTTCTTCCTCTTCTTCTTTCTCTTCTTCTTTCTCCTCCTCCTCCTCTCCTTCTTCCTCCTCCTCTTTTTTTAAAGTTATTTATTTGAGAAAGAGAGAGAGAGAGAGAGAGAGAGAGGGAGAGGGAGAGGGAGATGGGCAGATATATATAGAGAATGGGTGCACATCTGGAGTTCGTTTGCAGAGGTTGGAGACCCAGGCACGCCCATTCTCTCTTTTCCTCTTTCTCTGTCAAATATAAATAAAAATAAAATATTTTTAAAAACACATAGTTTTAAACATTTTATTTATCTATTTTATTTATTTATTTGGGACAGAGAATGGGCGCAAACGAACTCCAGACCCATGCGCCACCATGTGATTCTGGCTTATATGGGACCTGGAGAACCTTAGGTGTCACACGCATACACCTTAACCACTAGGCCATCTCTCCAGCCCAAAAAGCACAGTACCCACATAAACCAGATGTAAAAGGTGGTGCATGTATCTAGTTTATTTGCACTAGCTAGAGGCCCTGGTGCATCTATTCTCTCTGTTTCTCTCTCAAATAAATAAAAAATTTAAAGATGTATATTTACGTGGGATCTGGAGAGATTGAACATGGGTCCTTAGGCTTCACAGACAAGTACCTTAACCACTAAGGCCTCTCTCCAGCCCTATTTTTATTTATTTATTTTTTCGAGGTAGGGTCTCACTCTAGCCCAGGCTGACCTGGAATTCATTATGGAGTCTCAGGATGGCCTCGAGCTCACGGTGATCTTCCTACCTCTGCCTCCCAAGTGCTGGGATTAAAGGTGTGCGCCACCACGCCCGGCTCCTAATTTTATTTTTAAAATTTATTTTTGGTTTTTCAAGGTAGGGTCTCACTCTAGCCCAGGAGTCTCAGGATGGCCTCGAACTCACAGTGATCCTCCTACCTCTGTATCCCGAGTACTGGGATTAAAGGCATGTGCTACCACGCCTGGTTTATTATTATTATGATTATTATTTTTTTGAGGAAGGTTCTCACTCTAACTTTCAGGCTGACCTGGAATTCACTATGTAGTCTCAGGGTAGCCTCAAACTCACGGAGATCCTCCTACCTCTGCCTCCCAAGTGCTGGGATTAAAGGCGTGCGCCACCGCGCCTGGCTATTACTATTTTTTTTTGAGAGACAGAATGGGCACTTCAGGGCCTCCAGCTACTGCAAATGAACTTCCAGACACATGTACCACCTTGTGCATCTGGCTTATGTGGGTCCTCGGGAATTGAACCTAGATCCTTTGGCTTTGAAGGCAAGCACCTTAACCATAAGCCATCTCTCTAGTTAAATAAAATATAAAATTATGGCTGGAGGGCCGGAGAGATGGCTTAGTGGTTAAGGCGCTTGCCTGTACAGTTAAAGGACCCAGGTTTGATTCCCCAGAACCCTTGTTAGCCAGATGCACAAAGTGGTGCACACATCTGGAGTTTGTTTGCAGTGGCTGAAGGCCCTGGTGCACCCCCTTTTTTCCTCTCTCTCTACCTGCCTCTTTTTCTCTCAAATATATAAAAATAAAATATTTTTTAAAAATATTTTTTGTTTTTATTTATGTATTTAAGAGCGACAGACAGAGAAAGAGGCAGAGAGAGAGAGAGAGAGAGAGAGATAGAGAATGGGCACGCCAGGGCCTCCAGCCACTGCAAATGAAATCCAGACGCGTGCGCCCCCTTGTGCATCTGGCTAAGGTGGGTCCTGGGGAATCAATTCTCAAACCGGGGTCCTTAGGCTTCACAGGCAAGCGCTTAACTGCTAAACCATCTCTCCAGCCCAAAATAAAATATTTAAAAGTACCTTACGGTGACCTCTGGGATGACTAAAAAGGCACCATAGTGCTGAGAAATGACAAAGGAGTGCTCGGCACTGAAACATCTGTATCACACCTTCCAAGGCTCAGGGTACATTGTGGAAGAGGCGGTGGGAAGAATGTAAGAGCCAAAGGAAGGATAGGACTCCTTACAATGCACTCTTCCAGACACAAAATGACCTGAATAGCCATGACCTCACAGTGCTGACACTACCTACACAAGACCAGTATAATAGGAGGAAAAGATGATGACATCAAAATAAAAGAGAGCCGGGCGTGGTGGCGCACACCTTTAATCCCAGCACTCGGGAGGCAGAGGATTGCTGTGAGTTCAAGGCCACCCTGAGACTATATAGTGAATTCCAGGTCAGCCTGGGCCAGAGTGAGACCCTACCTCGAGAAACAATAAAATAAAATAAAATAAAATAAAATAAAAAATAAAAAACTGAGAAAAAAAAAAGACTGAGAGGGGAACGGGCTATGATGGAAAGTGGAGCTTTGAAGGGAAAGTGTGCGTGGGAGGGAATTATCACAGTTCATTATCTGTAATTATGGAAGTTGTTGATGATAAAAAAATTTAAATTAAAACCATAAAAGCACCTTAACCTCTAAGCCATCTCTCCAGCCCTCACCTTTTTTTTTTTTTTTTTTAAATATTTTAGCTGGGAGTGGTGGCGCATGCCTGTAATCCCAGCATTTGGGAGGCAGAGGTAGGAGAAAGAATCCCTTTGAGTTTGAGGCCACCCTGAGACTACATAGTGAATTCCAGGGCAATCAGGGCTAGTGAGACCTTACCTTAAAAAAAGCAACAAAAAAAAATAATAATAAATATTAGGGCTAGATAGATGGCTTAGCAGTTAAGGTGCTTTCCTGCAAAGCCTAAGGACTCATGTTTGACTCTCCAGGTCCCACATAAGCCAGATGCACAGTGATACTAGCGTGCGAGGTCACACATGCACACAAGGGGGTGCGCATGTCTGGAGTTCAATTGCAGTGGTTGGGGGCCCTGGTACTCCCATTCTGTCACTCTCTCTCTAGCATTTTAAAAAAAAGAAAAAAAGCCAGTCTGTTGGGCTTGCTTCAAAAAAGTTTTATTTATTTGAGAGGGAGAGAAAGAAGCAGATAGAGGAAGAGACAGAATGGGCACGCCAGGAACTCTCCTACCACTACAAATAACTCCAGACTCATGTGCCCCCTTGTGCATCTGGCTTATGTGGGTCCTGGGGAATCGAACTGCGGTCCTTTGGCTTTGCAGGTAAATGCCTTGAGGTCCTTTGGCTTTGCAGGTAAATTCCTTAACTGCTAAGCCATCTCTCCAGGCCCCTATTTTTTGACTTTTTTTTTTTTTAGTTTTTCAAGGTAGAGTCTCACTCTAGAGCTCAGGCTGACGTGGAATTCACTATGTAGTCTCAGGATGGCTTCGAACTCATGGCGCTCCTCCTACCTCTGCCTCCCCAGTGTGGGATTAAAGGTGTGCGCCACCACACCCAACTTTGCTTTTGGTTTTATGTGTCCTTCCTCAAGATAAATGGGGCATGAACTATTTCCATCTTACAGATAAGGGGTTGGGCAACTTGGTCAAGGGCATCTGGCCAGTAGCAGTGACAAGGTTAATGTCTGGGATGGGTTCAGAAGACCAAGTTTTCTGGTTTAATCCTCAAGCCAACACACAGAAAAACAGATGGGGGATGGGTAACAAAAAAGACCACCACAAAATTCTCCTCTCAAAATATTTAATTTTGATTTGAAAAGGATACATTCCCGGCTTCCCTCCCTACACATCACTCCGGCCCTCCAGCAGTGACACACTCGCACACGCGCGCACACACACGAACATAAGGCCAATGGGCTGCGATCTGCCTCCACCTCAGCAGCTGGGTGAAGGGGTTTTATCCTGGCCTCCTTCCCCCACAAAAGGAAGAGGGGCCACTGGAATGCAGGCTCCCAGGGGGACGCAGAGCCCCACACACTCCATCACATCACATGCACTTAGAAAAATAAAACCAAGTGGTGTTCTGGCATTCCAACACCAAAAGATAGCAATCTCTTCCTGGAAATCATCTTTGCCATTTTCTAGAAAAATTTATTGCACTTAATTAACAGATGTTAAAGGAGCTCTGGGGTGGAGCATCACCATCCATGAAAACCATAAGCTCCTTGGCTGTCTGTGTGACAAGGGAACAAAGCTCCCAGGGCCATGTGGAGAGCCCCACCTGCCTCAGGCTATAGCTCCCTCAGCAGGGAGGACAGACCAGCTTTCAGGCTCACTGCCCCGTGCTTTCCCTAACCATAGCAGCCAGACAGGCAAAGCTCAGTCTATGCTTTAGGGTAAGATTGCCCAGGCCCTCCACAGGGCTGCTGGCTCTTTCTAAACGTGAGTATCTCTTTATCTAGATGTTTCACCTGTGCACATTCTTGCAGCATTTTATCTGAATTTGCCTGTGCTGGCTGAGGTTGCATTGAGGCTTTCTTTCACAAAGCTGAAGACAGGACTTTCAGCAACCCACATGTAGTGGAAAGCCAAGAGGAAGTCGGCTTCTCCAGTCCTGGTGCTCATCAGATGTCAGAGGTGTGGGCACAGGAGCCTCAGGCTTCAGCCTAGGGAGTCAGGAGACTCTTCCTTGCAGGACACACGGAGCAGGCACCAATACTTTCTGCAAGGCTTTGGTTCCTAGGCCAGTGGAGAAGTCAAACTTACTTAAACATCTTTCCCCAAGATGTCAATCTCCTGTCCCTGTCAAGCTTCTGTTTTGACCCACAGGGGCTCTTCCAAGAGTGAAGTAGCCACATTCTTTCCAAGTAAGCACTTTGGAAAGGAACTGGACACCGCCTCCCTGGGGGAAGGAGGGGAGGGCACCACGCGGGCAGGAGGTGGAACCCAGGGGAGACATCCCATGCACTGGGGCTGGAGGTGTCTATCCCTTACAAATATAAAACTGAAAAAACACAAACTTTACATTTTCTACCCAAAGAAAACAAAGAGCTTTTCAGCTCGAGGCTTGTCCACCAATGACAAAATGGAGAACCGCCTCTGGGTGAGCAGCCAGCCCAGAGGGAGAGTGCTGGGCAGGCAATGGGCAGGCAGCCCGGGCGGGCAGGACACTGACATGCTGGGTGCAACTGCCCTGTGTGGTTACAACAGAGTGACAAGTGTGCACATGGTTTTTATAGAACCACAAAGTCAAAGTCAGGGGCCTAGTGGGAGAAGACCTCCCTTGGCCTCAAGGACCCTTGTCAAGTCCCCTGGAGGGGTGAGTGTGCAGGTCCCAGGAGGACCAGGGCTTGCCCTGGGTATAGTCCATGGCCAGAAGACGGTTTCCCCTGGTCCTAACATCAGTTATTTAAAGTCTTTAGAGGTCAGGGGCCACAGACCCACCATTTAAAATAAAGCCAGTGTTACATATGACAAAACCTCATCACTCCTATCCCCACTTCACACAGGCTGCCTGCCCTGAGCAAATACACAGCCCCCTTCAGGGTGCCCACCTGACCCAAATGAGAGAGGTTCCACAACTTTCCTCAGTCAATTTTCTGGGCAAAGCAAGAGGACATGTCTAGCCAAACAACTATTTGGACAATCCCTGGCTCCAGAGAGCAACACTCAGGGACTCCAGGCCAGTGTAGATGTCAAAAGCCTGCCATCCCGTGAGAGTTGCTGCGCTGTGATGGCGGCAACTGCTGGCAAGGTCTGCCCTGCTGACACCCCTGGGTGGCTTGTACAGGAGGTTTCAGATGTGAGAACGGGGCCTCTTCTGCCTTCAGGGAGTGGACTCTGGCCTGGGACACACTGGTGAGCAGAGCAAGAAAACAATGGAGCTTCTCAAGAGACAGCCCCCAGCTCTGGTGCCCACAGCATGAGGAGGGGGTAGAGGCCAGTTTCTTAAAACACCATGCAGGAGAGGCACCTGGGGCCAGGAAATTCAAGCTTCCTTGGTGAGGGAGGTTTTCTTTTAAATCAGATATCTGAGGGTGATTGCTGGGTGAAAAGAACCAGCTATCCAGAGGCCAGGGTAATGGGAGTGAGCCAGGGGCCTGCAGGATTGGCCTGGGGAGGAGATGCAAAGGCCTCCTTCAGCACTGGCAACCAGGGCCCAGAGACCAGCCATCCTGGGAGTCTCTCCTCCACAGCAGGAGACAGAGGGAGACGATCCTCAGGGTCTTCTCCCCGGCTTCCAGGCCTCAGGCCTTGGAGCCACAAGAGAAAAGGGATGTGGGGACTAAGAACTCTTAGGTGTACTTCTGCTGAAGGCCCTAAACCCCCATCCTATTGCAGGCTGTGCACAGACCCAACTCTTATAGCCTGCCACCATGCACACATTAATGGAGGAGCTGATGTGTCCTGTCTCCAAGAGATAGGAATGGATGTTTCTCACAAAGACTTTCTGGGGAAGGTGAGGTGCACGAAAACACCCCAAGTGGAAATGCACCTGCTACCTGAGACGACGTAAGAGTGACAATAATCATGACTCTGGAGACAGCCCTAGACAGCCCAGACTGGAGACTGAGGGAGAGGCTAGGGAAGCCTGAGCATTCTGTAAAAGGAGACATTTGGACTCCAGAGGTTCCCTTCCGATTCAGTCGGGACGTCCAAGAAGAGAAACTTAGGCCTTTCACCCGTCTGCGCAGATTCACTCATGTTCCCCATCAGAGAGGAGGCTGGTCCCCTGGGGAAGTTACCACGTGCGCTGGCTGTGTCTTAATGAAGTGAGACGTGAACACTTCCGGAGCAGGTGTGCTACCACGTACTCATGACGAGTCCTAAGTCTCCATGTGAGTGTGGGGTCCAAGGAGCCCCAGCAGAGGTCCGAGGTGCAGGCAGTGCCCTGCCGGGTGGGGGCACAGGTTACAGGGGCCCGTACTTGGTCTCATACTTGGATACGATGGTCTTGCACTTGCCCACCTCCTTGCGCAGCTCCGCTACCTCCGTCCGCAGGGCTGTGTTCTCCTTCTCCAGGAAGGCTGCCCGGATGGTGATCTGGTTCTCCTTCAAACGCCGAGCATCCCGGGACCGTTTAGCTGCCACATTGTTCTTCTTACGTCTCGTCCAGTACTTTTCATCCTGTGGAAACATGTCTATTGGGGTCTCTTGTATTCCCCTGAGGAAACCCCATCTGTCTTTCCCACCTCCCAGATTCTCCTCCATAGTTCTTTGCTGTGGCCAGAACTAAAGCTAAGATTCTGGGGAAGAATACTGAGGGATACTTTCCTGCCCTCAGAGGGACAGGATGAGAAACAAAGTCCTTTGCAAGCTGCACAGTGGAGGAAGGCCTGTCTTGATAGGCAGTCTGTGTGTGTGTGTGGTCTTGTTTAGGCATCCTGGGTGTGGCTTAAGGGCCTGCAACCTGGGTGTAGTCCCTTGAGTTAAAATCTTCATTCTTGCCAGGTGTGGTGGCGCACGCCTTTAATCCCAGCACTCGGGAGACAGAGGTAGGAAGATCGCTGTGAGTTCGAGGCCACCCTGAGACTCCATAGTGAATTCCAGGTCAGCCTGGAACAGCGAGCCCCTACCTCAAAGAACCAAAAAAAAATCTTCATTCTTCAAAACCATCAGCAGTGGGATGGTACAATCTCCTCACCTCTCAGTGCCTCAGCTCTCCAATGGGGGTAATAACATGTCTCCGAGAATCATCTGAGGGTTAAATGTTAATACATACATAGTGCTCATGACAGTTCTCGGCTCAAAGTACGTACCATGTAGATGTTTATAGTATTATCACCATTCATCTTAGAAACTTCTTCAAGAGGCAGGTCAGGTCTCGTTCTAGCCCAGAGTGACCTGGAATTCACTATGCAGTCTCAAGCTGGCCTCAAACTCAAGTGATCCTACCTCGGCTGCCCCTCCCAAGTGCTGGGATTAAAGGCATGTGCCACCATACCAGGCCAGTCACACCTATTTTATAGAGGAATCTGAGACACAGCTTAGTCCTATGTTTACTGGGAAAGCAGTGTGTGGCCCATGTCTGCCTGACTCCAGAGCTCATATGAAGTATTTTCTGTAAGGTTTTCAGAGGATAGAAAAATTACAAAATTCCCATTTCCCACCACTTCCTACAGAACCATCATCTAAAGAGCTTATCCCTGAAGATAGCAACATATAAGCTGTCTTGTCCTTTATTTATTTATTTATTTTTGGGTTTTTTGAGGTAGGGTCTCACTCTAGCCCAGGCTGACCTGGAATTCACTATGGAGTCTCGGGGTGGCCTCGAACTCATGGCGATCCTCCTACCTCTGCCTCCTGAGTGCTGGGATTAAAGGCATGTGCCACCACGCCGGGCTCTGTCTTGTCCTTTAAAATGAACTTGTTCAACTACAGTTCTTGTGGTCTAGTGAGCTCTCACATGATGGCTGGGCTAATGCTGGGTGTGGCAGGACAAGGAGACAGCCAGAGATTGTGGAAAGGAGAGAACCTACATTCACTGTGGCCAAACCACAAAGAGCCATCTTTTTTCCTTTTGGTTTTTCGAGATAGGGTCTTTCTCTAGCCCAGGATGACCTGGAATTCACCATGTAGTCTCAGGGTGGCCTCGAACTCACGGTGATCCTCCTACCTCTGCCTCCCAAGTGCTGGGATTAAAGGCGTGCGCCACCACACCTGGCCAGAACCAGCTTTATTCCTACCAAACTGCTGCAGGATATGACCCAAACTTATGTCTCTCAATGGTATGCACAAGGAGGGAGGGCTCTTCAGATAAGATCACAAGTGAGGAAACACAGTGCTGGGATGGAGCTCAGGGCCTCACATGTCATAGGCAAGTGCTACAGCATTATGCTACACCCCAGCCCGCCCCCACTGCAGTGCCGGGACTGTTAAAGGACACCAAGTTACCTTCTGCTCATCGGGGACAAAGACTTTCTTGGCCTTTTTGATCATGGGCTGGGGCTTCAGATCTTCTTCTGCAAACTTGTGCTTCCTAGGGTTGAAGAGCTCCCCACCTGGCACACTAGAGAGGACCAGGTCAGCAGGGTCCGGATTGAAGTTCACATCCACCTCCACACAGCTGGGGTCAATGGGACTGGGAGTCTCCCTCTCCTTTTCCAAGGAAGATTCTGGAAGACAGAGGCAGATGGTCTGGAAGCAGCTTACTGGACTGAAAAGCTCTGTGCCGCCCTTTCCGGCACCTGTTTTAACTCAAGGCTGCACACGCCACTGCCCCTTAAAGAGAAGCAAATCCCAACAGCACCAGGCCCTAAGCTGGACAAGCATGTGGTCAGTTCATGACAGGAGCCCTCCCTGTTTGTGTGCTAAGCTCAGAGCCAAGGCTGCACTCATGCTAAGCACGTGATCGACCACTGAGCTGCATCCTCCAGCCCAAGAACTCTCCCCTTTAGGAACAGAATGCTCCAAAGGAAACAGAGGCTCTCAAAACAGATAGAGTTTTCCAAGTGTTTTGTTTCCCTCAGAAATGTTAAGTAAAACATTAAGTCATTAATTATATCCCCCTCAACTTCCTGTGTCTCAAGTTCTCAAATAATGAGAAACAGCTGAGTCTTTCCATGAATGACAACAGGCTCAGAGCAGAGACCAAGAAGCTGATGCGGGTTCCAGTTTTGAATCCCTGCACTCATTTAGACCTACACCTCTGGAAGAAAGTGAGTGCTGCCTCTGCTGCACAGACAAGGGTGCTAAGGCTGAGAAATGCTGGTTTCTTCAAGGGTCACACAAGTAAGTGACCAACTGAAATGTGAATCTTGGTCTGACTGACTCCTTATCTTTCCTGCCCTGTATGGCTGCCACTTTATAGTTAACATTAGATTAATGCCAATTATAGAGTTGAAAGGTTGTATAAGAGTTGTATTAAAAATGTTGAACCTTTGGCCTACTTGTTCAGTTCTACTGATAGAGGTGTACACAAAATATTCAGCCAATAGCTATTTACTGAATACCAACTATATGCCGGCTATTGTCCTGGAAAAGATAACAGTGTGGCAGATGGGTAAAAGTCCCTGCCTTCATGGAATGCTACTGGAGTGGGTATGGCTGACAGTAAACAAAATTGTTAAAAATCTATCAAAATGGAACTGTTAAGGTAGCTCAGTTGGCAGAGTGCTTGCTGAGCATGCAAGAAGCCCTTCCCCAGTACCACATAAAACCTGCGGTAGTGACACATGCCTGTAGTCCCAGCACTCTCAAAGTGGAGGCAGGAGGACCACAAATTCAAGGTCTTCACTGGCTACATGCAAAGTTCAACTTAGGCTACATAAGACCCTGTCACAAACAAAATCTATGAAAACATTAGGTGCTATGTAAATATTTGGGGGAACATTTCAGGAAGTGTGAACACCTCAGGTATGAAGGTGCTGAGGTAGATGCTTGGCCAGCGTGTCATAAGAGCAGCAAGGAGACTAAGGTGGCTGCGGCCAATGAATGAATGTTATAAATCACAGCACCACGGCCCCTTAGTAAGACAGGCACCCATGGTTCAGTTCGCCTTTTGTGTGCTAAGGATTAAACAACAGGATATCTCTGGAACAGAAAATGTTGGACCTTTAATTTCAATAAAGCCAGTTAAAGGCACTTGTTTGCAAAGCCTGATGGCCCAGGTTCAGTACCCATGTAAAACCAGATGCACAAAGTGGCACATGCATCTGGAGTTTGTTTGCAGGGGCAGGAGGCCCTGGCATGCCCATATTCACACACTTTCTCTTTCTGTCCATTTCTGTCTCTCTCTCAAGTAACTAAATAAAACATATAAATATATTTAGCCGGGTGTGATGGTGCATGCCTTTAATCATAGCACTTGGGAGGCTGAGGTAGGAGGATCACCACCCTGAGACTACATAGTGAATTCCAGGTCAGCCTGGACCAGAGTGAGACCCTACCTCGAAAAACCATTAAAAAAAAAAAAAGCCAAAATAGGGCTGGAGAGATGGCTTAGTAGTTAAAGCACTTGCCTGCAAAGCCTAAGGACTCATGTTTGACTCCCTAGATCTCACATAAGCCAGATACAAAAGATGATGCATGCGTCTGGAGTTCGATTACAGTGGCTGGAGGCTCGGGTGTGCCAATTCTCTCCCCCTTACCCCCCTCTCTCTCTCTTTCATAAAAAGGAAAAAGGCCAATATGTAGGGCTTGCCTAAAAAGAAAAAGAAAAAAGGCAAAATAAAGAAAGAACCGGGTGTGGGGGCACGCACTTTAATCCCAGCACTTGGAAAGCAAAGGTAGGAGGATTGCCGTGAGTTCAAGGCCAGCCTGAGACTACATAGTGAATTCCAGGTCAGTCTGGGGTAGAGCGAGACCCTACCATGAAAAAAGAAAAAAAAAAAAAAAAAAGTAAGTCAACCAGCCAGCCATGGTTTTCAGCAGGGGCAATTTTGTTCCAGGGGACATCTGACCCTTTAGGATTGGAGGGTGTAACTAGCATAATGTATACAGAAGCCAGGAAGGCCACTACATACACTATAATGCTAAAGATGTCAAAATTAAAATCAAAGTTCCTCCAGTAGCTTCAACAAAAAATGATCTGAGCTGGGCATGGTAGCACACGTCTTTAATCCCAGCACTCAGGAGGCAGAGGTAGGAGGATCGCTCTGAGTTCGAGGCCACCCTGAGACTACATAGTGAATTCCAGGTCAGCCTGAGCTAGAGTGAGACCCTACCTCTGAAAAAAAAAAAAAAAAAAAAAAAAAAAAGATCTGGCCTAAATGTCAACAGTGCTGATAGACTTTTCTCTTGAGGGGAAGCCACTAGAGGGTTTAGGGCAGGGGCAGAACATGACAGCTTAGGTTTGAAATCAGATCAGACACATAAACTTGCTGTACCTTGTTAGAGAAGACTATGACAAAGAGGTCTGAGCATCAGAGCAGCGAGTGAGCAGGGACCCCCATGGTAACCGGTACATTTCTGCCTGCCAAATGTGCCATCTGGAAGACACCCACATGACGCACAGGTATGGATGCTCTTCAGCAGTAACCAGATGCTGAGGTGAGGTTAGGTTTCAGGGAGAGAGAGACCCAGGAAACAAAAAAGGTCAAATCCAAAGAAAAGTGATGCTTAAGGGCTAGGGTTTTGAAGAGCTCCCCCTCTCAGGTGGCCTGCTTGGTGTACTAGTTCTAACAACAGACTCTAAGACCTTGAAATACTGCTGAAGGAAGAGAGAGACTCATGGGTTTACTGGTAATTTTCTTAGAATATTATTTTCTGAGACCCATCATTACAAAATATGTCCAAATTAAAATTAAGTTAAAATGAAAGGCTGGGGCTGGAGAGATGGCTCAACAGTTAAGGTGCTTGCCTGCAAAGCCTAAGGACCTGTGTTTGATTCTCCAGTACCCACATAAAGCCAGATGCACAAGATGGTGCATGCATCTGGAGTTTGTTTGCAGTGGCTTACAGGCCCTGTTGTGCCCCTTCTCTCTCGCTCTGCCCCTCTCTCTTTCAAATAAATAAAAATATTAAAAAAATTAAAGGCTGAGGCCGGGCAAGGTGGCGCATGCCTTTCTTTAATCCCAGCACTTGGGAGACAGAGGTAGGAGAATCACTGTGAGTTTAAAGCCAGCCTGAGACTACATAGTGAATTTCAGGCCAATTTGGGTGAAAAAAAAAAAAAAAAAAAAAAAAAAAAGGCTGCCATCTAGAACTCCACTACCCAGCTGGTGTGGACAGAACCATTTTGTACCGCATTTGGCAGCAGCTGTACAGGATGAATATGATATATACACACCCACCGCCCAGCCAGGAGAACACATACATGTATTTACCAATCACACACACACACACACACACACATTTTAGTAGTGATGTTCACAGCCCAAACTAGAAACACCCCTCTGCCCTTCTACTGTAGAGTAACTGAACTGTAGTATGCTCACACAATAGGGTACTCTTAGCCACTTGCGGCCTGGCACTCCCAGGGATCCTCCTATCTCAGCCTCCTGCTGAGATTAAAGAAGTGCACCACTAGGCATGGCTTCTTCCTTCGTTCTTTGAGGCAGGTAGCCCAGCCTGGCCTGGAATTCAAAATGATCTTCCTACCTTAGTTTCCTGAGAGACCTAGGATTCTAGGTGCACGCTACCATACTTGATAACAATACCTGATGATTTTCACAAAAAGTTTTATAAAAGAAGCCAGATGCTGGGCATGGTGGCACATGCCTTTAATCCCAGCACTGGGAGGCAGAGGTAAGGAGGATTGTTGTGAGTTTGAGGCCACCCTGAGACTACGTAGTGAATTCCAGGTCAGCCTGGGCTAGAGCTTACCTCGGGAGAGGAGGCAGGGGGAGAGGATATACAGAGCTCGAGAGATGGCTTAGTAGCTAGGGCACTTTCCTATAAAGTGAAAGAACCCAGGTTCAATTCCCTTCTACCCACGTGAACCAGATGCACAAGGTGGCTTATGCGTCTGGAGTTCATTTTCAGTGGCAGAAGTCCCTGGCATACCCATTCTCTTTCAGTCAACTTTCCTCTTTCTTCCTCTCCCTCTCTCAAATAAATAAATAAAATTTTAGAAAAAATAGAGGATTGAAGAGATGACTTAATGTTTAAGGCACTTGCCTGCAAAGTCAAAGGACCCAGGTTTGATTTCCCAGGACCCACATAAGCCAGACGCACAACGTGACGCATGCATCTGGAGTTTGTTTGAAGTGGCTAAAGGTCCTGGTGCACCCATTCTCTTTCCATCCTTCTCTCTGCCTCTTTCTCTACATCTCTCAAATAAATAAATAAAAATAAAAGCCAGGCATGGTGGCACATGCCTTTAATCCCAGCACTCAGGAGGCAGAAATAGGACTGCTGTAAGTTCGAGGCCACCCTGAGACTACATAGTGAATTCCAGGTCAGCCTAAGCTAGTGAGATCCTACCTTGAAAAACCAATAAATAAATAAATAAGAAAGAAAGAGCTTTGGGGGTGTGGTGGCACACACCTTTAATCCCAGCACTCAGGAGGCAAAGGTAGGGGCAGGTAGAGGTAGGAGGATTGCAGTGAGTTCAAGGCTATTCTGAGACTGCATAATGAATTTCTGGTCAGCCTGGGCTAGAATGAGACCCTACCTCAAAAGAGTGAAGGCTGGAGAGATGGCTTCGAGATGCCTGTGAAACCTACAGACTCAGGTTTGATTCCCCAGTACCCATGTAAAGCCAGATGCACAAAGTGACACATAGCTAGAGTTTGTTTACAGGGGCTGGAGACCTGGTGTACCCATTCTCTCTGCCTGTGTCTCTTCTTTTTCTCTCTGCTTGCAAATAAATAAATAAATATAAAAACAAAACAAAACAAAAAAACCAGCCATGGTGGTTCATGTTTGTAATATCAGCCCTCAAAGGCTGAGGGAGGAGAATTAATGAGTTCCAGGTCAGCCTGGGCTATGTGTGATACTACCTCAAAAAAAAAAAAAAAAAAAAAAAAAAAAAGAAACCGAGAAAGAAAAAAGCATGCCTTTAATACTAGCGCTTGGGAGGCAGAGGTAGGAGAGGTGGTAGGAGAGGTAGAAGGATTGCTGTACATGGTGGATGGATGAAGGCTCTTGCTTGCAAAGCCTCTGGCCCATGTTCAAATCACCACCCACCCATGTAAAGCCAGGCAGGAATTCATTTGTAGCAGCAAGAGACCCTCTCACACATACTCTAATACATGTGTGCGAATAAATAAATAAAATAGATATTTTATTTATTTTTATTTATTTATTTGAGAGCAACAGACACACAGAAAGAGACAGAGAGAGAGAGAGAGAGAGAGAGAGAATGGGCGTGCCAGGGCCTGTAGCCACTGCAAACAAACTCCAGACTTGTGTGCCCCCTTGTGCATCTGGCTAACGTGGGTCCCAGGGAATCGAGCCTTGAACTGGGGTCCTTAGGCTTCATAGGCAAGAGCTTAACAGCTAAGCCATCTCTCCAGCCCAGTAAATAGATTTTTTTTAAGTAAGACATTCTGCTGCACATGATGGTACATGCCTTTAATCCCAGCATTTAGGAGGCTGAGGCTGGAGAGATGACTTGCAGGTTAATGCGTACTCACATAAGCCAGATGCACTAGGATGCTGAGGGAGGAAAATCACTATGAGTTCCAGGCCAGCCTTGACCTACAGAGCGAGTTCCAGGTCAGCCTGCATCATAGTGAGACTACCTTGAAGAAGGCCACTGGCGTGGTGGCGCACGCCTTTAATCCCAGCACTTAGCTCAGGAGGCAGAGGTAGGACTGCTGTGAATTCGAAGCCACCCTCAGACAACATAGTGAATTCCAGGTCAGCCTGGACTACAGTGAGACCCTACCCTATCTGGGAAAAAAAAAATAGGGGCTGCCGAAATGGCTTAGCAGTTAAGGCGCTTGCCTGCAAAGCCTAACGATCTAAGTTTAATTCCCCAGGACCCACGTAAAGCCAGATGCACAAAGTGGCACATGCATTTGGAGTTTGTTTGCAGTGGCTAAAGGTCCTTTCTCTTTGGCTGTCTTCTATCTTTCTCTGCAAATAAAAGTTAAACATAAGAACCCTTGGCCGGGTGTGGTGGCGCACGCCTTTAATCCCAGCACTTGGGAGGCAGAGGTAGGAGGATCGCTGTGAGTTCGAGGCCACCCTGAGACTGCAGAGTGAATTTCAGGTCAGCCTGGGCTAGAGTGAGACCCTACCTCGAAAAACAAAACAAAACAAAACAAAACAAAAAAGTAAGAACCCTTATTTTTTAGATATATGTTAAGATGTTCATAGATAAAATGGTATAATATCCAGGATTTGATTGAAAATACTTGATTATAGGGCTAGAGAGATGGCTCAGTAGCTAAGGCATTTGCCTGCAAAGCCTAATGACCCAGGTTTGATTCCCTAGTATCCATGTAAGACAGATGTACAAGGTGAAGCACGTGCTGGAGTTCATTTGCACTGGTTAGAGGCGCTGGCCTGCCCAATCTCTCTCTCTCTCTCCCTGTACTCTCTCAAATAAATAGTGTTTTTAAAAATTAGATAAAGCTGGGCATGGTGGCGCATGCTCCCGAGTGCTGGGATTAAAGGCATGCACCACCACGCCCAGCCTACTTTTTAAAAATATTTTTAGCTGGGTGGTGCATGCCTTTAGTCCCAGCACTCAGAAGGCAGAGGCAAGAGGATCGCCGTGAGTTCAAGGCCACCTTGAGACTACATAGTGAATTCCAGGCCAGCCTGAGCTAGAGTGAGACCCTACCTCAGGGAAAAAAAAATTATGAGAAAGAGAAGAGAGGGAGAGGGAGAGAAAGAGAGGAGAGAATGATTGTGTATATCATGGTCTCTGACAATGAAATGAACTCCAGACCCATATACCACTTTGTACATTTAGCTTTATGTGGGTACTGGGGAATGAAACATGAGCCAACAGCCTTGCAAGCAAACACCTTTATTTATTTACAGGCAGAGAGAAACAATGATCCATGCACCTCTTTGTGCATATGGCTTCATGCAGGTACTGGGGAATTGAATTCTGGTCATTAGGCTTTGCAGGCAAGCATCTGAACCACTGAACCATCTCTCCAGCCCTCTATCTGATTGATTTATTTATTTGAGAGAAAGATGCAGAGAGAAAGAGAGGGAGAGAGGGAGGGAGGGAGAGAGAATTGGCACGCCAGGGCCTGTAGCCACTAGAATCAAACTCCAGATGTGTGCATGCACCTTGAGTATGCATCATCCTGTGGATCTGGCTGAAGTGGAATCTGGGGAGTTGGACAACATGGGTACTTAAGCTTTGCAGGAAAGTGCCTTAACCGCTAAGCCATCTCTCCAGCACCCCCCTTTTTGTTTCAAGGTAGGGTCTCACTCTAGCTGAGGTGACCTGGAATTCACTATGTAGTTTCAGAGTGGCCTCGAACTCACGGTGATCCTCCTACCTCTGCCTCCAAGTGCTGGGATTAAAGGTCTGTGCCACCACACCTGACCTTTTTTTTTGAGAGAGAGAGAGAGATGGACACAGAGAGGCAGATAGAGAGAATGGCTATGCCTTCAGCCACTGCAAACAAACTCCAGATGCATGCACAACAGCCCTTTTCTGTTTTTTTGAGGTAGTGTCTCACTGAAGCCAGGCTGACCTAGAATTCACTATGTAGTCTCAGGCTGGCCTTGAACTCTCCATGATCCTCCTACCTCTGCTTCTTGAGTGCTGGGATTAAAGGCTGAGCTACCATACCTGGCCTTATTGTTGTTTTTGTCTTTTTAAGGTATGGTCTTGCCCTAGCCCAGGCTGACCTGGAATTCACTACGTAGTCTCAGGCTGGCCTGTAACTCATGGCAATCCTCCTACCTCTGTCTCCCAAGGGCTGAAATTAAAGGTGTAAATCACTACGCCCAGCTAATAGTGCTAATTCTGTAAGATTCTGATAACCTTGTGCTAATGCCTGGCACAAAATGCTAAATAAATGTTAGCAGTGACAATAACAATGATGATAATCATAATAATGGTGTTAACAGTATTGCCTAAGCTTCCCAATACCTATGGCAAAATGCAAGTGGTGTGATGGAGCAAGCACAAACCAAGGAAATGTAGAATGGGATTTTTGTCCTGTGACACTTCTGACCAGAAGCTCACTTCCCCATGAGCATCTGCAGTACCCTGACCAAAAAGAAGCTCTGACTGTGGTTAGTATAACCACTATTTTATCTGCAGCTTGGGGGACAGTGCTGAAGTAGAGGGTTCCCCACCCTGTAGCTCACCAGGACCTCGCCTCAGAGAGGGGCACACTGAGAGTACGGGCACAGCAGACCTCAGTAGGAAGTGGGCTCCTTGGATGAGACAGGTAGGCCTGCCCAAAGGCCTGTCACCAACCTGTGCTGGACACGGTTTCAGAGGGTTGAAAGATGGCAGTAGAGGAGGATGGTGGAGATGCTGTGGAAGAGCTGGCAGACTCTTTCCCTTCTAGTTCAGCCACAGGCAGCAGCAGGTTCTGGGCCAGGTGGGTGGGGCTGGCAGGGATGCCGTTCTCCAGCAGGAACTCGTCCAGGTCCATGTACTCCAGGTGGAAAGACTCGCCATCATAGGGGATGGTCTTGTCCCAGATAGGTGGCATGAGGGAGGCAGAGACGGCCATGGTGCTGGCTGCTGCTGCCTCGTCCTCCTCCAGCTTTTCCTTCCCCTTTTCCTTATCTGCGAACAAAATCTATGATGAGACACCACACAACAGTAACTCGTCCTAGGAGCCGGGCATGAGCCTCAGAAAAGACCCATCTTTCTCAAAGGTCACATCCCATGTGTTTCAAGAACACACCCTGTCCTCCAGTTATAACCCAGTGCTTCACACACAGGCAAGCTGGTCTCTTTTCGGGATGGCATCACACCTTCTACTCTGCCTGGCATTTCTGGAATGCTGGCCATGTGCCCTTAGACTTGATGTGGTCCCAGAGTTAATGCAGAACAGGTTGTGGGTTATTATCTGCAGCAGAGAGGCTACAAGGAAGGAAATAATTTTTAATCTTTCTTCTTATCTTAGTGTGGAAAGAGCTGAGGTCCTCAGGCCAATAACTTCTTTGTTTTCCTCTCCTGTTCCCTCCAGCCATGATTCTCTATTGAGAACCAAGGCTGCCCAGCACTAGCTGTCTGATGTGTGACCTTAGCGAAGAAATGTAACTTGAGGGCTGGGGAGATGGCTTAGCAGTTAAGGTGTATGCCGTGAAGCCTAAGGACCCAGGTTTGATTTTCCAGGTCCCATGTAAGCCAGATGCACAAGGTGGCACATGCATCTGGAGTTCGTTTGCAGTGGCTGGAAGCCCTGGTGTGCCCATTCTCTCTTTCTCTGTCTCTCTCTCAGATAAATAAATAAAATATTTTTTAAAAAACTTAAAAAAAAACATTTTATTTATTTATTTGAGATGGGGTGGGGGGGAGAGGGAGAGAGAGAGAGAATGGGCATGCCAGGGCCTCCAGCCACTATAAATGAACTCCAAATGCATGTGCTACTATGTGCATCTGGCTTACGTGGGTCCTGAAGAATTGAAACAAAGTCCTTTGACTTTGCAGGCAAGCGCCTTAACCGCGCAGCCTTTTCTCCAGCCCCAAGCGCCTTAACCGCTAAGCCATCTCTCCAGCCCCAATTTTTTTTTTTTTTAAAGAAATTACCTTGAGGGCTGGAGAAAAGGCTGCGCGGTTAAGATGCTTGCCTGCAAAGCCTAAGGACCCATGTTCGATTCCCCAGAACCCACATAAGCCAGATGCACAAAGTGGCAGATACGTATGGAGTTCGTTTGCAGTGGACAGAGGCCCTGGTGTGCCCATTCTCTCTCTCTCTCTGTGCATCTTTCTCTCTCTCAAATAAATAAAAATAAGAAAAAAAATGATTAAAAAATGTAACTTGAGCCGGGTGTGGTAGCACACACTTTTAACCCCAGCGCTCGGGAGGCAGAGGTAGGAGGACTGCCGTGAGTTTGAGGCCACCCTGAGACTGACTACATAGTGAATTCCAGGTCAGCCTGGGCTACAGTGAGACCCTACCTCGAAAAACCAAAAAAAGAAAAAAAAAGTAACTTGAGCCTCAGGGTGTTTTACTGTCGGAAAGGATAAAGAAGCTCTTTTTTTTTTGTGAAGATCAGAGATGACCTGTGAATATGACTACCAGTACACAGCAGGCATTCATTATTACTGTGAGCTCACTGAGGCAAGAACGGTGTTATGATTCAGTTCTAGATTTCAGGGGTCAAAGAGAAAGATAGAAGTTTATGGGAAAATGTATATACTGATGGGAGATTGTTGGATTTTAGGTGTTTTGCATTGAGAGGACTTGGCGCTGTCTTTTCAGGACCTCTTTCCCAGCATTCAGGAGGCCTCTGTCTCTAAATAAGCAGGAGGAGGCAGGTTTTCTGGAAGGAAGGAAGAAGGATGTAACTGAAGAAGAAAGACTTTTTTTTTTTTTCAAAGCAAAACTAACCAATTAATAAAGATCAGATCCCACCTAACTGTTTCAGCCAAAAAGTTATGCACATGGGTATCCAAGAGAGGCTAATTAAGAAAAAAAAGGAGAGAAATGTGACAAAACTGGAATGAAATCAAAGTGACAGGGAGGCTAATCAGAGAAGTGGGAGATAATACCATGACAAGTTCATAATGGGTTTTCAAAATTGAGGGAGACAACCTTGAACTTTGGGTTTAGAAGTGAAAAGGAGAAATCAAGTATGATTATGTTAGATATAAGCCAGTCTCACATGGGCCTTTAGACCACAGACAAAGCAAAAATAAGCCCGTTACTCCAATAAAAATAGATACACCCAGTGAGTTAAGATGGAGATTTTTGACAAACCGAAGTTGGTCATGGAGCCTAATAAAAATTAACTTGAATTCCTGCAACCACATTCTTTCTTTTTTTTTTTTTCTTCGAGGTAGGGTCTCGCTTTAGCCCAGGCTGACCTGGAATTCACAGTGTAGTCTCAGGGTGGCCTTGAACTCATGGTTTTCCTCCTACCTCTGCTTCCCGAGTGCTGGGATTAAAGGCGTGCGCCACCACGCCTGACCCTGCAACCACTTTCTGTACCAGGCTTTGATTTAAAACCAATTTGGAGCCAGGCGTGGTGATGCATGCCTTTAATATCAGCCCTTGGGAGGCAGAGGTAGGAGGACTGCGGTGAGTTTGAGGCCACCCTGAGACTGCATAGTGAATTCCAGGTCAGCCTAAACTGAAGTGAGACCCTACCTCAAAAACAACAACAAAGTAAAATATTAAAAAAAAAAAAAAACCAAGTGGGAAGTAAAAAAGCCAAGCCTGTGGGCCGGGTGGGCCAGATGGCTTCCCTGCTCTTCTCCCTGGAGAGCCCGACTCCACATTCTGTACAGGAATGACTGGACAGAGTCGGGTGGGGTCACTTGGGATCAAGAAACAGAAGAAGGGAGCAGATACAAAAGCAGCCTTATAGAAAGACAAGCAACAGTAAGTGTCACATTTTTACCTGGCTCAAGCAATTAAGGATTATTTTATTTTATTTTAAGACAGGGTCTCATGTAACCCAAGATGGCTCTGAACTGTCTATGAAGCAGAGGATGACCTTGAATTCCTAATCTTCCTGCCTCCACCTCTCGAGTGCTGGGATAACAGTAAAACACAACCACAACCAACAGAGCTATTTTAAATCAGTGCTTTTATATAGTGGGGTTTTAAGTTAATTGTAAGAGATAAAGGATTTGTCCATCTCTCAGGGCATAGGGACTGACAACAATGGCTGTCAGTTTATCAAACTGTATCACAGTAGAAAGAGCACCCAACTGACAGCCAGTCATAAGACATGTCCACGTGACCTTGAGGAAGCTCCCACACCTTTCTGAGCCTCAACTTTCCTTAGCTGGAAAGTGGGGACAATACCCTACAGTGCATTGTGAGCATGTGCAAACGTAAGGCAAAACTCATTGTTACAAATTGTTATTCTGTGGTAATCTTAAACAAGAACCTGCCAGATGTGAACACCAGGCCTCGCAGTTTGTCTCAATCTCAGATCTGGAACAAAACATCCCTTAAAGACTAAAGGTTTTGTGCATATGAGGTCCTGAAGCAGAGGAAAGAGCCTGGCCTCACCTAATGTGCTGAAGCTATTTATAACCCTACAGTGACAACCATAAGGATGGGAGTTTCAGAACCTACCCGGAGGGGGGGGGGGAGAAATGACATTTTAAAATGGAAAATTAATGCTCCAGGATAAGCAATCTACATAAGACCTACAGAGCCCCAAGTCCCTGAACTGCACTAGGCTCTTGAAAATGCAAAGGTCTCACACTGAATGCACATCTCAGTGTGCCTAAAATCCCACAATAGGTGGCATTCCTCTGCTGCCTGAAACCTCATCTACAAGGCCAAACACCAAGGCCAAAGCTACTTTCCACACAGGCCCCAGAGACTCTTGTGGCCCCACAGTATGATGAAGCTCATACCTTCCACGGTGGCTCCAACTCACCAGGTGAAGGGGCCTCAGTGGTCTCACTCAGGCCTTCACCTGACAAGCCTCTCCCCTCCAAAAGGCAGCATCATCCCCGGGCACACAC
This sequence comes from Dipus sagitta, assembly GCA_036346955.1. NCBI lineage: Eukaryota > Metazoa > Chordata > Mammalia > Rodentia > Dipodidae > Dipus > Dipus sagitta. The sequence goes on along the minus strand of CM070777.1, from coordinate 110,752 downwards.
TGTCTCCTCCACCTGCACTTCAGGGACACAGTTCAGTAAAGGTCCACTACGGACCTTAACAGCTGGATGTCCACTCCCAGGGAGGAAGATTCGTCCTTCCCCTTACCCCAGAAGGGTGCAAAGCCATACACAAAGGCAATGTGCTACGTAGATCAGGGTTTCTCAAACTTTCATGGTGGACTTTGCACCCCCAGGGCTGCGGTGGAGGGAGAAGTGCTCCTTAAAAATCAGGCTCCTATCCCAGGATCCTCAGACTGGGTGAGATCCAAGAACCAGCATTTCAGACAAGCACCCCAAGGATTCGGATGCAGGCACCCCCCCCCCCCAGGATAGGCGCCATAAAAGCTCCGGGCTTGTATTCATTCCCCTCAGACCCCTCGGTCACCCCCCTACACGGACGCCTTCTCACTCCCTCGCCCCACCTCCTCCCTCCCGGCCCTTCTTGCTAAGCTCCAGGAGACACGTTGTCTCCAGCTCGCCCCCTTGATCTCTCCCAACCACAAGGCCTCGTCCTGCCCGCAGGGCCCTGCGCACTCCGGGGGCCCACATCCTCCTCCGCTGGACCACTTCACCCTGACCTCTGCCCCGCCCCGCCCCCACGAGGCCCCGCCCTTGCAGAAACTCCGCCCCCAGACACGCGCAAACCTCCTCCTCGCCCCCCCACCCCGCTCCTCACCGAGGCGCGCGCCGCGCGGGGGGTTCTCCATCAGCTTCCTCAGGACCAGAGGGAAGGAACCAGGCAAGCCCCGTTCTCCTGCAGCACGCCCCGGCCCCGCCTGCGGCTCCACAGGCGGCTTCTTCCCGCCGCCCGCGTCGGACATCGTGCCTGCGCCCGGCTCGTGCGCCTCGCCTCCCTCCCCCGCCCGCCCGCCGCACGCACGCACGCACGCACGCACCCCCGAGACGGGCCGGAGCCGCGCGACCCGCCGCAGCTGCTGACACCGACGGCACTGCGCAGGCGCGCCACCGCAACCCTCCCCCTCCCCCCGCCTCCCTCCACTGGCGCCCCGCCCGCCGGCGAGCTCGGCTTCATTTATTATTCATGACGCTCGGCCCGCGGGGCCGCCCCCACCCCATAGTGCAGCTTCTGGTTGGTGCACCGCTTCGGGGAGGGGGGCGGGCACAACGCCTCGGGCTGCAATTGGCCGTGCGGCCGGGCGAACGGGACACGTGCAGGGCCTGGTGAGGGGCCCCGCCCCGCTCGAGCCTGCCAGGGCCCCTCGGTGCCTAGTGGAGTGTGGGTCTCGCCCGCGCCCTCTTCACGACCCTCACGTTTCCGTCACACCTAGGGGGCCTTCATTGCCTAAAGTCCCCTTTGCAACCTCCGGAGTGTGGGGGCGGGGGGGGGGGGAAGTTCCCGGTCACGTGGAGCCGCAGCCGAGCCCGGCCGCGTGGGGCGGGGGGAAGAGCAGGAAGGGGGCGGGACAGCCAATGGGGAGCAGGGGCGGGGCCGGCGCTGGTGCACGAGGCTCTGCACGTGCGGCTGCGGCGCGCCGAGGGGCGGGGCGGGCCTCGGGGTTCGGCGGACTCTTGACCTGGGTGGTGGGACCGGAACGCGCGCTGCAGCCAGCGCTCCTCCCACACCCCGAGGTTGGCGGAGGGCAGGGCGGCCCTTTCCCCGGGGCCGTGGGGATGGCCGTAGCAGTGCTTGGCGCCGCCCGAGGCCGGGTGTCAGGTTGCCCACTGATCTAGGCTTCTGGGGCGGGCGTGGCCGCAGGATAAACACTAGCGTGGAAGGAGCGTTCCTGAGACCCAGCCCCGAGCCAGGGCCCTGCGCACACTTCTGTCCTAACCCCCGACGAGCTGGTGACCTTGGGAAAGTCCACTCGCTCCACTAGTGCTTGTTTTCTCAGCCATAAAGTTAAAGCGGCTCGGCTAGAGTCTGGAACAGCTCTGAATGCTTTTCCAGGACTTTCTCTTCCTTTTTTACTAGAACTAGTAAATTAAAAAAAAAAAAAAATCGTAGGTCAGCAGCGTCTAAAATACCAGCTCACTGGAGAGAAAGCAGCCAGCCATAAGTTCGATCGAGGTCATCCTGGGCTAGAGTGAGTTCCAGGTCAGTCTGGGCTAGAGTAAGACCCTGCCTTGGCGACAACAAAATACTCTTAACACGGGGCTGGAGAGATGGCTTAGCGGTTAGGCGCTTGCCTGCAAAGCCAAAGGACCTAGGTTCAATTCCTCAGGACCAATGTAAGCCAGATGCACATGGTGGTGGACGTGTCTGGAGTTCATTTGCAGCTGCTGGAGGCCCTGGCATGCCCATTGTCTCTTTCTCTGTATCGGCCTCTTTCTCTCAAATAAGTAAGACTGAGCTGGAGGGATGGCTTAGCAGTTAAGGCGTTTGTCTGCAAAGCCAAAGGACCCAGGTTGGATTCCCCAGGACCCACATGAACCAGATACACAAGGGGGCGCACGCGTCTGGAGTTCATTTGCAGTGGCTGGAGCCCTGGTGCGTCCATTCTCTGTCTCTCTCTTTTTCTTTCTGACAAATAAATAAATAAAATATTAAAAAATTCTTAACACAAAGTACTGATCCTACGTTCTGTGGGAGAACCATGTCTTCTAAAATAGGAATGCTACTCGAGGTAGGGAACTGTGTGTCATGCGCAAGTGCAGAGGGGTAAAGGCCTTATAGGAAACTGCCCCAAGACAGCACTCAAAACGATGTGCCTCTTTATAAGGTCACCCTCTGCTTCAAACCCAAACAATACTAGACTCTTCCGGTTGAAACTCCCAGAGGGCTAGGGACTTGGCTTATCCTGTGTTCCTCCCATGGCTCCTAGGGACTGAAGAACTGCCAAAATGGTAGTCCATAGTTCCTGAGGTAGATGCAGGAATACCAGCTGGATGAAAATGCATGGAATCAGAATTTTGCTAGAAATCGAGGGAAAAGTTTGAGTAGCTGAGTAGGCCTAGAAAACGAGATTTGAAGGGCTTTGAGAGGTGCTAGAGATAGGATGAAGGGGTGACTCGAAAATACAAGTTCTTACTGTCACATGAGACTTTGGTCACCTGAATCTGAAGCTGCTGGCCATTGCTTCACCTCTCCAGGCTTCTTTGTGTGTCAGATGGAGAGATGACAGGATCTACAGCATTTCCCTGTGAATGCTTAATTGTAAGCCTGGTACAAATTGTAGTTTTCCTAATTTAACTAAAACCAATGGATACAAATCCAGTGTGGAAACTGTGACAGAAAAGTGACAGAGCTGTGCAAAGACAAGCTATATGTTGCAAATTTCAAATGGCATTCCAAGAGTGGTGGCGTGGAGGCCGAGGTAGGAGGAGTACTGTGAGTTCACTGTGAATTCATGGCCACCCTGAGACAACATAATAAATTGCAGGTCAGCCTCAGCTAAAGTGAAACCCTACCTCAAAAAACAGCAACAAAAAAAAATTAAAATATAGCTGGTGTGGTGGCGCACGTCTTTAATCCCAGCACTTGGGAGGCAGAGGTAGGAAGACCGCCATGAATTCAAGGCCACCCTGAGACTACATCATGAATTCCAAGTCAGCCTGAGCTAGAATGAGACCCTACCTCAAAAAACCAAAATAAATAAATAAATAAAATAAAATAATATAAAGGGTTAAAGCTGGACATGCTTTGTGCATATCACAGTGAGTTCAAGGCCAGACTGAGCTGGCTTAGATTTAAATGTATATTTTCATGGTTAAAATGATATTATTGAGGAGGAAAAGCAATTCTCATGGTAGCAGAGGAAGATTAGTAACATAAAACTGGAAAGTTACTTGTTTCTAACAGAGGTGGAATGTAGGAAGAACTAAATACTCTCTTTTTTAGTTGTAGTTGCTCCAAAGTGGGCAGTGCCTACTTCACCCACCACCCAACTTGGATCCATTCACCTAGCAGGCCTGTGACACCAGAGAAATGTGAAGGTAGCAGGTTGGAGCTTCTAAACTTAATCTGGGGCTCAAGAGATGGCTCAGTGATTAAGGTGCTTGCCTGCAAAGCCTAGTGACCTGGGTTCAATTCCCCAGTCCCCACATAAAGCCAGATGCACAGACTGGTGCATGTGTCTGGAGTTCATTCCCAGTGGCTAGAGACCCTGGAGCACCCATCCTCTCTCTTTCCTCACCCCTGTATCTCTCTGCTTGCAAATAAATAACAAATATTAAAAAGAAAAAAAAAGGATTAAACTTAATCTGTCCTCTGGTCATTTACTGACACTCCCCAGAGAGGTTCCCTCCCCCCTTGGATGACTAAAGGGTGAATGGTATGTCCAAAGTACCTCAGGACATCGCAGGCTATTTCCCCTCATGCCTCAGTGCAAGCTGTGGAGATAGCTGTTGCCTACTTGCAGCAATCAACAGCACTGAGCTGGAGGTGGGCACATTATGTTCTCTTCACCCTTCTCCAACCCCAGCCGCCTCTCTGCCTTTATCTCCTGTCAGTGCTCCTGTGACTTCGCCTCTTCCCATAGTGGAGGAATAATGTTGTGAGAAGTAATTCGCTAATTTTTATAGTGCCTGTCAGCCCTACAAAGAAATAGACACTAAAAGAACATGTTAGTACCTGGTTGAGACTTTAAAGGTTTGACGTGCTACCATAGTATTCTGTAATAACAGGTGTTTTTAAAAAATTTTATTTATTTATTTTGTACGTGTGGGGGTGGGGCACTAGGGCCTCCTGCCACTGCAAACCAATGCCAGATGCTTAAGCCATTTTTTTTTTTTTTTTTGTGCATGTGGCTTATGTGGGTGGCTTCTGGAATTGAACCCAGGCAGTCTTTGCAAGAAGTGCCTTTTTTTTTTTTTTTCCTGAGGTAGGGTTCCACTCTAGCCCAGGCTGACCTGGAATTCACTATGTAGTCTCAAACTCACTTCAATCCTCCTACCTCTGCCTCCAGAGTGCTGGTATTAAAGGCGTGAGCTGCCATGTCCAGCAATGATATACAGTGGCTTCCTAAGGTACGTGAGAGGTCTGGAGCAGCTGTGACTTTGTGGGTTTGGAAGGCAGGCCTGGGGAGACACTCAGCCACTGACCAACCTTGTGCAAATGACTTCTAAACCTGTCATTTCCCCCTGGGAAACAGATGGAGATGCCCGCATCACAGGGTGCTTGTGAGAACTGTGATAATAAGTCCTATCAAGTGCCCCTAGGACAGCAGTGTATATGATAGAGTGAGGCATCCATCTGGCCCCTTCTCTTCCTTCTAGGTTGTGTTGGGTCAGGAGTTGAGTTATTGTGGGTATTAGGACGACAAGATTATGGCTGTAAGAATGAGATACAGAGCCTAAAGTAAAGCCAGAACAGGAAAAGAAATGCTGTTTTCCAGAGCTGACCTTGGCTTTAAATTCTGTTCTTTACTGTTCCAGAAACCTGCTAACTAACCTAAGTTAGAAATTGTGTTGGATTGAACATATGCATTAAAAAGTGATTCACGGAGCTGGGTGTGGTGGCACACACCTTTAATCCCAGCGCTTGGGAGGCAGAGGTAGGAGGATTGCCGTGAGTTCAAGGCCACCCTAAAACTACATAGTGAATTCCAGGTCAGCCTGAGCTAGAGTGAGACTCTACCTCAGGGAAAAAAAAAAGTGATTCACGAGCTGGAGGGATGGCATAGCAGTTAAGGCACTTGCCTGCAAAGCCAAAGGACCCAGGTTCGATTCCCCAGGACCCATGTTAGCCAGATGCACAAGGGGGCACATGCATCTGGAGTTTGTTTGCAGTGGCTGGAGGCCCTGGTGTGCCCATTCTCTCTGTCTCCCTCGTTATCTGTCAAATAAATAAAAATAAAATATTTTTTTAAGTGATTTGCATGGGAGCCTTTGATGAGACACCCCATAATGATCTCCTTGGCCACTCAGTCAGTATACAGCACTGGGTGTCCAACCTGTTGGCTTCCCTGGGTCACATCGGATAAAGAATTATCTTGGGCACATGTTAAATCCAGGACTGACAAATGGGACTTGAGCCAGGGATATACAAGAGATAGCAGGATGGTGTTAAGGCTTCCCCTGAGTTCTAGCAAAGCCCAGACCAGAGGCAGGCAAGCACAAGGCCTTGCTCAGGGCAGGGACTCAGGAAATAGTGTTGGGTGTGTTTGCCTTGGTTACTGCTGGTAGGAGTGTTAGCAAAGCCTCTCAGAGCCAGGTCCCATACTTGGAGCATTTTTTTTTCTTGGTTTTTCGAGGTAGGGTCTCACTCTAGCCCAGGCTGACCTGGAATTCACTATGTAGTCTCAGGGTGGCCTCGAACTCACAGCGATCCTCCTACCTCTGCCTCCGGAGTGCTGGGATTAAAGGAGTGCGCCACCACGCCCAGCTCACATTTTTAACATGAAATAACAGTTGCTGTGTTTGATTCATGGAGGAATCTGAAAGAACAAGCACAAGCCAGCTTTAGGACAAGTCCCAGGCACTGACTTGCCAACAGCTCTCCTTTCTAACCTGCATACTTGTGGCTGAGGGACTCTCGGCCTGTGGCTCATGCTTTGGGCTTGGTGTGGTCCAGAGTAGAAGTGGTGGGTGGAGGCTCCTTTTAAATTCTTGCCTGTCTCTTCAATACTTTCGAGAGTCCTAGTTTCCTGTTTGGCTCACATGTTGTGAAACTCCCAGGGTTTGGATCACTGAGAAGCTTCCCTAAGCGTACCACTGTCAGAGAGAAGAAACCCTCACTGCCCACTGCGTGTGGTCAGCATCTCCATCTGCCAGCCCATAGCTGATGTCCTGTTGGTGATACAGTGAGCTTTCCTCAAGGTCTCATCCCCCGGCCTTTCCCAACCTCACCTCATACTTTGCTCCCCCTTGCTTATCTGTGACCACAGTGACCTTCAGACAAAAGAAAGGGCCTTTGCCACTTGGGAGGCAGAGGTAGGAGGCTTGCCATGAGTTTGAGGCCACCCTGAGACCACAGAGTGAATTCCAGGTCAGCCTGGACTAGAGCAAGACACTACCTCAAACAAAACAAACAAACAACAACAAAAAAAGAGGCAGTGGGGATTGGAGAGATGGTTTAGCAGTTAAGGCACTTGCCTGTGAAGCCTAAGGACCCAGATTCAATTCCGCAGTACCCATGTAAGCCAGATGCACAAGGTGGCACATGTGTCTGGAGTTCATCTACAGTGGCTTGAGGTCCTGGCACACCCATTCTCTCTCCCTCTCTCTCAAATAAATAAAGAAAAATAAAATATTTTAAATTTGAAAAAAAGAAAAGAAAAGAAAGGGCCTTTGCAAGTGCTTTCTCCACAGTTTGGAAGTTCCCCACATAACTGGATCTTCCTTACTCTCCAGACCTTAGCTGAAATGCCATCCATTAGAAAGACCTGTCCTGGCTGGGCATGGTGACACATGTCTTTAATCCCAGCACTCAGGAGGCAGAGGTAGGAGGATCACCGTGAGTTCAAGGCCGGTCACTTTGAGACTACATAGTGAATTCCAGGTCAGCCTAGGCTAGAGTGAGACCCTACCTCGAAAAACAAAACAAACAAACAAACAAACAAACAAAAAAAAAACAGGAAAGAGTGAGAGAAAGAAAGAAAGAAAGAAGCAGGGTGTGGTGGTGTGCGCCTTTAATCCCAGCACTCGGGAGACAGAGGTAGGAGGATCACCATGAGTTCAAAGCTACCCTGAAAGTACATAGTGAATTCCAGGTCAGCCTGGGCTAGAGTGAGACCCTGCCTCGAAAAAGAAAGAAAGAAAGAGAGAAAGAACGACAGACCTGTTCTGGTCCCCAGGGTTGCTGACTGTCTCTGGATTGCAAATACAAGTTGAGCAAGGACAGTGTTTTTCTCATTTATGCCTGAGCCACAGCACAGCAAGTGCTCAGTAAGCAAGTGATGAATAACTGGGTGACCAAGAAATACAACATGGTTTAAGAGACCCGGCATGACCCTGGAAGCAGGAGGAGCTGGGCGTGGGCCTCCCATCCTCAGCATGGGTCTCCTCTTTGGAGAATGGGTAATCAGGTCTATCTTGCAATGCCATTGCTCAGTGATGTGGAACTGGGTGGCATAATTCCTGGCCCATATGCCTGAAATTGGCTGGCCATGAGGCTCAGGCCATTGCTATAACAGCCTAACTTGAGGTCTGGCTGGATACAAAGCCACCTTGAAGGGGGACCCTTTACCATTGCCATCATTTCTGTTAACCCTGATGAAGATGAGACCTCACATTTCTGATTGGATGCGGGCAGATAGAAAAGAAGGCCGGGAACTTCTTAAGTACAAGGGAAGGAAAGAGGACGTCCAAGCTCTGTGAGTTCATCTCCTTACCAGAAGAATGGGAAAAATATGCCACTTCTCAGGCTGAGGTGAGTAACTGAGTCAACACACCCAGCACATGGAAGGCCGTGTTTCCTGCCCTCCTCCCGGAGGCAGATGCCATGCTTTCTGAGTTTTGCTCTGGTTCCCCAGGCTATGTGAGGCCCACGTGGACCTCCACTAAGACCAAGCTCTGAGTCCACTTCAGTCAACCAAGAAGACAGGCCCGAGTTCTCCCCCCCCCCCAACCGCCACCACCCATGCACCCTGCTCTGCCCCAGAAAGCCCTCCTAAGACCTTGCCTATTGTCCTGTTTGGTGCAGGGCCATGCCCAAAGGCGTCTCGACATGTGTTTCCAAGGAGACAGCCCTGTGTATGCACAATCTCATAGCATTCAGGTTTCTAAAGGAAGGTGGAAAGAAGCGTCAGGTTACAGGTGCAGAGCGCCAGGCCATGTGGCTCTTGGTCTTTTGGTGAAAACAGCATGGCACATCACAGTTTGCGGCTTTCACATGGGACAACTCACTGGGTCCTGGCAACGAGCTTGTAGTACTCCTTTCTCTTTTAAAGGATGGGGATGAGGCGCCATAAAGTGGTGCATGCACCTGAGTTCCGTTTGCAATAGCAGGAGGCCCTGGCTAGCCCATTCTCTCTGTCTCTCTGAATCTCTTGCTCTCTCAATAAATAAATAAATAAATAAAAAGAATGGGAATGGAAAGAGGGAAGCGGATTAAGGATAGCCAACCAGTGGGCAACAGAACCAGGGGTCACATCCTCTGTCTGATTTTAAGGCTCTCCTGTCTTCCCAGATCTTTCTGCCTCATCCACAAGTGACTGAGGTTTAGGAGTGCCTGGGGGTTGGGACTCTTCTCTGTCTCTGTCTACTTAGCTCAAAGGGACAGCCCTGTTTGGTTTTAAAGCATAGTTTCAAGTTTTGCAGCTCCTGGAGAAAGAAGCTTGAGTAGGCAGCGAAAACAGAGAGATTGGCGGCGGGGGTGGGGTGGGGTGGGGTGGGGTTTCTAAGCACAGCCAAAACCCCATGCTGGAGAGAAGATAGAGTGGTAAGAGTAAATGGGGTGGTTTATAGACTCAGGATCTTTGTAGATGCTGGAGTAAAAAGGAATGGGAGATGGAGAGAACCCTTAGGGGAAAAGGGTAGGAGCAGAGTCAGGGTGATTAGACGTTAAGGATGAAGATCCAGAGATAGAGAGAAAACCGAGTCAGAGCTTGGGGTACAGACCCATGCTTTGGCTCATGCATTTTTCTGCCTGTAGGGAAATTGATTGAACTAGTGGCCCAGAGTAAGGGCCACCAGGTAACCATGGGAGACTTGGGTCTAGTTTGCACTGCTTGAGAAAGTTAGCCGGGGCCAGGTGGTCTGCGCAGGCTGCCACAGGCCAGGGAACAGCAAGACGGAGGCCCTATATGCGTCTTGGGGAGTGTCTTTGAACTAGAATACAGAGCAGGCAGCTGCAGGGAGAGAGAGCTTGAGGACGCACCTGGAACTTCCCACACTCTGCACTGCTTTCTTCTCTTTTCATATTTTATTTTTATTTATTTATGAGAGGAAGAGAGAGAATGGGCATGTCAGGGCTTCTAGCCACTGCAAAGGAACTCCCAACACATGTGTCACCATGTTCACCTGGCTAACATGGGATCTGGGGACTCAAACATGGGTCCTTAGGCTTCAAAGGCAAGTGCCTTAACCGCTGAACCATCTCTCCAGCCCCTGCATTGCTTTCTTCTAACATTCTCTCCCACTGGAGCCTTGGCACCACGTGGGTGAGTGACCTAACTGTGCTGGGGAAAGAGAATGTGGGGAGTCTGCAAGACCACCCCCACCCCCCACCAGGAGAAGCCCACTCCTTGCACAGAGGCAAAGGGCAAGCTTCTGGTTCTGCCGGTTCTCACGGACAGGCCAAAGCAGAGTGTGAGAAGTTAGAGAGAAGCTGCCTCAACAGCAGTTTTTTAAGTACCTGCCACAGGACTGCTTAGAATACTGGCTCCATGTGGTGGGTGTGTTCTCACCTACCTGTCCAGGCAGATGTTTTTATTGTAAATGGTTTGGGAGCGTCTGAGAACTTTGGAGAGTAATGACTGCAGATGGGGGTGGTAATGTCAGTGGGAGCCTTTGGATGCCCTTAGCTCTTCCTCTACCTTCCCCTTATTTCCTCTCCCCAGTTGTCCATGGGCATCTGTCTGTCTTTTGGGACCACATGCTGTGTCTTTCAATGAGGTGGCACATGAAGTGACAGGAGGTGACCCGAGACTGGCCTGTGTACCAGACAACTAATCTTCAAGCATTGCTTACCAGTTCTTGGCAAGTCCCCTAAGTGATGGGCCTCGACGGCCTGGCTGAAGCAGGGATGGGGACCCTTCAGCTGTCCCAGGGCTGTGCAGACCAGCTGCGAGCCAGCCCCGGGCAGCTGCTGCCACACTTCAAAGGCCTTGCTGGCCTCATGTGCCCTGAGTCACCCTCGAAAACGTTTTCTTGCCCAACTGGAAGCTGGCTCTTGCAGTGTAGTGAGTGGGGCATCCTGGGACACCTGGACAGGCCAAGGAGGAGGCTCCATCGTCTTCCCTGGGACTTGGGTCAGGAAGGGAAGGCTCTGTGTTCAATTTTGTAAAGCTGTGGCCTGTTTGTGGATGTGCCCTGCAGCTGAGGCTCGTCCTGAGGCTTCCATGAGGAGGTGGACTTCTCCTGGTCAGCAGCTGGTGTCCAGCATACTAGAGGGAATAGGACTCCTGTGATGTCCACTTCAGAGGGCAGCCAGGATGCTGCAGCATTGGAAACTACAAACTGTGGTCTAAGGACCCAAAGACCCATGAGACCCTCGGGTCACCCTGCTCTGAGCTCTGGGGAAAACTCTTCTCCCTTAAACAGCATCTCTCTAGAGCAGAGCCTGTTGCCGCTGCCCTGCCTTTCTTGAGTTAACAAAATTAAGCCCGTACTTGGCCTCAAAGGGGTTAGAGGAGGCCAGGGGCTGTCCTCTGGCTCCAAAGTTTGGGAGGAGGCTAAGAGTCCAACAGAAAGAAGTTGTACAAAGGGTGATGAGATTTATCAGGTGCCAGCACATAATGAGACAGAAGCTTACAAAAACGTCCCCTGAGGGGCACCCTGAGCTCCTGTCACTCTCTGGTAGCAGAGACCAGGTAGGCTCCACTAAAGGCAGTGAGGAGGGACCAGGAATCTTGGATTCAGTCCCCAGTGAAGTGGGGGGGGGGGAACTGATAAGGGCATTAATGACCTGAAGTGAGCCTTAGACGTTTTAGGCCTTGAGAGCCATTTGGAGAAATACCTATGAGGAGGGATTCTGAGCACTCCTCCAGTTCCCCACAGTGAAGCACTCTGAGACTGGAGTCTCCCAGGAAAGACTTGCAAGACACCTGGTACTGGCTGCCCAAGCTGCCTCTCACTCCACATCCTCTTCCACCCCCTCTGCTCCTCTGCTCTTCCCTCGCCTGGGTTTGTCTGTGGTATCCTAGGAACGCAGGGCTCCAGAGCCTTGTGGTCCTGTTACATAACCGCTTACATCCCATCCATGAGTTCAGCCCTCCAGCAGAGAGCAAGTGGCAGGCGCAGAAAAAGCCTCTTCTCCAGACAAGGGCTTCTGCTGCCCAAATCTAATGGCTTTGCTAACCCTCAGCCCACCCTTATCCTGCCGAAGGAGGGAGCTTAAGAAGTGATTAGCATCCAGCTGATTTGTTCAACAGGCGCTCTGGTCCCGTCCTTGTCCCACGTGAGGACGGCACCAGTCCGTGGTTGCACACAGGCCATGGCTCCTAAAGCCAGCAGGCATAGGGGGGCAGTTCCAGAGTTGATGTGGTACCCACACGCCTCCCCAGGTCCTTCTCTGCATTGCAGCCTTTCTTAGGTCCAGGACAGCACCAAGGGCAGACCCCTGCTGGGGACCCTTCCCTGTCCTGCCACTAGCCCTGTGCCTGCTCCCCACCCCCTGGGCTCCAAAAACAACCCACCAACACAGACCATCTGCACTCCTACCTGTCCTCCTCTCTGGCCAAGGGAGAGAGTGCTCCAGCAGGGACTTGAGGACTTCAGGCATGTCCATGGCAGGGGCCACTCCAATCGGTCGCAGCTTGACATGGCCCAGCAGGAGGTGCTTGCTTCCCCGTGAGTTTAGAAGCAGCTGGAGAAACAGAGGCTGGCCGGGGAGCCTGCAGGCTAGGGAGGCAGGCAGGGTGGGAGCCTGAGGCAGCCAATGGGCAGCACCATTCCCAGCCCGCCTGTCCACCCCCAGCTCGGCCACCTGCCAGCGCCGGCTGCAGCCAGGCCTTCCCTTCCCGCTGCTTGGCAGGGCGGACCTGGCCCCGCGCCAGCCCCAGCACGTGGAGCCGCTGCGCCAATCCTCAAACAGAGAACCTGGCCTGTTATCTAACTTTGCGAAGGGAAGTTCTCCCCCAGGCTGGGAGCCATGAGAACGGTAAGCAGAGCTCCACGCCCACAGCAAGCAAGCAGTGGGGTGCACGCGCCGAGCTGAGCCTGGTGGAGGAACCCTGGAGGCTCAGGCACAGCGGAGAGCGGAGCACACTGTGGGACTCATCCCAGACTGGTACCAGGGGTGGCAGAGGAGGCAATGGCAGGCAAGACCAGCACCCCAGGCAGCTGAGTGTGAGAGACACTGGGGCACATCCAGAGGTGGCAGCAGCACTGTGCACTCATAGGAGTTCGTGAGCCTCATGGGCTTGGGCACGCTGGGATGACGTGTATGTGCCATGCGCACGTGTCCCACAAGGCATGCAAGTGTGTGTACATGGGGCATGCATAACTGTAGAACCTGGAGCCTGTTCTTCAAAGGGTAGTGACAAAATCTGTAGCCCGAGGTTCTTTGGTCTCCCGGAGACAGGGGAGAAGAGGCAGGTCCCTGGCAGATGGGTCCTTGGAAGGCTGGTAGGGTGGGCACTACTAAAAGGGAGTGGTACTGCCAATCTGGCTCAGGCTTGTCCTGGATGACGAAACATTTCCTCGTCTATTATAAGGACTTCGGTGGCACTTGTCTGCTTGCTGCAGTCCCCTCCTTTGCCCTCCCATCAGGACACCTTCTGGCCTCTGTGATCCCTGGGCTACTTGAGTGTGTGGATGAAGCCAAGGACCTGTGTGTCAGCATCCTTCTACAACTGACATCAGAGGAAAGCCAGGCGTAGCCAGGACATGTCAGGCTGTCAAGTCTCGCTTGCACTGATGTGGAATCAAGTCAAGCAACGATTCTGGGTCTCAAATGCAAAACGCAAATGCAGTGACCGCCACAGCTACCAGAGCTCTGGGATAGGTGTGATGAGCACTTGATTTTCTGCTCTGTAGCTGACCTCCGCAGAGATCCTTTTTGCTTCCTTCCCACCCCCCCCCCGCCGCCAAAGAAAAAACACACCAAAACAGAAAATACTCCAAAAGCCCCTCTGCCTTCTCCAAGTCTCCCCCACATCCCTAGCATATTCTTTTTTTTTTTTTTTCCAGGTAGGGTCTGACTCTAGTCCAGGCTGACCTGGAATTCACTCTGTAGTCTCAGGCTGGCCTCGAGCTCACGGTGATCCTCCTACCTCTGCCTCCTGAATGCTGGGATTAAAGGCGTGTGCTACTGCGCCAAGCCCTAGCATATTCTCTACCCTTCTTTTTTCATAATAATCCTCCCCAAATTGTGTCCTTTTCCTAAATTAATGAAAAAAAATTCTGTGTGTGAGTGATGTGGATGAAACCCAGGGCCTTATGGTAGGCAAGCGCTTCATGGAACCTTCTTTTCTTTCTTTCTCACTCTAGCCTAGGCTGACCTGGAACTCACTATGTAGTCTCAGGGTGGCCTCGAACTCACAGCAATCCTCTTACCTCTGCCTCCTGAGTGTTGGGATTAAAGGTGTGCACCACCACACTCAGCTTGGAGCCTTCTTTTTTGTTGCCTATTTTTTTTTATTTGAGAGAGACAGACAGAGAGAAGGAGGGAGGGAGGGAGGGAGAGAGAGAGAGAGAGAGAGAGAGAGAGAGAGAGAGAATGGGCACGCCAGGGCTTCCAGCCACTGCAAACGAATTCCAGACACATGCGCCCCCTTGTGCATCTGGCTAACGTGGGTCCTGGGGAATCCAGCCTCGAACCGGGGTCCTTTGGCTTCACAGGCAAGCACTTAACTGCTAAGCCATCTCTCCAGTCCTGGAGCCTTCTTTTTAAAAATTATTTTATTTATGAGAGAGAGAGAGAGAGAGAGAGAGAGAAGAGAGAGAGAATGGATGTGCTAGGGCCTCCAACCACTGCAAATGAACTCCAGACACATGCTCCCTCTTGTGCATCTGGCTCATGTGGGTCCTGGAGAATCGAAACCCTGGGTCCTTAGGTGTAGGCCAATGCCTTACTGGTAAACCATCTTTCCAGTCCAATGGAGCTGCCCCCTTCTCCTCCTCCTCCTCCTTCTTCTTTTTTTTTTTTTTGAGGTAGGGTTTCACTGTAGCCAGGCTGACCTGGAATTCACTATAGTCTCAGGGTGACCTTGAACTCACAGTGATCCTCCTACCTCTGCCTCCCAACTACCGGGATTAAAGGCATGTGCCACCATGCATGGCCCCAACGGAGCCTTCTTTTTTTCTTCAAGGGATGGAGAGGGAGAGAAAGAGAATGAGTGTTCTAGGGCCTCATGCCACATGTACCACTTTATATATCTGGCTTTAAGTGGATACTGGGGAACAGAACCTGAGGTGGCCAACAGGCTTTGCAAGCAAATGCTTTTAACTACTGAGCCATCTCCTCAGCCTCTACAAAAAAATATCCTCCCCTCCCCCCTGAGGTAGCATCTCACTCTAGCTCAGGCTGACCTGGAATTCACTATGTAGTCTCAGGGTGGCCTCGAACTCATGGTGATCTTCCTACCTCTGCCTCCCGAGTGCTGGGATTAAAGGCATGTGCCATCATGCCAGACTACATATTTATTATTTATTTATTTATGAAAGAGAGAATGGGCATGCTAGGGCATCTAGCTATTGCAAACAAACTCCAGATATATACGCTACCATGTGCATCTGGCTTATATGGATTCTGGAGAATCATGCATCTGGCTTACATGGGTTCTGGAGAATCGGACCTGGGTCCTTAGGCTTTGCAGGCAAGTGCCTTAACTAC
This sequence comes from Dipus sagitta, assembly GCA_036346955.1. Classification (NCBI taxonomy): domain Eukaryota; kingdom Metazoa; phylum Chordata; class Mammalia; order Rodentia; family Dipodidae; genus Dipus; species Dipus sagitta. The sequence continues at coordinate 95,415 of CM070777.1, read as the reverse complement.
TAAGCCTTCTGTCCAGCCCAACTTTTTTTTTTTTTTTTTTAGACAAAGTCTCATTAAGTCAACCAAGCTTTCGCAGGCCTTGAACGTCTAGTCTTCCTGCCTCAGTCTTCCTAGTAGCTAGGATAACTGTTCTGCACCACCAGGCTCATCCAGTGCCTCCTGGTTCCTTGAGAGTCTCACTGTGAGCTCAGGCTGTTCTTTCTTCACCTTCCTTTCTGAGTGATGGAATGACAGATATGCACCACCATGCCTATTTTTTTTTCAATTTGTTTTTGAGGTAGGGTCTCACTCTAGCCCAGGCTGACCTGGAATTCACTATGTAGTCCCAGGCTGGCCTCTAACTCACAGTGATCCTCCTACCTCTGCCTCCAGAGTGCTGGCATTAAAGGCATGCGCCACCATGCCTTGCCTAATTTTTATTATTTAAAAAAATTTTTTATTTTTATTTATTTTTTGAGAGAGAGAGAAGGAGTCAGAGGGAGGGTGAGGGAAGAAGAGAGATTGAGAGAGAGAGAGTGGATGTACCGGGTCTCCAGCCACTGCAAATGAACTCCAGACACATGTGTCACCCTGTGCATGTGGCTTATGTGGGTCCTGGGGAATTGAACCTGGGGCCTTTGGCTTTGCAGGCAAGCACCTTCACCGCTAAGCCATCCTTCCAGCCCAAATAAAATAAATACTCAAAAAAAAAAAAAAAAAAAAAAAAGGAAGAGGAAAATCCAGGTGTAAGTGCATGCCTTTAATCCCAGCACTTGGGAGGGAGAGGTAGGAGGATCACCATGAGTTTGAGGACTCCCTGAGACTACAAAGTGAATTCCAAGCCAGCCTGGGGTATAGTGAGACTTTACTTCTTAAAAAAAAAAAAAAAAAAAAAAAAGGAAGAGACTTCCACTAACAAACTTGTATGGGAGACTGGGGGGGGGGGCGGTATCTCCATCATGTAGATTCAGCCCAGAAGCCCTTACCAAATGACAGGCACATGCTGGCATTAGGCTCCTTGAATTTGCAGCCTTCTGAACTGTGAGTCAAGAAAAAAAATGTTTTTTTTTTTTTTTTTTTTTTTGAGGTAGTGTCTCGCTGTAGTGGAGGTTGACCTGGAATTCACTCTATAGTTGCAGGATGGCCTCGAACTCACAGCGATCCTCCTACCTCTGTCTCCTGAGAGTTGGGATTAAAGGCATGTGCCACCACACTTGGCAATTTCTTTTGTTTTTTTGACGTTGGGTCTCACTCTAGTCCAGGCTGACCTGGAATTCACTTTGTAGTCGCAGGGTGGCCTCAAACTCAAACTCATGGTGATCCTTCTACCAAGTGCTGGAATTAAAAGGCATGTGCCACCACGCCTGGCTTCAATTTCTATTTTTTTTAAATAAATTACCTGCTCCCAGGTATTTTTGGTTCAGAATTTTCATCATGTCTTGCCCTCTCTTTGGCCAGAAAGACACATTTAACTTCTAGGCTCAAAAAGAAAATGCCAGGGTTGGAGGATTGGCTTAGCGGTTAAGGCATTTGCCTACAAAGCCAAAGGACCCAGGTTCGATTCCCCAGGACCCACATTAGCCAGATGCACTAGGTGGCACATGCATCTGGAGTTCATTTGCAATGGCTGGAAGCCCTGACACACCCGTTCTCTCTCTCTCTTCCCCCCTTTCTCTCTGTCAAATAAAATAAAATATTTTTTTAAAAAATGCCAGGGACTGGAGAGATAGCTTAGCAGTTAAGCACTTGCCTGTGAAGCCTAAGAACCCTGGTTTGAGGCTCAATTCCCCAGGACCCACATAAGCCAGATGCACAAAGGGGCACATGTGTCTGGAGTTTGTTTGTAGTGGCTAGAGGCCCTGGCGTGCCCATTCTCTCTCTATCTGCCTCTTTCTCGCTCTGTCACTCTCAAATAAATAAATAAAAAATTAAAAAATGCCAGAAGAGGGTGAGACACACTTACTGCTCATTAATCAGGTCCAGTGGCTTGGGTTACCCTTTTCTGAGGGACTGGGTGTATCTCCCAGGAGGTTAACAGGCTCACCTAATTGGGGATTATGTAGATGGTGTGTGTGTGAAACCTCAAAGGCCTTGCTGGACAGGACAGGTGTAGAGCTGCCTACAAGTCCCACTCCAGGCCTCTTCCCAGAGTGCAGGAACTGGTGCCGTTCAGCGTGGCCCTACACAGGCCAAGGCCAGAAACAGACCTGTGTTCAGTCATTCCCATCATCCGTGCTGTGAGCAGTAGACAATGGCTATGAATCTCCAGGTTACAGTGGTATGTGGAACTGCAGGTTGAAATAAGATTAGGAGCTGGGCATGGTGGCGCACGCCTTTAATCCCAGGACTCGGGAGGCAGAGGTAGGAGGATTGCTGTGAATTCGAGGCCACCCTGAAACTACAGATGAATTCCAGGTCAGCCTAGCTAGAGTGAGACCCTACCTTGGAAAAAAAAAAAAAAGATTAGGAGGGAAAGAACGGCTGCAGGACAGCAGGGCACACTAATTACGATTCACACACGCTCAGGCTGGTCTTCCAGTAGACTGCTGATCAAGGGGAAAGAATTTCCTCCGTATCTTATATCCCCAGGATCTAGATAGGGTGGATGCTCAGTCAAGAAAATGCTTGCTAACGTGAGCCAAAGGTAGATCAGGAGAGAAGCAGAGGGAATTTACAAGAACTGAAGTCAATCCACTAGGTTCACTGAAGTCTTGTTTGCGCACTCTTTCATTTCCTGAGTTTAAGGGCTGTCCTGATGAAAGCTCTTGTGCCCCCAGCCAAGGACAGATCAGCATTCTTCTTTTGGGAACATTCCTTGCCATGCCCCTTTGGTTTGTCACGTGCAGTTGAGACCATCAGAGCCGAAGGAACCTTTGCTGACACCCAGTTCCCAGTGGCACCTGATCCAGCCCCCCAACCCTGCTCCTGAGAACTTTTGCTGATTGTCTGCGGACTACAGCGTAAACAGAAACTCACAGGCTGTGATGGAGAGTGACTGTCTGTACGCACAGTGTGTGGATCAAGTCAGATACTCGGCAGGACTGTCTGCTTCAGTTTGTCTCATTCGTCAAGCCCCCAAGTGCCCCTGTCTTCATAGGCCCATTATCTCTGCTTCGCAGTTGCTCCATTCTGTGGCTTAAAGCTAATTAGTAAGCTAAGCGTGGTAGTGGCATACACCCATAGTCTGTGAATTTGGGAGACAGAGGCAGGAGGATCACCACAAGTTCCAGGCCAGCCTGGACTGCATAGTGAGACACTGTCTAAAAAAAAGGAACAGACCTATACTAGCAAACTTGTATGGGGATGGGGGGGGATATCTCTACCATGTAGATTCAACCCAGAACCCCTTACCTGATGACAGGCTGATGCTGGCATCAGGCTCCTTGAGCTTGCAGCCTCCTGAACTGTGAGTCAAGTAAATTTCTATTTTCTTTCTTTCTTTCTTTCTTTCTTTTTTTTTTGTTTTTTGAGGTAGGGTCTCACTCTAGCTCAGGCTGACCTGGAATTCACTATGTAGTCTCAGGGTGGCCTTGAATTCACAGCGATCCTCCTACCTCTGCCTCCCGAGTGCTGGGACTAAAGGTGTGCGCCACTACGCCCGGCTCAAAATTTCTATTTTTTATGTTACCTGCTCCTAGGTTAATGCATCATGTATGTGGCACCCGGCTCGACCACGTGAGGCACTCAAAGCTCAACGACAAACCCAGCCAGGCCCGAACTGTACAGAATTTTCATGCTCCTGAGTTCTGTATTGCCCGGCACCCCCACTCTGCACTCACAGTGTCTAGCTGGCAGTGTCACCAATGGTCAGAGAGTGACCCTATCTGTAGGGCCAGGTGGCTGGGAAAGTCAGAAATAGTAATGCAAGGCTGGAGCAAGACTGTACCTCAAAAAGCCAACAAAACGAAAAGACTGAAGAAACTGCTGGATGTAGCAGCAAGAAAGGAGGAAGATCAGAAGTTCAAGACTGGCCTTGGCTACATAAGGAGTTCCTAGTCAGTCAGGACTACTTGGTGAGATATTAGCATTAAAGAAAAGGGTTGAACTGGGTGTGGTGGTGGCACATGCTTTTAATCCCAGCACTTGGGAGGCAGAGGGAGGAGGATTGGTGTGAGTTCGAGGCCACCCTGAGACTACAGAGTGAATTCCAGGTCAGCCTGGGCTAGAGTGAGACCCTACCTCAAACAAACAAACACCACCAACAACAAAAAGGGGTTGAGAAAACGCCAATATGACCTCAGGTCTTCCTTGGGCCTGAAGGAGTAGCAGTCGGATCACAGTGCATGACCCCTTGCCTCCTTGGAGAAGATGCACAATGAAAGGGCCAGAACCGAGAGAGGCACTCGCTGGTGAAGGCAGGGGAGATGTGGGTGCCCCTGGCAGCTCTGCAGGGAGGCTGTGAGCAGGCAGGCTGCAGAAAAGCTGGCAGGGGGACTCCTGGAGCTACTTATGCAGCACAGCTTGTCCCTGTCACCGAGATGCTGCCTGAGCAGGGTCAGCTGGGTCTCTCACAGGGACACAGGCCTCCCTCACCCCTCGGAATGTCCGAGCATAGCTAGCTGGAGCCAGCTCTGTCCCAGGAGGTCTGGGCAGCCCAGGTCTGTTGGACACAAGTATTAGGTGGGAGGAACAGGAGCGACACCTGGGGGACAAGGGTCAAAGTGCACATATTTATTTTCTAGAACAAAGGCTAAAAGAAGTTTCTCTCATTTTATTTTAAGAAGGACAAAAATTGTTATTAAAACATCTACATTATTATCAAGATACTAGACCTTATGATATTTAATATTAAAGTGTGGTATTCTTAATTTTTTTAATACACAAACATTTAAAAAAGATCATTAAATGAATTCTGCCCAATGGAGAAATGCAGCATCCTCCCTCCTCATGCCGTCCCAGCCCCATGTCCACTAGGCCATCTTGTTGCTGCTTGCCAGGGGTGGGCACGGGTCCAGCTTCAACTCTCTGAACCTCCCATCCAGAGGCCCTGGAGGGGATGTCGCATCTGAATTCACTACCATCATCAGTAAGCGTTTTATTGTCTTCCATACCCCTCCCATGGCTTCCCACTCGCTCTTCTACCCTGTGGGGGATCCAGGTCTGGAAGGCCACGGAGTCTGGATCCCTGGGTCTCCTGGACAGATAACAAGCTAAAAATGAAGACTCTATGCTCATCCTTCTCCTTTGTGGGGAGACAAACACCAATCATCTTCTGGATCATTCCATCTCTATCATTTATACATGGGTGGTATGGGAACCCACAGGCAGAACAGGACCCAGGTGTGGGCCACCTTGCCCCTTTGGCCAAATCACCTGTGAGCCATGGTTCTAGTCCTAGTTCCCTCAAGTAACCAGGTGACCTCAATAAACCCTGCATAGCTGGCAAACATGTCTGCAGTTTCTCTCCAAATTCTTTATCTTTAGCCCTCCCTCATTAGAAGAGATTCCTTGGATACCACACACATATTTAATATTATATAGAGCGATATATTTAATACCTGTGTATATATGCATCATGGGAGCGACATATATACACACTAAAAACAAGGCTGGTGATGACAGACTGCAACATCACAGATCAGGAGAACAAGGGTCACCAACATTCACAGCCACAGCCCCCACCTTGGGTGTGGTCTCTCCTCCCCTCCAGCCACACTGCCAGCACCCAAACTCTGTGGTGCTGGCCTGCTGGGGGCAGGGGCAGGGGGCATGGGAGAGGGAAGGGTGCATGCCATGATTATCAGGAGAAGGGTGGGCAATGGCAGCATGAGGAACCAAGTCCTCTGTGCCCAGGGCACCCATCATTATGTCATTGAGCACTAGCGATCCTGGCTGGGGGAAAATACAGGGTGTCCATTCTCTCCATCTCACTCCCCGCTAACCTCAGTCCCTGGTTCCTTCTGGGGGTGCCCCACTCCTTGTGCCAATGGTGTGGGGCATTCTGGAATGTCTGGGGAACCAAGGGAGGCTGGGTATACCCATGGGGGGGTGGGCTGGAGGGGTGGATGCACACAGACATGTCAGACGACGGGAGAGGCCTTGGTGGGTGGGGGGCGTAGGCTGGGGGTCAGCGAGGGTCCTAGGCAGCTGGCAGGGTTGGGCATCAGGGTGGGGCTGGGGAAGATGAGCCTAACAGTATGTTTAGGTCTTGGGGAAGGACTTCACTGGGTTTTCAGGAAGGAGGAGCTATGTCCCATAGTGGCACATGGAGACCAGAATCTTCTCCCTTCTTTCCATGTTGCCTGGACCCTTCCCCATGCCATCTACCTTGTACAGAGCCTGAGGCCGCTGTGCCTTGCTCTCTGCCCTGCCACCTGTCCACGAGAGTGTATGGGCACATAATTGCTGCTTACACCAACAGCCATCAGGAGGGGACCTGACTTTCCATGGGTGCTGACATGACTAACTCCCCCTTGAGCAGCTCTTCCCCAGCTCTTGGAATGATGCTACATAGAGCTGAGGAGCTCGAGCCACTGACCGACTCTGAGCCTTCTAACCAAGACCAGTTCTGCTGAGATAGATGGGGGCTGGAGACCTTGGGGAAAATGATTCCTCCTGCTAGGTCTGTTTTTGTTTGGGGTTTGGGCGGGCTAGCTCTGAAGACCAAGGATGTCCAGTCTACACCAGTGGCCTGTGAAGGACAGGGCTGGTGGTGGTGGTGTCAGGAGCACCGTCTATTTCCAGTCCTGGCTGCCATACTGTCCTCCAACCAGGGTAGGAAACTGAGGCACTGGGCAGCTAAGTGACCACTACAGTGTCCCCAGCTCCATCCTGGGGCTGAATTTTAAAGCTAATCAGGGCCTCCTGCCCTCTGCTGTGTCCTGATCTGGCCCCAGGGAAGGGAATAGGGAGAAAGGGGAAAAAGAGAAGGAAGGACCCTTCTGCTGCAGATTCAAGTTGGGACCCCAGGCTCCCCAGCCCTGAGCTTTGGGACCCCTTCTGGAGCAGACAAATTAAAGCTGCAGGCTGAAGCTGGAGGGGTCAGCCAAGCCCCTCCCTCCCCAACCAGGAGAGCCAAGGTAGGGGAAGAACTGCCTCTTTTTTGACTGGACAAGGACCCTAGGATCACTTGGGGCTGCAGCATGTGACCTGGGTATGCACATCTGGCGCAGTAGGGGTGGGAAGGATGGGCAGGATCCCACGGGACCTTGGAGGCTGCCTGTCCTCCCACCTCCAGCCGGCCTGCCCTGGCCATTTCATCAGACCCTCTGTCCCCACCTCCCCACCCCCCAGGATTTTGCTCACAACGGAGACCTGGCCCTACTCCCCAGTAGTAGTGGTGGTGCTGGTCGTGGCAGCTGTGGTGGCAGCAGGGGCTTCTGGGGTGGCACCAGCAGGGTCCCCATCCTCTTGCAGCAGGAAGTTGTATTTGCCAAAGTCGTCGTCCCGCGGGCACAGAAGCATGTCCTTGCGGGCCTTGGCCAGCTTCTGCTTCAGCACCTCGCGGCGGTCCAGCCACTCGTTGAGCTCCTCTTGTCCATGGGCGCAGCGGCACTTGTCCCCATCTGGGCACGCCTTGCCCTTCTGGAGCCTGTAGGTGGCAGGAAGTTAATTGCCTTCCATGGGGGAGGCATTCAATTTCCTCAAGACAGACCTTTCCTGGCAGCTCTGGTCCCAGCTCCAAGAACCCGAGACCCCGGCCCTCTCCAGCACCTCAGCCCATTTCTTAACCCTGCCTCTTACACTGTACCCGTATCCAAGACACGCCAGGTCAAAAGGAGTCTTGTCTTGGCGCTGGTTATGGCATCCCCGTCCTCAGGCCCACCCTGCCCCACTGTGCTGTCCCCGATCACGCCACCCCCAGTACCTGTCACAGAGCCGGAACTCGCCCATGGGGAAACGGAAGGCCCAGCCGCTGGTGTCGCTGTCCGACGTGAAGACCTTCTCCTTGTGCTTCTCGGACTGGATGTGCTGCTGCCACTGCTTCTTGCTGTTGCTGTTCTTGCCGCACAGCCAGCAGTGGTAGCCCATCTAGGGACACAGCTACGTAGGTGCCTGCTCCCAGACCTCTGCCCCATGAGGCCCCTCCAGGATGCCCTCCCCAGCAGCCCTGGCTGAGGCATGTGGGCAGGGCTTACCATGATGTCGGCGTAGTCAGTAGGCATTTGGATCTGTTTCTCCCCTTCCCTGGAGCTGATGGGGGTCCCTTCACCGGGCTTCCCTGGGTTGTGTTTTTTCAGCCACATGTCATAGGTCTGCTGCATGTCCAAGACTGGACAGGGGACAGAATGTCTGATGAGGGGGCTTCCCCATCCATTCTGCCCATGACACCTCCTGGACTCAGGAGCCACGGACGTCTTGGGCTCTGCTGCTGAGGCTAGGGAGGTAACCCCAGTGCCAGAAGCAGGGGCAGCAGGTATTCAAGGGATGTCTAGCAATGAGGAGATGTGGGATGAGTGCGCCACTCACTCTTGTTCTCCTTCATGAACGTCCACATGTCCCTCTCCTCGGGGCTATGTGCGAAGGAGCAGTTCCCCACATACTGGCATTTGCGACCGTTCTGTGCATGGATGCAGAGCTGTAAGAGGGCAAAGGGGCGCCTACTGAGTCCCACAGGGCTGCGTCACTGCCGCAGGATCCCCAGACCCCTGCAGCTGCCCCAAGTGCTCACGTCGTATTGCTGTGGAAAGTTGCGAATGGATGGCAGCGGCCTCACCGACACCCATTTCCTCTTGGCCTTGGACATCACCAGAAGGACCCGCCGCTCCTTGGTCCAGCTGCAGGTCAGACACGGAGCCAGTTGGGGAGAGGTGGGGGTGGAACCTTAGGGCTATGAAACTTCCTTTCCTCTCTAAGAGCCCTGGTCTCACTGGGCGTGGTGGCGCACACCGCACACCTTTAATCCCAGCACTCGGGAGGCAGAGGTAGGACTGCCGTGAGTTCAAGGTCACCCTGAGACTACATAGTGAATTCCAGGTCAGCCTGGGCTAGAGTGAGACCCTACCTCAAAAAAAAAAAAAAAAAAAAAAAAAAAAAAGGCAGGGTCTCTAAGCCACAGCTTCCTTCCCCACGGAGCTCCCATAGGGCCACAGCTAGCCCCAGCCCCTGTCTGGTGCTTGCTTACCAATGCCGGGCCTTGGCACTGCAGTACTTGAGGTCCTTGTCAGGCTCGACCACCTGTCCATTCCTCCAGCACTGGCCACACACAAACTTCATCTGCAGATCAAAGGTGCTGGGCCCATGTGTCCTTGGGGCATTCTGTTGGGAGGTGGAAAGGTTAGTTAATGAAGATAAAGCCACCAGGCATGAGGCCCTGGGTCTGTCACTCTGAGGCCATCCACAGTCTAGGAACGGGCTGGTCTACTCCCCAGTTCCACTGATAGGCTGTGACCTCCCAATAGCTTCTTAGTAGAGGAGCCAGGACTTCTGACCAGGTACTCTCCACACTCTCCTCTCTCTCTCAGAGGCCCATTCTGTATAATCACTACATTTCCTAGGGCATAACTTCTTAACTTGTGGGTCACAACCCATATGGGGTTGGCTAACTGAATGTGGGGGTTGTGAAAAATATGGCAACAGTAAAAGGTTTCTGAATGCACAGTGACTGAAAGTTAATCCAAAGCCAAACACATAATGAGTGGTGGTGTGGCTGGTGGTGCTCACTCGTGCTGCGTTGTGTGGCTTCACCACAACCTCAGCGCTGAGCACACCACGCATGCCTGGCAGTCACCTAAGCAATGCCAGTGGAAGCTGCTTAAAAAGTCTCTGCACTGGAGAGATGGCTTAGCAGTTAAGGCGCTTGCCTGTGCAGCCTAAAGACCCAGGTTCCATTCTCCAGTACCCATGTAAGCCAGATGCACCAGGTGATGCGTGCGTCTGGAGATCATTTGCAGTGGCTAGAGGTCCTGGCGTGCCCATTCTCTCTCTCTGTCTCTCCCTCTCATAAGTAAATAAAGACAAATTTTTTTTAAAGTCTCAGCTCAAATTTGAGCCTCGTATGTTAAGAAATTTTTTATCGTACATACAATGGTTTCTGCTCTTTAGAATCATCATTCTTTATAGAAAACTTTTAATATTTTCATACTGTCATTCTTTAGCAGGTAAATGTCAAATTAGTATATATTTCTATGGTATTATATTAGAATGGCTGATTTTTTTTTTTCAAGGTAGGGTCTCATTCTAGCCCAGACTAACCTGGAATTCACTATGTAATCTCAGGATGACCTTGAACTCATGGGGATTCTCCTACCTGTGCCTCCCAAGTGCTAGGATTAAAGGTAGCACTACCATGCCTGGTAGAATGTCTGATTTTTATTTTTATTTTATTTTACTTTTTTGAGGTAGGGTCTAGCTCTAGCCCAGGTTGGCCTTGAACTCACAGCAATCCTCCTACCTCAACCTCCCAAGTGCTGGGATTAAAGGCGTGTGCCACCACACCTGGCTGTTTTTTGGTTTTTTGAGATAGGGTCTCACTCTGGCCCAGGCTGACCTGGAATTCTCTATGTAGTCTCAGGGTGGCTTTGAACTCACAGAGATCCTCCTACCTCTACCTTCCTAGTGCTGGGATAGCCTGGGCTAGAATGAACCTCTTCTACCTTGAAAAGCCCCCCCCCCCCAAAGACCCAGGTTCAATTCCCCAGGACCCTCATAAGCCAGATGCTCAAGGTGGCACATACATCTGGAGTTCATTTGTAGTGGCTGGAGGCCCTGGTACACCCATTTTTTTCTCTCTCTTTCTCAAATAAGCATTTAAGGTGCTTTCCTGAAGCCTAAGGACCCAGGTTTGATTCCCCAGAATCCATGTAAGGCAGATGCACATGGTTGCACATGCATCTGGAGTTTGTTTGCAGTGGCTAGAGGCCCTGGTAGGCCCATTCTCCCTCCCTCTTTCTACTTCTTTCTCTAACAAATCAATGAATCAAAATTTTTAAAAAATTAAAAAAGGATGGCCGGGTTAATCTCAGCAGTCGGGAGGCAGAGGTAGGAGGATTGCTGTGAGTTCGAAGCCAGTCTGAGAATACATAGTGAATTCCAGGTCAGCCTGGGCTAGAATGAGACCCTACCTTGGGAAAAAAAAAAAAAAATTGCTGGAGAACCAGCAGTGGTGATGCACGCCTTTAATCCCAGTATTTGGGAGGCAGAGGTAGGAGGACTGCAATGAATTCGAAGCCAGCCAGGGACTACAGAGGAAGTTCTAGGTCAGCCTGGGCTAGAGTGAGACCTTGGGCTAGAGTGAGACCTTACCTCGAAAAAAACTAAAAAAAAAAAAAAAAAAAAAAAAGAAAAAATGCTGTTGAGTTGCTCATTTAAGCTTCATAACTAAAAAAAACCTTTTTATGAGAGCTAGAGAAAGAGAGAGAGAGAACTGGTGTGCCAGGGCCTCCAAACTCCAGATGTGAGCGCCACCTTGTGTGCATGTGCAACATTGTGCACTTGTGTCACCTTGTGTGTCTGGCTTATGTGGGATCTGGAGAGTTGAACATGGGTCCTTGGGCTTCACAGGCAAAAACCTTAACTGCTAAGCCAACTCTCCAGCACTTCGTAGGATTTTTTTAAGTGAGTTTTGGCTTGGGACTAGGTGCACAACAGAAGTGGTAGGAGTAAGAGGATATCTATCTGCAACTTACTCTCAAATGGTTCTGAAAAACAGAAAAAGGTGTTTATATTTATGTTACACATATAAGAGCATATGTATGTACATAAACACAAACTTGCATATGGGACAGAGCCACACATATATTGGGGGAAAAGACACATTGATAGTAAAAAGTATAGAACATAGTAAAATGTGAACTTCTGGGGAATCCAGGAAAGGGTATTTATAAATTCTTCACACTAATCTTGTAATTTGCTGGTACATGCGAAATCAAATCACAGGAAAGGGACTGCTCTTTTAGGGTTCAACTTTACCTCCAGTGCCAGCCCTGGAGGCTTACCAAGCTACTGCTGGCCTTTCCCGCATGGGCTTCCATCTGCTGCCAGTATTTCTTGGATTCCTGAACAATGTCTTCATGGGTCATTCCTGGGGAGGGTGGAGGAAGACAAGACTGTCCCTGAAGGAGCTTGGCAAGGAGTGAGGCACAGCCCAAGCTGAAGATCCCACCCCGCTAGGCCTGGCCACAGGTACTGAGAATCCACTCATCCTCTCTGGCCTTGTGTGTTCATCTGTATCATGCAAAAAGGTCTGCTGTCCCTATCCCAAGCAGGATCTAGTCTCTCAGGCTCACCACTTGTTCCCTAACCCTATGCCTCCGTCCTTTGGGGCTGACACTTAACCCTGTCTGGTGGCCCCTCACCAGGCCAGTGGATATCAGGACTCTACTTCCCCCAGCTTGGCTCACCAGCTCATATTGTCCTTCACTGACAGTCCCCAAAGGGCAAAGCCCCCAGCCGATGGCCTTTCCAACCAGATCCCCACCAGCTCAGCACTTCTTCCTCAAGTCTGCCCGCTCCAACTCCTCTTCTCTTTCTAGTGTCTCCCCACAATTTTCTGTCTACTTGCTGCTGCACAGCAGCTATTCGTCAGCCGGGGTTATCCTGGACATCCAGAAATTTGCTGAGGATCCCCAAATGTGTATCCAAGGCTCACCCTCCCCATGATCTTCTAGCCTACCACATCTGACTGCCTGCTCAACATTTCAGCGTCTCCTCTTGGAGGTTAAGAGGCAGGTTGGAACCACGCCCCACACTGAGTTCTGCTGTTATCCCCAGAACCCGCTCTTCCTGCGTAGCCTTCCTCTTCTCAGGACATGGGACCTCATCTGCCCAGACATTCTGACCGTGGTGATGATCTTCAGGCCGTCTTTGTGGCGTGTGCTCCTGTGTGGATGTGGGTGTGTGTGCATGTGGAAGGGGGAGGACAATGCTGGTGGCATTGGTCCTTGTCTTCCACTTTGTTTGAGGGACAGTCACTGTTATATAAGCCAGACTAGCTGGCCCAGGAATTTACAGGATCCTCATCTCTCTCCTTCCCTGGGATTACAGACACGTGCACTATAGTATGGCTTTACATGGGGACCCAGACTCTTCCTGCCACCTACACTGCCACCACTCTGGCCTGAGCTACATCATCTCTGGTGTCTTCACCGCTGTCTTCACCCCTCTGTTCTCTACCTCACAGCTACCATGACTTAAAGAATGCTGATCGGGGTTGGGGATTTAGCTCAGAGGTAGAATCTTTGCCTGGCAAATTCAATGCTCTGAGTTCCATCCTCAGGACCAGAAAAAAAAAAAAAAGAAAGAAAGAAAGAAAGAAAAGAGGGCTGGAGAGATGGCTTAGTGGTTAAGCACTTGCCTGTGAAGCCTAAGGACTCTGGTTCGAGACTCCATTCCCTAGGACCCACGTTAGCCAGATGCACAAGGAGGCACATGCATCTGGAGTTCGTTTGCAGTGGCTGAAGGCCCTGGCATGCCCATTCTCTCTATCTACCTGCCTCTTTCTCTCTCTGTCGCTCTCAAATAAATAAATAAATAAATAAACAAAAAAATTAAAAAAGAAAAGAAAAATGCTGGGCTGGAGAGATCACTCAGCAGTTAAAGGCACTTGCCTGCAAAGCTTGAAGGCCTGGGTTCAATTCTCTAGTACCCACATAAAAGCCAGATACACTGAGTGGTGCATAAATCTAGAGTTTGCTTGCAGTGGCAAAAAGTAATCAATAACAATAATAAATAAATATTAAAAAAAACAACAGCCAGCCATGGTGGTGCACACCTTTAATCCCAGCACTTGGGAGGCAGAGGTAGGAGGATGGCCATGAGTTCAAGGCCACCCTGAGACTACATAGTGAATTCCAGGTCAACCTGAGCTACAGTGAGACCCTACCTCAAAACAACAACAACAACAACAACAACAACAACAACAACAAAAAAAAAAAACAAAACAAAAACCTTCTGGAGATGGCTCAGTGGTTAAGGTGCTTGCCTGCAAAGCCTAATGACCTGGGTTCAGTTCCTCAATGCCCACATAAAGCCAGATACACTAAGTGGTACATGCATCTGGAGTTTGTTTGCAGTGGCTGGAGGCCATGGTGTGCCCATTCTCTCTCTTTCTCCTTGCAAATAAATACATAAATAAGGGGCTGGAGAGATGGATAGCCTAAAGACCCAGGTTCCCCAGTACCCATGTAAGCCAGATGTACATGGTGGCACATGTGTGTGGAGTTCGTTTGTAGTGGCTGGAGGCACTGGCATGCCCATTCTCTCTCTATCTGCCTCTTCTCTCTCTCAAATAAATAAAAATATTTAACAAATAAAAATAAATAAATAAATGACAAAAACAAAACTACTAGACAGGCGCGGTGGCGCACACCTTTAATCCCAGCACTCAGGAGGCAGAGGAGGAGGATCGCCATGAGTTCAAGGCCACCCTGAGACTACATAGTGAATTCCAGGTCAGCCTGGGCTAGAGTGAGACCTTACCTTGAAAAACAAAACAAACAAACAAAACTATTGGCATGGTGGTGCATGCCTTTAATCCCAGCACTAGGGAGGCAGAGGTAGGAAGATCACTGTGAGTACGAGGCCAGCCTGGAACTACTGAGTGAATTCCAGGTCAGTCTGGGCTAAAGGAAGATCTTACCTTGAAAAAGCAAAAAACAAAACAGCACCAATAACAAAAAATAACAATATATATATGGTATAGCAAATCCACAAACAAGCAACAGGGCTCTTTTTTCATTAACACATACTACATACTATACATACCTATATGTTATACGTTTATTTTTATTTATTTATTTATGGCATGTACGTATTTAGTATGTGTGGTGTGTATATGCATGTGTGTGTGAATGTGCACACCTTGTGCATATATGTGTGGAGACCAGAGGAGGACATTGGTGTCCTTTTCTATCACTCTTGCATCTTAGCTCCCTAAGACAAAGGCTCTCACTGAACACGGAACTCTCAGTTTTTGGTTGGACTGGCTGACCAAAGGAGTCCGTCAGTTCTATCTCTACCACCTCAGTGTTGGGGTTAAAGGAGCATGCAGCCATGTTTACAGGTTTTTTTGTTGTTGTTTGTTTGCTTGTTTGTTTTGTTTTTCAAGGTAGGGTCTCACTCTAGCTCAGGCTAACTTGGAATTCACTATGTAGTCTCAGGGTGGCCTCGAACTCAAGGCAGTCCTCCTACCTCTGCCTCCCCAGTGCTGGGATTAAAGGCGTGTGCCAACACGGCCGGCATCATGTTTGCATTTTTTATTTTATATATTTATATTTTATTTTATTTATATTCATTTAGTTGGGGGGGGGGTAGAAATGTAGAGACAGAGAGAATGGGCATGCCAAGGCCTCCAGCCGCTGCAAATGAACTCCAGACTCATGTGCCACCTTTTGCGTCTGGCTTATGTGGGTCCTGGGGAATTGAACATGGGTCCTTTGCCTTTGCAGGCAAGCACCTTAACGTATAAGCCATTTCTCCAGGTCATATTTGCATTTTTAAATTTATTATTATTATTATTATTATTATTATTATTATTATTTTTGGTTTTCAAGGTAGGGTCTCACTCTAGCCCAGGCTGACCTGCAATTCACTATGGAGTCTCAGGGTGGCCTCGAACTTATGGCGATCCTCCTACCTCTGCCTCCCGAGTGCTGGGATTAAAGGTGTGCGCCACCATGCCCGGCCATATTTGCATTTTATAAAAGCTATTGATTTTATTTTACTTTAGACAGAGCGAGAGACAGACAGAGAGAGAGAGAGAGAGGGAATTGGCACACCAAGGCCTCAGCCACTGAAATTGAACTCCAGATGCTCGTGCCACCTAGTGGGCATGTGCGACCTTGAGCTTGCCTCACTTTTGTGCATCTGGCTTATGTGGGATCTGGAGAGTCGAACATGGATTCTTAGGCTTTGCAGGCAAACACCTTATCCACTAAGCCATGTCTCCAGCTCCGCCCCTCCATTTGTATTTTTTGAAAAAAAAATTTTTTTTTCGAGGTAGGGTTTCACTCTAGCTCAGGTTGACCTGGAATTCACTGGCAATCCTTCTACGTCTGCCTCCTGGGTGCTGGGATTAAAGGCATGTACCACAACACCTAGCTTGAAAAATCTTTTTATTTGTCCATTTTGAGAAAGTAGGAGACAGAAAGAGAGAGAGAGAGAGAGAGAGAGAGAGGGAGGGAGAGGGAGAGGGAGAGGGAGAGGGAGAGGGAGAACGGGCGTGCCAGGGCATCTAGCCACTACAAACAAACTCCAGATGCATGTGCTCCCTTGTGCAACTGGCATATGTGGGTCCTGGGAAATCAGACCTGGGTCCTTTGGCTTTGCAGGCAAACGCCTTAACTGCTAAGCCATTTCTCCAGCCCCATATTTGCATTTTTATGTGGTGCTGGGAATCAAACTTAGGTCCTATGTCTGTGCAATGAGTGCTCTTACCTGCTGAGCCTCGTCAGTCCCAGGCCCTGTGTTACATACTAGGGCACACCTGGCAGCATGGTAAGTTTGTTTGTTTACATTGGTATCACCACAAACACCTCAGTAAAGCACTGTGCACTGACATTCAGCTCCATTACAATGGGGGACCACCATTCGTTATGTGGCCCACTGACTAAACATCATGATGCAGACCATTCAAGCTAATACCAAGAGACTCTTGCACACTGGGGTCCCTGCTGACCCTTGGGTCTCAACTGTACCGCACTCCTGTTCACTGATTTACCTCCACAGATATTCTTCCTTCTGCCTGTTCCCACAATCTGACCTCAAGTGTTTGCCCAGGTCCCTCTCTCACTGTTTGCTTTATTTTCCACACAGTACTGATGTCCATCTGAAGCTAGACACCACTACTCTAAGTCACGCTGACCACCACATGTACAGTATTTTATATCCCTGACCCAAATACTGCCAATGCAATTATAACAGATAGTGCAGAAAAACATGCATCCTGTGTCAGATGGAACACAGGATTCATCTCCCTTTTATATAATGCCTGTCTTGCCCCATATGTCAAGGTAATTTCCTGGAGCAAGGGCTTCGATTAGTCCTCCAACACAGGGAGGGTGCTCAGTAAACCTGTTAGGTGGGCGTGTAAACATCTGTAAACCTATAAGATATGGACCAGCATTACCACTTGCCAGATGAACAAATGAAGGCTCAGGGTAGAAGAAGTGAGTTGCTAATCGTCACCTAGGCAGCAGGTGGACTGGGCCTGGGTCTACCAGGCTCTGCAGCCCCATCGGAATTGCTGTCCCTACACCTCTCTACAATGCTCCTCTGACAGTACCTGGATGTGGAGAGACCCAGTTTCCACGACTAGTAGTTCCCTGTGAGCACTGTTTCCCTCCTCTGCGATGTTCAGAGTGCACCAAATCCTCCAGAGAGTTCCCAGGAGCCACCCTCCTCTGAACTCACCAGAGGTCCCCTTCTATTGGCTACTGGACCCTGGCCCGTCCACTCCTAGCCAATTCTGTGCCCACTCAGCCTGCCTGCCCCTCACCTGAGTACTGCTGCAGTAGCCAGACCTTGAGCTCGATGAAACTGTGGGCGAAGTGGCAGCTGTCCTCCCGCAGGCAGCCATAGCGCACCTCGTGACGACACACGTCAAACTGGAAGTGCTCCTGGAACTGGCGGATCTTGGAGTACTTGAGGGAGGTGGAGCGGACGATGTGCACCAGGCACCTGGGGTAGGTGCAGTGGGCATGAGGCAGACTCTGGCCCCAACCACCCTCCACCTTCACAATGCGGCAATCTGCCCAGTGCCAAGCAAGCCAGAGGACAGGACCATCTCCCTGGGACTCTCCTGCTCCAGACAGAGTGTGGACGAACAAGTAGGCAAGTGGTGGTGGGAGGTTCTGGGCTCCAGTCTCGGTTCTGCTTTACTAATGCCTCCTCACGGTGCCCCCACAGTTTGGAGCTGCCCCCAAACACTCCAGACTCCACATGTCACCAGGCTGGGAGAGTGCCCATAGATAGAAGGGATGTTTCCCTCTTGGTGTCTCAGAGCTGGCCATGTACCCAGAGAAATGATAAGGAAGCCCTTCTGCCTGGCCAGAAAACAGTGACCCTTGTCACAAACTCCAGGTGTGATCAGCATCACTTTCAGAGAGGAGAAATGCAAGGCATCAGCGGCCAATGCTGCAGCACACTGTCCCCTGGGATTTGGACCCAGGTCTGTGTCACCCCAGGACACGATTCCACCACCCGCACTACTACGCAGAAGTCAGGAGAGCTGCAGGGAGTAAACGTGCTGGTGCCAACTCAATCCAGTGCCTCCAACTCCCAACCCAGGGCTGGCTGAGAATCAGAGTCAACTACAGTGCTGTCTCGGCTTTCTCTTGTATACAAGAGGGACGGGAACTCTTCCCCAGAGGCCCTGAGATCTTTAAATACTCAAGACAATGCTTGGAACATGGTAAACAGAATTCTAGGGCTGGAGAGATGGCTTAGCGGTTAAGGCACTTTGCCTAGAAGCCTAAGGACCCAGGTTTGATTCCCTAGTACCTATGTAAGCCAGATGTACATGGTGGCACATGTGTCTGGAGTTCGTTGATACTGACTAGAGGACCTGGCATGCCCATTCTCTCTCTTTCCCTCTCAAAAATAAATAATAAAAAAAATAGTTAAAAAAAAAAGAAAAGAGTAGCCGGGCGTGGTGGCGCACGCCTTTAATCCCAGCACTTGGGAGGCAGAGGTAGGAGGATCGCCGTGAGTTCAAGGCCACCCTGAGACTCCATAGTGAATTCCAGGTCAGCCTGGGCTAGAGTGAAACCCTACCTCGAAAAACCAAAAAAAAAAAAAAGAAATGGGGTTCTAGTCACTTCAGATGGAGACTGCCGGGACACCCTCAGTAGCTCTTTAGCTTCAGCCTTTCCCCTGCCATCCAGGCTGCCCCAGGGAGCCTCTCTGCTGCCCCCAGCCCCCAGCTGCAGGGCTCACTCACTTGTTGTTGTCGAAGCTGTGCTTGGCAGCCAGGTTGGAGCAGACGGACGGAGAGTCCTTGGTGCCTTTGCTGATGATCCGAGGCTTACTGTCAAAGCAGATCTGCCCAGGGAGGGAATGGGCTGGGACCCCACAAGGCCATCTGGGGAGGACATGATCTAGAACCCTGTATGGCCACCCAGGGAAGGGGTTCCTGTAAGCCCTGCCCTAGGTTGGAGGAATATAGAAGAGAATCCTGCCTTCTATGACCCAAGTCTCTGGCTCTAGGTCTCAGATGACCTAAGCCTTGGCTCCCCCCTTCTAGCTCCAATGCCTGGGACAAGGGTTGCCCTGTGCCTCTGAGCCTCAACTATAAATTGGGTAACCACACCTGCTTTGTCCCATAGGGTCACTGTGCAGGTCAAAAAGAAGACAAAGTGCTGGAGAAACAGCTTGGCAGTTAAGGAGCTTGCCTGCAAAGCCAAAGGACCCAGGTTTAATTCCCCAGGACCCACCTAAAGCCAGATGCACAAGGTGGTGCACACATCTGGAGTTCGTTTGCAGTGGCTGGAGGCCTTGGTGTGCCCATATTCTCTCTCTCTTTCTCTCTTTCTGTCTGTCTTCCTCTTTCTACATCTCTCAAATAAATATATAAATGATAAAATTTTAAAAAATTCCAAAAAGAAGATATAAAGGCACTTAGGTGCCTGCTCCCGGCTGTGAGCTGTAATTCCCAGGCCAACTGCTCCCTCAGGGGAACTAGCACAAGCCCACCTGCTCTACGGGTCAGCAGATCGAGGTGGGCTGAACCTTACCAATTCCCCACGCAACCATCCAAACCCTAACCCAAGCTGGTCTGGAATTCACTATGTAGTCTCAGGATGGCCTCAAACTCATGGCGATCTTCCTACCTCTGCCTCCCGAGTGCTGAGATTAAAGTCGTGTGCCACCATGCCTGGCTAACTATTTCTTTTTAGCCTCAGTTTCCACCTTTGCAAAATGAGAGGCACGACCTGAGTTCTAGCGAAAAGGGATACTCAGGACCCAACTCTCATTCTAGGGAATCCAGCAGTTGTAACATCAGGCCTCCCACACCCCACGATGGCCAGTGCCTGGGACCATGAGGGATGCAGTGGGGTGGGTGGGTAGGTGGGTACCTCACAAAGGAAGGTAAAGATGCCTTGGTGCTCCTTGAGGAGCTTGGCAATGGTGAGGCTGCCGCGCTTAACACCCCCCAGAGGGTCAAAGAGCAGGTCTCGGTTAAGGGTGCCCTTCCGCTCCTCCGTCCACACGTCAATCTCCTCCTGATGGTAGGCGAAGGTGCAGTTATCTCCGTACTTACAGTCCTGCTTGTTCATCATGTCTGCAAAGAGGCAACAGGACACACGTTCTGTCCCACCCGCCATTAGCCTACTGTGGCCAGCAGGGCTGAGCGCCACCAGGTGTAGTACACTCCCATGAGAACACTTCTGCAAACACCAGGCCCAGGCCCCGCTGTGCTCAGCATCTGCAGGGTTCAGTCACACTCCTGCCACTTATGGCTGCTTTATACAGGCCAAGCACAACAAAAAAGCAGTAAGTAAGCCTCTACAGAAATAAGAGTTCTTTTAAAAAATGATGACTCAAGGCCAAGTGTGGTGGCACATGCCTTTGATCCCAGCTCTTGGGAGGCAGAGGTAGGAGGATCACCATGAATTTGAGGCCACCCTGAGACTCCATAGTGAATTCCAGGTCAGCCTGAGCTAGAGTGAAAAAAAAAAAAAAAAAAAAGACTAGGGGCTGGGGGCTACTTTCTAAGCCTTAGTCCTTTTCTGTGAGCAGAAGAAACAGTTAAATAACAGGTCATTCTTTTTTATTATTATTAATTAATTTTTTTTTATTTGAGAGAGAGAGAGAGAGAGAGAGAGAAAGAAAGAGAGACCGAGAATGGGCATGCCAGGGCCTCCAGCCACTGCAAATGAATTCCAGATGCATGCGCCAGCTTGTGCATCTGGCTTATGTGGGTCCTGAGGAATTGAACCTAGGTCCTTTGGCTTTGCAGGCAAACACCTTAACTGCTAAGCCATCTCCTCAGCCCCATAACAGGTCATTCTTGAGGCCATGGAGGTTAGAGAATAGGAAGAAAGTTCAGACCCTAAATATTTGCTTTTCTGGGTGGGCTCTCTTCTCCTCTCCTCTTTTTCCTTTCTTCCCCCCCACTCCATTTCCCCCCTCCTTTTTTTCTTCAAGGTAGGGTCTCGCTCTAGCCTAAGCTGACCTGGAATACTATGTAGTCCCAGGCTGGTCTTAAACTCACAGCAATCCTCCTACCTCTGCCTCCCAAAGTGCTGGGATTGAAGGTATGTACCACTACACCCAGATTTTCTCCTTTCTAAGTCTACCTCTTCCCAACCTCTGCCAGGCTCCAGGCACAAGGACATGCGCTGAAGAACAGAGGAGTGAGCTGTGTCCTCGGGTGCAGAGAGGTGTGCGCCTGGGGGTGATGCAGGGAAGACCATCTAAGACTCAGGCCTGCAGGCTCAAATGGCACAGCATGTGCTATGGAGTGAGAGATGGTTCAGTGTGCTTGGGGAGTGGGCGGAGAGCGAAGAGGTGGGTGTGGGCATCTACAGATCTTGTATAATTTGGAATTCATCTCACTGGCCATGAGCAGGGCTCCTGAGAAGAGAATGAGCTGTTCCAGAAGGCCTAAGTGGGCAGTGCCACGGGCTAGGTGAGGGGGCAAAGGCAGAGCCTGGGGTGGACTCTCAAGGCCTCAGTTTCCTCAACTAGAGCTGTGAGGATGCATGGAGGTAAGTGCATAAGGGCTGCTCTCATAAGTGCTTAATCTTATAACTATGTACTGCCACACAAACTGAGCCAAATGATAAAGTAGGGAAGTCAACAGGACAAATGTCCAATAGATACTGACCAAATTTCTAGCAGCCACAAGTGAGGCAAAGGAAAATAGCATAATCATTAAAAAGAAGAGGCATGGAGAGATGGCTTAGCTGTTAAGGTGCTTGCCTGCAAAGCCTAAGGACCTAGGTTCGATTCCCCAGGACCCAGGTAAGCCAGATGCACATGGTGGTGCATGCATATGGAGTTTGTTTGCAGTGGCTAGAGGCCCTGGCATGTCCATTCTCCCTCTATCTCATAAATAGAGTTGACATTTACCAAGTTCCTTCTGTGTACTTTCTGTAGATTGTTTCTCCACCCCCCAGCAGCCCTTTGGGATACTGAAGTGACAAGAAACTGGCTCTCCATAGGTCTGGAAATATTTTTTTTTAAATTTTAATTAATTTTATTTATATTAATTAATTAATTAATTAATTTATTTATTTAAGGCAGGGTCTTGCTCTAGCTCAGGCTGACCTGAAATTCCCTATATAGTCTCAGGGTGGCCTCAAACTCTCGGTGATCCTACCTGTGCCTCTCGAGTGCTGGGATTAAAGACCTGCGCCACCACACCCAGCTTACTTATTTCATTTTTGAGAGAGAAAGAGACAGGGAGAAAGAGGCAGAGAGAGAGAATGGGCGTGCTTGGGCCTTTCAGCCGCTGTGAACAAACTCCAGACGTGTGCACCCCCGTGTGTACATGTGCAACACTGCATGCTTGCATCACTTTGGCCATTAGACTACGTGGGACCTGGAGATTCGAACAAGCATTCTTAGGCTTTGCCAGGCAATTGCTTTAACTGCTAAACCATCTCTCCAGCCCAGTCTCTGGAAATCTTATAAGCAAGAGTGCAGGCAACTGTGGACTCCAGCTCCACAGGGCACCCTGAATGCATCCCCTCTCTTTGGGGAAGATGCTCATTCTGATGGGAGATCTGTTACCACTGGCCCCAGGGATCTCACATCCTGAAACCCCTCATCACTTCTGTGGCCATGAATACCTCAGCTGCTTTATACACACATGGGAGGAGCTAGGCCCTATCTGGACCAGTCTAGCTAAAGCCCACTCACCTTTGCACAGGTAATAGGAGCCTACGAAGCTGGTTTTGGTGGGCCGCGGCCGGATGCGCTTCCAGATCTGGTCCTCAGAGCTCCGGAGCCGGCCGAGTAGGATGTCTCGCTTGCACTTGTGCTCCAGGCCCTCGCGGTAGGTGTAGTCGCCGGCCCTGGGGCCTGTGGGCAGGATGTACAGGTCTGTGAGGCTGGCATAGGGTGGGAACTAGAAAACCCACATGCCCTCATTTAGGCCTCGGCAGCTCCCACCATACCTCCCCTGCCCTGTGCCTGCAGGGGAGAGTTCTGGGGAAGGCCTCCAAAGAGGCCACCAACTGAATGCCCTGACAGGTCCTGATCTGTGCTAAACCTTCCCATGTCAGTGTTTCTATAGAAAGAATTGTGGGGGCTGGAGAGATGGCTTAGTGGTTAAGGTGCTTGCCTGCGAAGCCTGTTTTTCTACCAGGTCCAATTCTACAGGTCCCACGTTAGCCAGATGCACATGGTGGTGCATGCATCTGGAGTTCATTTGCAGTGGCTAGAGGCCCTGGTGCACCCATTCTCTCCCTCTCTTTCTCTTTTTCTCCCTCTCCCTGTCTCTAATAAATAAATAAAAATAAAGGGCTGGAGAGATGGCTTAGTGGTTAAGGCACTTGCCTGCAAAGCCAAAGGACCCAGGTTCAACTCCCCAGGACCCACGTAAGCCAGATGCACAAGGGGGTGCACGCATCTGGAGTTCATTTGCAGTGGGCTAGAGGCCCTGGAATGCCCATTCTCTCTCTCTCTTTACCTGCCTATTTCTGTATCTCTCTCTATCTCTCAAATAAATAAATAAAAATAAAATATTTAAAAAAACGTTTTTTGAAAAAATAAAGAATTGTGAGGACAGTGCCTGGCAGAGGGCAGGGTCCAACAATGCCCACCCCTTCCCTTCCTGCCCTGGAGGGGCTTGTTTTCATTCTGGACTCCCATGTTCCTGAGATTCCTGGCATCTCTGGGGCACAGGAATGCTACTCTGTGTGGTGTTACCTGTCTTGGGGTAGCACAGCTGGCAGGCCTGTTTGAACTCATGGGTGGCAGCCAGAGGATTCTTGATGAGCAAGGCGGTGTTGGGCATGGAGGGCTCTGGCTGTAACAGGAGGAAGTTGGCCATCTTAGGTCCAGGTGATACCTGGGACCACTGGGGTCAGCCTGGGCAGTAGAGTTAGTGGTGTTCTTTGACCCCCTCCCATCCTACACAAAGCAGAACAGTAGCCCAGGGCCTCTTCCTTCCTCCACCCTCCCAGCCCTTGTTTTGTGGTCCAAGAGCTCAGAACACAAGGATCAACCTCAGAAGCCTTTGAGCTACTGTGAGTGACAGTGGTATTGGCCCAGAACTTTCCCTTGAATGAAAAGTCAGCTTGAAACTAGAGAAACAGCAGTGGTCTTGATGGAGGGCTCTGCCCATGGCCTCCCCAAGTGTTCCTGCCATCAATGGACAGGGAGGAAAACAAGAGTCAGAGAGTTGGTGACTTCACAGGGCTACACTAGAGTCAAAGCTGAGGTCATTGTGCAGGCAGGCCACTCTTCAATTTGGCTAGGCTGAGACTCGAAACTAGGGATACAAGTGACACTTAGGGCCACTGAGCCTTGTTCCCTTCTAAAATACGGGGTGAGGGGCTGGAGAGATGGTTTAGCAGTTAAGGCATTTGCCCGCAAAGCCAAAGGACTTCAGTTCGATTCTCCGGGACTCACATAAGCCAGATGCACAAAGTGGCGCATGCGTCTGGAGTTCGTTTGCAGGTGGGGGAGTGTCCTGTGTGTGCCCTCCCAGCATGGAGCCAGTGAAGAGGGGCCAGGAGACCATTAGGTTCCCATCCATTTGAAGGGTGTCCCTTCCTGGAGGATGGAGTGCCTCTCCCATTCAGAGGGGCCCCTCCTATCCTTGGGCCCACAGCCCCTCCTCCATTACCCCAGGAAAAACGAAGAGCGCAGTGTGGAAAGCTCACTTCAGCTACTCACCGAGGGGGCTGGCTTCTGAGCACTGCTCGGGGGACGGTGGTCCTGTGAGCTGGTCTCCTCTGGGCACAGAGAAGACATAGAGGTCAAATGCTCTGACACAGAAGCATGAAGGGCGCTTCCTGCAGTCTCTCCTGTGCTTCTAAGTCAGAGAAGCTCTGCGGGCCCTTCCTCATCTATTTTCAAGGCTATAGCCTTGGACAAAGAGGCTGTGGCCTCAGTAAGTCCACCTCCTGCATAAGTCTTCTGAGGCCCTACTACCCTGAGAGGAAGGTCAAGCTAAGCATTTAGCTCACAGCTACCCCACCCTACCCATGCTGCTCTGTCATCAGCAGCCCCTGACCCTCCACCATGCAGATCCTGGACCTCTGCTTCCTCCACCTGGTTCATGAACTTCACCTCCAAGACTGACCCAGCTCTATTACTTCCTCCAGGACCAGGAGGAATCCTGTCTGCTCTCCACCCCTGCCATCTCAGGCTTGGCTCCCTCCGTCCTGAGTGCCTGTGGCTATATTTCCAAAAGCCAACCCTACCACAGCCTGGCCAGTTTCTTCTCAAGGTCCCTGATTCCCAGCCCAGAGGGTTGCTGAGGGACCTATGGTCCTGCACCCTGCCTGGGGTCCAGTGCTCTAGAGGGCTGGGCAGAGAGTGCTAGACTAGGCCCCAGTACAGCTTCGCTGTTTGAACTAGAATGGGATCTCTGGCCTGAGGCTCAGCTCCAACAGTGCCGAGCAGAGACAGAACAACATGCAGTGGCCCGGACTGTGAGGACGTGAGGACCTGGGCCTGCACAGTGCAGAGCCAGACACCAGAGACACGGCAGCACCTTGAACACTGCCAAGGGGCACGGGGAGAATGTGCCCACTCAGGCCTCACCTATGAAGGAGTCAGACTTGTCTAGGGAGCCTCGGGCCGACCCAAAGCTGTCGAGGGCGTCTAGCCGGGTCTCAGAGTATGGCAGCAGGTCCAGGGGGTCCAGTGTGGGGCCTGGGGGGTCGAGGGCATCCAGCACAGAAGCAGCCAGCTTCTTGGAGGGGTCCATGACGAGGCCAAAGGAAGCAGGAGGCAGTGGGCTGGACACGGGGATGGAGCCACCCACTACAGGTGGTAGCAGTGGGGTCCCGCCAGGGAACACAGGGATCAGCTGGGGCAATTCACTAGGTACGCCGCTACCAGACAGGCCACCCTGGACCAGAGACTGTGAGGTGAGCACAAAGCCGTGGGTCAGGAGAGACTGACCGCCCAGCCCTGGGCAGCATGGGGCGCTGCAGGAAGCAAGCTGCTACTCCTCTCCAGCGTGGTGGACTCAACTGCCCAGGAGGGGAGCCACTCTTCTCACACCTTCTGGGAGTCTGTCCTACAGCTCTATTTCTATCTTGGCAAATCCCTTCCATGGTCTCTACTTCTCCAGCCGTGACACAGGGATGGAGGGTTCCCTCCCCTCCTTGTGGCACAGTGGGGTCCTAAGTGGGAGACAGGTTCAGGGTCAGCAAGGGGCCAGTGGCATGGCTTACCAGTGAGTCTAGCAGGCTGTCCAGCTCTGGACCAAAGACATCCCCATCTGAAAAGTCGTCCAGGCTCTCGGTGCTGGGCAGTACTCTGCTGCCATCCAGGGGGGCCAGCAGGTCCAGAACGTGAGGGAACAGGGGCATTGTGGGAGTGGAGGGGAGCAGGGCTGGGGAGCCTCGCAGGTCCACGCAGCAGTCTGTGGAGGGGGGAGCTCAGTAGCTTCAGGGGTGCTTTGTGGGGGTGGAGGAGGAGTCCCAGGGCCTAGAGCACTTAGCCAACACCTTCCTTCTTCCCCAGCTCTACCAGGGACTCAGTTTAACTACCCTTGTCCTCCACAACAGTGGCTCTGAGGTAGTCAAGGAAGAGGAGGGGTCCTGATGGCCCTATCCCCACTAAACATCCATCATCCACCATCACTTTTCTCTAGGATAAGCGTGCCTTCTTCAAGGGACAATTATAAGATGTAACCCTTCCTGGAAGCCAATGAGGAGGGGGAAGGAAAGGAAGACTTTGAAGAGGTGGATGCCTGAGAGGGTGAGGCATGGCTGAGGGACAGGGTCCTCACGGGGCAGCTCTCTCCCAGCTGCAAAGGGGAGGGAAGTGTTCCTTCCCCTCTTGCCTGTCAGGAAACAATCTACAGGGCTGGAATGACAAGTCTGACTCCTCTGACCTTCTGGGACCTTAGGGTGAGGGTCTGAGAACTTCCTGGGATCCCATGCCCACCCTGTCCTCTCCACCAGGGACACTACCTGTTTCGATGTCATCTATAGATCCCAGTCCATTAGAAGTTCCCTGCAGACAGGAAGAACATGGATGTGTTGGTCAAGCAGGGGACATGGGACAGCTAGGCCAGGGTGCCCAGCAGAATTCACTCACACATGGCTGTACTGATGGTCACTCGCGTAGGAGTACCACAGGTGCCCAAGATGGATACGAAACAGCTACCACACATTCAGGCAGGCACAGGCAAGGGGGGGGGATGGAGGGTCAGACCAGCCTGGTACATGTACTTTGGGGGAACAGTGGCCTCAGGAAGGGACATACCCATATCTCTAGGCCTCAGTTTCCCCCACTGAAAAAGGGTAGGGTCCGCACCCTCAGGAGGTGGCAAGGATTTTACCAAGCCCTCCACATCACATGACAGAGGGTTTGCAGTTCAAAGACACAGTGTTTCCTCCTCCAGGCTCAGCCCCAGGCCCATAGGAAGCAGAAAAGAGGGAGTCCTTCAAGGTGGGGTGGCACTGGCCTTAAGCTGCAGTGAGGTGAGGGGGGGCACAGCTAGGCCTCAGCTTGCTTTCTGGTCTAGCTTGGCTCTCACCCTCTCTGGGCCTGTTTCCTTATTTATCAAATGGTGGGACACGCCCACCACTGCCTGGAACTGTTATGGGGTCTCAGAACCCTGCCTGGCACACATAGCAGCATAATGTGTATGTGAACCACCAGGAGGCTGACTCGGTCATGTTCGTTTACCAGCCTCTAGCCTCCATCCCCAGTTACAAGGGACACAACTCATTCCTCTATCCTATTTCTTCTGAGTCCTTAACAGCCCAACAGAAATCATGCCTGCCTGGCTGAAGAGACGGCTTAGTGCTTGCCGAAGGACCCAGGTTCAATTCCCCAGTACCCACATAAAGCCAGATGTACAAGGTGGCACATGTTTCTGAAGTTTGTTTGCAGTGACTAGAGGCCCTGGAGTGCCCATTCTCTCTCTCTCTGCTTCTTTCCCTCTCTCTCTACCAAATAAGTAAATTAAAAAAAATTAATTAAAAAAAAAGCTTTAAAGAAATCACGCTTGCCTCGTGAGGCCCTGCCTCCTCCATGTTCCCACTAAGGGCAGGGAAGGCGCACATGCCTAACATTAGCCGCACTCTGCCAGGGGCCAGAAGTAGCAGTAATGGTAGCATAATGTAACCAGCTGGCCTCACACTAGGTCTGAGGCCAGCCAGCCCTGCACATACATGTTTATCCCTTGGCCCCAGAAAGATGTTGTCACACAGGACAGGTATCAGTCAAGACTACTACTCACCGGTTGGAACAGGACTGACCAGGGCAGCCCTGACTCTGCCAGCTGGGTCTGGGCACTCTCCCAGCCCCAGCCCCAGCCTATCCATGAACACACAGCACATCGTGCACGCCTTGTCCCAGGGTGTTTGTCTGTCACAGATAAGTTGCGTAGACCAAGGCTGTGAGCTGGGTCAAACCCAAGAGCTGCTTTCCTCACAGGACATTTATCAAATGTTTGAGGGGAGCATGAAGAGACACCAGATGAGTTGCTCCAAGAACGGCCGTGGTTCTCTCTGCTCAGTGCTGCCACACTCTAGGGCAAAGTCACCTCCCTGCCAGACTGTCTAGGCTCTCCTCCCTGTCCTTTTGCAGACTCCATATGCTGGTTAGCATTCACTGAGCACCAGTTTATGGAAGCCAAGGGGTGGTAGCTATTTCAGAAAAAGGCTGGGTTAGGATTTGACCTGCAACGCATTGGGCTGCAGTGTCCAGGCCCCTCTGAAGGCCATGGTGAGGAACAGGGCCTGCAGTCTGGGGCATGGCCCTTCCTCTCATGACTCCAGTTCTCTGCTCTTCCTCTATGAATCCTGTTCCCTTTTCCCCCCAGTGGAAGCCTGCTCCCCTGGCTACATGAAACGCTCCAACAAGGCTGCTTGTTTCCTGTCTCAAGAATGGGCCTCCCTGTATCTTGCTTGCTACAGGGGTGACTCCTGCACAAACACTGTGCCCTGGAGGCCCCTGCTTGCCTCTTGCATCACAAGAACTTGAGGCCACAGCCCGGGCCATGCTCTTCTAGGCACACATGTGGAGTAATCAGCTGGTTAGATAAATGACTCGAATGTCAGGGAACCCTGCAGTCCAAGCTCAAACTACTGACTGTGCGTGGACTACAGAATGCCAGGGGCCTACCTGGATACCACCCAGTGCCTATGTATCCTTGGGTCCCTATGTGTGTTTCACTGAGGTCTCCTCTCTGTGGGACTTCTGCTCTGTTTGGGCTTCTCAAAGACTCAGTGACTGTGACCAGTCATGACCTCTGGCTATGCTTGGGGGAAGGAGATAGGTGTAGGTGAACGGTATGACAGGGCCAGCAGGCCTAGAGTCAAGCCTGGTGCCGTTCGTGGTCCACTGGCTACAGATCATCAGGACGCCACACTGCCTGGGGTCATCTATACCCCGGAGAGAATATCCAAAGCTCTTAGGACAACAAGATAGATTGTTAGGATAATTGGGAAAGGTTTGGGGTCCCAACCCCCCATCCTACCTGATCTGCCACACCTGCCATGGTGCCATTACTAAGCAGAGAAAAAGTTTCCAATTCCTGCCAGGGATGAGAAAGGGTTAGAAAGAGATCAAGATTAAAAAAAAAAAAAAAAAAAAAGTCAGGAGTGAAACCCTACCTCAAAAAACCAAAAAAAAGCTGGGCTTGGTGGCGCATGCCTTTAATTCCAGCACTTGGGAGGCTGAGGTAGGATTGCCGTGAGTTCGAGGCCACCCTGAGACTACATAGTCATCCTTGGCTAGAGCAAGAAAAAAAAAAAAAAAAGGAACCTCAGCATTCCCCAAGCCAGTGCAACAGAGAAGCCCTTACACTGACTGCAGGGTCTTCAGTGCCACCTTAGGCTCCCTGTCCCACGTCTGCAGTCACCACCTGCTCTGGCTCCCAAGGTCAGACTGGCTGTTTTCTTCTTCTCTCTACCTGGGCAAAGGACCTGAACATAAATAAATATTCCTGCTGCATGCTAGGTGCCACGTCATGTGTTCTTTCATCTCGGTTCTGCCATGAGCCCTCTGATGTGGGCACGATGATCCCTGTCTTCTAGAAGCAGGAGACAAGGTACGAGCACACACTGCCCTATGTGAGGTCACGGCAGAGCCTCAAGTCCTATGTCCTCCCTGCACGCAGCTTTGAGGCCCGCGGTAGTTGCCAAATGAGTAGATGTGGATTGAAGTGGGCCAAAAAGATAGCATTGTTCTAAACTGGCACCGTAAGAGGTCATTTACAAACACAAAGCTGAATGACACCAGTGTCAACTTGGGCCATGTCCAGGGTGTGGTTAGAGTTGGCCAGGACAGGGAGGTGTCATGTTTTAACAGCTGCTGTCTAAGGTGAGCTGGGAGCTCGGGCTGTTCTCTCCTCTTCCACGAGGTCAGGCTACTCATTCCAGGCTTGCAGCCAACAGGGAGGGAAGATCCCCTGCTCGCATTTCCTCTGTCCATGCTCAGCCCTGGCTACCTCACCCAGGATCCTAATCCTGCCTAGAGCCTCCTTCACCCCTCTTCTCTGCCCCGATCCCAGGGCCCAGGGCCCACCTACCTACCTGGGGCCTCTTATATGCCTTCCGCACCCGCAGCCCAAGCTTCTGAGCCAGCTCCTGACCCAACTGTGTGACACTTTCATCCTGGAAAAGGCAAGACACGGGGTCAGATATAGCAATGGGTTAGACTGCCCAGGCCTAGAGCTGCGCTCATGGATATCTTGTGTGGTCCTGAAAGCACAGCCATGGTCAGCCCTTATTACAGGCAGGAAAGGGAGGCCCTATATGGTGACACTGGCTTTTCTCTCCTTTTTTTTTTCCCAGGGTAGGGTCTCACTTTAGCTCAGGCTGACCTGGAATTCACTATGGAGTCTCAGGGTGGCCTCGAACTCACAGCGATCCTCCTACTTCTGCCTCCCGAGTGCTGGAACTAAAGCCATGCGCCACCACACCCGGCTGACACTAGCTTTTCTTTCCTTAAAAAATAAAAAATGTTGGGCTGGGGAAATGGCTTAGTGGTTAAGGCGTTTGCCTGTGAAGCCTAAGGACCCTGGTTCGATTCCCCAAGACCCATGTAAGCCAGATGCACAAGGGGGTGCATGTGTCTGAAGTTCATTTGCAGCAGCTAGAGGCCCTGGCGTGCCCATTCTTTCTCTCTATCTGCCTCATCCTCTCTCTCTCTCTCTCTCTCTCAAATAAATAAATAAAGTATAAAACAATTAAAAAATAATAAAAATGGGCTGGAGAGATGGCTTAGCGGTTAAGTGCTTGCCTGTGAAGCCTAAGGACCCTGGTTCGAGGCTCAATTCCCCGGGACCCATGTTAGCCAAATGCACAAGGGGGCACACACGTCTGGAGTTCGTTTGCAGTGGCTGGAGGCCCTGGCGCGCCCATTCTCTCTATCTGCCTCTTTCTCTTTCTCTGGCGCTCTCAAATAATAAGTAAATAAAAAATAAAAACAAAATAAATAATAAACATAAAAATGTTTACTCTTTAAAGCTTTTGTAATTATTGTCCAAGTATTATTTAATAAAAATGTTTTAGAACAAAAAAAAATGTTAAGCCAGGCATGGTGGCACACACCCAGCACTTGTGAGGCAGAAGTAGGAGGATCGCCAAGAGTTCAAGGCTACCCTGTGACTACACAGTGAATTCCAGGTCAGCCTGGACTAGTGAGACCCTATCCCAAATAAACAAAAAATTAAAATTAAAAAATAAATAAAAATGTTGGGCTGCAGGGCTGGAGAGATGGCTTAGCAGTTAAGCGCTTGCCTGTGAAGCCTAAGGACCCTGGCTCGAGGCTCGACTCCCCAGGACCCACGTTAGCCAGATGCACAAGGGGGCGCACGTGTCTGGAATTCGTTTGCAGTGGCTGGAGGCCCTGGCGTGCCCATTCTCTCTCCCTCTCTCTATCGGCCTCTTTCTCTCTCTGTCTGTTGCTCTCAAATTAAAAAAAAAAAATGTTGGGCTGCAGTAAGCACTTCTCTTGATGTTCATACACATATATCAATGCTACTCTCACTTTTGGTTAGAGAAGCTTCTCTTTTCAGATGGCAGTACCCTTGGGATGACTCAGAAGGCATCATGGTGCTTGGAAGAAATGACAAAGGCGTGCTCAGTACTGCAATATCTCTATCACACCTTCCAAGGCTCGGGGTCCATTGCGGAAGAGGTGGCGGAAAGAATGTAAGAGCCAAAGGAAGTGTAGGACTCCTTACAACATGCTCCTCCAGGCACAAAATGCCTGGATATCCATGACCTCACAGTGCCTGACACTACCTACACAAGACCATCATAATAGGAGGTAAAAGATCATGACATCAAAATAAAAAAGAGACTGATTGAGAGGGAGAGGGATATAATGGAGAATGGAGTTTCAAAGGGGAAAGTGGGGAGAGGGAGGGCATTACCATGGAATAGTGTTTACAATCATGGAAGTTGTTAATTAATAAATTAATTTTAAAAAATGTTGGGCTGGAGAGATGGCTTAGTGATTAAGGCACTTGCCTGCGAAGCCTAAAGACCCAGGTTTGACTTCCCAGATGCACATGGTGGTGCATGCATCTATTGCTCATTTGCAGTGGTTAGAGGCCCTGGAGCATCCATTCTCTCTCTCAAATAAATAAATAAAAAAAATATTTTTAAAAATTAAAAATGTGGGCTAGAGAGATGGCTTAGCAGTTAAGGTGCATGCCTGCAAAGCCTAAGGACCCAGGTTTGATTCTCCAGGTCTCATGTAAGCCAGATGCACATGGTGGCCCATGTGTCTAGAGTTCTTTTGCAGAGGCTGAAAGCCCTGGCACACCCATTCTCACACTCTCTCTCCCTCTCTCTCTGACTCTAATAAATAAAAATAAAATCTTTTAAAAATTTAAAAATGTTTGTTTGAGAGAGAGAGAGAGAATGTGGGTGCACTAGTGCCTCTTGAAACTGTGAATAAATTCCATACACATGTGTCACTTTGTGTATGTATCTGTATGCTTGTGTGGTGTGTGTGTCTTTTTATTTATTTATTTTATTTTACTTATGAGAGAGAGAGAGAGAGAGAGAGAGAGAGAGAGAGAATTGGCACACCAGGGCCTCCAGCCTCTGAAATCGAACTTCAGATGCATGCACCACCTTGTGTGCATGTGTGATCTTGTGCATGTATCACCTTGTGCATCTGGCTTATGTGGGATCTGGGGAGTTGAACATGGGTCCTTAGGCTTTGCAGGCAAGCACCTTAATTGATAAGCCATCTCT
Organism: Dipus sagitta; assembly: GCA_036346955.1. Taxonomy (NCBI): domain Eukaryota; kingdom Metazoa; phylum Chordata; class Mammalia; order Rodentia; family Dipodidae; genus Dipus; species Dipus sagitta. Next base: position 62,200 of record CM070777.1, on the reverse strand, counting down.
CCAGCCCCTGATTTTATTTTTAGTGTCTTAAATTTATTTTTTTAAGAGAGAGAGAAAGAAGCAGATACAGAGAGAGGGAGAATGGACATGCCAGGATCTTCAGCCATTACAAACAAACTCCAGGTGAATGTACCACCTTGTATATCTGGCTTATGTGGGTCCTGGGTAATTGAACCTGGATCCTTTGGCTTTTCAGGCAAGAACCTTAGCTGCTAAGCTATACCTCCAACCTCATTATTTTATTTTATTTTATTTTATTTTTTTGAGGTAGGGTCTCACTCTAGCTCAGGCTGACCTGGAATTCACTATGCAGTCTCAAGGTGGCCTTGAATTCACAATGATCCTCCTACCTCTGCCTCCCAAGTGCTGGGATTAAAGGCGTGCACCACTATTTTATTTATTTATTTATTTTTATTTTTTGGTTTTCCAAGGTAGGGTCTCACGCTAGTTCAGGCTGACCTGGCATTCACTATGTAGTCTCAGGGTGGCCTCGAACTCTCTGCAATCCTCCTACCTCTGCCTCCTAAGTGCTGGGATTAAAGGAGTGCACCACCATGCCCAGCTTATTTTTTTTATTTAATTAATTTACTTATTTGCAAGCAGAGAGAGATAGAAAGGAGATAGACAGAGAGAGAAGTGGTGCGCCAGGGTCTCTAGCCACTGCAAATGAATTCCATACGCATGCATCCCCTTGTCCATCTGGTTTACGTGGGTACTGGGGAATTGAACCTAGGTCCTTTGGCTTTGCAGGGAAGTACCTTAACCTCTAAGCCATCTCTCCAGCCCATTATTTTATTTTATTTTTTATTTTTTCTTAATTTTTATTAACATTTTCCATGATTATAAAAAATATCCCATGGTAATACTCTCCCTCCCTCCACTTTCCCCTTTGAAATTCCATTCTCCATCATATCCCCTCCCCATCTCAATCAGTCTCTTTTATTTTGATGTCATGATCTTTTCCTCCTCTTATGGTGGTCTTGTGTACGTAGTGTCAGGCACTATGAGGTCATGGATATCCAGGTCATTTTATGTCTGGAGGGAGCATGTTGTATGGAGTCCTACCCTTCCTTTGGCTCTTACATTCTTTCTGCCACCTCTTCCGCATTAGACCCTGAGCCTTGGAAGGTGTGATCGAGATGTTACTCAGTACTCCAGTCACTTCTTTCCAGCACTATGATACCATCTGAGTCATCCCAACGTCACTGCCATCTGAAAAGATAAGATTCTCTACCCAAAGAGAGAGTAGCATTAATATAAGGGTATAAATATTTAAAAAAGTGCTTACTGGGCAGTTTGATACACATAGTATATACATTTTTCCAGACATCAGCAGATGTTACACCCCTAGGGCTCATGATTATCCCTGTTTTAAGTTTTCAGTATCAGGGATGTATTCCCTCCCATGGAGCGGGCCTCCAGTCCAATTGGAGGGCAGTTGGTTTCCACCGTGACAGATGTGCCACTATTGCACCCATTGGCTCATTTGGCCTGGCTGGCCAATTATAAGGCTTGCAGTGTCCACTGTTGAGTATTTTCACTGGTTGTATCTTTTTCTCCCATTGAACTACATGTAGAATGGCTTCTTCCAGCTTTCTCTCAGCTGGTCTACATGGAGGAGGTTATCAGCTCAGTTCCAGCAGGATTTCTCAGTGGCCTTGCCACCCAAGTATGTGGAGTCTTCAGCAATAGGGTCTTACCATCTATTCCTGGTGGGAAACCAAGGGCCTCGGCAATAGCCTATAATAATGTTTTGGGGGCATCAGGAAACTCCCTGGCCAATAACTCACTGGAGGTATCCCATCCCTGGCACTGAAAATTTTCTAACAATAATCTATGGCTCCTGAGTGTTCCATTGTCCAAAACCGGAGGATTCCATATGATTTATTTGCATCCTCTTAGATTTTGATTAGCCTTCCCTCCACCACTGCAAATGAATTCCATACGCATGCATCCCCTTGTCCATCTGGCTTACATGGGTACTGGGGAATTGAACTTAGGTCCTTTGGCTTTGCAGGGAAGTATCTTAACCTCTAAGCCATCTCTCCAGCCCATTATTTTATTTTTTAATAAAACCTTTTATTTATTTATTTGAAAGAGAGATGAAAGAAGCACACAGAAAAAGAGAATGGCACACAGGGCCTCCTGCCACCACTTATGAACTCTAGACAGTTGTACCACTTTATGATCTGACTTTATGTCAATACCAGGGAATCAAACCCAGACCCTCAGGCTTTGCAAGAAAGCACCTTTAATGGCTGAGCTATCTCTCCAGCTCCTTAAATTTTATTTTTAATTTAATTAATTTATTTGAGAGACAAAGAGAAAAAGGCAAACGGGGGTGGGTATGGGAGTAACAGGGCTTCACCACTGAAAAACAAATTCCACTTTGTGCGTCTGGCTTTACATGGGTACTGGGGAATCAAACCTGGGCCATTAGGCTTTGCAAGCAAGCAATTTTAACCGCTGAGCAATGTCTCCAGCCCACTCCCGTCTCGCTCTCTCTTTCTGTTTTCCAAGGTAGGGTCTCACTCTAGCCTGGGCTGACCTAGAATTCACTCAGTAGTTCCAGACTCGCCTCAAATTCGCAGCGATGCCTAGTGAGTGCTGGGATTAAAGGTGTGTGCCACAATGCCCTGCTTTCTTTCTCTCTTTTCAAAGATTATTTATTTGACAGAAAGAGAGAGTGTGCATATGGGCATGCCAAGGCCTCTTGCCACTTGCAAACAAGCTTCAGATGCATGCATTACCTTGTGCACCTGGTGCTACATGGGTATTGGGGAATTGAATCCAGGCTGGTAGGCTTTGTGAGCAAGCACCTTTAACTGCTCAGCCCCCTCCTCAGCCCAATGTTCTCTTTTTATTTATTTTTTTCTTTGTAGTGTTGAGGATAGAATCCAGGTCAGCCTGGGCTACAGCAAGATCCTACCTCAAAAAAATCATAAATATTTCTTTATTTGCAAGCAGAGAGAGACAGAAACAGAGAAAGAGAGAGGGAGAGAGAGAGAGAGAGAGAGAGAAAGAGAGAGGAAGAGGAAGAGACAGAGGGAGAGAATGGGCGCACTAGGGCCTCCAGACACTGAAAATGAACCACAGATGTATGCACCACTTTGTGTGTCTGGTTTTACGTGGATACTGGGGAATTGAACCTGGGTCATTAGGTTTTGCAGGCAAGTATCTTAACAGCTGAGCCATCTCTCCCGTCCCCTTTCAGGATCTTTATCACTCCATTATTTGGAGTGGACTTGATGTCCTCCACTATTTCAGAGATAAAGTAGGAACAGTATTTATGGATGGGGAGCTGATGTGCAAAAAAAATGAAGGGCTGTGTTCAAGTTCACACTGGTGGCTAGGGTATGCCAAGCCTAGACCTGGGCTATTTCAACTGGTCACTGAAAGGAGATGGGAATATGACTCAGTAGTTAAAGGGACATGCTTGCCACTGGTCACCAGTGAGCTGTGGCCCTTGAAGGACACAGATTTGTGCCTGTGTGAGTGGCACTTAGTATATATTTATTAAGTGAATAAATGGGAGGTGAGTATATGTCAGCTGTGAGTGTGCAAGGGCCTCCTGGCAAACTCTCTGCTGAACACTTCCCACTGTCACTTGTCCACCCACTGACAACCCCAACATCAGCATCCCACCACAAAGGCCATCTCTCTAATTCTCATAGGAATCCTGTTCAACACGGATGTGAGGATCAGACTGCTGGGGTTCAACTCTCAGCTCTACCACCCCAGCTGTGGTGATCTCAGGTAAATTCCTTCTTATCCACATCTGTCTGTTCACCTTTAAAGCGAGGACAACAGAGCAGGGACCTTGCAGGGTGCTGCAAGGATGAGGCCAGTTATATACACATTTTTACCAGTTCTGGAACTCAACCAGTTCAGAGGAGAGAGCTAGCATCAATCATATTGGTACTGGCATTGGTGGTAGAGGAAGCTAGGGCTCAGAAGGGTGTGGTGGCCTGGCCCATGTGTGGGTGGGAAGCAGGACTCACGTGGGGCAAGGCGAGGGAGCACCGGCTGCTGCACTCGTATGCCTCCTTGTGGCGCCCCAGCTCGTTGAGGGCACGCGCCTTGCGGAACAGTGCCCGGATGCTCTCGCTGTCCAGGCCCAGTGCTTTCTCACTGTCCTCCAGAGCCTTCTCATACAGGCCCTGCAAGAGAGGATTGGTGGCCCACTGGTCATCATCTGTGATCCTTGGGCCAAACAACATCCTACCTTCCTGGCAGAAGAGCAGTGGGAGTACTGGGCTCAGTGACCAGTCTGGAGAACCCCAGCTGGAGAGCCCCGGGAGGAGGCAGCACCATTTTCTCTGCCATATACACATTATGTGGCCATCTTTTTTTTTTTTTTTTTTGGGATAGGGTCTCACTCTGGTCCAGGCTGACCTAGAACTCACTATGCAGTCTCAAGCTGGCCTCAAACTCGCTGCAATCTTCCCACCTCTGCCTCCCGAGTGCTGGGATTAAAGATGTGCACCACTATGCTGGGACCTTTATTTTTATTTTTGGAGACAGGGTCTCTCATTGAGCCTGGGACTTACCAAGTAGGCTGTGTTTGCCTCCTCAGTGCTTGGATTGCACATGCCACCATGCTGAGCTTATTTAAATTTTTATTTATTTGGAGAGAGAGAGAGAGAGAGAGAGAGAGAGAGAATGGGTGCACCAGGGGCTCAGCTGGGGCAAAGGAACTTCAGATGAATGTGCCACTTTTTGCATCTGGTTTTATGTGGGTATTGGAGAATTGAGTCCATGCCAGTACGCATTGCAAGAAAGTGCTCCCCTGCCCCCCGACCCTTTTCTTGAAATAGAGTTTCACTCTAGCCCAGGCTGACCTGCAATTCTCTATGTAGTCTCAGGGTAGCCTTGAACTCACAGTGAACCTCCTACCTCTGCCTCCCAAATGCTGGAGTTAAAGGTGTGTGCCACTATGCCCAGCCTGCAAGCAAGCACCTTTAAGTGCTGATCCATCTCCCTAGCCCCAGATTTGTTTTTTTAACCTTGGTTTTTCGAGGTAGGGTCTCACTCTGGTCCAGGCTGACCTGGAATTCACTATGTAGTCTCAGGATGGCCTCTCCTACTTCTGCCTCCCGAGTGCTGGGATTAAAGGCATGTGCCACCATGCCCGGCTAGACTTTTTAAAAATAGGTTTTGGAGATCTGAACTCAGGTCCTCATGCTTCAATGATAAGTACTTTACCCACTGAGCAATCTTCCCAGCCCCATCACTGATTCTGATGGAGCGTGTTCCCCAGTGAGCTGCAGCAGGTACTGGCAGGGCATTTGGGGGAAATCTATAGGTTCTACACTAACCTACTGCTCACTCATCTGCCCTTGTTTCAGAATGTCATGCGCTGGGCCGGGTGTGCTCGCGCACACCTTTAATCCCAGCACTCGAGGATCGCTCGAGGTCAGCCTGAGACTACAGAGTGAATTCCAGGTCAGCCTGGGCTAGAGCACGACCCTACTTCAAAAAAAAGGTGGGGGGGGGGGCTGGTGAAATGGCTTAGCAGTTAAGGTGTTTGCCTGTGAAGCCTAAGGACCCTGGTTTGATTCCCCAGGACCCATGTAAGCCAGATGTACAAGGTGGCACATGTGTCTGGATTTCATTTGCAGTGGCTGGAGGCCCTGGCACACCCATTCTTTATCTGCCTCCCCCATCTCTCTCTCTTTGATTCTTTCTCTCCCTCAAATAAATAAATAAAAATAAAAATGTCGGGGGCTGGAGAGATGGCTACATGGTTAAGGCACTTGCCTGCAAAGCCTAAGGACTCAGGTTCGATTCCCCAGTACCCATGTAAGCCAGATGCACAAGGTGGCACATGCATCTGGAGTTTGTTTGCAGTGGCTGGAGACTCTGGTGCGCCCATTCTCTCTTTCTCTCTATCTGCCTCTCTCTCTCTCAAATAAATATTTTAAAAAAAGATGGGCTGGAGAGATGGCTTAGTGGTTAAGCGCTTGCCTGTGAAGCCTAAGGACCCTGGTTCAAGGCTTGATACCACAGAACCCACGTTAGCCAGATGTACAAGGGGGCACACGCGTCTGGAGGTCGTTTGCAGTGGCTGGAGGCCCTGGCGTGCCCATTCTCTCTCTCTCCCTCTTTCTCTCTCTCTGTCACTCTCAAATAAATAAATAAAAATGAACAAAAAAATTAAAAAAAAAAAGACTGTCATGGGTTGAGAGCAACAGTCACACCTTTTCAAGCTGTAATCAGGAAGGCAGCTATGTACACATACAGAGTGTGAAGGCTTATCCGAGGAATCATCTGTGAACTGCCCTAGACTCTACAGGTCTCTACAGGTCTCCTGGACCCTCAGAGCCTGCAGCAGAGCCTTCTGCAGGACCTGACACTCAGCTGGTCTCAAACTCCAGGGCTCAAGTGATCCTCCTGCCTCAGCCCCTCAAGTAGCTGGGACCACAGTGCGCACCGGTGTCCAGCTCATCTGTTCTCTTAGAAGCTTTCTGGGTGAATCTGTTGTGAGGCTGGGCTTCATAGCCCCCTTGGGAACATATGGTGATATTCAGAAAGGGGGTGGAGGTTCTCTAGGTACGGCCTAGCTCACTTGGGGTGCGCAGCGGCCCGCGGTGGGGGCAGCGGAGCCAGGCTCACCATGGTGAAGTAGCAGGCCGCTCTGTTGACATGCAGCTTGCACAGCAGCTCCCGGGGAAGGGCCACTTGGTCGGAGGCAGCGTAGTCAGCCACGTTCAGCCCCTCCATGTACTGCACCAGAGCCTGCTTATAGTCCTTCTCCCGAAACAGGTCATTGCCCTCAGCAAACAGGTTTTGCACCAGCTTGAGCAGAAAGGCCTGTGCAGGGGAGGGTCCACAGAGGGCCTCAATGGGTCTTCTCTATGGAACCTAGCCCAGCCCCAACAACCCTCTCCCCTGGACATATCCCCTCTCACCTTCACCCACCTGCCAATGAGATACTCACCTCATACTCTTCTTGCTTTAAGGGTAGTGTTGACCTAGCAGGAAAACAGAAACAGGTCTGGGTGAGCCCATGGGTCTCAGCCTTGTGGAGCCCCAGAACTGGAGCTGCAGGCCTAAGGATGTGCCAGGAATGGGTTCTCTCAACTAAGACCTCAGGCACCTGTGCACTGGAACGAGGGACCAGCATGCAGGCCACCTGGCTGATGATCCCCAGCTGTCCCAGTGCTAGCTTTAGTGACTGTTGCCTGCCTATGAACCCAGTTCTCTCCAAAGGACAACAGTGCTCCAAGTCTCTCTAATATACACCGGAGGGAGACCCATGACTGTGCCGAAGAGGCCCCCAAACCTGGAAAAGGACAAGAATTGAAAAATCAGGCTATGGCCAAGGCAGAGTTGATGGAGGCCTGTGTAGGGACAGGAACACTGCCTAGAAATTAAAACCTACACTGGGCATTGGGAATGATCACGCTCTCATGGATCCATATCTGGAACCCAGGCCCATACAGATAAGGCACTGGGAGTCCATCAACTCAGTAAGTGGGGACTGTTTATTAGAAGACACTGTTTATTAGAAAAACACTGAGGGCTGGAGAGATGGCTCAGCAATTAAGGCATTTGCCTGCAAAGCTTAAGGACCTAGGTTTGATTCCCTAGTACCCACAGAAGCCAGATGTACAAGGTGGTACATGCATGTGGAGTTTGTTTGCAATGGCTAGAGGCCCTGATACACCCATTCTCTCTCTCTCTCTCCAATAAATTAATGAAAAAAAATTTTTTAAAAAGAATATCAAGCCAGGAATGGTAGGGTATGCCTTTAATCCCAGCACTTGGGACGCAGAGGTAGGAGGATCACCATGAGTTCATAGTGAATTCTAGGTCAGCCTGAGCTACAGTGAGACCCTACCTCGAAAAACAAAACCAACAAAGGACAACAGGGTCTGGGAGCGCTGGGGCACAGGCACGTGGGGCTCACGGGCTCTGCCTTGCCAGCCCCTTTTCCAGCTCACTCCACCTCCCTACATCCTACTGTGTGTGGGGGCAGAGGCTTAGCCAGCAAGAAAAGGAAAGCTGGAGGGTGTGGCTCTGAGAGGACCCACCCTGCCCACTGTCCACTTACTGAATGAACTGCAGCCCCTTCTCGATGTCTGCCTTCCGTTTCTGCCTCTCCATCAGTGTCTGGGGACAGAGCACACGTCCATTAGTAAGGCAGCAGGGCTAGTCACAGCTATGTCCCACCCTACCCTGTGGCATTCAAAGGGGCTCTTTCTCTGCCACAAACCCCACCATACAGATAGGGAAGGGTCTTTATCATGACAGGCCATCTCAGGACCTCCGTGGACCACAGACCATGCTGTCAACTTCCATGCTTGTGGCCCAGGGGACTTGTGTAGATGGTGCCCTTCATGGGCAAGGGCTGTGTGGAGGTCATATGCCCTTTATTGCACAATCGTCTGGACAATAGTACTGCTGAGGATACACTCAAGTTCAAGGGAAAACCGCGTTTGAAGTTCATGTTACTACTAGGGAAAATAACGGCTGATGATTGTATATACAAGGATGCCCCAGTCACTGTCCCTGTACTTCATATTGGCTCTTGCCAACTCTCTCAACAATGCCTTGAGGCAGGTGACCATCCAGTACCACATACGAGGAAGAAAGGCCGCTCCGGTCATGAGCTAGCAGGCGGCTCAGGATGCATCTGAACCCAGGACTTGCTTCTTTTCATACCCACCAGCAGTCCCTGAGTACCATTAGTGACCCTGGCAATGGCTGGAGGAGTGCCAGACAGCAGATGACAGTGAGCACCTCTTGCCTGTGCCTGGCCAGGGCATGGAGCTCAGCCTAGGGAAGCCTTGTGATCCAGGGGCCCATCTGCTTCCTGCTTCCTACCACTGTATACCTGCAGTTGCCCATGTGCCATGAGCCTATGAGGCTCATGCTAGGCAGGCCCGGGGACATTCGCAGTGAGAATACAGTTGTCACCCCATGGGGCCCTCCATCTGCAAAGAAACCAGCGTGTGTATTTATGGGGCTCTGACCCTTGCCTACCCACTTGCCTTCAAGGGGCCATGAAAGAAGACTGTGTATTCAGACCTCTGTATGAAGACTGTATTCACATCAAGGCTCTCTGATCTTGTGGGGGGTGCCAGAGTAGATTAATTAGGCAGGACCAGGACAGCCCTGAAAGGGAGGGGCCTTAGGACACCACACCTATCTCAGCCTGCCCCACCTGTGCCAATCCTGGGATTTAGTGTTTATCCATCCTACCCAGTTAGATCTCTCTCAAGTGCACACCCTGCCCAGGTATGGGTGGATTTCTCCTCTAAGCCCAGGCTGGTTGGCTGGGACACCTGGTGGAGGTGTGCCCAGGTGGGATGACACAAATCCTATGTCACCTGGATCCACGGAGAGAGGGGCCCAGTTTTTCCTCTCTCTGGAGCTGGCAGCCACGTTTTTTCCAACCTTCGGATGGGGAAGAGGCACCTTTTTTCTTTTATTACTATCTTCACTTTTGGTACTTCTTTAAAGCACACGCTATTTTTAAAATTCCCTCTCACATTTTTTCTAAGATCTGTACCTGGTCACATGGACTCCTGAGCTACATGCAGCCCACATGGGCTTTTGGGCTCCATGTGGTGTACTTCTCTTCTCCCCACTTTATCTCCCCTTACCTCCCAGCCTTCCCCTTTCCCCACTCCTTTGTAAAATCTAAATAAAATGTAGTATTTTAAAAAATCATTCTCTTAGCCCGGTGTGGTGGCGCACACCTTTAATCCCAACACTTGGGAGGCAGAGGTAAGAGGATCGTCGTGAGTACAAGGCCCCCCTTAGACTACATAGTGAATTCCAGGTCAGCCTGAGCTAGAGTGAAACCCTACCTGGAAAAAAAATAATAATTCTCTTGAACCTGGAATTGCCAATTCTTTGGTTAGTTTGTAGATATGAACTCAGGGCTTGGGGTTCCATAAAACACCCCAGAACTCTATTTCCCCCGTTACAATCTCAGCATTCACACCTACTATGTGACTTTGGGCCTCAGTGTTGCAAGGAGAGAAACGGTGCTGATGGCAGCTCCTGCCACATTACGGGTTTGGGAGGTGACAGGTGCAGAGCGCACATATGAGTTCAACCACCATGGGGAGATCAGTTATCTAACCCTGTCCTTCTTTCCAGACACTCTTGAATCAGACATCTCACTGCAATCTGGTCCCCAGGCAGGAGGCCTCATCTCTCCACCCTGCTCCAACCCTGTCACACAGGACTGTTGGTCCCCTGCCTCCTGCCCTCACAGTTCCCTGAACCTACAGAGCCATGCTCCTTCCTGGCCACAATGCTTAGCCTTCTCCTACACCATGCTCCCCTGATCCCATCAAGCAGCTCCATACCCAACCCCACTCATCTGGTGTTGACCAGGAGTCTAGACAGCTGTGATGGATCAGGGCTGTTCCTTGCCCTGGAGGTGCTAATCTAGCTGAGGAGCCAAAGGCATGGCGGTCACTGCACAGTGTGGTCCAGGCCACAGAGGGGAAGCTGTAGAGGGCAGAGGTCTCTCTGCAGGCCTGACCATGGGTACCACAGGGTATGGCCATAACTAGGCTGCTGAGCTTTGCAGTTTGGACATGGGTCACAGCCCAGCCTCTGGTCCCCTCCTACTTCAGCTGTACCCAGCCGGATCCAATTCACTGCCCCCAGCCTTTTGAAGCACAGTCAGGGGGTCTTTAAAATCCATAAATTAATGCAGGGTGTGGTGGTGCATGCCTTTAATCCCAGCACTTGGGAGGCAGAGGTAGGAGGATCAGTATGAGTTCAAGGCCACCCTGAGACTACATAGTGAATTCCAGGTCAGCCTGAGCTACAGCAAGACCCTACCTCGAAAAAACAAAAGTAAAAAATAAAATAGAATCCATAAATTGGATCCTGTCTGTTCTCCCTGACTTCTCCTAGCCTCTGATGACTCTCCTTGCCCATATTTAGTCAGTCAAGATTCCCTACACTTAACCATGTATAGTGGCACATGCCTGTAATCCTGGCATTTAGGAAGCTGAGGCAGGAGGAGCATGGGTTTGAGGCTTGGGCTACATAGTTAGAATCTGTCTAAAAATAGAGATGGCCAGGCTGGAGAGATGGCTTAGTGGTTAAGGCACTTGTCCGTGAAGCCTAAGGACCCAGGTTCGATTCCCCAGATCCTCTATCTCACATAAAGAGGTAGGGTTTCACCCTAGTCCAGGCTGACCTGGATTTCACTATGTATTCTCAGAGTGGTCTCAAACTCATGGTGATCCTCCTACCTCTGCCTCCCGAGTGCTGGGATTAAAGGCATGCACCACCACGCCCAGCCCAAAATAAAATATATTTTTTAATTTTTAAAAATGGGACTGGACCTTGGTTTCCCACCAGGAATAGATAGTAAGATCCTATTGCTGAAGACTCCACATACTTGGGCTGCAAGGCCACTGAGAAATCCTGCTGGAACTGAGCTGATAACTTCCTCCATGTAGACCAGCTGACAGAAAGCTGGAAGAAGCCATTCTGCATGCAGTTCGATGGGAGAAAGAGAAATCACCACTGAAGATACTCAACAGTGGACACTGCAAGCCTTATATTTGGCCAGCCAGGTCAAATGAGCCAACGGGTGCAACAGTGGCACGTCTGTCATAGTGGAAACCAACTGCCTTCTAATTGGACTGGAGGCTCACTCCATGGGATACTGAAAACTTAAAACAGGGGTAGTCATGAGCCCTAGGGGTGTAATGTCTGCTGCTGTTTGGCTAAATGCATATACTATGCTTATCAAACTGCCCAGTAAGCACTTCTCTTAATGTTAATTCTTATATTAATTCTACTCTCACTTTTGGTAGAGAATCTTCTCTTTTCAGATGGCAGTGACCTTGGGACGACTCAGGAGGTATCACGGTGCTGGAAAGAAGTGACCAGAGTGCTCAGTACTGTAATATCTCTATCACACCTTCCAAGGCTCAGGGTCTAATGCGGAAGAGGTGGCGGAAAGAATATAAAAGCCAATGGAAGGGTAGGACTCCTTACAACATGCTCCCCCCAGACACAAAATGGCCTGGAAATCCATGACCTCACAGTGCCTGACACTACCTACACAAGACCATCATAAGAGGAGGAAAGATCATGACATTGATTGAGATGGGGAGGGGATATGATGGAGAATGGAGTTTCAAAGGGGAAAGTGGGGGGGGGGGAGGGTGTTACCATGGGATATTTTTTATAATCATGGAAGTTGTTAATAAAAATTTGAAAACAAAATGAGGCTGGAGAGATGGCTCAGTGGTTAAAGGCACTTACTTGCAAAACCTGATGGCCTGGGTTCACTTCCCCAGTACACAGGTATGGCCAGATACAGTAAGTGGTGAGAGAATCTAATTTGCTCCAGTTTACAGCTAGGCCTAAGTTTCAGTTTCCTGGAGAGACAGGCAAGACTTCTGGGAAAAAACACAAACAAAGGGCGTGCCCAAGGTGGTGGGCTCTGGGGTTGAGTCAGTTTCTACAGACATGTCCAAACACACCCAGACATGTCCCTTTCACAACCCTTTGCACCTTCTGCCCCAACCAATCAGACATGTACAAGTGTAATTGCTGCTTGCCTAGCCAATCACTTTAAAAGATTACCTAACCAGCCTGAAATTCCCCTAGTTGTGCCTAAAAGGGGCCTGTGTGCTCCTCTTGGGGGGTCACCATTTTGTATGAATGGTTGACCCCCGCATGCTGGCTGATTCTGCAGAATAAACGCTCTTTGTTTTTACATACTATTTGAGTCTGGGTCTTTCTTCACTGATTCTTGGACCCTTACATTTGGGGGCTCATCCGGGATCACTGGGCACACCCCCCCCCCCCGCCCCCAGATTCAATAGCGGAGCGTTTCCAGGACAGCATTTGGTTCTCTGCCGACTGGTGAGTCAAGGCGCCCTTCTGTACTGTGTGTCCTTGGTCTTCTCTGTTCTTTTTTTTTTTTTTTTTTGGTATATCTGGTGTCCAGGCGCAATCTGGAGGCCCACGGAAGTAAGGCTGACGAGCCAGTAATTACCTCAGGGCCGGGGGGTTCTGAGGATGCTCCAGACCCCCTTCTGGTGGAGCCCAAGAGCTCCAATTTGGTGGAGCCCATTCATGGGATAGGCTGCCATCTGGTGGAGCTGGAAAGCTTCAATCTGGTGAAGCCCAGCACCAGTCTGACTCTAATCTTGGTAAACACTGACGGGGAGCGCCTGTCTAGTGGAGCCTGTTTAAGGGATAGACAGCCGTCTGCAGCATTTTGGTTTCTTTTTCATTTCCCAGGAAATTTGTTTTTGTGTCTGTATGTTTGTGTCTTGTTCATCCTTTTTTTTTCCCCTTTCTTGTGAGACACCTTGGGACAAGCAGCAAGTTCCACCCCACTGGACCTAGTCCAGTCAAACTTCAAGGATTTCCCATGCCTGGGGGACAATCTGGGTTTAACAGTATGGCCAGAAAAACTAACCATCTTTTGCAGGAATGAATGGCTGACTTTCAATGTGTGATGGCCAGAGGGAGGCACCTTCCACCTTCCCACCATTTACCAAGTTAAAGCTTTTGGAGGTGTTCTTCACAACTGAGGAAAAAGAATGGGTGCCAGCCGCAGCCTGGAAGTCGGTTCTGAGGCTAGATGGCTAGCTCATGGCCGTCCAGGCCGACACTGACGCGGCTTTTCCCTTGATTTGCCCGAACTGGGACCCTAACGATCCAGGTCAGGAGGGAGCTGTTCACCGAGACTCCTCTCGAAAGTCTTTTACTTTCGTGTGCTCACCCACCCTGGTTGCCTGGACATCTCTTGGGAACCATGGTGGGTCCCCGGAGAGAGAATCCAGCAACCCACAGCTGGTGCCTGAACAGGGACCTTATGAGATGGACAGGGTGGGTGAGTGCTCTCCCAGAGGGAATGGGAGACATCGGCCCATGGGGCCTTGCCTCCATGTTTTGAGGGCTGGCAGGTTTCTCTTTCTCCTCCTTTATTTTCGGTTTGCGCCATCGCGTGGGACCAGACACAACGAACTGGCAACTGATGTCTCTTGGCTGAGGCCACTCTTCGGTATTGACTGAAGGCTAGCCGTCCTCTGCCTGGACCCTGACAGCCCATTGGGTGTTGGCAAAAACCCTCTATCTATTTCTCTCTGACACAAAAAGAACCGGTAACACATTGACCTCTTAAAAGCCTGTAGGGCAGGTTGCCGGCCTCTTAAACTTGTGGACAGGCTCACGCCTGGATCTTTGGGGAATCCCCTGTGTGCTAATCAGCCCTCGGGAACATTGCCCTCTGGTCTTGGCATTTTTAATCTTTCTCTGTCATGGGTAACATTTTCTCCTGCCAAAAGAAATCTCAGATTCATGGAATAAGAGTTCTTCTGAAAGTTAAGGGAATAAAGCTCTCCCAGAGGGAGGCAGGCTCCTTTTGGGAAGAAGTCCTCCAGGTCGTTCCCTGGATTTCTGGGCATCCATGTGGCCCAGACATGTGGACCTGCATAGCTTATCCAGCTAAGAAACTAAAAGTTCAGGAAGGATGCCAGGTGTGATGGTGCACACCTTTAATCCCAGCACTTGGGAGGCAGAGGTAGGAGGATTGCTGTGAGTTCAAGGCCACCCTGAGACTACATAGTGAATTCCAGGCCAGCCTGAGCTAGAGTGAGACCCTACCTAAAAAACAAAAAACAAAAAAGTTCAGGAAGGAAGTTTCCCTTCACTCCCTTTAAGCTACAAAACTGCAAGCCGGCTTTACAAGCACTCCAAAGCGGCTCGAGTCAGAGTCAGGTGGCGGGCTCACATGTGCCTGGACAATGGCGCCTCAGCTCGTGCAGGTGTCATGTCTCCACCCTCTCTTTTCCCAGTGGGCCCCCTCCTTCTTCAGCAGGCTCCCAGCGGTCCTGGAGGCCCCCTCTTTTCCCAACTGTCCCAGGCCCCCCCTTCTTTTCCCTTCAGGTAGCCAGCCAGTCTTGGCCATTACCTTCAATTGTACTAGACCTGACCCCAGGTGAGTGCCAGGGAGCGGGGGGGGGGGGGGGACTGATCGAAGGTGTATGCAAGCCCTGCCCAGCTACCACAGTGCCAACACCAAGAAGAGGCAAAAGAAAGAAAAAAGAAAAAAAAAAGGTCACACTTAACTATGTGGTGGTGAACTGAAGTTTTACGTAAACAACAATGCCATATATATATATATTTTTTTTTTTTTTCGTTTTTTTTTTTTTTGGTTTATTTATTTATTTGACAGCGACAGAGAGAAGGAGGCAGAGAGAGAAAGAGAGAGAGAGAGAGAGAGAGAGAGAGAGAGAGAGAGAATGGGCGTGCCAGAGCTTCCAGCCTCTGTAAACGAACTCCAGATGCGAGCGCCCCCTTGTGCATCTGGCCAACGTGGGTCCTGGGGAATTGAGCCTCGAACCAGAGTCCTTAAGACTCATAGGCAAGCGCTTAACCGCTAAGCCATCTCTCCAGCCCTCTTTTCATTTTTTGAGGTAGGGTCTCACTGTAGCCCAGGCTGACCTGGAATTCACTATGGAGTCTCAGGGTGGCCTCGAACTCACAGCGATCCTCCTACCTCTGCCTCCCAGTGCTGGGATTAAAGGTGTGCGCCACCACGCCCAGCTACAATGCCATATTTTGTTACATGATATCATAAATATAATTACTGAGTTTATATTCTAGGTCAACTTCAACTTACATAGAGGATTATTAAAAGCAACAGAATTCTCTCTGAAGTGGTAACTTATAATTTGTCAGGTATTTAAAAAAAATTGTAATGTCCTGTTCCTTAAAAGGAGGAGGCAACTGACCTGACTTCTAGGCCAGCCTGTCTCAAGATAGCAACAAAATTTGCCTTAGTTACTCCTAAAAAAATCATTTCCAAGTGTGTTATTGGTATTAATGACATAAAATTGACTTTAGACTACTTGCTTGTTAGTGAGTAATAGGATTAATCAATTTGGTGCAGTTTTCCTTAATAGACTTATAAGAAAGATGTTTAATAATGGGGTGAGATGAGTTGATTGAAGGAACTGGGAAGGAATTTTTTCAATGTTGGGACATAGAATGCTTGTTAAAAATGCTTTTTGAGTGGTACATAGATCAAAATGTTAGTTTGTAGACAATGATTTATGTGTGTAGGAAAGAATTTTCAGGCTAAACCTAAATACCATGCCTAAAGTTAGAGAATTTTCAACTGCTTACCAAATGTTAAGAAGCAAAAAACTAATTTTCAGGCTAAAATATGTTGTGATAGCTTGCTTAAGCCTATCAAATTTAAGTTATGGGTAAAACATAAAATTGTTTTATGTTAATAAAATTTCTATGGTACATAAAATCAATAGCTATCAAGATTAAGCCCAAATCACTGGTTGTCAAATGGTATCTTTTCTTTCAAAAAAGGTTTATCAAGGGTTATATTAAAATTTAGCTAGCGGTAACAACAAACACACAGAGGATGAAATCAGAGAATCACTCCCATTCATAATTGCATCAAAAAAAATAAAGTACCTTGGAATAAACCTAACCAAGGAAGTAAAGAATCTCTACAATGAGAACTTTACATCACTCAAGCGAGAAATTGCAGAAGACACTAGGAAGTGGAAAAACATCCCTTGTTCCTGGATTGGAAGAATCAATATTGTGAAAATGGCAATCTTACCAAAAGCAATCTATACATTTAATGCAATCCCCATCAAAATTCCAAAGGCATTCTTCATGGAAATAGAAAAAACAATCCAAAAATTCATTTGGAATCACAAAAAACCTCGAATATCTAAAATAATACTGAGCAACAAAAATAAGGCTGGTGGTATCACCATACCTGATTTTAACCTATACTACAGAGCCATAGTAACAAAAACAGCATGGTACTGGCACAAAAGCAGACTTGTAGATCAATGGAACAGAATAGAGGACCCAAATGTAACTCCAGGTAGCTATAGCCACCTGATATTCGATAAAAATGCCAAAAATATTCATTGGAGAAAAGACAGCCTCTTCAGCAAATGGTGTTGGGAAAACTGGATATATATCTGTAGAAGGATGAAAATAGATTCTTCTCTCTCTTCATGCACAAGAATTAAGTCCAAATGGATTAAAGACCTTAACATCAGACCTGAAACTCTGAAACTGCTAGAGGAAAAAGTGGGGGAAACCCTTCAACATATTGGTCTTGGCAAAGACTTTCTGAATACAACCCCAATTGCTCAGGCAATAAAACCACAGATTCACCACTGGGACCTCATGAAATTACAAAGATTTTGTACGGCAAAGGACACTGTGAATAAAGCAAAGAGGCAACTCACAGAATGGGAAAAAATCTTCGCCAGCTATATATCTGATAGAGGATTAATATCTAGGATATACAAAGAACTCAAGAAGTTAAATAATAAGGAATCAAACAAGCCAATCAAAAAACGGGCTATAAGCCGGGCGTGGTGGCGCACGCCTTTAATCCCAGCACTTGGGAGGCAGAGATAGGAGGATCACCTTGAGTTCGAGGCCACCCTGAGACTCCATAGTGAATTCCAGGTCAGCCTGAGCTAGAGTGAGACCCTACCTCGAAAAACCAAAAAAAAAAAAAAAAAAAAAAAAAAAACGGGCTATGGAGCTAAATAGGGAATTCTCAAAGGAAGAAATACGAATAGCATATAAGCATCTAAAAAAGTGTTCTACGTCACTAGTCATCAGGGAAATGCAGATTAAAACTACATTGAGATTCCATCCCACTCCTGTCAGATTGGCTACCATCATGAAAACAAATGATCATAAATTTTGGTGGGGATGTGGAAAAAGAGGAACCCTTCTACACTGTTGGTGGGAATGCAATCTGGTCCAGCCATTGTGGAAATCAGTGTGGAGGTTCCTAAAACAGCTAAAGATTGATCTACCATATGACCCAGCTATAGCACTCCTAGGCATATATCCTAAGGACTCATCTCATTTCCTTAGAAGTACGTGCTCAACCATGTTTATTGCTGCTCAATTTATAATAGCTGGGAAATGGAACCAGCCTAGATGTCCCTCAACTGATGAGTGGATAATGAAGATATGGCACATTTATACAATGGAGTTTTACTCAGCGGTAAAGAAAAATGAAGTTATGAAATTTGCAGAAAAGTGGATGGATCTGGAAAGGATTATACTAAGTGAGGTAACCCAGGCCCAGAAAGCCAAGCGCCACATGTTCTCCCTCATATGTGGATCTTAGCTACAGAGGATTGGGCTTCTGTGCGAGAAGGAAAAAACTCAGTAGCAGAGGCCAGTAAGTTAAAAAGGAGACAGAAAGGGAAGAGAAAGAAAGGGAGGAGGGCATTTGTTAGGTTGGTATTGTATATATGTAAGTAGAAAGATTGAGATGGGGAGGGGATATGATGGAGAATGGAATTTCGAAGGGGAAAGTGGGGGGGAGGGTACTACCATGGGATATTTTTTATAATCATGGAAAATATTAATAAAAATTGAGAAAAAAAATAAAATTTAGCTAGCGGTTTTTGGCTCAGAAAAGACCAGATTCTGCTCTATTGTATGTAAAGTAACTGTCTCATTCCTGACATTTTAAGTCCAGTGCTTATAACAAAATTAACTCTTAACACATATTCCCTACTTTAGGGTACAGCCTCATGCTCAAACAATGGCTCTCATCTGAGAAAAATAATATTCAAGCTCTGTGGTTCTGTTTCCAATGTTCTCTGGGTAATTGGTACCCACACAGGTACCTGAATTAATCAAAGATGTTTTCAAACACAAGTGCTAAGACTTTATACTGTCTTACCTGTCCTTTTCTGACAATTTCTCAGTTAAATTAGTTAGTTTGTAAATCAATTGGTACTATTTTCAAGACTGATAACAGGTTCTGCCTATATTTGTAAATGTTAGATATTTAAGGTGTGAGATGTGCCTACTTTCTATACCTCATATATAAGGCTTATGCTGCCACAGTACAACAAAAATTTTAAAGATTGGACAAAATGATTTTAGAAGCCCTTGTGCATTCTTAAACTAAATCTATTTCAGTAATCAAATGTGCTCTATATGTACATACATCCAGGCAGGTGTAACTTCCTTTCTAAGTGTGCTAATCACCTACATAGAAGGCAAAGCCAATTGAAATCATCGGAGCAAAAGGCGCCAATATTTTGGCCTGTGCTCCCAGGTCATGAGGCCACTGGAGGTGATGGGACACTTCCACACTGGCCCCTGGTAAGTCACCTGTCTTCCTGAGCAGGGAGGATACAGAGACCCAAACAAAATTAGTGTACAGTCTAAAACAGGAGAGTCACAATTGAGGAGCAATCAGTCCTCCCAACTTCCCAAAGAAGGGAAAACTACTTGGCCAGCATGGCCCTGACTCATCCTAATAGACTAAAAGACACCAGTGAGATGTAGGGCTACTCCTGGGTCCCTAAAGTCTCTTTGGAGAGCCATTAATGACCTCCAAAATTAATCCTTAATTAAATTTTGGCTATCTGCATGGTTTTAAACACTCAGAGAGAAATGTATAGCCAAAGATAAAAAATACCTTAAATATATGAATGGCCTATTAAGTAATACAACAAGAGCTTTCCAAGAGGGGAAACAAACATTAAGGCATCTTTTCCCACATAGTTCTAATTCTATAATAAAGAAAAACAACTATAGATGTAAAAATGATTATTTTCAAATCTAGAATATATAAATAAATTCTGAGACCAAAAAATATATTTGTACAGCCTTTAATGACACCCAGTGGCTCTCTGTTATCAAGGTTAAATGTTGTGTTTATGTTTCTGATAACTCTGCTAATATCTCATCTGTTTTACAAGCCATGTCAAATACTACTGTGCCATTTAATGAACAATTCTGGAAAAGAAATCTCAGCCAGCTCATCCTCAGATGGTCCTGGGACAATCCAAGCCTGTCTACCTGGATTCCCTCAACCTCAAAAAGGACCAGTTTGCTCTGTGCTGTCTTCTCATTAACTCCTTACTTTTTTTCTTTCTCCCCAATGTTCTCTTCCAAGACTATCTTCCTACACTCTGGGGCCCATTAGAACAGTTTCCCTCTCTGGGAGAGACTCTCTAACTGCAACAAATCCCCACTGCATGTCCCATTCAGCAGGAAATAGTAAATGATCTGATGTCTTTGACCCAGTCCCCTAAAGCAGTTAAGAGTGTCTTCTCATGAGAGGGAGAAATAAAGGGGGATAGAATTAGGATGACTGTATCCCTGAAGGTAAAAAAAGACAAAAAAATTTTTTTCTTCTCTCTTGCCCAGT
The DNA here is from genome assembly GCA_036346955.1 of Dipus sagitta. Classification (NCBI taxonomy): domain Eukaryota; kingdom Metazoa; phylum Chordata; class Mammalia; order Rodentia; family Dipodidae; genus Dipus; species Dipus sagitta. The sequence goes on along the minus strand of CM070777.1, from coordinate 42,012 downwards.
TCCAAAGAACTGTTTTTCCATGTGTACCCTGAATTCCTGGCTCTGCAAAGGACAGGCCTCATCCTCTTTGATGCAGGTCAAGTTATGTCTCTCTGCCTGTCCAGCTCCAAGCTGACCAGAGCTAAATGCCTGCTCAATATTTCCATAATCAGGAACAGTTGTGTCAAGACACTTGCTCTCCTTTGGTACAATATGAGTAGTCACCTCATGCATAAATATTTCCTCTCCCACTTAGTGTTCCCCAGTCTTGATTGTTTCATAGGTGTATCTCTACAAGAAAAAAATCTACAAACTCCGCCTGTGCCAACTGCCTGCACCAACTGATTTCTGCTATGGGTTTGGCCCTTTCTGGACCTAACCCTCATGAACACTGCTACAGGGATGACTGTTAATTCCACGTCCCACTCAGTCCCTATTGAAACTTGGTCCCCTTGGCTCACTACCCTCCTTTCAGCGGTGACAGGGCCCCTGATGCTATTGCTACTTGCCCTCATCTGTGGGCCCTATATCCTTAACACTCTCATAAGGTTTGTCAAAAAAGCACATATCTACTGTTCATCTTATGATATTAAAGCCCCAATATCAACCCCTAGAACCCTCTCAAGGATTTGAGATGGAACCATTGTCAAAAAATGTGTATCTACTGTTCATCTTATGATATTAAAGTCCCAATATCAACCCCTCTCAAGGATTTGAGATGGAACCTATCTCAAGGGGGGAATGAGAGAATCAAATTTGCTCCAGTTTACAGCTAGGCCTAAGTTTCAGTTTCCTGGAGAGACAGGCAAGACTTCTGGGAAAAAACACAAACAAAGGGCGTGCCCAAGGTGGTGGGCTCTGGGGTTGAGTCAGTTTCTACAGACATGTCCAAACACACCCAGACATGTCCCTTTTGCAACCCTTCGCACCTTCTGCCCCAACCAATCAGAGATATACAACTGTAACTGCTGCTTGCCTAGCCAATCACTTTAAAAAAAGATTACCTAACCAGCCTGAAATTCCCCTAGTTGTGCTTAAAAGGGGCCTGCAAGCTCCTCTTGGGGTCGCCATTTTGTATGAATGGTTGACCCCTGCATGCTGGCTGATTCTGCAGAATAAACGCTCTTTGTTTTTATATACTATTTGAGTCTGGGTCTTTCTTCACCGATTCTCGGACCCTTACAGTGGCACATGAGTCTGGAGTTCATTTTCAGTGACAGAAAGCCCTGGTGTGTCCATACTTTCTCCCCCTCCCTCTCTCTCCCTCTCTCTCTTGGTGTACCTTTCCCTCTCAAATAAATGAATAAAATATTAAAAAAAAGAGAAAACCAACCACAATCTTGGGTTCTGTGGAGGCCTGCTGGGAATAGGGCTTCTAAAAGGCAAATCTGTCTGGAAGGCTCTGGTGCAAGGCCATTTTGCTGTCTATAAGCGAGGTCTCTGGAACCAAAGGGAGCACATGGCTCTTCTTAAAATTGAAGGTGTTTATGCAGGAGATGAAATTGAATTGTATCTGGGCAGGAGATGTGCTTATGTGTACAAAGCAAAAAAACAACACAGTGACTGCTGGTGACAAACCTAATAAAATGAGAGTACTCTGGGGAAAGGTAACTCAGGCCCATTGAAATGGTGGCACAGTTCGAGCCAAATTCTGAAGCAACCTTCCTGCCAAGGCCACTGGACACAGAATCTGTGTGATGTTGTGCCCTTCAAGGATTTAAGAAAAGTTAATAAAAACTGGGCCTTGTGGTGCACGCCTTTAATTTCAAGCACTTGAGAGGGACAGGGAGGAAGATCTGCATGAGTTCGAGGACACCCTGAGACTACATAGTTAATTCCAGGTCAGTCTGGACCAGAGACAGACCCTACCTCAAAAAAAAAAAAAAAAAAAAAAAAAAAAAAAAAGAGAAAAGTAAATAAATAAAAGTGTATTTGTGCTCTTTTGAAGAAAAGAAAAAAAGAAAACAACAAAAACTCTACCCATGCTCATTCAAGCTCAAGCAACCCAAATTAAACTCACTTGGGAGGCAGAGATAGGAGGATCACTGTGAGTTTGAGGCCTGCCTGGGACTACCTAGTGAATTCCAGGTCTGCCTGGGCTAGAGTGAGACCCTACCTTGTAAAACCAAAAAAAGAAAAGAATGTGTGATGTTGGGCTGGAGGGATGGCTTAGTGGTTAAGGCGCTTGCCTGCAAAGCCAAAGTACCCAGGTTCGATTCCTCAGGACCCATGTTAGCCAGATGCACAAGGGGCGCACACATCTGGAGTTCATTTGTAGAGGCTGGAGGCCCTGGAGCGCCCATTCTCTCTCTCTCTCTCTCTGCCTCTTTCTCTCTCTGTTGCTCTTAAATAAATAAGTAAAAACAAACAAACAAACAAACAGCAAAAAAAGAATGAGAGATGCACAACGTCTGCCACCACCAGGAAGGCCCAGTGGCAGTCATGCACTGGGCTCTCGGCCACTCCTTCCTCGTTAGTGCTGAGAACACAGTACTACAGAGTGCTATGTGGTCAGGAGCCCAGGCCTGGGGGTGGCCCAGGGTAGGAATGGACAGAGCCTAGGCTCTAGCACAGGAGGAGAGCTAGAGAAAAAAATGCTTGCTGTTCCCCTTCTTTCCCAGTCCCCCAACCACAGGAGTGAGTTGTTCTCCTCTGTGCCAAGGGCAAAAATAGACCCAGAGGGGTCTCAGTCCAGCAGTGCCTGCAGAGAACATGGGATGGATGGGGGGAGCTATGGGCATGGGGCTGTGACCTTTGAGGCAAGGGCAGAGGGAATCCTCAGAGGAGGCCTGTAGGAAGTGGTCCCTGGGCTGCCTCAGGCAAGAAAATGGCAAGCTTCCTGGGTCCTCTGGGAAGGAAGGACATTCCCAACAGGAAGCCTGCTCAGAAGAATGTACACTAGAGGGCTGGAGAGATGGTTTAGTGGTTAAGGCGCTTGCCTGCGAAGCCTAAAGACCCAGGTTTGACTCCCAGAACCCACATAAAGCCAGATGCATATGGTGGCGCATGCATCTGGAGTTCATTCGCAGTGCCTAGAAGCCCTGGCACATCCATTCTCTCTCTCCCATTCTCTCTCTCCTTCACTCTCTGTCTCTCAATAAATAAAAATGAAATAAAAAAAGAGAATGTACACTAGACTAACACCTCAGCTCCTGTGGTACCCCAGAATTTGCAGCCATGATGACAGGGAAGCCTGGGCCTGAGGCTGGAAATATAACCTGTGGGATGCCTACCCCGAATTCAGTACCATGCTTACTTCTCCCAATTGAGGGGCCTTCTGTTGGAACTGCCCAGTGGTCCTGCTGAGGACAAAGCAGGGAGGCCACCCAAGAGCTGTGGAGTGTAGCTCTGTCTGGCTTTTCCTGTTCACTCCCCACAGCGCAGACACACTACCAGACCGGGCCCTGGCTGGAGGAGCAGCGACGTGAAAAGCCAACACAGGAGCCAGAAGGACACTAACCAGGCAAATGAAACCAGTGTCCCCTCAGTACGTTCAAGCTCTCATCTGGATACAAAACCCTGTCCCCAAAGGGTTCACTGTGTAGTAAGAAACCATACTGTAGGGACATAATTACAATATGACTGGAAGCTTTAAAAGAGGCAGGCCCTCTCCTTCCCTGTCCCAGCTTAGCTAGAAAACAGGGCTGGAAACAGAGCCCAGGGCTGTGCACAAGCCAGATGGGAGCTCTGCCACCGAGCTGCTTTCCCAGCCTTCAATATTCTAAGTCATCTAGGATTCAGCAATTAACAAAACTGACAATGTCTTTTTTAGAGATAATGAAACCCAAGAGGGATACAAGCTATAAAGGGGAAGTGATGAGAAAGAATGACAGGGTGCTGTAAGTGTATTGGGGAGTCAAGGAAGATCACTTTGACACTTGAATAGAAATCTCAATGATGTGAAGGAGTGAGCCACATGAACACCTTCAGGGAAAGTGTTTGGGCAAAGGGAATGAGGAGTACAAAAGTCCTGAGGTAGGCACTTGATTGGCGTTAAGAAGAAGGAGGCAGTGTGGATGAAGTGGAGTGCATGGTGGTGAGAGTGGGGATGAAAGGTCAGAGACTAACACAGAAGACTCCCTAGAAAGTTTGGAGGCATGGCCACACCCGCCTTTAATCCCAGCACTCAGGAGGCAGAGGTAGGAGGATCACCATGAATTCAAGGCCACCCTGAAACTACAGAGCGAGTTCCAGGTCACCATGGGCTAGAGTGAGAACCTACATAGAAAAAACAACAACAACAAAAAAAAGTTAGAAAAATAAAAGGCGACGTGGTGGTGCACGCCTTTAATCCCAGCACTTGGAAGGCAGAGGTAGGAGGATCGCCTAGAATTCAAGGCCACCCTAAGACTAATTCCAGGTCAGCCTGGGCTAGAGGGAGACTCTAGCTCGAAAACCCAAAAATAAAAATAAAATAAAATGAATAAAAAAGAACCACATGCTGAGCATGGTGGCACATGCCTTTAATCTCAGCACTTGGGAGGCAGAGGTAGGAGGATCGCAGTGAGTTCGAGGCCACCCTGAGACTCCACAGTGAATTTCAGGTCAGTCTGCCGGGAGCGGGGGGGGGGAGAGGGGATGTGTGAAGGAAACACATAAAAGAAGAGGCCATTTTTCTCCAGAGATTGAGGTGAGAAGAAAACCTAAGTAGAAAAAAAAAAAAGAAGTAGGCATTCCCAAACTCGGCACATACACAGTGTCATCAGAAGCATCCTTGTGAAAGGCTTTCACAACCCCTGAAGTTGGCAAGGAAAGCCTTACTGAGTGCCTACCAAGCAGCCGGTCACTATTCTTCCTCTTTGCACACACAGCCTCAGTCTGTTCTTCCATGTCCCGGAATAAACTTTACCTGCATGCACCTAGCCAATTACAAGTCCTTTTCCCTCACTGACCTACCTAGCCAAGGGCACGTGACAACATGCCGCCAATTAGGAAAGGAACAGTTAGCCAGCCTTGGTGGCACATACCTTTAATCCTGGCACTTGGGAGGCAGAGGTAGGAGGATCACTGTGAGTTGAGTCCAGCTTGAAACTACAGAGTGAGTTCGGCTTGAGCTAGAGTGAGACACTGTCTTGAAAATACCAAAACAAAACAACAACAACAAAAGTCAGGCGTAGTGTCCCATGCCTTTAATCCCAGCAGTCAGGAGGCACAGGCAAATGCAGGTCAATCATTTTGAGTTTGAGGCCACTCTGAGACTCCGTAGTGAATTCTAGGTCAGCCTGAGCTAGAGTGAAATCCGACCTCAAAAAAAAAATCTAATAATAATAATAATAATAATAAATCACCTGGGCTAGAGACTCTACCTCTAAAAACCAAATAAATCAATAAATCAGGGGCTGGAGGGATGGCTTAGCGGTTAAGGCATTTGCCTGCAAAGTCAAAGGACCCAGGTTCGATTCCCTATGACCCATGTAAGCCAGATGCACAGGGAGCACATGCATCTGGAGTTTGTTTGCAGTGGCTGGAGGCCCTGGTGTGCCCATTCTTTCTCTCTCTCTCCCTCCCTCTTTCTCTGTCAAATAAATAAATAATAAAATAAAATAAAATAAAATAAAAAATAAATCAGGAAGGGGGGCTGGGAAGGTAGCTCAGCAGCAAAAATAGTTTGCTTGCAAAGCCTGCTGGCTTGGGGTTCAGTTCCCAAATAAATGGAATGCAAAAAGTTGGCACAAGCATCTGATGTTCATTTACAGCAGCTGAAGGCCCTGGCATGCCTATTCTATATCTGCCTCTCTCTCTCAAATAAATAAAATTTTCAAAAAACTTAAAAAATAGTTCAGGTTTTTTAAATATATATTTTCTTTCTCAATTTTTTTTTATTAACAACTTCCATGATTGTAAAAAATGCCCGATGGCAATTTCCTCCCTCCCCCTACTTTCCCCTTTGAAACTCCATTCTCCATCATATCCCCTCCCCCTCTCAATCAGTCTCTCTTTCATTTTGATGTCATGATCTTTTCCTCCTATTATGATGGTCTTATGTAGGTAGGTTTTTTTTTTTTATATTTATGAGAGACAGAGAGAATGAGAATGAAAGTGGGTGCACGGGGGCCTCTGGCCACTATAAACAAGTTCCAGACACATGTGCTATCATGTACATGTGGCTTATGTGGGTTCTGGGAAGTTGAACCTGGATCCTTAGGCTTCACAAGCAAGCGCCTTAATCACTAAGCCATCTCTCCATCCCAGGATGTATTATTCCTAAGAATACATGAGCCGGGCTGTGGTGGCACATACCTTGAATCCCAGTACTAGGGAGGCAGAGGTAGGAGGATGCTGAGAGTTTGAGGCCACCCTGAGACTACATAGTGAATTCCAGGTCAGCCTGGACTAGAGTGAGACCCTACCTCAAAAAAAGAATACATGAAAAGCTAGAAGCAGTCTCAGTGTTCCCCTGTAAAGGATTAATTTCAATAACTAAACTCATACCATGAAATACAACACAGCTGCTGGATCTATACCTGTGGCTATGGCACGGCCTCCACGGGTAGGGGAGTGCTAAAAGGAGTGCTCAGGACTCCGTGTTGTATAGTCACTATGTAATACGTGTTTGTGTGTAGACAAGGCCTTTCAAAGACTATCCGCTAATTACTCTGGAGACTGAGAACTGCCCAAGAGCAAGAGGGCACAGGATGATTTCTTCAGTGTGGTTTGGATTTTCCGCGCAGTACAAGCATTATTCTTGTAATCTGAAATACACAATGAGATGCCTGACCTGAGGCCATGCAGTAGCCTGAGTGCTTGATGAGCTGAGGGTCAGCTTAGTGGTCAGGCGCTTGCCTGGACTGCCATCCTCAGCACTGCAAAGAGGAATGAATGAATGAAGCCATCCATCAATCCAGTGCTCTGGCTCTGCAGACAGTGCCCAGGGGCTGTTCCCCCTGAGAAGAGAACACACGCTGACAGAATGAGGAAGGAAGCACTTTCTCCCCCCTACTTTGGGGAAAGATTTTAAAATGGTGAAATGTGGACTAGAGAGATGCCTTAGGGGTGAAGGCACTTGCTTATGAAGCCTAAGGACAGAGGTTCGATTCACTAGTACCCACATAAAGCCAGATGCACAAGGTGGTGGTGCATGCATCTAGAGTTCATTTGCAGCAGCTAGAGGCCTGGGCATGCTCATCCTCTCTCTCTCTTTCAATAAATAAATAAATAAATAAATAAATAACTTTTTTGTTGTTGTTTTTTTCGAGGTAGGGTCTCACTCTGGCTCAGGCTGACTTGGAATTAACTATGTAGTCTCAGGGTGGCCTCGAACTCACGGCGATCCTCCTACCTCTGCCTCCCGACTGCTGGGGTTAAAGGTGTGCGCCACCACGCCCGGCTAAATAACTTTCTAAAATGAAATATATGGCCTAAGTCTAGAGCTCAGTGTCCCAGCCTTTGCCTAGCATGTTTGAAGTCCTGTATGCCATCCCCAGCAACAGGAGAGACAGAGATTGGGGGGAAGGAACCAAGAAGAAGGAGAAGGAACTCAGATCTTCATTAGACAAAGAATAACTACCTGTTCTAGCCTCTTGACAATCTCAATGGTTCGGTGATTGACACAGAGCAAGTGCTTTGTCAATGGTGGTGAAATGAGTGACTGAACAAATGAATGAATGAATGGATATCAACCCATCCAACTCAGCCATTTTATAGATAAGAGTGAATAATATTGAAAAACAAAAGGAAACCTGACAACAGGTACCATGTGTGAGGGTAAGTTCCTTAAAGCCCTCCAGCAGCCCTATGAGATAGATACTGTTAGCAGGCTTGTTTTGAAGAGGTTATCAGAGACACAGAAAAGTTAAGTAATTGTCTATGGTCACAGAGCCAGCACATGGTAGATAGAGTTGGGATCCAAACCCTGGCAGCCTGGCCCCAGAGCCCATGCACCTCACTAGATCGCCTTTACTGCCTCTCATTAGGCAATCTGACCCCTCAGGACCCTTCAGTACGCCCTCATGCTCAAGTCCTCCCCACCCCTCCAATAATTCCTGCTCTGGTCCTCAGACCCTTTCAGGACAAGGCATGGTGGCTCCTCCCTGTCTTGACCACACAACTGACTACATACATTTTTACTCCCACTCAATTCCCCAACGCACAGCAACCCACTCCCACCCCATCAGTCCACCACATTCCCTGACCAAGTGGCCTCCCAGCGCAAGGCCCTCCTCGCTAGCAGAGGGAAGGGTTTTCACTCGCCTGTTCCTGGACTCTGGGCCGCATCTCCACTTCCTGGCTTCTGTGAAGCTGTCCCCCAGGTCCCCCCCCCCCCGCCACGACTCTTCCTGCAGTCTCTGTTGGGCTCTTTTTTTACCCAGGCCTCAAGACCAATGTTCCCGAGCTTCCGTGGAGGGGACAGTGCTTGCTCGCTCACACTATGCCCTCCCAGATGAGCTCCTGCATTTCATGATCTCATGAGTCATGTGGGTGACTCACGAATCCATCCTGGGGCCGGAATCACCCTCCTCAGCATCTCTCATCTCTCCCCTTCTGGGAACTGGTACCTGGATGTCCAGTGCTCAAGCTGCCTGTGACCTCTGTGGTTTTTCTAATTCTGATGCCTCTACCTGGAGCCCCCTCCCATCACCTAGCCAACTCCTATTCATCCTTTAAGACCCATTTCCAGTACTCTCTGATGTCAACCACAGCTGGGTTAGATTTCTTCCACCTGATTACATTCCAAACTAAACTCAGCATCTCTTCCCCTCACGTTCCACCTCCTCCATGCCAGTGTCCTTCAAAGTTCTGTCATCTGTTTTCAGTTCATCCCCAACTCCTTTCACCTTTACCTCCTAAACATGTCTCTACTCTCCAGCTCCTCCTATCCTCTCTCCACAATCACAAATACCTCACCGACCCTCCTCATCTCTTCTAATAGCCTCCTATCTGTTTCCATTTGAGGGTCAGAGATATCTGTCTAACACATATGCCAAGGTACATTCAACATGTGCACATATGTTTACACACACACACACCCCTAAAAATAAATAATAAGGCCGCGCATGGCGGCACATGCCTTTAATCCCAGCACTCGGGCGGCAGAGGTAGGAGGATCACTGAGAGTTCAAGGCTACCCTGAGACTACAAAATGAATTACAGGTCAGCCTGAGCTAGAGTGAGACTCTACCTCAAAAAACCAAAAATAAATAAATAAAATAATAATAATAAGGTGAGTGCTTAATAAGTGCTCTAGTCCAGTAATGTAACAAGACCAACTTTCTGGTTTTGATAAAATATATCAGCTATACAAAATGTCACCATTAGAGGAAGCTGGGTGAGGGGGACGCTTTGTACTATTTTTGCAACTTCTTTTGAATAAAATGTTTAAACACACACACACACACACACACACACACCGTTCCATGACACCATTACCAGGAGGACAAAGTCCAGGTTCTTTAGCTGGTGTCTGCATCGAATCATGGTATGCCTGCCCTCTGGCCCAGTGGCCCATCCAGGAATTTCACACTTCAGTAGTGATGAACCCCATTGGGCTGCCTGCTTTGCAGAGGATATTTTTCACACCGAGTGCTTCTTTAAGACCCAGCCAAGGTGTCTAACTTTCTGCTGGTACCCCAAGGTGTCTCCTCACAGGAAGACTTTTGCCAGTACCCCCACCCAAGCTCAGCACCCCATGCTCATCACAGCCACTGCAGGTGTCCTAGCTGATCACAGTTATGCACATGTGCCGCCATCTTCTCGACCATGCGCTCCTGAAGGCAGAAGCTGTCTCTGAGTCATCTCTGAGCAGTCCAGAGAAACAGTACTTAGAAGCCTATTCTGAGGAAGAGTCCAGGAATCTGAAGACCAGAGCAAGAATGCTGATGTCAATCCTCTTGGACACTCTCCTACCACACACTACCCTGACAGCTTTAAGTCTAACCTCGGTTCTCACAACACCCTGTAAGAAAGAACAATTAGGGCTGGAGAGATGGCTTAGCAGTTAAGTGCTTGCCTGTGAAGCCTAAGGAACCTGGTTCAAGGCTTGATTCCCCAGGACCCATGTTAGCCAGATGCACAAGGGAGCGCATGTATCTGGAGTTCGTCTGCAGTGGCTGGAGGCCCTGGTGCATGCATTCTCTCTCTCTCGCTCTGCCGCTCTCTCTGTCTGTTGCTCTCAAATAAATAAATTAAAAATAAACAAAAAATATTTAAAAAAAGAAAGAACAATTACATTCCTATTTTGTAGATGAGGAAACTGAGGCACGGAGAGAGGGTCACACTATTAGAAGTAATGGAGCTGGGATTTTACCCAGCAGCTGGATCTGTAACTAACTCAGTAATTCTCCTGACAGAGCTCTGCCCCATCCCTACATGCATGGCTCCAGGTGGAACTAAAGAGCGCAATCCTCTAGAATGCAATCAGGCTGCATGCCATGTGCACATTACCAGAGGTTCTGTCATCTCTGAAGACACTTGGTACTGCTCCTGGCCAGCAGGCAGGCCTCTAAGGCTTCCTCAGATAGCAGGAAAGGTTTAATTTCATTGTCCTTAACCCTCTCAGTCAGTGTCCTGGGTCTGCATTTATCCCTTCCCCCACAGTCTGTACAAAGATGTCTTCCAGGATGGAAAGATGGCTTAGTGGTTAAGGCGCTTGCCTGCAAAGCTTAATGACACAGGTTCAATTCCCTAGTACCCACGTATGCCAGATGCATAAGGTGGCACATGCGTCTGGAGTTTGTTTGCAATGGCTAGAGGCCCTGGTGTGCCCATTCTCTCTCTCTCTTTTTTGTTTTTCTCCCAAGGTAGGGTTTCACTCTAGCCCAGGATGTCCTGGAATTCACTATGTAGTCTCAGAGTGGCCTCAAGCTCACAGTGATTCTCCTACCTCTGCCTCTTGAATGCTGGGATTAAAACTGCCACCATGCCTGGCTCCATTCTCTTTATCTGCCTCTCTCTCTGTCTCTCAAATAAGAAAATAAGTAAGTAAGTAAGTAAATAAATAAAAGATGTCTTTCCTCTCCAGGACCCTCTGCTCCATGGAAGTCAGGGAGGAGTCACAACTTTTTTCTGCAGATTACCTGTATTGCATCTACACGCCCTGAATGGAGAGATTCAAAGGGTTGTCAATGTGGATGAGAAAACAACCTCCTAGCCCATGACAGCTGGCATTCCCTCCAATCATAACTGTAGGCAAAACTAGTCACTTCCCAGCACCACTGGGCTCTTTTCCTAGCACATTTCAGCTACTGCAGAAATCAAAATGCTCATACGCACCCCAACTTCAAGATGACAGCAGCTACATTAGACACACGGGTACATCTTGAATGAACTGATTAAGAAGTCCAGCCATAGATCAAGAGAACTGGTATTTGCCAGGTGTGGTGGCGCACACCTTTAATCCCAGCACTTGGGAGGCAAAGGTAGGAGGATCACTGTGAGTTCGAGGCCACCCTGAGACTACATAGTGAATTCCAGGTCAGCCTGCCTGAACCAGAGTGAAACTCTACCACAAAAAAAAAAAAAACAAAAAACCCCAAAAACAGAAACGCTGGTATTCTTTGCAAACCGTATGTTTTTACTTTATGCATTTAAACCAAGTGGCCTAAGAAAGGTCTGAAAAGAGAAGCCCTAAACCAGGCGTAGTGGCGCACGCCTTTAATCCCAGCACTTGGGAGGAAGAAGTAGGAGGATCACTGTGAGTTCCAGGCTACCCTGAGGCTATATAGTGAATTCCAGGTCAGCCTGGACTAGAGTGAGACTACCTCAAAAAATATAATGGGGGGACGCTGGAGAGATGGGTTAGTGGTTAAGGCACTTGCCTGGGAAGCCTAACTAACCAGGTTCAATTCCCCAGTACCCATGTAAGCCAGATGCACAAGGTGGCACATGCACCTGGAGTTCACTTGCAGTGACTAGAGGCCTTGGCAGACCCATTCTTACTCTCTCAAATAAATAAAATTTTTTTCAGAGAGACAGAAAGAGAAAATTGGTGTGCCAGGGCCTCAGCCACTGAAATTGAACTCCAGATGCTTGCGCCACCTAGTGTGCATGTATGACCATGCGTTTGCATCACATTTGTGCATCAGGCTCATGTGGGATCTGGAGAGAAATTGAACATGCATCCTTAGGCTTCCCAGGCAAGTGCCTTAACCACTAAGCCATCTCTCCAGCCCTAAATAAAATATTAAGAAAAAAACCACACAGGCAAACAAGGTACAATCATGGAGCACCTTTATGTGTGAGGGATTGTATCCATACTAGGGAATATAGTTAATGATGTCCTTGTCCTTGTAGAACTTGTCATTCAGGGGCAGGCAGATACAAAAGCAGGTCAGTGTTAACTGCACAGGTCACATAAAAAAAAGGAATCAGAAACAAATAGAAACCATGGTAGCTAGTGGTGGAGGTGGAGCAGGAGCTCAGCTAAGACCCTTGAGAAGAAGTGGCATTTAAGAGACAGTTAAATCAACCCTGCATAAGAGATGGATTAGAAGCCATCCACAGAGGGCAGGGGAAGGGAGATGGCCCTGAGGCAGAACAAAAGCTGAGCATGTTCAAAGAAAACACAAGAGGCCAGTGTGACTGCAGCGCTGGAGCCAGGGAGGAAGCAAGGGAGAATGAGGCAGGTCAGAGAGCTTACAAGCCCTGGTGCAGAGCCACAGCCAGGGGCAGGTTCTTCGTGCATCAGGAAGCCACTGGAGGGTTTTCAGACAGTGACAGTGTCTCATTTAAATTTCAATTAGGCCCCTTTGGCTGCTGCACTATGGATGGAGGACGAGAAGGGATGACAGAACATGGGTGAGGAGGCTACTAAAAGAGCCCAGGCCTGGATCAAGGGAAACAGTGGGGAAGACGTGGAAAAATTCTAAAAGTGATTAAACACTCCTGGCAACCACAGCCATCCTCCTCACACTGGCTGGTATTTATGGTTTTCAAATTTCCTTCATAGAGGGCTGGAGAGATAGTGGCTAAGGCGCTTGCCAGCAAAGCTAAAGGACCCAGGTTATATTCCCCAGTACCTATGTAAAGCAAGATGCCCAAGGTGGCACATGTGTCTGGAGTTCATCTGCAGTGGCTGGAGACCCTGTCACGCCCATTCTCTCTCTCTCTCTCAAAGAAATAAATTTTTTTGTATTTATTTCATGAGAGAGAGAATTGGAGCTCAGGGCTCCTAGCCAGTGTAATCAAACTCCAGACATGTGTGCCATCTTATGGGTATGCATGACCTGGTTAGCATGCATCACCATGTGCTCCTGGCTTACATGGGTTCTGGGGAATCAAACTTAAAGGTGTATGCCACCACACCCAGCTTTTTCTTCTCTTTTCTTTACTTAATCTAATAAAGTCTCTCAGTCTTTAAAAAAAAAAAAAAATTAGGGGCCATTTCTTGCCTTGAAGAATTGTCATGAAACTAGTAACTGTGTGCTCAAGCACTAACTAACTTCTAGTGATAACACCTTAGACCTTATCACAACCAAATAAAAACACAAATGTTAGTGATACAAAAATAAGTGTTTGGGCCAGGTGTGGTGGCGCATGCCTTTAACCCCAGCACTTGGAAGGCAGAGGTAGGAGGATTGCAGTGAGTCTGAGGCCATCCTGAGACTCCATAGTGAATTACAGGTCAGCCTGGGCTACAGTGAAACCCTACCTCAAAAAAAAAAAAAAAAAAAAAAAAAAGAGGGTTTGGGGAATAGGGAGATGGCTCAGTCAGCAAAGTACTTGTTACACAAAGCATGAGGTCTGGATCCCCGCACTCACATAGTAAATGCTGGGTGGGTGCCTGTAATCTAGTTCCTCCTGGCAGGAGGCAGAGGCAGAGGCAGAGGCAGAGCAGAGGCAGGAAGTCCCTAGAGCAAGCTGACCACCTAGCCTAGCTGAGGTGCGTGATCAAGGAAAACATACACCACCAAACACATGTGCACATGCACCCACACATGTATGCCCACAAAGATACACACACACACACACACACAGAGAGAGAGAGAGAGAGAGAGAGAGAGAGAGAGAGAGAGAGAGAGAGGCTGGGCATGCTTGCGCATGCCTATAATCCCAGCACTTGTGAGGCAGAGGTAGGAGGATCACGTGAGTTCAAGGCCACCCTGGGACTACTTAGTGAATTCCAGGAAAGCCTTGGCCAGGCGTGGTGGTGCATGCATTTAATCCCAGCACTCAGAAGGCAGAGGTAGGAGGACTACCATGAGTTCAAGGCCACCCTGAGACTAGTGAATTCCAGATCAGCCTGAGCTAGAGTGAGACCCTACCTCAAAAAACAAAAAGAAAAAAAGAAATGTTAGGAGTGCTGGGGAGATGGCACAGTGGTTAAAGGTGCTTGCTAACAAAGCCTAGTTCAATTCCCCAACCACTTACATAAAACCAGATGGGCATTATTTTGTAGCAGTAAAGAGACCGTTGGCACACCCACACGTTTAAATAAATAAATAATTTTAAAAAACAATTTTATTTACTTATTTGAGAGAGGGAAAGAGGCAGACAGCAATAAAGAGAATGGGAACACAAGGGCCTCCAGCCACTGCAAACAAACTCCGGACTTATGTGCATTTGGCTTATGTGGGTCCTGGGGAATCAAACTGGGATCCTTTGGCTTTGCAGGCAAGCACCTTAACCGTTAAGCCATCTCTCTCCAGCCCAAATAAATAATTTTTTAAATGAAAAGAAAAATAAATGTTAGTTCTCCAGACAGATAAGAAAAGAACTAAATTAGGCAGACATAGTGGCTTACTTCTGTAATCCCAGCACTGGGGAGGCTGAGGCAAGAGCAGCGCCATAAATTTCAGACCAGCCTGGGCTACAGTGTAAGACCATATTTCAAACAAACTGGGCTGGGGACTGTGGTTATAGCTCAATAGTAGAGATTTTGCCTGGTATGTGAGAGGCTCCAGGGTCCATCCCAGGACACCCAAATTCATAAAAAGAGATTAGTGGAGAGCTGGGCGTGGTGGCACACGCCTTTAATCCCAGCACTCGGGACGCAGAGGTAGGAGGATCGCCGTGAGTTCTAGGCCACCCTGACACTACATAGTGAATTCCAGGTCAGCCTGGACTAGAGTGAGACCCTACCTCGAAAACCCAAAAGAGAGAGAGAGAGAGAGAGAGAGAGAGAGAGAGAGAGATTAGTGGAGCAGGTAACATATATTCTGATGGCATTTTCTGCAAGACAGTTAAGATTTCAGACTCTTAAAGTTCATAGGGCTGCATGCCTGCAATCCCAGCACTTGGGAGGCAGAGGCAGGAGGATCAGGAGTTCAGAAATTGCACTGTAAGCCTGAGACCACATGGGCCATTGCAGACCCATTAAAATAAAAAGCAGGAGCCAGGCCACCCTGAACATGAGTTCCAGGTCAGCCTGAGCTAGAGTGAGACCCTACCAAAAAAAAAAAAAAAAGTGGGGAGAGGAGGAAGGTGGAGGGGGATGGAAAGATGGCTCAGCTGTTAAGGGTTCAATTCCCAAGCCATCCACATAAAGTAGTACATGCATCTGGTGTTCAGTTGCAATGGCAAGAGGTTCTGGTGCATGCAGGCATACACACACACATGTGCATGCAAGTAAATAAAATTTTAAAAATAGCCGGGCGTGGTGGTGCATGCCTTTACTCCCAGCACTCAGGAGGCAGAGGTAGGAAAATCACCATGAGTTCGAGGCCACCCTGAGACTACAGAGTTAATTCCAGGACAGCCTGAACGAGAGTGAAACCCTACCTCGAAAAAACAAAACAAAACAAAACAAAAAAATTAAAATAGAAAGACTTCAGGCCCTGGCATTCAGTAGGTCTGTTCTGTCTGACTACGTGCACAGTATGATCTTGGAAGTGGCTCCTTAATCTCTTAGCCTCAGTTCTCTCATCTACAAAATGAAGCCAGAAATACCTGTTCCTGCCTCAGAAAGTTGTTAAGCAGATTTGGTATGAGAAGGCATAGCAAGTGCCAAGCAGTGAAGTGACATTAACTCTGTGGTGGCTGCTGTCCTTATTACCATCATGTTTCAGTCTGCTATGGGGCCAGGGATTGCTGAAGTCCACTGCAGCCTTCTGAGGAGGAGGGAGATTCTGGAGGCAGAAACACTGCATTCCCCAGGTTGGGGGAGACGCAGCCTGCTGGGGAGGACCGCTAATGAGCACCTGCAGCAGCCATCATGATGCCTGCGAAGAAACACTCACCAGGGGAAATATATAAGGTAGGAAGGAGTCCTGTGGCTGGTGCTGACAGAGAAAGGAAAGCGAGCCCGTTTGCTATGGGCCATTAAATGTGATGAAAGGAGCTGGCTTCTGTGCAGGCTCCGGGAGCTGTCGTGGTAGTCACTTTATCAGCTGGCTGATGTAAGGCTGGATAAGTGGATATGCCACCTTCTGGGCTCTGGTGCGTACTGCCGCCCCCACCAGCGTCTCCGTTCACCATTCCAGTCCCCTCCTGTAGCCAGACTGCCTGGGCTTATTTAGCAGTTCTGCCACTTAGCAACATCACCAAAACTTTGCATGTCTAACCTCTTATTTATCAGTAAAATGGGAAGAATCATGATGCCTACCTATAGACTATCCCAAGGATTACATAACCTAGGGACCTAAAAGATCGCTCAGTGGTTAAAGGTTGCTTGCTTGCAAAACCTGCTAGTCGGGTTCAAGTTCCCAGCCATCCACATAAAGCCAGACAAGCATTAGATTACAGCAGCAAGAGACCCTGACATACCCATACACACACACACACACACACACACACACACAAATAAATAAATAAATAAATAAAAAAATAAACTCATCTAGGAAAATGGGTCTGGCCACTAGGAAATTGCTGGGTAGTATTTGCTAAATTAGTGAAAATTTTAAAACTCCTCTAGCTTCCTGAGTTATCATTAAACATTATTAAATCTCAGGACTTGCCCCAGTGTGGTTTTCATGCCTAAAATCCCAGAACTTTGAGACAGAGGTAAGGGCAAGTTTGGGGCCAACTAGTAGTTCCAGGCCTGCCAGCTCTACTTAGTAAGACCCTCCCACAGCACCCTCAAAAAAAAAAAAAAAAAAAAAAGCCGGGCATGGTGGTACACACGCCTTTAATCCCAGCACACGGGAGGCAGAGGTAAGAGGATCACTGTGAGTTTGAGGCCACCCTGAGACTACATAGTAATTACAGGCCAGCCTGGGCCAGAGTGAGACCCTACCTCGAAAAACAAAACAAAAACAATATGGGCTGGAGGGATGGCTCAGTGGTTAAGGCACTTGCCTGCAAAGCCTAAGGACCCAGGTTCAATTCTCCAGGACTCACGTAGGCCAGATGCACAAGGTTAACGCATGTGTCTGGAATTTGTTTGCAGTGGCTAGATGTCCTGGTTTGGCCCCCCCACCTCTCTCCCTCTAATAAATGAATAAAAATAAATAAAATTAAGCCGGGCATGGTGGCATACATCTTTAATCCCAGCACTGGGAGGCAGAGGTAGGTGGATCACCATGAGTTCGAGGCCACCCAGAGACTACATAGTGAGTTCCAGATCAGCCTGTACTAATGTGAGACCCTACCTTGAAAAACCAAAAATAAATAAATAAATAAAATTAAAAAACAAAACAAAACAATATTTTCGGAATGGGAAATGGAGACCCATCATATCAGAGGGACGACAGTGACAGAGCCTGACTCGAACCCAAACTCACAGTGGAACCTATATTGTGGCTCTATCAGGTGACTTATTCCTTAGGCTTTCCATGTCTCTGCATGTCTTTGCCTAGCTCTGTCTCTGCTTGGAATGGCCTCTCTCTGGCCTTTCTCATCCTATCTTTCGAATGTTCAGATAGCAATTCTTCTAAGAAGACCTTTCACCCCAGGCAAAATGAGACTTCCCTCTCTACACTGGGGCATAATTCAATTTGACAACATAATGGCTGAATGTGTCCTCCTGGCACGTCCACCAGGGCTGGAGGCACAGGGTGAATCAGAGCCAGTTCCTGTCCTTGGGATGTTCAGGTTAATGGTCCATCTTGTACCCAAGCTCCACATTCCTCCAGGGTGGTGAGCCAGGTCCCCAGCAGCCACTAAGGAATTGATTTTGCCCAGATGCCCCTGCTCAGGACTGTCTGTGTATGGTCCTCTGTCTTCTCCGTGGGGCCTGGGGACAAAGAGCTACTTCCGAAGAATTCCATGGGCTTGAGGAGCCCGCTGACCTTTCCGAGAGAACCCTTAGCCCTGCTGCAGTTGCCAATCCAACCCCCCAGTCCTTGCTTTACCCTCCACGTCTGACGTGATGGTGGCTACAGCGGGCAGGAGCACACTCGAAGTCAGAAGGTGGCCCCGTAAACCCCGAGTTCCTCAAGTTCTTCCTTGAAATGGAGGCAAATGTCCACGCTTTATAAACTACCATCAGAGAAGATGTAAACAAAAAGTAATTTAAGAGCCAGTTGTGGTGGCACACACCTTTAATCCCAGCACTTGCGAGGCACAGGTAGGAGGATTGTCGTCAGTTCAAGGCCACCCTGAGACTCCATAGTGAATTCCAGATCAGCCTGGGCTAGAGCGAGATCATACCTCAAAAAACCAAAAAGAAAGAAAGAAAGAAAGGAAGGAAGGAAGGAAGGAAGAAAGAAAGAAAGAAATATTGGGCTGGAGAGATAGCTTAGCAGTTAAGGCACTTGTCTGCAAAACCTAAGGATCCAGGTTCAAATCCCCAGTACCCAAGTAAGCCAGATGTACATGGCATGGTGGCGTATGCGTCTGGAGTTCATCTGCAGTGGCTGGAGGCCCTGGTGCACCCATTCTCTCTCTTTATCTGCCTCTTTCTCTCTCTCAAATAAGTAAATATTTTTTTTAAAAAAATAAACTGATTTAAAGAAATGTTAAGGGGGTGGGACATGTCACTCAGTTGGAAGAGTACTTGCCGGAAGCCCTGGGTTCAGTCCTCAGCACTGCATGAACCAGGCATGGTGGCACTTGTTTGTAATCCCAGTACCAGAAAGATGGAGACAGGAAGATCAGAAATTTCAAGGTCATCCTCAGCTACTCGGTGAGTTTGATGTCTCAACTACAGCCTCAGCTACAAAAGACCTGGTTTAAAAAAAAAAAGTTGGAGGGCTAGAGGGATGACTTAGCGGTTAAGGCGTTTTCCTGAAAAGCCAAAAAACCCAGGTTCGATTCCCCAGGACCCACGTTAGCCAGATGCATAAGGGTGTGCATGTGTCTGCAGTTCGTTTGCAGTGGCTGGAGGCATGCCCATTCTCTCTCTCTCCCTCCCCCTCTTTTTCTGTCAAATAAATAAATAAAAAATTTCAAAAAATAAAATAAAATATTTTTTAAAAAAGTTGGAGCCGGGTGTGGTGGAACACACCTTTAATCCCAGGACTCAGGAGGCAGAGGTAGGAAGATCTGCAGTGAGTTCGAGGCCACCCTGAGACTACAGAGTGAATTCCAGGTCAGCCTGGGCTAGAGCGAGATTCTACCTTGAAAAACCAAAAATAAAAAATGCTGGGGGGGGGGGGCTAGAGGGATGGCTTAGTGGTTAAGGCACTTGCCTGCAAAGCCAAAGGACCCATGTTCAAATCCTCAGGACCCATGTAAGCCAGATGCACAAGGTGATGCATGCATCTAGAGTTCATTTTCAGCAGCTGAAGGCCTCAGTGTGTCCATTCTCTCTCTATCTGCCTTTCTCTCTCAAGTAAATAAAATAAAATAAGTATATTAAAAAAATGTTGGGCCAGGTGTGGTGGTGCATGCCTTTAATCCCAGTACTCTAGAGGCAGAGGTAGGAGGATCACAGTGAGTTCGAGGCCACCCTGAGACTCCATAGTGAATCCCAGGTCAGCCTGGGCTAGAGTGAGACCCTACCTCGAAACCCCCCCAAAAAAATGTTGGGGCCAGGTGTGGTGGTGCACATCTTTAATCTCTCCCAGCACTCTGGAGGCTGAGGCAGGAGAATTGCTGTGAGTTTCAGACCAGCCTGATATTACAGAGTTGGGTTTTGTTTTGTTTTTTTCAAGTAGGGTCTTACTCTAGCTCAGTCTAGGCTGCCTGCCTCTGCCTCCACGGTGCTGGGATTAAAGCCCAGCTAAATGTGGTTATTTTTGGTGTGATTTTTCTTTTCATTTATTTGTTTAAGAGAGAGGGAGAGAGGCAGAGAGAATGGGCACACTAAGGCTTCTAGCCACTGCAAATGAACTCCAGACACCTGCGCCACCTTGTGCTTCTGGCTTTGCAGGCAAGCGCCTTGATTACTCAGCCATCTCTCCAGCCCTTCCTTCCTTTTTCCTTCCCTCCTTCCTCCCTCCCTCCTTGCCTTCTCTCTCTCTCTTTCTTTTTTTCAAGGTAGGGTCTCACTCTAGTCCAGGCTGACCTGGAATTCACTATGTAGTCTCAGGGTGGCCTTGAACTCATGGCAATCCTCCTACCTCTGCCTCCCGAGTGCTGGGATTAAAGGTGTGTGCCACCTCGCTAGGCTCCCTCCTTTCCTTTTTTCCTTCCATTCATGTGTAAGTGTGTGTGTGCGCGCACACCCCATTGCAAACAAATGTCATCTAGCTTTACATGAGTGGCTTGGGAATTGAAGCCAGGTCAGCAAGCTTTGCAAGCAAGTGCCTGTAATGGCTGAGCTATTTCCTCAGCCCCAAGAATGTTATTTTAAAAAGAGACAGAGAATATAAGTCAGCTTTCCTGCACAGAACTAAGTGGAACTGACCCAGGATTTCTCTTCCTTTCCCCCACCCTGGCCAAACTCCCCACTCTTTTAAGCCCAAGCTCCACTTCCTACAGGATGCCTTCCTGAATATTTCCCGGTTACCTTGAATTGTCTCTTTTCTCCTCACAGTGTACTGATCTCAGAGTCGGTGTTTTCTTGTTTTCTCATTGGAGTTACCTTTCTTTTCTATTTCCAGCCAGACTACAAGGGATTCTATCCCAGCTCGCCAGGGGTGCTTCTAGCTTGCTAGGCAGCCCAGAATTCTGGGAAAGGATGAAGATACGGTGTCAGAAAACTAGATAAGAATCTTAGCTCTACTGTATAAATTTCCAGCAAGACACCCAATTCTCTGAGCCTTAAGGTTTCTCGTCTGGAAAATGAAGATTGAAATATGATGTAATTGCTATGAAGGCTAGATAAGCCACATATGTTTATGTTATAAACTAAAACATCTCTCTACACACATACACACTTTTAAAAAATGTTATACTCAGGCTGGAGGGATGGCTTAGCGGTTAAGGCGTTTGCCTGCAACGCCAAATGACCCAAGTTCAATTCCCCAGGACCCACATTAGCCAGATGCACAAGGGGGCACACGCGTCTGGAGTTCATCTGTAGTGGCTGGAGGCCCTGGCTTGCCCATTCTCTCTCTCTCTCCCCCTCTTTCTCTATCAAATAAATAAATAAAATATTTTTGAAAAATGTTATAGTCCTGAGCTGGAGGGATGGCTTAACAGTTAAGGTGCTTGCCTGCAAAACCAAAGGACGCAGGTTCAATTCCCCAGGACCCATGTAAGCCAGATGCACAAGATGGCACATGCATCTGGAGTTTGCAGCAGCTAAAGGCCCTGGCGCACTCATTCTCTTTCTCTCTGCCTCCCTCCCTCCCCCTCTCTCTCTCAAATAAATAAAATAAATTTTAATTAGAAAAAGGTTATACTTTTTATTTTAATTTAATTATTTATTTAAGACACAGAGAGAAAAAGAGGCAGACAGTGAGAGAATGGGCACACCAGGGCCTCCAGCCACTTCAAACGAATTCCAGATGCATGCACCACCTTGTACATCTGGCATTACGTGGGTACTGGGGAATCTAACTTGAGTCCTTAGGCTTTGTAGGCAAGCACCTTAATTGCTGAGCCATCTCTCCAGCCTTACACTTTGTTTTTGTTTGTTTCAAGATAGGGTCTCACTCTAGCCCAGACGGACCTGAAATTCACTATGTAGGCTTAGACTGGCCTTGAACTCAAGGTGATCCTCCTACCTCTGCCTCCGGAGTGTCATACTTTTTTTTTTTTTTTTTTAATTTGAGACAGGGTCTTATTATGTAGTTCCAGCCTAGCCTAGAACTCAAAATCAGACTGCTTCCAACCTCTAAGTGCTAGGACTGCACCATGCCTGGCATGAGCATGAACACACACATATGCACACACCAAAGAAAGCTATTTAAAGGATTTATATTTTTCAGATGTTCAAACCCAAACCCACTGATGGTCATACCATCACATATCAAAGATTCAAGAGAACAGCTCAACCCACTGAACTTTTCCACCTTCCAAATAATTCAACAAATCAAATTCCAAACTGTCTAAGCCAAACTCAGGGATCACAAAGGCCCTCTCCTGGACTCAGATCTCCTCCCTCCTGAAGATGAAGATTTGGAGGCAGAAAATTAGGTGCAAATCCTAGCTCCACTGTGCAAATTTCCAACAAGACATCCAATGCTTTAATTCTCTAGTCCCTAATCTGTAAAATGAGGACTAAAAACTTTCTACCTGCTGTAACTGCTAGGAAGAACAGATCACCAGCTCAGGATGCCCACCCCCAGCCTGTTCCACCCAGGTTTGGACATGGCATCAGTTTTAGGTTGCAGGTGCCTTCTATGGGAGATGGAAGTATAGAAGGCATCAGGAAGGGTTTAGTTGTATGTGTGGATGAATCTTGGTAGTAGAGAGAAAGATTCCGCTAGAATCTTGTGTCCAACACAGTTGCTAAATGTACTATAATTATCGCATTTGTGTGAAAATTCAAGGTTCTGCATTCTGCTATTTTCATCAGATTGGACGACCGGCAGGAGCTGAGGAAGAAAAGCAAGAAGTTGGGGTTCCAAATCTTATCCGTAAGCCTCAAAGTCTCAGCTAACAATGGAGAAATGAAATCCCTCATCACCCTACGGAAGGCTGGTGGGCCCCCGGGACTCCCACGCCAGGCCCTCTAACCCCTCCCAGACCCCCCGTTTGTGGTTCCACCTCCCTGTCTTCCCTATTATATATATGCTCTGTTGTCACGTCAGGCACCCTGCTCTATCAGAATGAACACATTACGTGACCCTCCCCCCCCACCTCGGAGAGAAACTGCTTTGTCTCGGTAAAGGACCCCCAACCCAGGCACCTGATAAACACTGGAACCAGACAGTTTAAGGGGGATGGGAAGAGGAAGCCGGTCTCAGAGAGGACCCCAACCCCAGCCCTCTGCAGAGCAGGACGGGGTGTCTGAGATCGGTTTGCTTCTCCAGAGCCTGCAGTCCGGCCAGGGCGCCCCCCACCCCCAGTCACTAAAGCCCATGTCCTGAAAGCAACCCCCCCACACACACCGTGAACCCCCCGCTGACTGGCTAATGGACACCTCGCAGGCCTCGGAGCCCAGTGACCACGGAGACCAGTGATGCCACGACCGAAAATGCCCTCCTGTCCAGCAGATTCGGACCGCGCCCCCCTTTCCTGGCTCTCCAACCTCCCCCTAGGGCCCGGCCGCAGGCCCCAGATCCCCGGACTCGCGTGGCCGCTGTAACCGACAGGGGCGACCCATCGGCCGGCCACCGTCCCCGGCCCTCCTAGACACCAGGCTCCAGATGCTACGGAGCCAAGCCAAGCAAACACAATAGCAAGGGGGGGGGGGGAAGGAGCCGGCTAGCCGTGGACCCCCTTTGCAAAGGGGCCCGGCCGTGCATCCGCGCACCCTCCAAGCTTCAGACCCCGAGGCGCGAGCCCCCCACAGGAGAAGAAGCCCAAGAATCCCCTGGGGGCTGCGGGGGGCGAGCGGGGGAGGCCAAATGTCCCCGGCGGCAGGTGCCCGGCCATACAATAACTTTGAAACTTCGGGGCAAGGGGTACGGAGACCGGGAGAGAGATCTCCTGCAAAAAGCGTCCATGGGGGAACGCTTATTTCTTATTGATTTCTCATTTATTTATTTATTGTTGCAAAACCGCCTTTGCAAGCGAACCGCGCGCGCTCCGGCCTGCACCCGGCTTCAAGCCTTCGTCTCCTTGCCCGGAGCCCCGACCCCCCACCCCACCCCGGGAAAGGGCGGGGAGCCCCGAACCCTCGCGCACAGCCGCAGCCCGCCGGCCCGGGGACTCGATGTCCGGGTCTCAGCCAGCCCCGCCGGGGCTCCGGGCCGCAACGAGCGATCAACTCACCTCGGCCGGGCTGCGCTCCCCGCGGGCCGGCGCCGAGCCCGATAAATGGTATGCTATGACTTAGAGGTATGATTACGTTATTATTATTAGTAATAATAAGAGTAAATGCTATTTAATTACGGGCGGCCGCATCCTGCTCCCGGCGCCGCCGCCCCGGCAGCTCGGTCCATGTGGCTCCCGAGCGCTGTACTTTTCATTTCCAGCCCGTCGGCCGGCCGCTCGCGGCAGCGCCCGCCCGCCGGCTGCAGGCTCGGTGTCCCCGCGGCGCCGGCCTCCTCGGGTCCTAGAGAGCGCGGCTCGGCGCCGGCTCGCGGTGGGCGGCGCATCCAGGGAGAAAGAAAAGGGGGAGTGGGGAGCGCGGAGCCCTCCTGCTCCGTGCACCGCTCATGTCCCCTACGATCCAGCCTTTATTTTATTTTATTTATTTTCCCGGGCTTTTCTTTCGGCAGTTGTGCATCTCTGGGAGGATGTTGGAGCCCACCTAGCTCCTTTGCCTTTGCGCGTCTGAGAAAAAAAAAAAAAATCAGAAAACAAACAAAACAAAACAAAAAAAGAAAAGAAAACAACCCGGGTTTCCAGGTGTTTTCATGGAGGGTTCCTCAACATCACTGTTGCACTGTACCCTTTTTCTTTTCTTTCTTTTTTTTTTTTTTGTGCATAAGGAACAAATCAGGATCTCATTTGGCTAGGATTTTTATGTAAGGGAAGTTAAAAGGGTGGGGGGGATCCAATGATACTTGTTCAAGAAGGCCAGGCCTACTTTATTTAGCGGGGCCATCATGGTGGATGTAGGGACTACTGCAGTTGGGTTTTGCAGTGGGGGATGAACCCAGCATTCGATATGGGTCACTGGGAATTTCTAGCCAAGGAGCAAGGCAGAGTTCACACACAGAGAATTACTAAGAGGGGCCCTGAAGGGTAAAGGGTGATTCTGGCCAAACCGACCTAACAGGATTCTTGCTGAAGACATGTCAAGGTGATGGGACAAGGCTAGGAGAATAGTGGGGGATGGAGAACCTGAGTAGCTATGAAAGGTGATCAGAGGTGGATGGTGTGGGATTCTTGCTAAACCTGAAAAAGCAGACATACACACACAGGTCCAAAAATTGAGGCCTAATTAGAAAGTTCAACAGAGCCTAAGTAGCTGGGCTTGGTGGCGCACACCTTTAATTCCAGCACTCTAGGAGGCAGAGGTAGGAGGCTCACCTTGAGTTCAAGGCCACACTGAGACCACGTAGTGAATTCCAGGTCAGCCTGGGCTAGAGCAAGACTTTACCTTGAAAACCCCAAAAACCAAAATAAAAGAGACAGCCTCGCCGGGCGTGGTCGCGCACACCTTTAATCCCAGCACTCGGGAGGCAGAGGTAGGAGGATCGCCATGAGTTCAAGGCCACACTGAGATTCCATAGTGAATTCCAAGTCAGCCTGGACCAGAGTGAGACCCTGGACCCTACCTCAAAAAAAAAAAAAAAAAAAAAAAAAAAAAAAAAAAAAAGAGCCTAAGAAGAATGCCACTTTAGGGACTTCTTTGTCAGGGATCTTTCTAGAAAGGTTTTCAGCCGGTTTAGAGGAACAATGAGGTAAAGGGAGATTACCAAACAAACTGTTAGCATTCATAGAGTTTCTTCAGAGTTGGTAAGGATCAAGCTGGATTTGAATCCAGAGCTTCCAATTCCAAATATCCTACACAACCCACTGTCTGTCCAGTTGATGCCTGGAGGTCCCACATCCCAGAGAGCAATTCTCTTCTTTCCCTTTCTTCATTTTATGCACATATGTATGTACGTAAATTTAATTTATTCCAGATCAGCTGTGAGTCTGGCAGACTTTATCTTTACAAATGTTATCTGTTCCACAACCATTTGTGCCAGACACAATCGGAGGAACTAGGGATACAACAGTGAGACACATATTAAACATTTAAATATACCATGACAAGTGCCAGGAGGGACAAGCATCTTGATGCTGTTTATTTAATTTCAAAGTAACCCTGGAACATAGGTTTTAGCATGCCCATTTCACAGATGGGCAAACCACAGCACAGATTAAGTGGTTTGTCCAGGCTCTCACTCTGGAGTCTGTGTATCTTACATGCCTCCAGCAGTTTTTGCTAGCTCTGCTCTACTGTGGAATTGAACCCAGGCAGACTTGGAAGGGAGCAAATGCACCTTCACTTTTCAGAAGTTCTTAAACTCTTCCCTGTGTGTCTGCCTTCTCCTTCAACACTCTTGAGTTTAGCAAATAAAAAGTCAACCTAACCGGGTGTGGTGGCTCACACCTTTAATCCCAGCACTCAGGAGGCAGAGGTAGGAGGATAACGGTTAGTTTGAGGCTACCCTGAGACTACATAGTGAATTCCAGGTCAGCCTAGGCTAGAGTGAGACCCTATCTCAAAAACACAAACAAGCAAAAAAAAAAAAAAAAAAAGGAGTGACAGCAAGCACCAAACATTCTCCCACTGCTGCTCATGTGCACAGGTTGCACACATCTTCACACACTACACACACACACACACACACACACACACACACACAAAAAAAGTTTAAGTTTATGACAAGGACTTCAGTAAAATATTGCCTGTCAAGCCTAAAGACCGAACAGGGGTCAGTTCCCATACCCTGTGCAGTTACAGGGAAAAAAACACCTTTGAAAACTTTTCACGTTAAGTACCATTTTTATTAGCACTCTTTTTTTTTTTTTTTCTTTTTTCCTTTGAGGCAGGGTCTCACTCTAGCTCAGGCTGACCTGGAATTCACTTTGTAGTCTCAGGGTACTGGGATTAAAGGCGTGTGCCACCACACCCGGCAGTATTCGCATTTGGTGCAAGCCAGCTGGATTGCCACATCTTGCTTCAAACGAGGTAGTTGGCAAGAGGTCTGGAGAGTCTGCCATTCCAGGCAACAGGTAAAATAGGAGAGATACCTTAAAGAGCAATGTCTGTCATTTAAGGGAGACTTGGCTAGATGCCAGACTCGATTGTCTTCAGTGGGACACCGACTTCTTAAACTGGATGGTTGGAAACAGCCCAACCAGACACAGAGGTGCTTTGGAGAAAGGGCCAAAAATCTTAACACCAGTACGTTGTTTTCTGGGGAGCCCTGATGTTCCGGTACAGGGCTCTATGTCCTCATATCAAAGCTAAAACAGACACCACCATGGGCAAAAATATGCATCTACTAGTTCTCTTACCCTCTCAAAAGCCTTATAGGCCTGGTTTGGTGGCACACACCTTTAATCTTAGTAGTTGGGAGGCAGAGGTAAGAGAATTGCCATGAGTTTGAGGCCACCCTGAGAATACATAGTGAATTCCAGGATAGCCTGGGTTACAGCAAAACCCTACCTCAGAAAAACAAAACAAAACAAAACAAAACAAAACAAAACAAAACAAAACAAAACAAAACATAAAAAAAATCCCTTGTAAGTCTGGGATTGTTTTTACCTACTCTCACTTGAGAAATAGACACAAAGTAGTTAGTGGCTAAGTCAAGGTCACAAATCTAGGAAGAGACAGAGGCAGCAGCAGGACTCAGTCCCATGAAGCCATGACAACTGCACCATAATGTGAACATCTTAAATCTGGATCTGTCACTAGTTACCCCAAGTGTTTGTCACATGGGTGAGTCACTAGAGTTGGAAATATATGGCTTGGGCTTTTGACCTTGAGGAATTGACAGGTAAATAATTTTGGTATCCCTGTAGTGAGCAACTTCTTTTTTTAAAGTTTTTTGTTTGTTTGTTTGTTTGTTTATTTATTAGAGGGAGAGACAGAGATAAAGAGGGCACTCTAGGGCCTCTAGCTGCTGCAAACGAATTCTAGACACATGTGCCACCATGTGCATCTGGCTTACTTGGGACCTGGAAAATCAAACCTGGGTCCTTAGGCTTTGCAGGCAAGAGCCTTAACCACTAAGCCATCTCTCCAGTCCCAACTCTTAGGCCTTGTTGTCCCTTAGGAGAGCCCAAGCACATGGCAACTTTAGTTCATTTACTCATTCAACAAATGTTCTCTGCTGGGCTCCATATCCTCACAGCTCCAGCACAATCCCAGGACCTAGATCTGCAATGGAGCTTAACTTGGAGGCATGGAGGGAAGGGCCCTGAATATATGCAGGACTTTTGGCTTAGGGCCCTTTTTCCTCATCTACAAGCTAGGGGTACAATGGATTGAATGCTTTTGTCCCCATAAAGTCCATATACTGAAACCTTAATCTTTGATAAGATCATTTTATTAAGAGGTAGGGCCTGGACTAGAGAGTTGGCTTAGCAGTTAAGGCATTTGCCCGCAAAGCCAAAGGACCCAGGTTCGATTCCCCAGAGTCCACATAAGCCAGATGCACAAGAGGGCACATGCATCTGGAGTTCATTTGCACTGGGGGGAGGCGCTGGCACACCCATTCTCTCTCTCTATCTGCCTCTTTCTCTGTTCATCACTCTCAAATAAATAAATAAAACTTAAAAAAAATTGTAAAAAAAAGAATATGATTGGAAAATGGAGTTTCAAAGGGGAATGTGGGGAGAGGGAGGGCATTACCATGGGATATTGTTTACAATCATGGAAGTTGTTAATAAAAATAAATAAATAAAAAGAGATACTGGGCTGAAGAGATGACATAGTGGTCAAGGCACTTTTCAAACAGCCAAAGGACCCAGGTTCAATTCCCTAGGATCCACATAAGCCAGATGTGGGTCATGTGGCTGGAGGCCCCGGCATGCCCACTCTCTATCTGCCTTTCTCTCTTTCTCATATATACATGTGAGATATACCTTCGCTCTCAGCCTAGGTTAGGGAATCGGGAGCTTTTCGGACCGACAGAATGCCACGACCATGCAGGGAATCTCTGTGTGCTAGGGAAAGGAGGCCCCTGACACACACGGGACTTAAGTGGTCACATGTGCATGGGACATGCAGAGCTTACAGGTGACGTGAGACACTACCAATGAGTCCTGAGCCCCTTCCTAACAGGAGGACCGACGTCCGTTTGAGGCAGCAGACACACAGGAGTCTCCCAAGTCTGAAAGGGCGAAGAAAATATGAGTAACGTAAAACCCAAATGCAAGTATCGACATTCTTTATGCCTTATAGGCCCAGGGCAAAATTGCTGAAGCCAGGCCAGGAAGACTTAGGAGTGTCGGGTCAAAACGTGTATTCTGAGGGTTTGTGTACCCATTCACAGGCTCTTGAGAACCATCCTGACCCGACAATGGATGCAGGTGGAATGAAGGACCAGAGGGTAAGTATTGGAAACTCATGGACGTGCCCCTCATTCATTGAATAACGTTCACAGACATCAAGGAAAATATAGTAAGTACGTAACACACGGTCCACTGGGAACACAGTTAGAATTTGTTGTGGCCTTACTTGCTCCTCAAAATCATGAGAAATTCCCATGTGACATGGAAGAAAAAGAGCAGGCATGATTATGCTTTATGGTGACATTGTAGACGACACTGCACCCAGCGTCTCCACTTTTCCAAACAGGTTCTTTTATATTGCACTGGAATGATATCTTTACTTGCCAGAAAATGATAGCCATGTCTTTGGGTCCAATGGAAGTCATATACATATTTCTTTCTAGGGTATCCCTGTTGAAGGACAAACATTTAGGTCTGTTTGTAACCTTTGACCCATCTTGCATAGTTTTCATTTGATCTCCAATTTTCAATGATCAGAGCAGTTGAGTATCACAAACACAGGGAGCTTGAAGTCATGGCAGGCACCTTTTCTGCCAGCAGAGATAAGAGGATGAGCATGACATTGCAGCCACCCTGTGGCTACATCCTGAATTCCAGGTCACCTGGTACTAGAATTCAAGCCTAGGTGGAAAAAGAAGGGAAAAGAAAGACAGGGGCAGAGGGCATGGGAACCAGGAAACTGCTTAGTGGTTAGAGCCATTGACTGTGAAGCCAAAGGACCCCAGTTCAAATCCCCGGGACGCATGTGAGCAGGATGCAAGCAATCCTGATGCACAAGGGGGCGCTCGTGCGGGCTAGGGCACCTGGTGTGCCCATTCCCTGTATCTGTCCCTTTCTCTTCTCTATCTCTTTCTCCTTCATATTTAAATAAGTAAATACCTTTTTTCCCTGGGGGGAGGATGAAAATGTGCTCACACAGGTTTCTGAAGAGAGAGGGCCTCTTTGTCCACCACCTGTTATGTGTACCTAGGAATTTTATTCTGATAGAAGGTAAGCAAATCAATTCCTATTCAAAACAAGTCAAGAAGGAATTAAAGAACCGATGTGAGTGGCGTTCAACCCAGAAGCAAGAGTCCTGCCACCTCTGTCATTGGGTGGAAAGAGAACACTGCTCTTTAGAAGTCCTGGAGTTGTCAGGCTCTCTCTCAAGAAAGCTGGACCAGCATCCCTGCACGTTTTAGAAAAGGGGCACCTCATCATCACCAGGGACAATGGTAAGTGGGCAGTCCACAGAAGTGGACTCAGACGTTCTCGATGATTTTCAAATGTCTGACTGTTTGATATTTGAGGCAGGCTCTCCTGGTCTATCAGCTGGCTTGGCACTCGTGGAGGCCCTCTCCTTCAGCCAATTAAAGGATACTTTCTGGAGCTCTCTTATTCCCAGGGAAACACACCCTCCGGACCCTGCTCCCTCACATTTCAGACTCCCCATTACAGTAGGCTCAACACTTGTAAGTGAGGGGGTGAACCCGGAAAAATTGCTCGGTTTGAACAAGAATGACTCGGGCTGGCACATGGCCACGCATCAGCCATATTTGTGGATTGGATAAATCTCACCCCTTTTCTGAAGAAAGCTGATTCCCTAACCTAGGGTGATAGCTTCTCTCTCACCCTAGGTTAGAGAATCGGGAGCTTTTAGGTCAAGGAGAATGCCATGAAGATGCAGGGAATCTCTGTGTTCTAGGGAAAGGAGGCCCCTGACACACATGTGACTTAAGTGGTCACATGCGCATGGGACATGCAGAGCTTACAGGTGAAGTGAGACACTACCTATGAGTCCTGAGCTCCTTTCTAGCTGTAGGACTGACGTCTGTTTGAGGCAGTAGACACACAGGAGTCTCCCAAGTTTGGAAGGGGAAAGAAAATATAAGTAACGTAAAACCCATATGCAAGTATCAACATTCTTTTTTTTTTAGTTTTTTAATTTTTTTATTAACAACTTCCATGATTATAAAAAAATACCCCATGGTGATACCTTCCCTCCCCCCACTTACCCCTTTGAAACCCCACTCTTCATCACACTCCCTCCCTATCTCAATCAGTCTCTCTTTTACTTTTGATGTCTTGATCTTTTCCTCCTCTTATGATGGTCTTGTGTAGGTAGTGTCAGGCACTGTGAGGCCATGGATATCCAGGCCATTTTGTGTGTGGAGGGAGCATGTTGTATGGAGTCCTGCCCTTCCATTGGCTCTTACGTTCTTTCCACCACCTCTTCTGCATTATACCCTGAGCCTTGGAAGGTGTGATATAGATATTGCAGTACTGAGCACTGTGGTCATTTCTTTCCATCACCATGGTACCTTATGAGTTGTCCCAAGGTCACTGCCATCTGAAAAGAGAAGATTCTCAACTAAAAGTGAGAGTAGTGTTAATATAATTGTGTGCACATTAACAGAAGTGCTTACTGGGCAGTTTGATAAGCATAGTATATACATTTGGCCAGACAACAGCAGACGTTACACCCCTAGGGCTTATGACTACCCCTGTTATAAGTTTTCAATATCAGGGATGTATTCCTTCCCATGGAGCGGACCTCCAGTCCAATTAGAGGGCAGTTGGTTTCTTTACTTGTCAGAAAATGATAGCAATGTCTTTGGGTCAAATGGAAGTCATATACATATTTTTTTCTAGGGTATCCCTGTTGAGGACAAACATTTAGGCCTGTTTGTAACCTTTGACCCATCTTGCATAGTTTTCATTTTATCTCCGATTTTCAAATATCAGAGCAGTTGAGTATCATAAACACAGGGAGCTTGAAGTCATGGCAGGCACCTTTACTGGCAGCAGAGATAAGAGGATGAGCATGACATTGCAGCCACCCTGTGGCTACATCCTGAATTCCAGGTTACCTGGTACTAGAATTGAAGCTTTTGCAGGCAAGCACCTTTCATCATGGAGCCATTTCTCCAGCCTTCCTCCCCCCTTTTTCTTTTTTACTTACATGTGCCTCAAACTGAGGACAGTCCTCCTACGTCTGGGCTCCCTAGTGCTGGGATTAAAGGTATGTGCCCCCACTCCCTACTCCTTTTTTTTTTTTTTTTTTTTTTTTTTTTTTTTTTACATGTGAATGCAGGAGCACCCTAGGATCACTTCATGCAAGACACATACACTACTTTTTCTTTTAAATTTTATATTTATTTATTTATTTAAGAGTGATGAGAGAGAAAGAGAGAGAGAGAGGGAGAAAGAGAGAGAGAGGGAGAGAGAGAGAGAGAGAGAGAGAGAGAGAGAGAGAGACCTCCAGGCACTGCAAATGCACTCCAAATGCATGCACCATTTTGTACACATGCCTGTATTGTGGGTACTGGGAAATCGAACCCGGCTTTGCAGGCAAGCACCTTTCACCATGGAGCCATTCCTCCATCCTTCCTCCCTCCCCCTTTTTCTTTTTTATTTACATGTGCATGTATGGGCACCCTTTGATCTCTGCCAGTGTTTTTTTTTTTTTTTTTCGAGATAGGGTCTCACTCTAGTCCAGGCTGACCTGGAATTCACTGTGTAGTCTCAGGCTGGCCTCAAACCCTCCGCAATCCTCCTATTTCTGCCTCCTGAGTGCTGGGATTAAAGGTGTGCGCCACCACGCCGGGCTCTGCCAGTGGTTTTTGCACATTCTCCTGTTGCTATTGTCCACCTTATGTTGGCTAGGGGTGATGTCTACCCTCTGCTCATGCCATCATTTTCCCTGCCACCATGGAGCTACCCCCTTGAGCCTGTAAGCCAAAATAAACCTCTTTTTTTTCCCACAAGCTCCTCTGGTTGGGTGATTTCTATCAGCAATGCGATCCTGACTGCAGCAACTTAAATCTAGCAGTAGGGGAAAAAAAAATAACCTTACAGAGAAACAAAGTTGAGAAATCAGGAAACATGAAAGTTTGTTATCAGAAAAACTTCCCAACTTTTCCATTTATTGTCAAAGACTCAGTATAACCAGAAATAAAAATAGGCTGGGCGTGGTGGCACACGCCTTTAATCCCAGCATGTGGGAGGCAGAGGTAGGAGGATCGCCATGAGTTCAAGGCCACCCTGAGGCTATATAGTGAATTCCAGGTCATTCTGGTCCAGAGTGAGACTCTACCTCAAAAAACCAAAAAACAAACAAACAAACAAACAAAAAAAAAAAATAAAAAAAAAGGAAGAAAAAAGAAAGAAAGAGATAGATAGATAGAGAGACCCATTACTATACCTCAATAAATTAGATGATCTGAGTGCTAGGGACAAAATCCTAGAATACCTGAACCTCCTTCATACTGAGTCACAATTAGAAAATTTGAATAAACTCAAACAAGGGTAACTGTCTTCAGACAAAAACCTTCCAAATTCCACCAGTAACCAACCCATGAGGCCTGTGGATTCTAGCCCTGTCCTATTATCCAATGTCTTCCAAGTTCAATATCGCACTGCATCCCATTTTAGCCACTTGTCTGCCATCCCTTCCCTCACATAGCCAGGCACCCAAAATCTTCCAGCATGGAAACTGCCATCCACTTTGCTAGGAGGACTTATTTCTGTCTGATAATTTCACTTCTTTCCTTTAGTTTTTTTTTTTTTTTAAACCATTGTAGTTGGGGAGGCAGATTGAGCAGAAAATGGGAGGAAGGGTGTTGTAGACAGGTGAAAGGCTTTGAATTTTATCACCATGCTGTAGGATGTCAGAGAACTTGTATTTATCATACCATCAGTGATCTTTATACCCAAGGACAAATCATACTTCATTATGTCTAAAAAATAATTTATACATTATCCCTTCAGTTGTCTTCTCTCTCATTTCTTGAATCTTGGCTCTGAACTGCTCACCCTAGCACCAAAGTTGTGAAGGTGGCTTTTCATTTGTTCATTGCATGTGTGGATGCACATATATGTGGACATGCATGCATGTGTGTACATGCACGTGGGGGCCAGAGGACAACCTCAGGTATTGTTCCACAAGCACCATGGTTCTTTTTGTTCTTTCTTTGGGATGCAGTCTCTCACTGACCATGGATTTTTCTGTCTCTGAGATCCCAGAACTAGGACTCAAGTGCACACCTCCATGTCTATCTTTTTTAAAATTTATTTTTATTTTTTTTGTTCATTTTTACTTATTTGAGAGTGACAGAGAGATAGAGAGAGAGAGAATGGGTGTGCCAGGGCCTCCAAGCCACTGCAAATGAACTCCAGATGCTTGTACCCCTTTGTGCATCTGGCTAATGTGGGTCCTGGGGAATCAAGCCTTGAACCAGGGTCCTTAGGCTTCACGGGCAAGAGCTTAACCACTAAGCCATCTCTCTGGCCCTTTCTTCTTGTTCTTGTTCTTCTTATTCTTGTTCTTGTTCTTCTTCTTCTTTTACATGAGTTCTATGGATCAAACTCAGGTCCTCATGCTTACAAAGCAAGCACATTACCAACTGACCTCTCCCCCAACCCCTCATCAGTTTATTCTTACTGTTCATGTGAAGAAATCCTTAGATATAGACATACTTATGTTGAACAGTTGAAAAGCTCTTATTCTACTTTCTGGTTTTTCTCCAACTTGATCATGTGTAGAGGTTTTCACTCATATTTCCATGATGACAATTTTGATTCTGAGCATGGTTATGATTATCCTATATATCATCAACCTTGTGCCAAGTATTTTAAGATCTTAAATTTTGCCTTTTGGGCCGGGCATGGTGGTGCACGCCTTTAATCCCAGCACTTGGGAGGCAGAGGTAGGAGGATCGCCATGAGTTCGAGGCCACCCTGAGACTCCATAGTGAATTCCAGGTCAGCCTGGGCCAGAGTGAGACCCTACCTCGAAAAACAAAAAACAAAAAACAAACAAACAAAATTTTTGTCTTTTGATGCCATTCTTCCTCCATTATTTAAGAGAGATTGTTATGGGATTTCTGAGGCCCAGGTGTTGCCAAAACTGCCAAAATGTTTTGGAACTTTTTTTTTTTTTGCCAGGATAAAGAGACAGGGAGAGAGAGAGAGAGAGAGGGAGAAAAGAAAAAAGGAAAGTAAGTAAGTATGGGCACTCCATGGCCTTTTACCACTGCAAGTGAGCCCCACATGCATGTAGCACTATGTGCATCTGGCTTTTTGTGGGCACTGGGGAATCAAACCCATGCCATCAGGTTTTATAAGCAAGTGCTTTTAACTGCTGAACTTCCTTTACCCCTGTTTTTGAGCTGCTTTTAACTGAATCTAGGAAAATTCAAAATAGATTTGAGGCTGTAAAGACAGAAGCTACAACAAGGGAAATTTAGTGCCAATGCACCAAAAAGAAAGTCAACCAGAGTTAGTAGAAGGAAATTATGTTTTTTTTAAAGATTTTTATTTATCTATTTATTTATTAGAGACAGAGAGAGGGATGGGGGAGAGAGAGAGAAAGAGTGAGAATTGGCAGGCCAGGACCTCTAGCCACTGCAAATGAACTCCAGATGCATATGTCACCATGTGAATCTGGCTTACATGGGACCTGGAGAACCGAACCTGGGTCCTTAGTCTTCGCAGGCATGTGCCTTAACTGCTAAGCCACCTCTCCAGCCCAAGAAATTATGTTATTTTTGTGTGTACCACAGAGCTAATATTTTATGCCAATGAGCAGTCAAGACATGAGTGTTGCCTTTGTATAATCCCTATAAATTGGTCTTAAGGTTCAAAGTTTTGTGTAGTACTCCAAATAAATATGTTGTCATTGATGCTGCAGGTGCAGCAAAACCTCACTGTTGTGTGGATGTTGTGATTCATCATATAGATGTTTCATTATGTCACTCTGGTATAGTGGACTAATTCCATCTCTAAATTGCGGAGGAAAGCCAGAGGAAGTAAAAAGGTTATTGCTACTCTTCTCCCAACTGCAAAATAACAATAAAAGGGGGAAAAAAACTGTCTCTTCAGGATTTAGTTTACTGCCTTTCTGGGAGTGGTGTGCATTGTGGCTCTTATGTTGTCTATGCTGGGAGATATGAAATCACTGGTGCCTCTTTACTTCCACTTAAGTGTGAATCAAAAGTTAGTGGCTACTAATATCTTAGGTCTTATCACAGTGGTTATACTTTGAACATGAGCAAGGATTAAAACTGACTTCTGGCTGGGCATGTGGTACACCCCTTTAATCTCATCACTTGGGAGGCAGAGGTAGGAGGATCACCCTGAGTAAGAGATAACCCTGAGACTACATAGTGAATTCTAGGTCAGCCTTGGTTAGAGTGAGACCGTACTAGGAAAAAAAAACCTGACAAGTAAATTTATTTTGCTAATATGAATATAGAATGACTTTTATCATTATTTCATTCCGTAAGAACATTAAAAATTATTGAATAATTTCAAATAACGACAAATGTATAATATATATTTTCAATTAGTCTCTAACTTTGAAGGACCCTGTCACTTTATGTTACAGACAATAAGGATTCTTCTGCATGATACCTAGAAAATTATTTGAAGTAGAGTAAAATAATTGTTTTTGAAAAAGAGATACCATTTGGCTAGCCATGGTGGGGCATGTCTTTAATGCCAGCACACAGGAGGTAGAGGTAGGAGGATCGAAGTACGTTGAAGACTAGTCTGAGACCATATAATGACTTCCAGGTTAGCCTGGCTACAAAAAAAAAAAAAAAAAAAAAAAAAAAGAAAGAAAGAAAGAAAGAAAAAGAAAGAAATAGTTATCAGTTGCAGTGTGTCCCACCGAAAATACTGGATCTAACATCTAAACTTTTCCTCTCAGAGCATCATTTTCATCTGCTAATTGGTGAGATCATTCTGTAACATAACACACTACTATTTTTAGTGTTAGTCTTAGAGTTAGAGGTTTGTGGCTAGTGTCAAGGCAAGATTTAGGATTAGGGTCAGTGTCTGTGTCAGGGTCAGGATTGGGGTCAGAGTCAGGTTGAGTTTAGGAGTTCTGGGGTGAAGGTTAGGTGTTAAGGTTTTGGTTAGAGTGAGAGTCAGGAGATCACATTCTGCAATCACTGCCTGTCTTTACCTCACCAAATTACCTTATAGAAGGGTATTATCATACCCAAAAAGAAAGACATTGTAGACACTTTTCTTGGATGTATGACTATACTGAGATATTCAGAAAAGGTTGCTTGTACCTCAAAGCATGAAGACATCAGAAAATGTTTTTGCTGTCTTTGAGCAAGACCAGAAAGAGTTAACAATCTTTGACTACAATTTGTCTTAGGACATCTTGATACCACTATAGAGAATTTCACTCTTCTTTTAAAAACTTTTAAAAATATTTTATTCTTTATTTGAGAGAGAGAGCGAGAGAGAGCGAGAGAGAGCGAGAGAGAGCGAGCGAGCGCATACCAGGGCCTCCAGCCACTGCAAACAAACTCCAGATGTGTGGACTATGTTGTGCATCTGGCTTATGTGTGTCCCGGGGAATCAAATCTGGGTCCTTTGGCTTTGCAGGAAAGTGTTTAATTGCTAAGATATCTTTCCAGTTCCGATGTAAACTTCTTAATAAGGGATGAAGAGATTTCTCAGCAGTTAAAGCACTTGCTTCTAAAGCCTAATGGCCCAGGTTCAATTCCCCATTACCCATGTAAAACCAGATGCACAAAGTGACCCATGCATCTGGAGTTCCTTTGCAGTAGAAGAGGCTCTGGTGTGCCCATACACATTCTCTCTCTCTTAAATAAATAAATAAATAAATTAAAAGATAATCATGGGGTGGATAATGAAGACATGGTACATTTATACAATGGAGTTTTTATTCAGCAGTAAAGAAAGATGAAATTATGAAATTTGCAGGGAAATGGATGGATCTGTAAAGTATTATACTTAGTGAGTTAACTCAGACCCAGAGAGCAAAGTGCTGTATATTCTCTCTCATATGTGGATCCTAGCTACAAATGTTTGGACTTGTATGTGAGTTGGAATAAAACTCAGTAGCAGAGGCCACAAAGCTAGAAAGGGAAGGGAGGAGAGGGGAGGACTCAAGGTGATGGTATTGTACATATGTAAGTAGAAGAATTACTGGGGATTGAAAGTCCTAAGTAAGGTTAGGGGAAGAGATTGTAAAGGAAGGGTGAGGGGAGGGTTAATCAAAATATAAGAGGATATGAATAAGCCATATGGAAACCTACTTTATTGGACAATGGTATACCCAGAAACCACAGATTATATCTAGAAAAATTTCAGGCCAATGATGGGATACCTTCCAGTGAATTTTTGGCCAGGGAGGTGCCTGATGTCCCCAGAACATTACAGGCCATTACCAAGGTGCTTGGTTTCTTACCAGGAATAGATGGTAAGACCCTATTGCTAAAGACTCCACATGCTTGGGCTACAAGGTCACTAAGCAGTCTTGCTGGAGCTGAGCTGAAAACCTCCTCCCTGTAGACCAGCTGATAGAAAGCTGGAAAAAAGCTATCCTGTATGCAGCTCTATGGGAGAGTGAGAGAAGTCATCAGGGGAGATAACCGACAGTGGGTATTGCTGCTGAAGACACAGGCCACTGAGAAATCCGGCTTGAGCTGAGGTGAAAACTTCATCCATGCAGACCCTTTATCCAGGCCCTGGAAATTCTCAACATACTTGGGCCTCATCTACTCCAACTCTCCTGATGCACGGTGTGAGCTGCTGCCCTCTCAACATGATGAATGGAGAGCCACTGTCCTCCCAATGTAGAGGTGCCCAGTGCCTTTCCAGCTCCTCTTCACACTCCCCAAACGTGATCCACTCACTATGGTGGCTACAGGTTAGAAGGGACAGAAACAATTCCCTTGTAGGAGATGCCTAAATTGCTGAGAGGCTCTGCCCCTGCCAGGGTGGCCAATCAACTGGGTTCAGCAGTGGTGGGGCTGGACTTCCTGGATGTGCCTCACACAGGTGCTTCCAACTGCTGCCAGCAGCTCCAGACATGAGATCAGCACCGGTGCCACAGGATGAGGGTGGGTCCAAAAGCTTCACACAGGTCTTACAGACTGCAGAAAGGGGCTGCAGGGCCTGGCCATGGCAAACTGGCTCCAGACACATGCATGTGGGACCAGAACCCTTACACAGCAGGTTTGCCTTCCTGCAGACAAGTATTGGAAATGCAGACTGCTGGTCAGCATCACTCACCGGGTCTTCAAGCCACCCCAGCTGGTTGGTGAGTTTTACCTTCTCTCTTTAGAGTTAATTCTGTAACTTGAGAATGTGGAGGTTCTTTACAAAATGAAAGGATGCTTTTTGTTTACTATAATGTCTTACTCTGAATACTAAAGGCATAAAATACAGGAAACAATATTTCAGTTGGTTAGAAAATAGTACCTATGCAATCAATATTAAGGCTGTAAAAGGGCAGAGAAGGCCCCATCTTTACATGTAAGGCACCAAGTTTAAGGAAAAACCCTAGGGACTTTTTGAAAAAGATTTAAAAATGTCAAATGGTGCTGAATGGTGGAAGTGAATGAAACTTGAGGATGGAGGAAATTGTCTCCCACTGACGGATATTAGGAAGCAGGAATTTTTGGGCTACTTAAGAATTTTCTAAAAGGTCTGCTTGGATTCTGATATTGTCACCATGCCCAGGTTAGGGTTAATAGCTTAATTTACCCCTTCCCAGATCTGTTCCAGGACTATAAACTAAATTGCTCACTCTTAGAAACATATCCAGTGACTAATGTAAAAATGTGACTTTAAAGGTGTTCAGGCAAAAATCTATTGCCATTACTGAAATATTGAAAATGTCACCAGCAGTGGGAACACATCTCAGTGTTCCGAGCTTTGCTATCTAAAGGCCTTCCACTCAGGTGCAGCCAGGGTACTTAACACAGCTGAAAAGAATTTCAGGCTGAGCCAGAAGTACAGTTAGTGAGTCTGAGTAGAAGACAGGACAGATGATTGAGGAGAGTCAGGTGTGGGCCTCAGGAGAGAAATGCACCCACATTCTTCAGGAACAGTTTCATCAGTGACTGGGACTTCTGGAGTTATGTTGTTTAAGGGAAGTGAGCTACTCATTTCCTTATAACAAGATTGTATAATGAAACCATAGGGTTATTTATAAGGATACTGGACAGACTTACATATAAGGAAACATAACTGAAGCAAAGGTGGATAACATTTAATTTTTTTTTTTTTTTTGAGGTAGGGTCTCACTCTAGCTCAGTGTGATTGTTAAGGTGTTGTCAACTTGATCTGTTTAGTAATCCACAGGTTGCTTCTAGGAAGGATCAACTAAAGGACAAAGTCTTTCCCCCAGGGTGAGCCCTTCCCCCAGAATGGGTGTCCCTGCCCAGAGGGGGACTTGATACAAGGAAGCTCTGGGTAAAAAGAGCCCCTTCCTTCCTTCCACTTGGCTGCTGGAGCTGCTCCCTACCTTCCAGCATGGATTGAAGATCAGTGCAGACTAAAGACCTGCATCAACCGAAGACCCCCGTGGATTGAAAACCAGTGGCTCCTCAGGAAGCCTCCAGGCTTTCTGGAACCATCTGCAGTGCCAGGTCAGGACTGCTGAGGCATCTGGCCAAGAGGACTGAGCAGCTACCAGGTTCGGTGATTCTTGGGCCTGCAACTGCTACTGGACGACGGTAAGCGAGACACTCCCAATGAGTCCTGAGCCCCTTTCTAGCTGGAGGACTGACGTCTATTTGAGGCAGCAGACACACAGAAGTGTCCCAAGTTCGAGAGGGCAAGCAAAATATGAGTAAAACCCATATGCAAGTATGCACATTCTTCATGCCTTATAGGCCCAGGGCAAAATTGCTGAAGCTGGGCCAGAAAGACTTAGGAGTGTCGGGTTCCAAATGTGTACTCTGAGGGTTTTGTGTTCCCCACAATCATAAGAAATTCCCATGTGACATGGAAGAAAAAAGCAGGTATGATTATGCTTTATGGTGACAGTGTAGACGACACTGCACCCAGCGTCTCCACTTTTCCAAACAGGTTCTTGTATACTGCACTGGAATGATATGTTTACTTGCCAGATAATGATAGCCATGTCTGTGGGTGAAATGGAAGTCATATACATAATTCATTCTAGGGTATCCCTGTTGAAGGACAAACCTTTAGGCCTGTTTGTGACCATTGACCCATCTTGCAGTGTTTTTATCTGATGTCTGATTCTCAATGATCAGAGCAGTTGAGCATCATCAACACAGGGAGCTTGAAGTCATGGCAGGCAACTTTACTGACAGCAGAGATAAGAGAATGAGCATGACATCACAGCCACCCTGTGGCTACATTGTGAATTGCAGGTCAGCCGGTACCAGACCTCAAGCCTAGCTGGAAAGAACAAGGGAAAGAAGATCAGGCACAGGAGTTGTGGGAAGCAGGAGATGGCCTGGGGGTTAGAGCCTATTACTGTGAAGCCAAAGGACCCTGGTTCGAATCCCCAGGATGCATGTGAGCCCAATGCAAAGGGGGCGCTCGTGTGGGGCAGGGCACCTGGTGTGCCCATTCCCTGTATCTGTCCCTTTCTCTTCCCTATCGCTCTTTCTCCCTCACATTTGAATAAGTAAAATACTTTTTTTTTCCTTGTGGTGCGGGGGGATGAAAATGTGCTCAACACAGGTTTCTGAAGAGTGAGGGCCAAATTGGCCTGCACCTGTCATGTGTACCTAGGATTTTTACTCTGATAGAAGGTAAGCAAATCAATTCCAATTCAAAACAGGTCAAAAGGAGTTAAAGAACCTATGTGAGTGGCATTCCACCCAGAAGCAAGAGTCCTACCGCCTCTGTCATTGGGTGGAACCAAACACAGATCCTTAGAAGTCCAGGATTTGTTGGCCTCTCCCTCAAGAAAGCAGGACCAGCATCCGTGCACGCATCAGAAAAGTGGACACCTCATCATCACCAGGGAAAAGGGTATGTGAGCAGTGCGTGGAAGTGGACTCAAATGTTCTCAACGATTTTCAAAGCTCT